>JANAVB010013999.1:271716-979216 GCA_029216955.1 Iris pallida
CGACATAACTCGATGCTAGCGGCCCACATGACCCATTAGTCCACATAGCTCGAGGCTAGTGACCGTCGCGATACGACTATTGTAGTACGCAGCTACTACAAATTTTGGGAGTGGGTAGCCCATACATTTAAATGTCTTCTCCCTCCCAAGGTTGCTAATAGAAGGTAGTCCGCTAAGGCTAGGTCCACATGCATTTTAAAAGACAAAGAAAGAGAAATAACTGAAAGTAAACAAAGAAACTATGAAAAACAAGTCATGGATCCAACTGAAAGAAACAGATAAAAAATTTGCAGCAAATAAATAAATAAAGATGCATCTAATTATAAACAGTAAAAAGGCAAGGTATCTTGCCTGAGGGTGGTGCGAGAAGCAGCAAAATCCAACAATCAGAATCGTCAACACGAAAGTCAAAATCCACAAGGAGCTTCGGATGCTGAAACAAACATCATGAATGAGTTTGGAATAAAAGATATGCCTAGGAAACGCCTGTCCAAAAGTTCAATTCTGGAATAGGGACAAAATTGAAATTTCGGATCAAAACGATGTTCGCCGTTGGACCCATCTTATATCGAAATGCATGCCAGTACCTACGATCTCTAAAGTCGTCAAACTACATGTCTACGGATCCGGTTTGAGGAGACGAACTCAACGGTATGTCCAACTTTAGATTTCGATGAGCCGTGCACAAATCCGTCCGTTAGAGCGGATCGCAGGCCCGCCAAATAGACGTTCCGTTCGACCTTCTCAGAATCGGACCAAACTTGGCATACATGACCAAAATTTTGATACGGTCCTGCTGGCACAAGTATTGTCTCAATACGACGAACATACACGTAGTTATTGCCAAGTTTGCAAAAGATCAATACGGGGGTATCTCAACTGATACACACTGATTTCGTCACACACACGCAACGAAATCGGGTTCCGTCAGTTCCCACACGTTCGCAACACCCATACGTGTCTTTCGATGCATATAGTGCGCGACCACGTTGCTCGGTTTGTCCGGGCGCACGTCGTATCGGGATGGTTTTTCTAATTTTTATAATTTTTAAAACAAGTTTTTTCGAATTTTCGACATCAAGTAATTTTATGTAAAATAGATGAAAAATATTTCTACAAGAAGCGTTTAAATCTCGTATAGGTTGTCTACGAGTTTATTAAATTGGATTTTGAGATTACTCATGTTCCAGCCGGGGATTTGCCTTCCAAAACGGGTACGGGGACAGATTCACTTCTCCGTTTCACGAACACATTTTGGTAATTTTTAGTACAAATTTTCACACTGGTTTAACCTATGTTAATTGAAACTATTTAATGAGAATTTCAGACGGTAGGGTTGTCTACGCGTAGGGCTCGACAGATCGAAAATCGATCGAGCAGATGTGGAGATACGTGACGAGGTAGGGGTACCTTGAGTTCGGGTGTAACAGGGCTGTGCTCTGTTTCTCGTCGGGAAGGGAGAGTGCGGCGGTGCTGCGGCGAATGCACGGTGGCTGCAGGCGATCGAAGGTGCTCACAGGGATGTCGGCGTTCATCAGGAGTTGGCAGTTTGGGTTAGGATGCTGTGTGGAGAGAAAATTTCCAGGAAAACCCTATCGCACCCTACGTATTTATAACCGACTATTTAAAATATATTTAGGTCGAATTCTAACTGGATTCGGTTTGGATTCCTAGGGTTTTGAGAAGAATTAATCAAGTTTGCATTTGTGAGGATTAGAGTGAATTTTTTCACTCAAGATTTGCTGGAACCGAATCTTTCCTTGCCGCTACTCCAGGCGTAGGGGGGTCGGGTCTTTATGGCTACTGTTCACGGGTGAATAGTAGCTCTTGAGTTTTGTTTTTTTGTTTTTTTTGTTATGCTATATATATATATACTAAGAACATATTTATTTAACACTTAACCTATCAAAATTACCATGAAATTTTTTCATAATAAATTAAATAATTTCCAAAATATAAAAATTGTTTTCTAAATATTTAGCAAGATATATTTGCACTTATAACATATATATGTGCAAATGAAATCTAATATTATCGAAAATATGGAATAACTAAAATTGCGACTAGGTATATATTTTGGAAAAGATGCGTATCTGACTCATATAACCTAATTACTAATAAAAAATTTATATTAACTATACATGTTTATACTCTTAAAATATATTTATGTAATTCATATATATATGATGTAAAATCCCAAGGACAATATTTATGGGTATATAAATACAAGGATAATAAAAGGAAGGAATAAAAATAAATATGAGAAAAAAATATGTAGCAAAATTAGGGGGTTTACATGTGGCTGGAGGGGTAGTGGTGGGGGTGGATGGGGGCGGGGTTGACCGAAGGGGAGGGAAAGGTGTCGTGGGGAAGGAGGTTAGTTTTAAGTTTGGAATAAGAATTTTTTTGTCAAATTTTTTTAGGGTATTAAGTTGTACCTAAAAAAGTTTAGGGTATCAAATTGGAAAGCGTAATAGTCGAGGGTATCAAGTTGCAATGTCACTCCCCGTTCCGGTATACATATTTTTTTTTCTACTTTATTCATATACATGGTATCTGGTATTTGTAGCATGTGTACATGAATGCTGTATTTATACCAAATCATGGCATGGAACAGTGTCTCATCGCGGAATAGTGTGTCATACCTTGTCCTTGTTTGGTTGTATACATGGTTCACTACTTCGATGATGGAATACTCGACCGTGTCGTGATCCGGATTATTTGTTTTATTTTATTTGCTTATGATCATACGACATGACATTTGGACTTGACTTGGATTAGACATTGGATTAGATTTAGGATTTAGTGGAGCCACCAACCCCCATCTCCTATAAATATTCTCTTCTACTCTCTCTCTCTCTCTCTCTCTCTCTCTCTCCTCAGTCTCTCATTTATTTTCTCTACCAACCCTAGGCAAGTACATCTTGCATTAAAGGAGAAACCACATTGCTCATTGTCATTCTTTTGGTTTATTTACATATTTTTAGCCTATATTTATTTACATATTTTTAGCTTATATTGTATATCTTTAGATTCTCTACAACTTTAATACTTGGCATTTTCAGTTTTGATGAACGATTTGGAGTATATCTAAGTTCTGTTATAGGCCTTTAGGGTTTTTCGAGGATTTGATCTATTAAACCTTAGTATTCCTGAAAACTAATTATCTCATGTTGTAGGAAATTTTATTCTGTGTAATTTTGACATTTGAATCATTAGATTTGAAGTTGTATTGAGGATTTTATGACTAAAACAAGTTTTGAGCTTTTTCATGTCGTCTTCAGAAGAAGAAAACATCATGCACATTTTTTTTACATAAAGGCCCCTCTTTGCACATATTTTGTATCAAATTCATTCTTTCACATATTTTTACACAAATGCCCCTTTCTACGCATATTTTGCAACAAATTCATTCATGTGCGTATTTTTACGTAAATGCCCCTCGCTGCTCATATTTTGCAGCAAATTCATTCATGCGCGTATATTTATGCAAAGTCCCCTCTCTGCGCATATTTTGTAGCAAATCCATTCATGTGCGTATGTTTACGCAAAGGACCTTCTCGTGCATATTTTTGCACATAATCTCTTCTTGTGCATTTTTTTTTGCACATAAGATCCATTTTGTGCGTATTTTGCACAAAATCTCTTCTTGTTTTGCATATGAGACCCATGTTTGTGTGCATAATTAAGCAACGACCGTTGTTTGTGTGCAAAATTGTACAAAGACCCCTGTTTGCACATAAATTGTCCACATAGCCTCTTTTGTGCCCAGAATTGCGTATAAGTCCCTATTTTGTGCAGATTTGCATAGTGATCATATATTTATGCGTAGAAAGACTATCCTTGATTGTTTGACCATGTTCTTGACTTGATTACCTATGTACATGATGGTACTATTATGAGTGTGTACTGAGGTACAATCTATATGAGTGCACTGAGGTACGACTCTCCGTGCTACATGATCCTACCAGTTATATGGCAGTACATTCCTGATCCCAGCACAGTCATAGTAAATGATCAATAGCATTGACGTGGTATGATGATTGTTTGACCACGACAAGTGATTCCAAAACCAATATAGGGTTAATCTAAGTAACTTGAATTGGTAAAAGCATTGGACGAGAATAGAATCTCGAGATCGTGCATGGCAAGTCACCCCAGACCTTGTCCTGACGTGCAGGTTGGCCACCACAGATAATGTATATCAGCCACCCTAGTGGAGTGCAGTATCTGACTACTGAACTAAAATCGAGCCAGCCTCTCCCTATAGGAAGGTTGGAACTGTTACTGATTTTACTTAACCCGGTGGCCTGGCGAGGGACTGACGCTTTCTGATTACTGATTAGCCAAGGACATGGATTGGCATGGTGCATGTCCAACCCATGCCCTTGTTTGGTTGTTGGATTGGACTATTGTGCTACGACATGTTATGAACCAAAGTTGCGACACAGAACTCTATAACCTGATCATGAACATAGGACATATTTTAGCACGGCGTGATACAACATCTCTTGTCCTCATTTGGCATAGTGATGTCACATTTCCTTGATGATGAAATATATGCCTATGCTTATGTTTCGGCCTTATTGTGTATATTTGGGTTTTGTCTCATTTATATGTGATCTCTTGTGGTACTTGCTATTTGGGGCATAACACTGCTGGTTTTGTTTGGTGGGCCATATGAGCCTGGAGATCCAACCTTCTATCCGAAGTATGGTGCATACCAGGAGCATGGGCGTCGGGGACCATGAGTTAGTTTCTTCTCCACCACTCTGATATCTTCAATTTTTGTACTTGACGTTTAGCAAGGGGTACCTGTTTAGCCGATTATTCTGGACATTTAGTTCCTCTACATAATTGTAATTAAATCAGACTGCAGCTGACTATGTTTATGTACTATTGACTCTTTGTGCTAGCTGACACTCGTAAAGCTAAACTCATGAATCATTTTGATGAAGTGTTGGGGACGTCTTACTGCTTTGTCTTATATGATCATTAATTGCTGCTTCTTGCTATTTATTGAGACATAGATGCTCTGTGAGACCATAGGAGACTTGTTTGTAGCATGCACCCCATTGTCTCTTTACAGTCGTAATCGTCGTTGACGTCTTCGTACCTCATACGGGGTAGCTAGCCATGTCCGTCCTCGTATTTTGATACTGGGGCGTGACATGCAATTAAGCCAAACTTCTTTTATATAATTTGATATTAGATAATAAAGTAATAGAAGGATAACATTTACTCAATATCTTTCTATGAAATAACGTACCAACATTGACTTTTCCCAACAGTAAACTAATTTCGGAATTGAAGATATTACATTGGGAGTTGGACACACCAACAAAAATCAAGCGATCACCACTAAAATTTTCACAACAAGAAGATAACAAATTGTACCTGCTAATAAGAACTAAGACTGACTATCTCTACTATTTTAAAATGCAACTTAGAAACGACTCAACAATGAGTATTCTAAGTTGTATGTATATCCTAGGTAATCAATAAATAAAATAAAATAAAATAAAATTCTAACTACACACATGTACCTCTCACATAGTTGAGATAAATAAATAAAAATTCTAAAATCCTTCTAACGACTTTAACATATAACAAATCCGAAAATATAATCAAGATTCAAACTATATTTAAGTAAGTTTATGGTATTATCTAACTAAACATATATCCAAAATTCTAAAATCATATATATATATATATATATATATATATATATATATATATATATATATATATATATATAAAAGAAAACCCCCATTTTTATTCATGCAAGGCGCAAAATGCCGAAGCCATTACAAGAAAGCGCAAAAAGTAAAAAACACTAAGGGAGGGGGAGCCTCTCTTGGCAAAAGGATCAGGAGGACAAAATATCCCAGAAATCATGTTATCCATGGTTACAAAGACGAGAGGTCTTGAGACTCTGGCGGATGGCCTCTCGTGTGCGCTATGCGATGGAGAATTGGCGCCTTTCGTATCTAGCATTGTTGCGGTTCTTCCATATGACCCACGTGGTGGCGGCTGCAACGATCTGGTGGCAATGTGACGCATTGGCCCAGGTTGCCAGAAGATCGTTGAAGCTCCCACCAACCATAACCATGTTGCAACGTTGGGATATGGCCGCCCAGATGGTAGCCAAAGAATCGCCGTGGCGGAGGATGTGGTCAATTGTTTTCGGCTATTTTTCGGCACAGCAATGACAAGCTGACGCTAAGCTGAAGTCGATGGTGGTGAGGATGTCGTCAGTGGGGAGTTTCTTGCGAAATGATCGCAAATTAGGAACGACCATTTCTTTGGTATACATGGGTGCCAGAAAGGACTCAAGATAGGTGCAGGTGGCCCGGATCCGCGAACGACCCTTCTAGCAAAGGCAACTGTGAATGCGCCAATAGGGCTCTTCGACCATATATATATATATATATATTTTTTTTTTTCTCTTCGACCATATATATATATATATATATATATATATATATATATATATATATATATATATATATATACAGTACAACTCATGCAATTATGGTTGCTCCCTTAGGTAACCGCAAATATGATACATCATTTTCAATATTACATAGTATAGCTATCTCTGAAGTGTATGTAGACTCAAAAAATACGAGCATTACGTTCTCTCCAAACATGCCATACTACAGCTGCCAACCTCACTCTAGCCTCTGTATACAACTCAAGACCTCTATTTTTCCATCTAGTAATAGTACTAATTACTTGACCAATCCCCTTGTAAGAAGTAGAAAGCATTTCTGCTCCAGCATTTCCCATATCCTTCTGGTAGATTCGTATTCAAAGAACACGTGTCACAAAGTCTCTGACACAATGTGTAGTGCCAGACTGGACGCCAAAACGGGTTAGACGATCCAAGGTAAGCAGTCTCCACATTAGCAACTTATAGAGACAAAGTTGCATTTTTCTAGCGCTTTGCTAGTACCAGACAATCTTCGCCGCTTTCCATTTACTATGAGTCTCATGAGCTTGTTCATGAGCAATCTTAGTAGTGAAGTCTCTAGTAGGGGAACCCGCCCAAATCTATGTATCCGCTGGCATATGCTGATCAACACGAACTTAGTAAATTTGTGACAAACATATATTAGTGTACCTGTTGTCGGTAGTATACCAACCGTCGTCGCCCATAATACTAGCCACCTTTGTTATGTCCCGATCCCACAGAGTCCTTTCGTCCTCGCTTCGGACTCTTTCGGACCGTTCGTCCTCGCTAAGGCGTGATGCCGTGCAAGCCTAAGTTGCGCTTACACAAGGCCAAGACCTGGAACAAGACAAGATAGACAAGGTTGACAATACGCAGCGGAACGTATCACAGATAATTGAAGCAGCAGCGGACATATTTCAGAATATATGCAATGAACACAATGGTAACAAGAAACAATTCTCTTTATTTATTTCATTTGAACAGATTACAAGCTCTCGATTCTCTCTGATACAATGTTACATTCTCTCAGAAACAATACAGATTACAATGATCCCGTTCCCATACATTACATCCCTTTATATTCAAAACCAACTCTTGCAACAGATGTCATCTCTTGGCATCTCTTCTGATTTCTGGCTCCTAAGGATGAGGCTCGGGCTATCGCTTCGGACTATCATTTTCGATGCATAGTGCACCTGCATGCAGACTGATGGTGGGTCAGTATATCAGCATACTGGTGAATTATGAACAAAGGAGCTACATTTGTCTGAAACGATTACTGTTCATTTAGTGAGAAAACGTTTCTTATGATGTGATCTTGCTACTTTTTACCTATGTTCATTCCATGCATACAGAGCCAGTTTACATCTCTTTTGAAAACATATTTGAAAAGCCATATTTCAATTCAGTTCATTTCAAGCATACAAGGGACTATTCAATTCTAGCACGATGACTATTCATTTCATGTGCAGTGCGCAGCGTGTTTCATGAGCATATTCATTTCTTTGATCAAGCAATTCTTACGGACAAGTATAAGCACGATAACATATCTTTTCTTTGATTCAAGTCATTCTAAGGGTCAGATTTCAAGCATGATATTACATCTTTTCTTTAGTGGAACATAGCACTTCTTGGTAACAGATTAATCTTTTCAAGCAATTCATATAGCAAACTCAAGCAATACATGTGTATCACTTTTCAGTGATTCTTACCATAGTCGACCGTCCATCCCTGCACAAGACAAGGATTAGCATAAACATTATAAAACAAACATTGTCATTCCCTGTTCGTCTCTGCATCGTTAGCTCTTAGCAAAACATATGATAAACACATGCAGACCGATTGGCAGCTGTGACTCGCCAGTTCAGCTCTGCACCAACCAACACCTATCTATATGATGGTCCATGGAAAACCCATGATTAGCCGCTGTGACTCTCTTGGGTTCAGCTCGTCGCTAAGGACTCAGATCGACTCCCATTTTCACATGGAGGCCCTAATCTCTCCTAGGCCGAGTGGTCCAGGCTCCCCCAGATCCACCCGAGAGACAAATTTTCCTTGTTAACAAGTTGTCCTAGACCTTATGCATGCTCTAGCAGGATTCTATCAGATGAGACAGATTTATGATCAGATGTACGACATATTCTTTTCATGCCTTTGCAGATATACGACACATTCAATTCGTGCCTTTCTTTCATTCAGGTCAACATGTACAAGTCCGTCTGTACATGTTTATAATTCTCAAGCAATACTTAGCAGCAAGCAATGATCAAGCATTCAATTCGATTCATTTGTCTTCCCTTATCATATCAAGCATGACAAGCATCAATTCAGTTCTTATTAGCAGGCAACGAGTCTTCTTATTAGCATGCAGATTATTTCTTTTCTTGTTCTTAGCATGGCAACATGTGAAATCTCTTATAAGCATACTCAATGATTTACCATCTTGTTATTAACAAAAGCATTCAATTAAAAACTCAGATTCTTATTAGGCGTAAGCGAATCAGCAAATGAGACTTTGTCCACTCACCCAGATCAATCATCTTCTATTGCAGAGCCAGCAATCTGATCTTTCTGTCTATCTAGTGCCTTCGCGGAGCGGGGCACTACAACCTTGATGGCTCTATATGCATCATGAGAAGCATAATCCCCTACACAACCAAGTAGCCCCTTATGGTGTATCCATGGGTCCAACTAGAGATTGGTTCCTTTACCATCCTTAATGAGAGGCTCTATCCTCATGCTTACAGATGCTCTATGCTTCAATATTATTTTTTAAGTATGATCGATTCATTGTTGGTAGAGGAGAACGCCCAGAAGTTAGCCCCCTTTAAGTACCTCCTCCCAGCTAGCCCATAGTGAATCCCTCTGAAGGAATCTCCATACGAGTTTCCATCCCGCTACCGTATGCATACGCAGGGATCGCAGACCAACGTCTCATTCCTCCCTCGGCCGACATAGGTCCCGCCAAGGAATGTCATGAATGCCGCTCCTCCAAATGAACTATGCACATACCTTTTCCAATCTATCAATAGTAGCAATTAGTAGAATAATAGATTGGAGACAAAAACTTGTAATGGCCAACACAACATAGCACACAAGTTCAATTCTTCCACCAAAAAAAAGGTTTTTAGCATGCCAACCTTCCATACATTTTTGGACAAACTCCACAATACTAGAGCAATTAGCTGCTGACGCATAGTTGACAAATAGCGAAATACCAAGATATTTTACCAAAAGATCCCCTCTAGGTACCCCCGATATATCAACCCTTTCCTCCTTATTCGGACTTTATTTTACTGAAATATACAGTGCTCTTTTCTTTGTTAAGTTTCAACCCCGACAATCTCCCAAAATCCTCTATGAGATTTGATAATGCATCGAGCCCCGACCTAAATGCCTTCAAAATACTAATAAGTCATCCTCATAGATGAGATGTGTCATATGTGGGTGAATATGTCTGAATAGAGGGATTATCTTGTGATGATTAATAGTGACCTCCATCAAGCAAATAAAATATTCCATAACTAGAGTAAATAAATATGGAGAGAGTGGAAAACCTTGACAAATGCCCCGCTTGCTTCCGAAGTAACCACGCGGCTGACCTTTAATGAGAACCGAGAAGGTCGTCGTCTTAATGCACTTACGAACACACGCTATCTAAGCTCTATCAAAGCCCATGAAATGCATAATGTGGCATATAAAATCTATGTTCATCGTGTCGTAAGCCCTTCGTAAGTCCATCTTGATGCATGCTTTGTCAGCCCCAGGTTTGTTGAATTCTCGCACAAGCTCATGACCCAGCAAACTATGCTCCACGATAGCCCATCCCTTAATAAACGCCGCCTGGTTCTTTGAAACTAGTTCCTGCATTAACTTCTCCATCCGACGACATATAAGATGTGTAATTATCTTAATTACAACAAGAAATAGATCTGAATTCAGAAAGCGATATGGACCCCTCCTTTTTTGGCACCAAAGTCAGAAAGGTATAATTAAGCTCTTTCAGCAATTTACCATTTGTGAAAAAATCATTAATCATCTCTAATACTGAATCCTTGAGTTTGTTCTAGTAAAGTTTAAAGAATTTTCTTCTAAAACCATCTGGACCTGAAGCCTTATCCGGATTGGCTGAATTAATAATCACCTCTACCTTCTCACCCGTTGCAGGGTCAAGGAGCATTTGATTTCCCGCTTTTGTGACCAATTTCTTGCACATAATGTCAAAAAATATAAAGAGATAATCATATTGATTAAACAAGTTAGAATAGTATCTTACCGCCTCTGCTTCAATATCTGATAGAGCTATAATATTTCCGACGTCCACCCTAATAAGTTTATGAATATTATTACGATTCTGTCAGGTACGAACAATGTCATAGAAAAATTTGGTACATTTATATCCTTCCTTGAGCTAGCGACATTTCACACGATGCGACAATTGTATCTCCTCGATAGTGTATAATGTCCCAACCTCCTGAACCAGTTTTCGCTCACGCACGGCCAATCCCGTGTTCAACATATCCGCCTGCAACAATATTTGAAGCGCGTGAAGCTCACCTTCTTTGGACGCCAAATCAGCCACTAGAGAATTTTTTTGCCATTCTTGAAGTTCTTTTTTGGCCTCCTTGAGGCGCTGAACAAGTCTGAATTATGGATTCTCTTGACCAGGTCTAGCCAGAGCATCTTGGATAGTATCTGCATATCGCTCCATCAAATGCCAAGCATTATTGTAGCGGAACGGACATGCCTTCCTTGGGATATTAGCAGCAAAGCAGACCTTGAGAGGAGAGTGGTCACTAATCCCTACAACAAGACCTTCCGATACAACATACGGAAAGACATTGAACCAGGGGCTGTTCCCCAAAGCCCGATCCAGTTAACTAGCCACTCGCTTCCGATCAGACTTGTTGTTCCAAGTCCGGATATGCCCAGTCCTTTCCAAACATCAAAGTCCTGACCTCAGAAGGCATATCTGAAAGTCATATATTGTAAGGTCTGGAACCTTCCTGCCACCTATTTTCTTATGCGGAGATAAAATCGTATTAAAGTCCCCAAGCACCAACATCGGCATTTTACCTACTAGACTCAGCTCTCTCGCTAAGTATTGTGATATCCTTCCATAAGGACCTTCTGCATAAGCGGTCATTGTGTCCACAAACAACACATAATATGAATTGTAGGCCTCCAGTATTGGTCAAGTTGATCACAATAATTTGTTTGGTCATATGGATAACCCAGCCATCCAAGTTGTCTTTATCCCATCTAATCCATATTCAAGCCACAGCACACAGATTAAGATTATGGACCTGAGTCCAATTCGAAGATGTTCTCCATGCCAAGATCTTTTTGGATTTAATTTTAGTTTCCAGTAAGGCTGAAATAGAGCCCTTCCTCAAAATCGTAGAAATCCCCTTCCACCGTCCTATCGAACTGTCACGACCCGCATCCGCTTTTCGGACGCGAGAGCGTGAGCAAGCCAGCTACGCGTCGAGCGGACTCCAATCCGACTCGAATACGTAAATGCTGTCACCGCTATGGCAATGGGCTTAATCAAGGCAAGGCAAAACTATATCTCAATCCACAATAAGAATAATAAGTAAGAATGAACAAGTATGGGTCATGGTCTGTAGCCCACTAGCATGCATGTCCGATTAGACTCCAAAAAATAACATGAGTCTATAAACTGAATCAATAAAAATAATATATCATGATGATGAAAGGAAAACACGAGCTGGATGAATTGGATAATAAACACGGTATCAATAACTGAATCCCGCAAGCAATATCATCACAACCGGACCCCACAAGTGTCATAATCATCCGCCATCCCGAGCTGCTAACTAACTCCACGTAATAACTAACCTGAAGAGATCATCAGGTCCTCATGGGACATAACAAGATACATAAAAGCATGTATATCTAGCAGTTTATCATGCAATAAAGGAAATACAGAAAATAAACGAGGAAAGACCAATCAGCACGAAAACACGACTATACACGACGGAAAGAACCACTATGCCTAAACGAACTGCTGGAGAAGAACAAGGGAACACGATATCACGATGTCAATGGATAACCAATCGAATACTCAAACCCTCGTGTCTATTATGGACTCACAGGTTTGAACAACTACTAGCCCTCGCCACTAGTGTGGACTCGCAGGCTAGCATCACCCACGTCCCTATTATGGACTCGCAGGTGTGAACCATATACTACTAACCCTCGTCCCTGGTGTAGACTTGCATGCTAGCATCACCCTCGTCCCTAGTGTGGACTCGCAGGTGTGGACAGATAACTACTAACCCTCGCCCCTAATGTGGACTCGCAGGTTAGCTTAACTACTAACCCTCGCCCCTAATGTGGGCTCGCAGGTTAGCTTAACTACTAACCCTCGCCCCTAATGTGGGCTCGCAGGTTAGCTTCAAGGATTCAAGACACGAAGGTAAAGCAGTTCCGTTATGACTTATTCATCCTATGACACGATGAGACTCAGTCCAAGTACAAGTGATGACACGACACGACTCAATCATGATACACGAGAAAACCAATCCAATATGAACTACAAAGGTAACTATGAACAAAAACTATATATACGTATATCTAATATGAACTACAAAGGTAACAATAAACAAGAACTATATATACGTATATCCAATATGAACTACAAAGCTAATTATAAACAAGGCTATATATACACTAGCAGGCATGATATACAAATAACATATAAATAATCAACTAGTAAAACTGTATAATAATATAGATATGCATGTAAATAAACTGTAGAGCGAGGCAAGGTATCTTGCCTGGAGGTTGCACGCAGATCCCACAAAATATAGTCAATTGGTAAGCCACGAAGTCCAACTCATCACAGCTGTCTCCGAAAGCTGAAAAAAATATTGTCAACATTCTCAGAATAGTCAAATTAGCTAGGATTTCCTGTCCTTAAGTTCGATTCTGGACACAGGGGCAAAACGGTAATTTCGAGCAAAATCGATGTCCGCCGTTGGACCCACTTTGTACCGAAAAGTATGCCAGAGTCAATGGTCTCTAAAATTGTCAAACTACATGTTTACAGATTCGGTTTTTCGATACGAACCCAATGGTATGTCCAATTTTGGATTCCGATGGGCCATGCACAAAATCATCCGTTGAGTCGGACCGTGGGGCCCGCGAAACGACAATCTAATCAACTGTCTCAGAATCAGACCAAACATGGCGTATTGGACCAAAAAAATGATACGATCCTGTTGGCACAAGTTTCGTCTCAATCTGATGAACGTGCATAAAGTAATTGGGAAACTTGTACAGAGGCCGATACGGTGAATTTCGACGGATACGGATCAAATTCGTCGCGCACACGCAACCAATTTAAATTCCGTCAAAGCCCACACGACCACGAAGCAGTTACGCACCTTTCGATGCTTTTCGTTCGCGACCATATCGCCCGGTTTGGTGGAACGCACGTCGTATCGGAGGGTTTTATTGAATTTCTAGTTTTGAAATTATAGTTTTTCGTGAATCTTTAATAATGAATAACTTTATGCATAAAATTTGAGAAGTCGGTCTAACAGGTGAGTTTCAGTCTCATATATAATGTCTTTGACTATTTTCATTCAGATTTTCAAAAACCCTAGTATTTGGTTCGAAAACTGGCTTCTTATGTAAGGGTTTGGAGTAATTCTATGCTCTGGTTTTTGAACAGAAACCATCGACTTTTGCGTCGAAATTGCGGGAGGGTCGAGCTGTCGTGTTCGAATCCCCTTGGTGGGAATTTAAGAGGGTTATTTCGTCTATCCATAGGAACTTACGAAAACAGAAACGATCGAATATCGGGGGAGAAACCTTACCGCGAAGTGGCCTCGTCGCATGGTTACTACTTCTGTCCTTTCCGCTCTGTTGCGCGCTCGGCCATGCTGCCGGCGGCCGACGGCCGGCGGCCGACGGCGGCCCAGGGCGACGTGCTCGTGCGTGGGGGTGCGCTAGCTTCGTGGGAGGATGGCGCGTGGTGGAGGCGCTGGATTTGTTTAGGGTTTGTGTTTGTTCGATCTCTCCGAACCTATATAGTGTTACTTTATTTTCGAACAGAATCGGGGCGATTTTGCCTGTGGTTCACGGGCTGGGCTGCTCGTGGCTCAGCTCAGCTGGGTTGAGGTTGCTCTGCAGCCCGAGAGGGCTGGGCCAGGTTAGGCTCGGCCTGTGGGGCTGAGTTAGCCTGGGCTATTGGTTTTATTCTTTTTGTTTTTCTTTTTGTTTTTCTATTTCTTTTGTAACTAAAATATCTATATACGTATATTCATATATATGTACATGTACACATACATGTATACATTATACTGTACATATATATACACATACGCACATACGCACATACGCACATATATTGTTATATATTTATATATGTATATATACATGACATATATACACTATAATTATTAATACAAGCTAACAATGGTAACTTATTTTTATGCATATATATATATATATATATATATATATATATATATATATATATATATATATATATATATAATGACACACACGTATATACTATAAATTCAAACACTAGTAATAAATATTAAGTATAATCAATATTTGAAATCTAATCCTTAACCTTTATATACCAAAAATTCACATTAACAAAATACAATGATTTTTTATATATATAAATAAAAGCTTAATTTTCATCTATTATAAATATGCTTCTATATATATATACACACACAAATATATATATAACTTAGATAAATCCCATAGAGTCTAAAATATTTGTTAAAGAAAATCATTTACTAAATTATCAATAACATTATTTAATATCAAGAACTCATAATATATATATTTAACTACAATTTGTGAAAATCGTCTACTAGGTTACTGAATTAAAATACTACTACCCAATGCATGTCTACAAGGACGTCTTGGGATGCACTACATGACTACCTGGCTTGGGCTTGGTTTGGGTCCAGCCTGGGCCAATTTGGTTCAACCGGGTCACTCAACGTCAAATAATATTAATAATAAATAATTAACTATTTATAATGGTCATGTCACAACTTGGCCTGGTTTTTCTAGTTAGGACACTCCTATGGCTCGGCATTCCCCTACTATAGCTAAACACTAGTCAAGGCACGCCACTGCACTATCCGTGCCATGATTCCTAGTCGTCTGGTACTTCAAAACTCAACCATTGCTAAAATCCTCTACCTTGATAATTAACTAAATAATTATTTATGAAAATCTAAAATTACCATTTAAATCAAATAAATAATAAAAAAATATTTTGAAAAATTTTCCTGGAAGGGAAGCTACAAATCTACCCACCTTAAAAATAATTTCGTCCTCAAAATTTTAATTCATCACTATTCCTTGAAAATCAAAGTCTACTATCACCTTAATCTCCTCAAATTTAATTTCTCCAAAAATATTTTATAACCTTCTTTAGCCGTTTTATAACTCCGAATAATTGAGGACTTCTACCCATCTTTGGTCACACTACTTCGCAAAACACGGTCACTAAAATCTTATAATCTTCTAACTAGTTTCTAACAATTCTACCAGCAGATATCTAGACATATGTCAACTATAATCCTCATATCTATAAACAACCAATATTCAATAGTCAAGCAATATATACTATAATTTAAGGATTTCTAATGGATTCTAGACAGCACGATCATTCGCCACCCCAAATAAAAGGGACAAGAATCAATGGCACATGAAGCAAGGAAGTATATTCGAGAGCAATTATGGAGTTTTCAAGGACGTAGAGAAATTTCTAGAAGAATTTTCAAGCCAGAGTGGATTGAGATTTCTAAGGTTTAGTCAGTTGCGCAAGCTCGTATCAGTACATTTACGTAACCGATACGATATGCTCTGACCTGCATGGGCCACCAAAAAAACTTGTCACGACCCGTACCCGCTTTTCGGACACGAGAGCGTGAGCAAAACAGCTACACGTCGAGCGGACTCTAACCCGACTCGAATATGTAAACGCTGTCACCGCTATGGCAATGTGCCTAATCAAGGCAAGGCAAAACTATATCTCAATCCACAATAAGAATAATAAGTAAGAATGAACAAGTATGGGTCATGGTCTGCAGCCCACTAGCATGGATGTCCGATTAGACTCCAAAAAATAATATGAGTCTATAAACTGAATTAATAAAAATAATATATCATGATGATAAAAGGGAAACACGATCTGGATGAACTGGATAATAAACATGGTATCAATAACTGAATCCCGCAAGCAATATCATCACAACCGGACCCCACAAGTGTCATAATCATCCGCCATTCCGAGCTGCTAATTAACTCCACGCAATAACTAACCTGAAGAGATCATCAGGTCCTCAGGGGACATAACAAGATATATAAAAGCATGCCTATCTAGCAGTTTATCATGCAATAAAGAAAATACAAAAAATAAATGGGGAAAGACCAATCAGCACGAAAACACGACTATACACGACGGGAAGAACCACTATGCCTAAACGAACTGCTGGAGAAGAATAAGGGAACACGATATCATAATGTCAATGGATAACCAATCGAATACTCAAACCCTCGTCCCTATTGGGGACTCACAGGTTTGAACAACTACTAGCCCTCGCCCCTAGTGTGGACACGCAGGCTAGCATCACCCTCGTCCCTAGTGTGGACTCGCAGGTGTGAACCATATACTACTAAGCCTCGTCCTTGGTGTGGACTCGCAGGGTAGCATCACCCTCGTCCCTAGTGTGGACTCGTAGGTATGGACAGATAACTAATAACCCTCGCCCCTAATGTAGACTCGCAGGTTAGCCTAACTACTAAACCTCGCCCCTAATATGGGCTCACAGGTTAGCTTAAATACTAACCCTTGTCCCTAATATGGGCTCGCAGGTTAGATTAACTACTAACCCTCGCCCCTAGTGTGGGCTCGCAGGTTAGCTTCAAGGATTCAAGACACGGAGGTAAAGCAGTTCCGTTATGACTTATTCATCCTATGACACGATGCGACTCAGTCCAAGTACAAGTGATGACACGACACAACTCAATCACGATACACGAGACAACCAATCCAATATGAACTACAAAGATAACTATGAACAAGAACCATATATACGTATATCCAATATGAACTACAAAGGTAACAATAAACAAGAACTATATATACGTATATCCAATATGAACTACAAAGCTAATTATAAACAAGGCTATATATACACTAGCAGGCATGATATACAAATCACATATAAATAATCAATTAGTAAAACTGTATAATAATATAGATATGCATGTAAATAAACTGTAGAGAGAGGCAAGGTATCTTGCCTGGAGGTTGTACGCAGATCCCACAAAATATAGTCAATTGGTAAGCCACGAAGTCCAAGTCATCACAACTGTCTCCGAAAGCAGAAACAAACATTGCCAATATTCTCCGAATAGTCAAATTAGCTAGGATTGCCTGTCCTTAAGTTCGATTCTGGACACAGGGGTAAAACGGTAATTTCAGGCAAAAATAATGTCCGCCGTTGGACCCGCTTTGTACCGAAAAGCGTGCCAGAGTCAATGGTCTCTAAATTTATCAAACTACATGTCTAGGAATTTGGTTTTTTGATACGAACCAAACGTTATGTCCAATTTTGGATTCCGATGGGTCGTGCACAAAATCACCCGTTGAGTCGGACCGTGGGGCCCGCAAAACGGCGATCTAATCAACTGTCTCAGAATCGGACCAAACTTGACGTATAGGACTAGAAAAATGATACGGTCCTATTGGCACAAGTTTCGTCTCGATCTGACGAACGTGCACGAAGTAATTGGAAAACTTGCACAGAGGCCGATACGGTGAATTTCGGCGGATACGGATCAAATTCGTCGCGCACACGCAACCAATTTAAATTCCGTCAAAGCCCACACGACCACGAAGCCGTTACGCACCTTTCGATGCTTTTGTTTCGTGACCACATTGCCCGGTTTGGCGGGACGCACGTCGTATCGGAGGGTTTTATTGAATTTCTAGTTTTGAAATTACAGTTTTTCGTGAATCCTTAATAATGAATTACTTTATGCATGAAATTCAAGAAGTCGATCTAACAGGTGCGTTTCAGTCTCATATATAATGTCTTTGACTATTTTTATTCAGATTTTCAAAAACCCTAGTATTTGGTTCGAAACTGGCTTCTTATGTAAGGGTTTGGAGTAATTCTATGCTCTGTTTTTTGAACAGAAACCATCGACTTTGCGTCGAAATCGTAGGAGGGTCAAGCTGTCGTGTTCGAATCCCCTTGGTGGGAATTCAAGAGGGTTTTTTTCGTCTATCCGTAGGAACTTACAAAAATAGAAATGATCGAATATCGGGGGAGAAACCTTTCCGCGAAGTGGCCTCGCCGCATGGTTACTACTGCTGTCCTTTCCGCTCTGTTGCGCACTCGGCCACGCTGCCGGCGGCCGACAGCGGCCCAGGGCGACGTGCTCGTGCGTGGGGGTGCGCCAGCTTCGTGGAAGGGTGGCGCGTGGTGGAGGCGCTGGGTTTGTTTAGGGTTTGTGATTGTTCGATCTCTCCGAACCTATATAGTGTTACTCTGTTTCCGAACATAATCGAGGCAGTTTTGCCTGTGGTTCATGGGCTGGGCTGCTCGTGGCTCAGCTCAGCTGGGTTGAGGTTGCTCTGCAGCCCAAGAGGGCTGGGCCAGGTTGGGCTCGGCCTGTGGGGCTGAGTTAGTCTGGGCTATTGGTTTTATTCTTTTTGTTTTTATTTTTATTTATTTATTTATTTTGTAACTAAAATATCTATATACATATATTCGTATATATGTACATGTACACATACATGTATACATTCTACTGTACATATATATATATACACATACGCACATATATTGTTATATATTTATATATGTATATATATATGACATATATACACTATAATTATTAATACAAGCTAACAATGGTAACTTATTTTTATGCATATATATTTATATATATAATGACACACACATATATACTATAAATTCAAACACTAGTAATAAATATTAAGTATAATCAATATTTGAAATCTAATTCTTAACCTTTATATACCAAAAAATTCACATAAACAAAATACAATGATATTTTATATATATAAATAAAAGCTTAATTTTCATCGATTATAAATATGATTATATTTATATATATATATATTTTTATATATATATATATATATATATATATATATATACACACACACACACACACACAAATATATATATAACTTAGATAAATCCCATAGAGTCCAAAATATTCGTTAAAGAAAATCATTTACTAAATTATCAATAACATTATTTAATATCAAAAATTCATAATATATATATTTAACTACAATTTGTGAAAATCGTCTACTAGGTTACTGAATTATAATACTACTACCCAATGCATGTCTACAAGGACGTCTTGGGATACACTATATGACTACCTGGCTTGGGCTTGGTTTGGGTCCAGCCTGGGCCAATTTGGTTCAACCGGGTCACTCAACGTCAAATAATATTAATAATAAATAATTAACTATTTATAATGGTCATGTCACAACTTGGCCTGATTTTTCTAGTTAGGACACTCCTATGGCTCGACATTCCCCTACCATGGCTAAACACTAGTCAAGGCACGCCACTGCACTATCCGTACCATGATTCCTAGTCGTCTGGTACTTCAAAACTAAACCATGTCTAAAATCCTCTATCGTGATAATTAACTAAATAATTATTTATGAAAATCTAAAATTACCATTTAAATCAAATAAATAATAAAAAAATATTTTGAAAAATTTTCCGGGAAGGGAAGCTACACGAACACGCTCCGCGAACGTTCCACTCAATCAGAGACTTTTGAGAATGGAGTCTCCTTGAGTATCCTGTTCCTGGCCATTGGGGGAGGTTAGGACGATAAGTGCCATTTCCTGCTTCTCTATAAAAACCTGGACCTCCTGAGTACCTGCTGCCGCCGAACGCATAAGAGAGTCCCATTCTGGGTTATCACAAACAAGAACCTCCCCCTAGATCATCAACGGCTGTAACGAGCGGCTAATATCTTCTCGTGTCTTCATTGCATGTTGCTTACAGCTAGAACTTCCATGTGTACTTAGCCCTAGCTCCCTCCTTATTGGCCTTCGCTCCCACGGAGAGACGATGCCTGGTTGATGTCCCCTAGGTACATCTTCGTTCGCATGGAAAATTCTGATCTCCTGCGACGTAGATGGGGATCCAACATTACCATACTGTGCATGCTTGACTACCATGTTCGGGGCTTGAACATGCTGCCTAACCCTGGCGGTGTGGGGCTTTGCTTCCGTCGAACTGCCTGAAGAGATCCCAGGTAGCACCAGAGCTAATTCCAAGCCAGATGTATCCAGTTGGCTATTCGAAGGTTGCTCGGTGTTAACTCCCAAACCAGGAGTCATGGCATACTCTTTAGTATTTCGAGCTGGGCCTCTGTAACCCCACTTCCCAACTTTTTTAAAAAATTATTTATTTTTGTTTAATTCTAAATGTTTTTTAGCTAGGAAATAATTTTTATTTTTAAATTCTATTATAGATATTGTTGAAAGGAAAAGAGATTTACCAAATTTACTTTAAAAAGAGATTTTATATTTACAAAAATATATTCTAGAATTATTTTGCTATTATTATTTATTTTTATAATTTAAATTTATAAAAATTTATTTTTCAATTTTATTTGATAATATTGGATATTATTTTAAATTATTATTATGACCAATTAATAAATTAAGATTTGATCAATTTATGATTGATTTGATTTAAACTTATGGAAAGATTTATCCATAGGATTTCTAATTATTTCCTATTTAGGATACCTCCCATTTATATATAGGAGAGACTTTTCCTTATTTTCTTCCAACACCAAAATTCTTCTAAACTATTTCTCTAATATTCCTAATTACGTGATTGCTACCCATTATATATACCCTTATGAACATTTCTCATCTTTTTCTTTCTTAAATTCTCTCCTTTTCGTGCAAAATATCCCAAAATTTGTCATAAATTCAGCCTCATTTTTTTGAAGCAATTGCAAGTTCACGAGACCATTGCGACCAACTCCAAACTCCGTTTCACCTCCAGTTTTTTTAGATGTTAGCTTTCCAAATCTATAATTTATTTTCTGTAATTATCAATGTAAATTTTTGGAAAATTATTTGAGTGTCAGTTTTCCAAAAAATTGATATATATGTCGCACTGTTTTTGAGATTTCGGGAGATCCTCAATTCTGTTTTACAAACTGTTTAATGTTTTGGAAAGCTGACACATAGATCTAAAACATATTAATTTTCCAAAAATTAATAAAATATTTTAATATTTTGTTTAATTTTTAGAACCTATAGATGGTCGATGATTCACCAAATTAGTAGCGATTAGCCATAATTACAACAACTTTCAACCAAATCGAAATTTTGTCTTACAAGTCAATTGAAACTTAACTTGAGGCAAGTACACTATATTGCTTTATATTCTTATTTGTCACCCCCAGTTTTCGAATTAGGGTATTTTCATCATTTTCAAGTTTTATAATTTTTTAGGAATTTTATTTGATTTTATATGATTTTTAGGGATTTGTTTGAGTTGGTTTGAATTTTACCCAATTCGGACTTAAGTTGGAGACCCGGGTAGTCTGGACACTAGTGGAACCCACATACTAGATGGGCTTGGCCCACATACTATCATAATTAGGCTAGAAACCATAAACCCTATTTCCATGGCTTAATTAGTCATTTTAGAGCTTGATTAGTATTTAGAATTCAAACCGAACCAACCCGAAACAAACCGAACCCAAACTAAGTCTAATGGGTTTGGGGCTTATTGGATCACACCCAAACCCATTCCCCCCCCACATGGCCGGCCAAGACCATCACCCCCCCCTTTTCTTCTTCATTAAGTCAAACACTCTCTCTCTCTCTAAATTTTCTTCTCCTTCCCAAGCTCTTCCTTCCTACAAGAAAACCATTTTAGGTATGTCATTTATTCTTTATTAATTACTCTTCTCCATTTATTGTCTTCACCATTATTGTAGAGGAGAAGATTCTCCACCATTTGCCCATGAATTTGTAGGTTTTCCCTAGAAAATCTAGGTTAAGGATTATTAGGGATATATATATATAGAATGGTATATATATATGTATATATATGTATATATATGAATATATATACATATACGTATATAAATAATTATAAGTATTTGTGTGTGTGTGTAGGGAAAAGGAAGTGGTGGTGTTTGTGTGTGAGAGTGGTGGTAAGAGTTTGTGAGAGTTTGGGAGAGTTTATGTGAGTGTGTGTGTGTTTGTGTGAGAGTGCGTGTGGTTGTGTGAGAGTGTGTGTGTGTGGTGTGTGTGTATAAATTTATATGTGTGTGTGTGTATGTATTTATACATATATAGATGTGTGTGTGTGTATATATATATATATATAATATATATATATATATATATATATATATATATATCTATATATATATATATTATATATATAGATAGTTGTATATATATAGATATATATATATATAGATATATGTATAGAGAGATAGGAAGAAGTAGTAGAGAAGAAGAAGAAGATGAAGAATAGCTGCAGCAGCAACAGAACAAGCAGGAGCAGCAGCATTAGCTGCTGCAGCAGCAGCAAGCAGCTGTAGCAGTGGCTGCAGTAGCAGTCCCCCCCCCCATTTTGCCCCTTGTTAAGCCCCTATACAACCCCCCCTATATCTGCAGTAGCAGTCCCCCCCATTTTGCCCCTTGTTAAGCCCCTATACAACCCCCTATATGCATATGTATATATATATATATATATATATATATATATATATAATATATATATATATATATATATAGTTAGATAGTTTGAAGTTAAAAGAGAAAAATAGGAAGAAGATTAGAAGAAGTCAGGAAGAGAATAGGAGGAGAGAATAAGAAGAAGTTAGAAGAGAAATAGAAGGAAAAGATAAGAAGTAGTTAAGAAAAAGAATAGGAAATATATATATATATATATATATATATATATATATATATATAATATATATATATATATATAGAGTTAGATAGTTAGAAGTTAGAAGAGAAAAATACGAAGAAGATTAGAAGAAGTCAGAGAAGAGATTATGAGGAGAGAATAAGAAGAAGTTAGAAGAGAAATAGAAGGAAAAGATAAGAAGTAGTTAAGAAAAGAATAGGAAGATTAGAAGGAGAAGAATTGGAATTAGAGAGGAAGAGAATTAGAATAAGAAGAATGAGAGGAAGGGAATTAGAAGAAGAAGGATAGGAAGAATTAGAAGAAGGAGAATTAAAAAGGAGAATGAGAAGTAGAAGTGTAGGAAATCGATTTAGAGAAGTTTGAGTTAAGGGGTGAAACGGAGCTCCGAGTATCGGAACGCGACGAAACTTGGCGTAGGCCTAGATTATATAAATTAGATTTTGCGGGTAGGCTCCCGAGTGAAAATCGGGATCGTAGGGCGCCGGTATCGCGCCGTACCATTGCGTATCTTGAAATATTCAAGATACCGGCAATGGGCCGTATCATGGACTGGATGTCCACTCTACCTAGGTATTTTGGTAGGTAATGAACCTATAGGCTAGTATCATACTACCCTAGGGAGCACAGGTCAAAATACCAAGCGTAGGTAGGCTAACTTGATAATTGCCTAAGTTAGAATTTTACCCTTTTTAAGGATAAAATAGGATATTGGCCCACGGCCAAGATTTGAGTTTCCAAGTCCAAGATGGACTTGGATATGGGTTGTAAGGGTTGGTAATAATTCGAAATAGTCGCCTAGACCTAGTCTTGACCCCAGTTGACCACGGTTGACTTTTTAGACCAAAAGTCAACTATGGGTCAACACTTTACCCAATTTAGTCCCAAATTCCATTAAACTTGGACAGTTGACCAAAAGTCAACTATTAGTCACCATTGACCTAGAGTTGACCTAGAGTTGACCAGAGTTGACCCGATGACCAAAAGTCAACTGTAAGTCAACTTTCAACTAAGTTTGATTCGGATTGACTTCCAATGTCCTCCTATGACGAAGGTTGACCTAACTAGACCTATCTTGACCTAGTATGACTTTGCTAGGCATAATATGACTTAGATTAACCCTGTACCATCTAGTTTGACCTTGTTTGACCTAGATTGACTTAGTTTGACGTGTCTTGACCTATTTTGACTCAGTATGACTTAATTTCACTTCCAAACCATTATATTGATACAGTATTCCATCTATAGGTCCTCGAGGCACTGATCTTGGACTCAATCGACTTATCCATTACAGTACAGGCGAGTACATTCTCTGATAATATTTCTGTTTTATGATATCGTCTTTGTTTCTAGTATTTAGTGTAGATTATCCTTGTTCTCTTGACACATTCTTCACACGGATTGATATTTGTCTGGATCCCGTCATAAGATGTTATTCCTCTTATATATGGTATATACTGGGTAAGTCTTCATTGTTTATTGTTCATTGTATAGATACGATTTCTGCGTAGGCTCGCGACCTCCTCAGAGAATACGTATCATGACGTGTCATGACTGGATCCACTATATTAGTCAGGGATGGGGGTGTTAGCGTAGATATATGATTAATACCCCATAGTATTATATTGTATCCTCATTGAATCACTATAGTATTCTCATTATATAGTGTTAATCATACACTCACGTATGATTAGCCAGGCCAAACATTGTATCAAGTTCTAAGCCGATCACATGTTAAAACTAATACTAAACTCACATAGATATAGTTCCAGATTGTTGTACATGATTTATACTGTTTTCCTGTTCTTACATTCAGATTACAGCCTTGACATGTCTTACCATGATTCATGTACACATTATTTACTTCGTAGATTCTCTCTATTTACTGCTACATTTTCAATATCGTCTAACTAGAATTGTTATTTGAGATTTGTGCTCGTTCCATCCTGACTGGATATGTTAACAAAATTTTACAGATTGTGGCGAAGAGGATTGTCCTACCTACTACGGTCCGGTTGACGTAGTGGACGTAGACTTGGAGACCTTGGTTCAGCAGGGCTTATCTTCGTCCGACGAGCCTCTAGCTTAGTTTAGTTAGACTAGACATTTTGGACTGGACCTTATCTCCAGCTTACTATTTGTTATTATATTATATTTTGGAATTGTATTAGAGACTTGGACTTAGACTTGTATATTGTTTGTGATGGACTTGACAGGTTATATTTTATAGTCTTGTTGTCTTTATCTTTCAGACTTTACTTATTATCTTAGAGTTGTGATTGAGTACTCATATATATATATATATATTGCTTGTCCTCCGTTCGGAGTTGACCATATTTTCGGCAGGTTTTGATATATATATATATATATAAACTGTTTAGAGTAGAAAACCTACAGCGTTCCATGCCGTTTTTTTTACGGTGAGGGCTGGGCGTTGTCACGTGCACGTGCCCTTATAGCGGGTGCGGGTCGTGACACGTTTTAGTGGTGGCCCATACAGGTCCTGAAGTCGCAATTAGTGCGATGTCGTAGTGGCGCTCGACATAGAGTGCTATTACGAGCTTGCGGTACGTATCTAGGATAGGCTATAGGCTAAGGGTGCTCAATCACAGTATGATCTTTTCTTGTTTATCTTGCTTACCGTCTTTGATATTGATTTACTGCATTCTAGCTGTCCTCCTTTGATATTGCCTTCATGTGCCATATTGATATCCACTTTTCAATTTGTCTCCAGGATAGTTATGACTCATTCTTCCGGTGAGGAGCACGGGGAGACGGAGAGGTCCGCTACCTCTGGCGGACAGGCTCCGGTCACTTCTCCTGCAGATGGGACTTCTGTTGCGGTTCTCGGGGGTCCTCCTCCAGCGCTCTCGATGACCATCCCTGGGGTTGCGGGTGCTCTTCCCACAGTGCCGGGGGCCACGACGAGAGCTGTCGGGGGCGTTCTTTCTCCTCAGCAGCGGATTCCTCCGCTAGTTGCAGACATACTTCCACCTCCACCTCCTCTGCCTACAGATATGGGGCAGATGCTTACTTTCCTCCAGCAGATGCTGGAGACTTAGAGAGCCCAGGCCGAGGCTCAGCAGAGGCAGACAGATGCGATGCGTCAGGGCATAAAGGATGCCCATCAGTTGGCCCTTGCAGCCGTGGAGCAGAGGGCTCCGCATCATGGGACGCGTCCGAGGTACGGAGATATCCAGGACTTCAAGAAGCTCGGGCCCCGTGACTTTAGTGGGACCGAGGGTGTGGTCTATGCAGATGATTGGCTCGAGGATATCGAGCGGCAGATGAGGGCCTCCTGCCTGGCAGACGACCTAAAGGTCGAGGTGGTAGGTTTGCAGTTGCTAGATATTGCGCGCACCTAGTTCAGAAATGAGCCAGCCCTAGCTGGAGAGGGCCGTACTTGGACAGAGTTTAAGCTTCTCTTCAAGGAGAAGTTCTTTTCTCCCACGGACAAGATCAACCTGGTACGGCAGTTCCAGGATCTGCAGTAGTACAGTTTATCTGTGGAGGAGTACGCCGCAGAGTTCGGCCGTCTGAGCCGATACGCGGAGTACATGGTTCGTGACCCGGAGATCAGGGCGAGCCATTTCAGAGAGGGGTTGATCTGGGACATCAAGATCCACATTCCCTCCTTTTATGAGACTTATACCCAGATCTATGCGGAGGCCCGCAAGGTAGAGCGGGAGTGGGGCCTGAAGCCCAAGAGGGACCGGGATCTGTTTTCGGGGACTACTAGCAGCGCGGGGGCTGCTAAGCGTCCTCAACTCCAGCATCATTCTATTCTACAATGCTCGCAGAAGATTTTTGCTCCGATTAGGGCACCAGTTCAGCAGGTGCCCAAGTAGCAGCAGCAGGGACCGACGCAGCAGGCACCGACTTGCCACTACTGCAAGAGGTCCGGACATCTCTGGGAGGTTTGTAGGAGACGTTTGGGTGTGTGCCTATACTGTGGCACCGAGGGACATCAGGCGAGGGATTGTCCTTCGAACCATCGTCGTGCAGCTCAAGAAGCACAGGGTAGGCCACCTATGGCACCGTACCACGCCCTCCACCAGCAGCGGGATATACCACGCCAGGATAGGGCTTTTGCGATGGCAGTTGAGGATCCTGCACGCATTGGACTAGGAGGTAGGGTCTTGCTCTTTCTTTTACCTGTTCTTTTCGTCCATTGATTGATGATTGCTATCTTAGTACCTTTAGTTTGCATATGTGATGATCATGCTAGATTAAATAGAAAACCCCAATGAAGACTGCAATAACATGATACTGTAGAGATTTAAAACCATGCATGTGTTCTGATTTCCTGGATTACATGTTATATAACTTAGGATAAATTTAGCAGACCTTGATTGTTGGGTGCTTGACTTAAAGAAGAGTACGACCGTTTGAATTTCAAGAACGAAATTTTTTAAGGAGGGTAGATTTGTCACCCCAGTTTTCGAATTAGGGGTATTTTCATCATTTTCAAGTTTTATAATTTTTTAGGAATTTTATTTGATTTTATATGATTTTTAGGGATTTGTTTGAGTTGGTTTGAATTTTACCCAATTCGGACTTAACTTGGAGATCCGGGTAGTCTGGACACTAGTGGGACCCACATACTAGCTGGGCTTGGCCCACATACTATCATAATTAGGCTAGAAACCATAATCCCTATTTCTATGGCTTAATTAGTCAGTTTAGAGCTTGATTAGTATTTAGAATTCAAACCGAACCAACCCGAAACAAACCGAACCCAAACTAAGTCTAATGGGTTTGGGGCTTATTGGATCACACCCAAACCTATTTCGCCCCCCACATGGCCGGCCAAGACCATCACCCCCCCTTTTCTTCTTCATTAAGTCAAACACTCTCTCTCTCTCTAAATTTCCTTCTCCTTCCCAAGCTCTTCTTTCCTACAAGAAAACCATTTTAGGTATGTCATTTATTCTTTATTAATTACTCTTCTCCATTTATTGTCTTCACCATTATTGTAGAGGAGAAAATTCTCCACCATTTGCC
The DNA here is from genome assembly GCA_029216955.1 of Iris pallida. Classification (NCBI taxonomy): domain Eukaryota; kingdom Viridiplantae; phylum Streptophyta; class Magnoliopsida; order Asparagales; family Iridaceae; genus Iris; species Iris pallida. Next base: position 300,166 of record JANAVB010013999.1, read on the forward strand.
CATGAATTTGTAGGTTTTTCCTAGAAAATCTAGGTATGGATTATTAGGGATTTATATATATAGAATGGTATATATATGTATATATATGTATATATATGAATATATATACATATACGTATATAAATAATTATAAGTATTTGTGTGTGTGTGTGTAGGGAAAAGGAAGTGGTGGTGTTTGTGTGTGAGAGTGGTGGTGAGAGTTTGGGAGAGTTTGTGTGAGTGTGTGTGTGTTTGTGTGAGAGTGTGTGTGGTTGTGTGAGAGTGTGTGTGTGTGTATATATAAATTTATATGTGTGTGTGTGTATGTATTTATACATATATAGATGTGTGTGTGTGTATATATATATATAAATAGATATCTAGATAACTAGATATATATATATATATATATAGATAGATATATGTATAGATAGATATATATATATAGATAGATAGTTGTATATATATAGATATATATATAGATATATGTATAGAGAGATAGGAAGAAGTAGTAGAGAAGAAGAAGAAGATGAAGAATAGCTGCAGCAGCAGCAGAACAAGCAGGAGCAGCAGCATTAGCTGCTGCTGCAGCAACAAGCAGCTGTAGCAGTGGCTGCAGTAGCAGCCCCCCCCCATTTTGCCCTTGTTAAGCCCCTATACAACCCCCTATATGCATATATATATATATATGTATATATATATATATATATATATATATATATATATGTATATATATATATATAGTTAGATAGTTAGAAGTTAGAAGAGAAAAATAGGAAGAAGATTAGAAGAAGTCAGGAAGAGATTAGGAGGAGAGAATAAGAAGAAGTTAGAAGAGAAATAGAAGGAAAAGATAAGAAGTAGTTAAGAAAAGAATAGGAAGATTAGAAGGAGAAGAATTGGAATTAGTGAGGAAGAGAATTAGAATAAGAAGAATGAGAGGAAGGGAATTAGAAGAAGAAGGATAGGAAGAATTAGAAGAAGGAGAATTAAAAAGGAGAATGAGAAGTAGAAGTGTAGGAAATCGATTTAGAGAAGTTTGAGTTAAGGGGTGAAACGGAGCTCCGAGTATCGGAACGCGACGAAACTTGGCGTAGGCCTAGATTATATGAATTAGATTTTGCGGGTAGGCTTCCGAGTAGAAATCGGGGTCGTAGGGCGCCGGAATCGCGCCGTACCATTGTGTATCTTGAAATATTCAAGATACCGGCAATGGGCCGTATTATGGACTGGATGTCCACTCTATCTAGGTATTTTGGTAGGTAATGAACCTATAGGCTAGTATCATACTACCCTAGGGATCACGGGTCAAAATACCAAGCATAGGTAGGCTAACTTGATAATTGCCTAAGTTAGAATTTTACCCTTTTTAAGGGTAAAATAGGATATTGGCCTACGGCCAAGATTTGAGTTTCCAAGTCCAAGATAGACTTGGATATGGGTTGTAAGGGTTGGTAATGATTAGAAATAGTCGCCTAGACCTAGTCTTGACCCCGGTTGACCACGGTTGACTTTTAGACCAAAAGTCAACTATGGGTCAACACTTTACCCAATTTAGTCCCAAATTCCATTAAACTTGGACAGTTGACCAAAAGTCAACTATTAGTCACCATTGACCTAGAGTTGACCTAGAGTTGACCAGAGTTAACCCGATGACCAAAAGTCAACTGTAAGTCAACTTTCGACCTAGTTTGATTCGGATTGACTTCCAATGTCCTCCTATGACCAAGGTTGACCTAACTAGACCTATCTTGACCTAATATGACTTTGCTAGGCCTAATATGACTTAGATTAACCCTGTACCATCTAGTTTGACCTTGTTTGACCTAGATTGACTTAGTTTGACGTGTCCTGACCTATTTTGACTTAGTATGACTTAATTTCACTTCCAAACCATTATATTGATACATTATTCCATCTATAGGTCATCGAGGCACTGATCTTGGACTCAGTCGACTTATCCATCACAGTACAGGCGAGTACATTCTCTGATAATATTTTTGTTTTATGATATCATCTTTGTTTCTAGTATTTAGTGTAGATTATCCTTGTTCTCTTGACACATTGTTCACACGGATTGATATTTGTCTGGATTCCGTCATAAGATGTTATTTCTCTTATATATGGTATACACTGGGCAAGTTTTCATTGTTTATTGTTCATTGTATAGATACGATTCCTGCGTAGGCTAGCGACCTCCTCAGAGAATACGTATCATGACGTGTCATGACTGGATCCACTATATTAGTCAGGGATGGGGGTGTTAGCGTAGATATGTGATCAATACCCCATAGTATTATATTATATACTCATTGTATCACTATAGTATTCTCATTGTATAATGTTAATCATACACTCACGTATGATAAGCCAGGCCAAATATTGTATCAAGTTCTAAGCCGATCACATGTTGAAACTAATACTAAACTCATATAGATATAGTTCCAGATTGTTGTACATGATTTATACTGTTTTCCTGTTCTTACATTCAGATTACAGCCTTGACATGCCTTACCATGATTCATGTACACATTATTTACTTCGTAGATTCTCTCTATTTACTGCTACATTTTTAATATCGTCTAACTAGAATTGTTATTTGAGATTTGTGCTCGTTCCATCATGACTGGATATATTGACAAAATTTTATAGATTGTGGCGAAGAGGATTGTCCTACCTACTACGGTCCGGTTAACGTAGTGGACGTAGACTTGTAGACCTTGGTTCAACAGGGCTTAGCTCCACCTGACGAACCTCTAGCTTAGTTTAGTTAGACTAGACATTTTGGACTGGACCTTGTCTCCAGCTTACTACTTGTTATTATATTATATTTTGGGATTTTATTAGAGACTTGGACTTAGACTTGTATATTGTTTGTGATGGACTTGACAGGTTATATTTTATAGTCTTGTTGTCTTTATCTTTCAGTCTTTACTTATTATCTTAGAGTTGTGATTGAGTACTCATATATATATACATTGCTTGTCCTCCGATCGGAGTTGACCATATTCTCGGCAGGTTTTGATATATATATATATATATATATATATATATATATATATATATATATATATATATATATACATATATATACATATATATATATATATATACATATATATATATATATATATATATATATATAAACTGTTTAGAGTAGAAAACCTACAGCGTTCCACGCCCTTTTTTTTACGGTGAGGGCTGGGCGTTGTCACGTGCACGTGCCCTTATAGCGGGTGCGGGTCGTAACATTATTACAATATAATGCTATTCTTTATTGTGTTCATTGAGTATCCAGTTGAGACACGATTGTGACACGATAGGCTTGTTGTATCATTGCTCGTTTATTGATTGTTTAGTGAAGGAAGGGAAAATGCTCAGTAGGTATGTGAACAAACCCCAATGATTGTTATTATGGATAGTTAAGTCATACCCCTTACGTATGGGTTAGCGGTACCTTTTTATTGTGGATAAGTGTCATGACCCGCACCCTAGAGTAAGGGCACGAGAAGTGGGTATGTCCAGCCTACGCCATAGTATCGGCGGTAGAATACTGTCCTAGGTCAATCATCTAACAATATATAAGGTACCTGTATAGTATATACACTCCGAATGGAGGTGACATAGCAAATACAGTCTCAATCACATCTAAGGTAGAATACGATAAAAGATAGATAGATATGAAATGAAACCACAAAAATACAACCAGATAGAGTTCTAAGTGTCTAAGATAACACAAATCCAGAAACATCCCAAATCTCAAATACAGTAATCCAGAGAATAAATACAACTGAAAATGACTAATCTAAACTAATAGTGTCTCATCCACTGCTAATGGATCATGCTGGAGATCCAGGGGTAATGTCTCATCAAACTCTATCCTGTCCATACCCGTAAAAGGTAGTACAATCAGCTAACATGTACTCTGTAAACATCAACGATTATCTTGTCAGAAAAATGAACAAGTACAAATACTAAAAGCAGTTCCATATGAATTGACATATTCTATAAGAGACAGTATAATGAAATACAAGACAAAGATATGGGAAGACTTGGGAGCTATTCGGAAGCCGAGTTACAACCCTTAAACCAAACAATGACCGGGGTTGTAACCCTTCTCCCGAACAGAACTTAGCCTCCAATCAAGGTATAGCATAAGAGCATGTAGAACATGTGAAATACAAGACAAAAACCAACAGGAAATATATAACAGGATGTGAGTACTGAATAGGATGACAACATATAGGATGACTTGGGAACTATTCAAAAACTAAGTTACAACCCTTAAACCAAACAAGGACCGGGGTTGTAACCCTTTTCCTCAACAGAACTTAGCCTCCGATGATAAGTAAATAAAAAATGTGCCTTGAATTATTAGAGCGTTATATGATCGGCTTGGGAAATGTTACATGACAGGCTATCCACTTGGCCCGACAATCATATAAAAATTATTTGAAATGGTCTTGCCGGCCAACCTGGATAACGAGCATAAGAATAAGATCTTGCTACACCCTATGTGATATGAGAGTGGCGCAAGCACATGAATATAGTGACATGGTGGCTTTGATCACATAGCCCCTAATAATTCTCCATCTCCGAATAGTATAATAGATCTGGACATGACACGTCATGACACAGGATTCCATAAGAGGGTAGCAAGTCCCCTTAGAAATTGGTATCTATACAAGTACAGGGAACAAGACAAGAAATGTATTAATATACCAAGAAAATCTAGGAACAACATCTCATGTCATGATCCAACATATACTAGTCCGTGAACTATTGTGACTGGAAATCGAGTAAGACACTACAAATGAATCAGATATAGCAGATATCAAGATAATGAAAACTATCAGTAAATGTACTCGCCTGTGTCCTGAGCTGTCAAATGCGGTCGATGCTCAGAGTGATGCCACAAACCTAAAGATGAGATATATATAAGCTAATTAGGGTTCAACAATGTTAGGTAGGATTATATAGTATAAACTACGTAATCTAGGTTAATCTCAGTCCAACTAAGTCAAACTAGGTCACACTGAGTCACACTAGGTCAAACTAGGTCACATGAAGTCAAACCAAGTCAAACTAGGCTAATGTTGACTAACAGTTGACTTTTGGTCAATTGGTCAACTCTGGTCAAGTTTTAGACATTTCTAGGCCAAGTGTTGACTGATAGTTGACTTTTGGTCAAAGCAGTCAAACTTGGTTAACCGAGGTCAAAACTAGCCTAAGCATACTATTCCTAAATATTACTAACCAAGATACTATTTATCTTGGTCAAACAGGATCAACTCTAATTTAAGAATTAAAATATCAAGTTGTACCTCGTTATTCGTACATCAAAACCTACGACACGCAAATCGAGATAAGATAATCAACGGTATAGTTAATAATCTTATCACAGTGATCCGCATGATTATCTTGCCAATTTCAGCGATGTGAGATCACTGGAATCGACTGATCTCAGTTTCGTTGTACTAATTCCGAAATACAAACTTAGTAAGAATTAATTATAATAAAATGTAATACACAGAGAAAATATCTACAAATATTGTCGGATGATGAAACAAACATCACCAACGTGTCTAGTATGGTCTAATCAGCTAGGATAGCCTATCCATAAGTCCAATTTGGACACATGGGCAAAAAGATAATTTTGGATCAAAACGGTGTCCGTGTCGGATCCGCTTTGTACCAAAAAACATGCAATAATACTATTCTACCAAACCTATCAAATTATATGTCCACAAATCCAGAATGACGATACGAACCCAACGGTATATCCAGAATTGAATTTCGTTGACCCGATCTCAAATTGGTCCGTTGACCAGGACATTAAAATTTCGATTTGCACGAAAAAGCGTATCAGAGACAATGTTCTCAGAAATTAGCAAATTATATGTAAATGAGTCGAGAATGATGATACGAACTTAACGGTATGTCCAGAATTGGATTCCGATGCGTCGATCTCAAAACGACCCGTTGACCCGGATATTGGTATCCGACTTGCACCAAAATACGTGTCGGGACCAATGTCCACTAAAACCTAGCAAATTATATGTCAACGAGTCCAGAATGACGATACGAACTCAACGGTATATCCGGAATTGGATTTCGATGAACCGACGTCAAAAAGTCCCGTTGACCCAGACTGTGGAGCCCGTTTTGTTCTGAAATACGTGCCAGGGTCCATGTCCTCCAAATCTAACAAACTATATATGAAAATGTGCCAGAACGACGCCATGAGTCTACTGGTGGTGTCAGAAATTGAATCCGAAGTCCCGGGTTCAAAAATAGAATTTTATAACCTAGAAATTACGAATTTGGACGGCCAACTTTGGCATCGAATTCAACCAATCAAACGTGCACACAATGAAACGAAACTTAAGAGGTAGGAAGCGGGTTATACCAGCTGCGTATAGGAACTAGTAGTATGCCAGATGGAGCTGCGATGGAGGAGATACGAACCCACGAAGTTGGCTCCATAAAACTGTCCAAAAATAACACAATTTAAACGGTCAAATTGGTTGTCACGACCCGCACCCACCGTGAGGGTACGAGTACATAACAACGCCCAGCCTACGCTGCAGTGTCGGTGGTAGAACGCTATTCTAGGTCATGAACTATAACTAGCATAATATGAATACTCTCCATAAGGAGGCCAACACAGAGGTACAACTCAATCACAATCTAAGGTAGAATGATAAAGATAGATAAACATAAAATCCAAAAGAGATACAGGAGATAGAAGTCTAAGTGTCTAAGATACATAATTCCAGAAATACATCTCAAACCTCAAATACAATAATCCATAAATACAACTCAAGATGACTGAAAATAAACTATAAGCAAAAACCCTAGCTATCTATGCAACCTCTGAAGAACAGTTTGGCAACTCTAGAGGGGGGTGAATAGAGTTTATATAGAAAAATAGCCAATTAAAAATAACTCTTTCACCAACAATAAAAAATCAGAGTAAAGTGCAGAAAATAAATGAAGAGCAGAAGAGCATACGCAAACACAACGATTTTAACCTGGTTTCCCTCGTGGAGGACTAGTCCAGGCCTGAGAACTCTAGCTCAGGATTAAATCTACTATTTGTGAAATAGTAGCTTACAACCCGTGCCTTTTCTTCAGAAGAGCACGTCAACTTCTAACAGAGGATCGCAGTGGCGATTTGCTTGGAATTGTCCAAGCGACTTCTTCACTCTTGCACAAGAATCCTAACTGAGAGATGTTGAGCACTCGAGACTTAGGAGGCTTGTGGCTAGTAGATAGGAAGGGTATGGCTTATTGAGCTTGTAGGAGAGAAGAGAAGATTGAGTGAATTGAAATGAGAGAATTCATGCCCTATTTATAGTGTTTTTAGAGGCAGAATTCGGCCAGAATTCGGGTAGGAAAATTCAAAAATTTGGCCGTTGGACAGCTAGCAACCAGCTAACCCTAAAATTAGGGTTCCTGATTTCTAGGGGACAGAGTTCGGCCCGAACTCTGTGTGGAGGCAGAGTTCGGCCCGAACTCTGTCTCCAGAGCACAGAGTGGTCCTAAGTGGGACTTGTGGGCAATTTTTGTTTTGGTGGAGCTTGGGATTTTGGGTAGGCTTATAGACTAAGTTCCAAGAGCTCAGCATAACTCAGAGTACATACTTCTAGACTCAATAAAATATAAAAGTACAGACTCGAAAATACACTGAGAAACTGAGCTGTTGTCTGTCCTGAACTGAATGCAGACGTCGTGTGTCGTATTGAATTTATACAGATATTATTTAGTCAATGTAGTCAATATTTGGTTGACTGTGACTTTGTGTCAACAATCTCCCCCATATTAATAATTGACAAAATAATAAATGTATATTTCAATATTCATACCTGGACACAGTTGGTTAAAACACAGCTCCCCCATAAACAATGCCGAGCTAGAATAAGATAGCTCCCCCGTAATCAGTGAACGGTGCCGAGCTAGAATCAATAGCTCTCCCCCGTAAATAATGCATAGAACCTGTGGCCTGATAAAAATATTTTCCCAAAAGCAAACATAAGCACAGACAAATATACATATTTCTTCCCCTTTTGGCAGTTAGCAATATAAAGGATCATATAGACTGCATAAGGAAAAGCATGGGAATAGCAGTATAGACAATGAAAAGTAATCCAACCACACCAAGCAGAGAAGAAACAGTATAATACTAATAAAACAAGTCACTGACATAAAGTAGAACTACGAAAAATAGCATAAAATGTTATCCACCAACCAGCACATCATCAGGGTTTGAAGACATAAATCCAGTACATAAATCCATAACAAACTGAAATAACTAAAATCAAAAAGGCAACTAAGACCATCAGCAGTGGCAGCAGCATATCAAGCCAATCTCCATCATGGAGCACGAGAAGGTCCTGGAACATCTGAAGGACCAGGGAATGAGCGACGAGGGTCCACAAAAGCATCATCAGGATCCATATACCTCATGACCCACGGATCGTCTATACGATGACCCGCGCGATCTGGATCCCGCTCAATAGGCACATGCAGATCAGGATGACGAGCAAGTGAATACCGCATATCATGCAGAGAGTTCCCAAGGGCACTGATCTGCAAGGTGGTACGGTAATCCTGCTGCGTCCAGCGATCATCCTCAATAGCAAAGCGATCGTGAAGCATAGTCTGAAGAGACTCAAGAGTGGCAGGAGGAGGAGGTGCATCCTGACCAAAAGGAGGGGCGTCAGGCTCCTCATCAGCAGAATGCTCAGATGACTCAGAAGCAGCGACAGGCTGAAGGCGTCGTGCTTTGGATAGAAAGGCAGGTGCAGGCATGAACGGACAATCATGGATAGGAATAATGAAAGCACGAAAAACTAAAGGAAGATAGAGAGGATAAACCAAAGCTCTTGGTTTCTTCCGACAGTTGATCATCCAATCCATCATAGTCCGTGGAAAGTTGAATGGAATACGAAAGTGGAGATGATATAAGGCGGAGATCTCAAGATAAGTGACTTCATCTGTTGAGCCAGCCTTGGGCAAGATAGTATTGAACACGATGCGATGAAGTTCATAAAAGTAGGGGGTGAGATGCTTGGCCTTTAGCTTGCGAGGACTTACGTTAGGAGCACATAAATCCTCCTTGAATCCTTCAAGGGAAGTGTCACCAATAAATTGAAGTTGACGTGCCTCCACAAGCTTGTTCCACACATCAAGATCCGGGAGAGCAAGAAAATCTCCCAACTCAGAATCATTAAAGGCAATGGTAATGCCAGCAACCCGAGAATAGATGTGGGTTGCATCGTGAGTCAAATTGCAGTAAAACATTTGAATGGCACTATGGTAGATGACAAAATTTGAAGCAACAAGTTCATCCAAACAAAGATCACGAAATAATGACTCATAATGTGAAAATATAGTAAAATTTATGGGATGGCCCCCAAACATCGGACGAGTTCTAAAATCGCTAAACCATTCATTAGAGGCTTCTAGCGATACAAATAAACGGTCGTCGTAAGTGTTAGGGTCATCGGGACGCGGCGGATTGAACAACGGATGAATGGGGTGTTGTTCAACTGCTTGTTCAATCGGAGGAGGAGGAACCGAAGAGGAAGCACCCTCATGTCGAGTCCTTCTCCCTCGTTTGGACAAGCGAGATGCCATTTGAAATAAAAAAGGAGAACTTGGAAATGATAGAAAAAGAGAGATATACCTGAAAAGAATATCAAACAGTTGAAGAGAATGTTGAAAAACCCCTTTCCCTTGATTTTGAGAAGAAATAGAGCCCTCTATATCAAGAACTAGGGTTAGGGTTTGGAAGGAAGAAGATGGAAGAGGTGGAGAAGAAGGAAATATGGGAGGAAAGAGAGGGAATCCCGAAATAAAGTAGGGCTTGGTCTTTGGTCGGGTGAAATATTGACCATTGGATTAGAATTGATCCAACGGCAGAGCCAGATCCCAACCCTGGAACCTAAGAACCGAACTCGGCCCGAACTCTGGTAGGGGCAGAGTTCGGCCCGAGTTCTGGATCAATGGTCCAGAACTGAAAACAGGCAAAGAACATGAAGAAAATGTTTAAGAATTAAACAAAAGATAGTTGAGGACAACAAAGAGTGTTGAATTTTAAAAAATAGATAAAGAGGTACTCAGAAAACAGAATGAACTTTAGAAAATCTCAATTAGGCAATATTAAATCGAAAATGAGCCATATAATAAATAAGGACATATACTGTGGTTCAATAGTCCAAATTTGCCATGGGTTAGCTGCAGGGGCCGGATCCCAGCTAGCGGTAGTCCTGAGGACTAGTGCACCGTGTCGCTTAGGCTTTTACGCCTTGTTGTCAGAAGGACCCTTTCGGCTTGTACCCATACCAAATTCTTCGAAAAAGAATCACAATATACTCGATATTTACGCAGGTGAGTTTCAATTTATAACTGCTTCATCTAAAATTCCAAGTTCACGACAAAGAAAATTGAAGCGCTCTTCGGATAGTGGCTTAGTAAAGAAATATGCCAGCTGATGATCAGTGTCAATAAATTCTAAGTTAATCGTGCCATTTTGCTGATGATCACGCAAAAAGTGGTGTCTGATCTCAATGTGTTTAGTGCGTGAGTGGCAGACAGGGTTCTTAGTCAAATTGATTGCACTAGTATTGTCACAGAATAAAGGAATATGCATGAAAGATAACTTATAGTCTTCAAGGGTTTGCTTCATCCACAGAATTTGTGCACAACAACGCCCAGCTGCTATGTATTCAGCTTCTGTTGTGGATAGTGCGACAGAGTTCTGCTTCTTGCTAAACCATGAGACTAAAGCCTTTCCTAATAAATGACACGTGCCGCTCGTACTTTTACGGTCGACCTTGCATCCAGCAAAGTCAGCATCAGAGTAACCGATGAGGTCAAATGATGTTGACTTGGGATACCATAGGCCCACTGTAACCGTACCCTTAAGGTATCGAAAGATACGCTTAACCGTGGTCATGTGAGATTCCTTAGGATTTGCTTGATATCTAGCACATAGGCAAACACTAAACATGATATCGGGGCGACTAGCAGTTAAATAAAGTAAGCTGCCTATCATACCTCGATACTTACGTTGGTCAACGGGTTTGCCGCTCTCATCTGGTTCGAGTTTGGTTGAAGTAGCCATTGGAGTGCTGATTGGTTTGATGTTGTCAAGATCGAACTTCTTCAGCATGTCCTTGGTATACTTCGATTGACAGATGAAAGTTCCGTTAGCCAGTTGTTTTACTTGCAGACCAAGAAAGTAGTTGAGCTCTCCCATCATGCTCATCTCAAATTCCATCTGCATACACTTGGCAAATTCTTGACAAAGAGTTTCATCAGTAGACCCAAAAATAATATCATCAACATAAATCTGAATTAATAAAATAGTGTCTTTGAAAGATTTAATAAGCAGTGTAGTGTCAATTTTCCCTTTTGAAAAACCTTTCTCAAGCAAGAAACTGCTTAGCCTTTCATACCAAGCTCTGGGGGCTTGTTTAAGGCCATAAAGTGCTTTCTTCAGCTTGAACACGTGGTCGGGAAATTTGTGATTTTCAAAGCCAGGGGGTTGTTTGACATAAACTTCCTCCTTAATAAAGCCATTCAAGAAAGCACTTTTCACATCCATTTGAAATAATTTAAAGTTTTGAAAATTAGCAAAAGCACAAAGCATCCGAATGGATTCTAGTCTAGCAACAGGAGCATACGTCTCATCGTAGTCGATACCTTCCTCTTGGTTGTATCCTTGAGCTACTAGACGAGCTTTGTTACGTGTGACTAAACCATCTTCATTTACTTTGTTTCTAAAAACCCATTTAGTACCAATTATCGAGTGATTAACCGGTCTAGGAACGAGTTCCCATACTTGGCTTCTCTCGAATTGGTTGAGTTCTTCTTGCATAGCAGAAATCCAAAATTCATCATTAAAAGCTTCAGAAATGTTTTTAGGCTCTACTTGTGAAATGAAGGCAGTGCTAGCAACGGAGTCTCTTAGTGATGATCTAGTAGTTACTCCACGTGAAACTTCTCCTATAACTAAATTTTCTGGATGAGAAGGTTTGAAAGAGAATTTCTTAGGCAAACCCTCCAGAGAATTAGTTTCGGTTGAAGTATTCATTGGAGTAGAAGTTGATGGCTCAACGTCATCATCAAGAGTATTTGCTGCACTGTTGTCTTCATCAAAAGTCACATTTGTTGACTCTTCCACAATAAGTGAGCGTTTATTGAAAACTCTATATCCCTTACTCTTGGCGGCATAACCAAGAAAGATACCATCGTCAGCTTTGGCATCAAATTTGCCTAAGTTGTCTTTGGTGTTAAGGATAAAACATCTACAGCCAAAAACTTTAAAATAAAAAACATTGGGGGTTCTCCCAAACCAAAGCTCATAGGGTGTTTTCTTCGTAATGGGACGAATAAGCACCCTATTCAAAATGTGGCATGCTGTACTTACAGCCTCTGCCCAAAAATATTTCGGAAGATAAAATTTATTCAACATGACTCTAGCCATATCGCCAAGAGTCCTATTCTTCCGCTCCATAACACCATTTTGTTGAGGAGTTCTAGGACAAGAAAATTCATGATCAAAACCATTTGCATTATAAAAACTTTCAAAATCATAATTTACGAATTCGCCTCCATGATCACTTCGGATTCGAGTAATCATGTAGCCTTTTTCGTTTTGAACTTTCTTTACAAAAATTTTGAAAGCAGAAATAGCATCGCTCTTATTAGCGAGAAAGAAAACCCACATAAATCTCGAAAAATCATCAACAATAACAAATGCATAAAGTTTGCCTCCAAGGCTAGCTATTCTACTAGGACCAAATAAATCCATATGAAGTAGTTGCAAGGGTCTAGTAGTACTTACAGAGTTGATAGAATGAAATGAGGATTTAGTTGCCTTGTTTAGTTCACATTCGGCACATACCGTGTCCTTTTTGAACGTGATGTCAGGCAATCCTCTCACTAGCTTCTTGGTGGAAAGCCTGGATATAGCATCCATGTTGGCATGACCAAGACGCTGGTGCCAAAGTAGTCGTTCGTCTTTGTGGGCATATAGACATCTACCTGCATTGTTAGTATTTATAGAAAGATAGAAAATGTAGATGTTGTCCTCTCTTTTCCCTTCAAAAGCAATGTCTCCTGTTGACCTATCATAGATGTAGCAACTGTTTTGTCCAAAGTTAATATCATATCCATGATCAGCAAGATGACTAATGCTGAGCAGGTTATGCTTTAACTCGGTCACTAGGCAGACATCCTTTATTACAGGAGAAGGAGGATGACCAATGATACCATTACCTATAATGCGCCCTTTGAGATTGTTACCGAAGGATACATATCCTTCTCTCTTCATCGATAGTGATGCAAAAAGATTTGCGTCTCCCGTCATATGTCGCGAGCATCCACTATCGAGAATCCACTTACTTTCAGTTGAGGAGGGAAGGTCCACCTACATCAAGAGTAGATGTGACCTTTGGTACCCGAGTTCTTGAGGTTCCTGAAAAGTTAGTCTTTGGGAACCAAGCATATATCCTTTTATCTACAAGTCTTCTAACTCTGCACTGTGGTGAGATGTGTCCATGTAATCCACAATAAGTACAGATAGCATTCTTATTTATACTAGGAGCATGAGAATAATATCTATAAACAACAGGATGAGGATGGACATGATGTGAAGAGTTAGCATGGAGAAGACGATTATGCATGGAATAAGTGGCATGTTGATGGTGTCTATGAGGCATAGAATGATGGTATTGTCTATGATGTGTGACATGCTGATATTGTCTAGATGGCATGGCATGATGATTTTGTCTATATGGTATATGAGAACCTTGTCTATATGGCATTGCATGATGATTTTGTCTATATGGCATGGCATGATAATTTTTATGTGTGGAGTGATGTTGATTATGTCTTTGTGTATGATGAGTGTGTACTGAGTGAGAATTGTTCTTACGTGCACGTGGTTTGTAAAAGTTTGTGTATATAAATGCATGGTTATGTGCTGCATGAGAATGACGTGATTGACTAGCATGAGTGGTATTGTGCCCATGTGATTGGGTTTGAGGTTGGACAACCTGTTTATCCAATTTGGTTTCTAATCTTTTAGAAACAGCTTGCAGTTCATCAACCTTAATATTTAAGCCATAAATTTTAGTCATGGAAATCTTGTGTCTACTCTTTTCTTCAGCAAGCAACGTGTTGAGAGTAGTGATTTCTTGAGTTTGTTGCTCAATACATGCTTCAGCATCATGTAAGCTTAATTTAAGCTTGGATACTTCATCAGTGTCATTAGTGGGTGATGTGTTTCTAACATTATCAAGAAGTAAAGAAATTCTTTGTATCTCATCTTCTAGACTTTTGATTTTGTCCTTGGCATGTTTATATTTACCGATGACCTTTTTATGATCATCGAGTAAATCAGTGAAAGCATCGCCAAGTTCATCAAAAGAGAAGTCATCCAGAGTTTCGTTAGATACCTTGTTGGAAGTTGCCATCAGGCACACATTTGCTGTATCTTGAGGAGAGTCCTTTTCTTCCTCAGAGTTACTCGCTTCACTTTCATGCCAGATGCCTGTGTTGGCATATTTCTTTGATGAGTTCCTTTTGTATGGCTTCTCATAGTGGTTGCTCTTCTTCAGGAATGGGCAGTCTTTTCGGACATGTCCAGTTTTCTTGCAACCATAACAAGTTGGTTCCTCTTCATCGTTTTCTTGAGATTCCTTCTTCCTTCGATAGAAGCGAAGGAATTTCCTGAAGTTGCGAACCATGAGAGCTTGGTCTTCATCATCCGAGTTATCTTCTTCGGTCTCATCATGATTAGCTCTTCGTTGATGAGCTTTGAGTACGATCTCCCTGGTCTTCGGAGCAGGCTCTTCGAAGTCCTTGAGGTCAAGCTCGTGAGTCATAAGCTTACCCATCAAGGTCTCCATTGACATTGTTGTGAGATCGTTTCCTTCTATGATGGCTGTCACCTTAGGATTCCAAATCTTTGGTAGCCCTCTGAGCAGCTTACGAATCTTCTCGTGGTTTGAGTACTGCTTTCCAAGCGAAGATAGAGGATTGATGATGTCGAGGAATCTTGTGATCATTTGAGTGATCGTCTCACTTGGCTTCATCTTGAAGGCTTCGTATTCTTGAGTGAGACGGCTAATTTTGGATTCCTTGACCTGTGTGGTTCCTTCATGCGTCACTTCTAGAAGTCTCCATACTTCATGAGCAGTGGTGCATGTAGAGACCCTGTGGAACTCATTCCTGTCTATGGCACAGAATAAAGCATTAATAGCCCTAGCATCTAGACTTGCCTGTTTCTTCTCCTCGACAGAATATTTGTCGTGTGGTTTCTCAATGAGGTCACCATCGATAACTATCCTGGCGGGCTTTTTGTAACCGTCAGTGACGACAGTCCACAGGTCAAAGTCTAGAGACTTAAGATAGAAGCTCATCCTTGTTTTCCAATATGTGTAGTTAGTCCCATCAAATAGGGGAGGCCTATGAGTGGACTGACCTTCACCATGATTGGAAATCAAGGATTGTGTGGTTGCCATGGATCAGCTCTTAGGATGTTAGTCCTTGTAAAGAGAACAGAGCTCTGATACCAATTGAAGAACAGTTTGGCAACTCTAGAGGGGGGTGAATAGAGTTTATATAGAAAAATAGCCAATTAAAAATAACTCTTTCACCAACAATAAAAAATCAGAGTAAAGTGCGGAAAATAAATGAAGAGCAGAAGAGCATACGCAAACACAACGATTTTAACCTGGTTTCCCTCGTGGAGGACTAGTCCAGGCCTGAGAACTCTAGCACAGGATTAAATCTACTATTTGTGAAATAGTAGCTTACAACCCGTGCCTTTTCTTCAGAAGAGCACGTCAACTTCTAACAGAGGATCGCAGTGGCGATTTGCTTGGAATTGTCCAAGCGACTTCTTCACTCTTGCACAAGAATCCTAACTGAGAGATGCTGAGCACTCGAGACTTAGGAGGCTTGTGGCTAGTAGATAGGAAGGGTATGGCTTATTGAGCTTGTAGGAGAGAAGAGAAGAGAAGATTGAGTGAATTGAAATGAGAGAATTCATGCCCTATTTATAGTGTTTTTAGAGGCAGAATTCGGCCAGAATTCGGGTAGGAAAATTCAAAAATTTGGCCGTTGGACAGCTAGCAACCAGCTAACCCTAAAATTAGGGTTCCTGATTTCTAGGGGACAGAGTTCGGCCCGAACTCTGTGTGGAGGCAGAGTTCGGCCCGAACTCTGTCTCCAGAGCACAGAGTGGTCCTAAGTGGGACTTGTGGACAATTTTTGTTTTGGTGGAGCTTGGGATTTTGGGTAGGCTTATAGACTAAGTTCCAAGAGCTCAGCATAACTCAGAGTACATACTTCTAGACTCAATAAAATGTAAAAGTACAGACTCGAAAATACACTGAGAAACTGAGCTGTTGTCTGTCCTGAACTGAATGCAGACGTCGTGTGTCGTATTGAATTTATACAGATATTATTTAGTCAATGTAGTCAATATTTGGTTGACTGTGACATTGTGTCAACAACCTCTACTGTGTCTCCTCTAGGCTAGCAGGCAATCCCAGGCCATCTGTAAAATTTATCAACAGGTCCAGTCAGGACAGGAGCGAGTACAGTACATCTCAAAAATATCATAACAGGTTAGGAAATATAAACATGCTAGAGAGTAAGATACAGGATCTGAAGAAACAACATGATGAAAAAGAGAGAGACTGTAAGTAAATAACAATAATATATAGAGAACTATCAGTGACTAGTGATTCAGAGCACAAGATGGTTATGTACACGGCACGATGTTGTACACGAGTAATCTACAGAGGTTGTACACGAGTAATCTACTGGATTGATTACATAACCACTTCTACTCCCCCGCCCCAATCAATACACAAGGATAAAGCTAAGTTATGTTTTTGCACACGAAGTATAGTCGCACACGAGATCATGTGAATACATGAATATACACGATTTTATACGATTTGTACACGAATGTCACGAATACAAGGAGTACACGATGCTCATGATAAAGTACACGAACACGAATACCCGATGTATCCGCTAAGGGAATAACATCGCACAACAAGATCCATATAGTACTAATCCGTGTTTCCAACGTGTCAGCATCATGTAATATAATCTAAATCAGGAAATATAATCCTAAACAAGATATAAAATGATCAGAGAATGTACTCGCCTGATATCTGAATGTCCAAGGTAAAGATACTGTCCGAGAAGAGGTGTCTGGCTCCTAATTAGAACAGCACAAGTCACAACATGTCCAGAAGGGTAATATAAAGCACTACAATGCATTCTACATGAATCTAGGTCAAACTAGGCCAAAGTCAACCCTTGGTCAACTCTGGTCAACTGCACTAGTCAATCTAGGTCATGTCCTAACCCAGCAAGTCTTACTAGGCCTAACCAAGACTATCCTAGCAAGCACACATCAATACAAGGCTATACAAGCCCACATACACCCAACTCTATATAGCATGCAATTATTCAATACTCAAATAGGCAAGAATTCACATTGGATATACACTAGGTAATCTATTACTTTAAGCAATATATGTCTACACATATATACACATGCATATATTGGTATTCAACATTAGGTCTATAATTATGGTATTTCAAATGGTTATATAAACTTATATATTACAACACAATATGCTAACATATATATAATATACATACATAGCTAAGTTAACTATATTCATAAATACTTATTTAAGAGGCTACGTGTGTGTATGTGAACATGGCAAAGGGGCAAGTGAGGGTTAAATGGGCATACATAGTGTATACATATCAAAGAGTGTCAAAGTGTAAGTGAACAATGTGTCAAGTGTGATAGTGTCAAAATAGTGTAAGGGGGTACATGAGGTAATATAGGATTTGTGTTAACATAGAACATTACATCTTATTAACTTGTATATTGCATACATTACATCTATTATTACATTACATTCATGCTTGCATTCATTCATCATTCATTTATTCTCTTGCACCACTATATGCACCATACATTACATACTATGGAACCTACATATTCATTACAAGCCATACTTATACATGCTTACATTAGATAGGATACTTACATCTTATACATCATTTATTTAAACATTTCCTCATGCTTGCATTCTCTATTTAGTTACATAATGTATATACATTAACATGGGTTAAAATCAAATAGAACATTATATTACACACAAGGGTGCACAAAATGCATATGCCGAATAGTAACTCCTACTAATAATCAATACTTTACCAACTCAACATGAATTAAATTCTAGGATTAAATTATGTTATAGATCTATGTGTTAGCTTTCCGAAACTTCAAACGGATCGTATTTTCGTTACCGGAAACTCCCGGAATTGCGAAAACACCGAGAACGCGTTTGTCTTTTGTATAGCTGACACTCAAATAATTCTCCAGAAAGTTACCAAAAGAATTAGGCCTATTAATACATGTTTTTGGAAAGCTAACTTCAATACGCTTCTTTTAAAAAAAATGGGAGATTAAACCGAGCTTTGAGCTAGAAGTTAGGACATTTCTAAGTTAGGGCTGAAATTAAAAACGTGGATAAAAATCATGACGGATTTGGGTAGTTTGAGCCAAAAGAACACACAATATATATCCTAATTATCCACAACAATAATAGCAATAATAATATGAGGAACCACACTCACAAACTTGATTATATAATCATCATGAACCATTTATTACATATATAAATATAGATACACTCTCATTACAATATATATATATATATATATATATATATATATATATATATATATAAATCTATATATGTAACATGAACACATCCACAACACAAAGGACACTCCTATGACCTCCAAATGGACACAAAATGGACACAAATGGAGATACAACCATGGGGGTCATTCCTATGGGTTCAAAATAGACCTATATGCATGAGGAAATGAAAAGGAGAAGGGATTTATACCTCCCGGTAGATCGAATCGAAGAAAAACCTTCCCGGAGCGACACCGACACGTAGAGATTCCAAAAGGACACGAACGAGCTCCGAATCCTCCCAAACTTGGGTAGCTTCCTCCTTGGCTAGAATGGAGAAGGAAAGAAGAAGATTTGGTGGTGAAATGGAAGGATTTGGTCGAGAAATTGCTAGGGATTGCTCTCTAGGAATTTGGGGAAGAACAAGAGAGAGAAAAAATAAATGGATAATGACAAATGGGAGGCTCAACCCTATCCTTATTGTGGCTGGCCATAAAGGTGGTTTTGTCCTATTAGGAAAAGTCCAAAAGCCCCTACTAACCTATTCTATGAGTATTAGGAAAGAGCTAATTGGTTGGGGCTAAATTAGTCATTCTAAAGTCTCTAATCACACTAACCTTATCCATAATAATTAGTCTAACCTCTAACTAAAATATTTCTATCATGTGGACTAAAATTAATATCATGTGGGCCATGCCTAACTAGTGTGTGGGTCCCACTAGAGTCAAACTACCCCCGGGTCCCCGTTTCAAGTCGGATTGAGTTAAAATTCGAACCCGACTCAAATAACCCCAAAACAATATCATAAATAATAAAATAATATCAAAATAATTCAAAGAGGTCAAATGCAAAAATATTTTTAGGCCAAAAATGACATTAAAATATCATAATCACATGGTTAGGCTCTAGGTCAAACAGTCTCTAGGGTTTCACTAGCAAAACGTCAAAACCACAAGTCATTGATTTAAATAATTTTAAAATAATTTAAAATCACCAAAAATCATATCATGAATTAAATATCATTTTTAAAATAATTATAAATACGAAATTTCAAATTACCCTCATTTGGGAAACTGGGTGCTACAACTCTACCCACCTTAGAAAAATTTCGTCCTCGAAATTTAAGATCGATAGTACTCCTTCTAGAGCCTCTAACCTACCCAATATCTAAGGTAAAACTTCCTAACACTGGAATAATAAACGGACATCTAAAAGTGTCAATCTAGGAATACCTCCAATACTGCTCTGCTGTACGGCGGTAATGGAACTTCAATAAAATATGGACTGGAACCTATATCCAAGGGACTGGACCTATTTTAAAGTGGTCTTAACTAAGGATGAAAAGGAACTGATCATAGGCTATAGGTATGCTCAAACTACTATCTTCCTATTAACCATCTATTAATACATTCTATTACCACAGGAACGATGTATTACTAAGACATATAGGCCCCTATCTCTCATAACACATTTATACTCACCAAAAGACTAGTACATCCTATCAAGGTTGATACTATAATCTCTCATAAATCTCATAAGCTACATGTTTAGAGACACACATCCTCACATCAAGGACTAACCTATATATATCTACGACTGATACTAATGGGGTGACGTCCCTATTTCCCAACAATCAAGGTATAATTTTTTTTTTATTATCTAAATCATGCAATTTGAAGGAATAGTATACAAGGTCAGGGCATACCGTAGCAGTTGGAAGTCTCACCTAGGTACACTAATCATTCTAGGTCAAAACAGTACTATGGTATCAACACACAGACAATCTAGGGTGTCCTAATTGGGAAGGTAAGGGAACAACAATCATCAAGGTTGTAGGGATGTCTACCATCATATATAAAAATTGGTCATTAACAAGCAACTAAGAAATTATTAAAAGGTTACTGTTCCATAAAATGGCAAAAATTGAAAATTTAGGAACAACAAATCACAAATAGATTTTTGTCTTGACACGATCTAAGTTGATCAATTTCAGGATAAAATGAGATTTGGGCAAGAAGGGAAATCAATGAAATCAAAGTATGAGCACGAGCATCCAATGATGGAGATTCAGGTCATGATTAAATTTAATTCGACTGAGTACGAATACGAGGTTCATAGGCGATGAAAAGATTCCAAGGAGAATTGTCAAGGCTATCGCGAATGAGACTCTAGGGTCAAGTTTAACTATGTCTCCATTCTCGTAGATTGATACATGAAAAAGCGAACCAAAGTGCAATAGGTTGATCAGACCATCATGTACCGGTTCTGATTAGACAATATGTTAGTGGGTGGCCACCCAATAAAATATGTCATGACCAAGCTCGAAGATAGATAAGCTTGCAAAACTAAGGCTAATTTAGCAGCACAAGATATAAGGGTGGTAATGATGAAAGAAATTACATAGTCCAAGTTTCTTAACCAATGGGTCAAGTAATCAGATAAGGTACAAGGTTAAGCATCTAAGGAAACAAGCAGAACACCATCACATGTCGGGTCGAAAGAATTGAGTCAAGGCTGGATTTCTAATTGAAATAAAAAGAAATTTAGTATAATGGTAGAGGTTATAGTTTAGCCAGTTGACCAGAAAATCATATCAAGAAAATAGAGTACAAGAAGACGGATTTTAGTGGGACATGATATACCTACACGAAGGTGAGCTCGTCTAGGTCTTGCATATAAGATTTGTTGGAGGGTAACAGCTAGTATTACATTCCGAATATCAAAGTCACGATAAGGAACGTCAAGGATCTCAATTAGAAAGTGGGAGTTCAAGAGGTGGTAATTAATGCACAAAAATAATGAAGATCGAGTTAGTCATCTGCTTCTGATACTCTTAAGTTCATCTGGTCATAACTTGCTAATCATATCTTTACCTCACCAGTCCCCATATGAAAATTTAACCTTTACTTAAACCCTTACCATGACTACCGTAGGCAATTCCCAATTTCCAAACATCACTCTTGAAGCACAGCCCTCACATTTAGGAATCAACATTAACCATTTATTTAAATTTTCAAGTTCTTTCACCTTGTCTTAAATTTGACCCAAAATCTCTAAATCCCGTTTACGAATTCCATGAACTTGTTCAAATTGTTCTCCTCGTATTATTTAATTTAAATCTCTAGGCCTTACAAAACTTATCTTTCATCATAAAATCAACTTCCGTATTTTCTTCGACATACACCCTTGAATATTATTCTCCTGAAAATATTTCACAACAATCTCTAAACTTCCATACCTTTGTGCTCTCTCTATCCCTAGTCATTTCCTCGTAACATCTTGTTTAATATCCTTATTAAACACAATTAACTTCTCTTTTCCATTACTAACCTTCTACATAGCCTCAGAGTAAAAGTTTTCCCCAGAATCAATAACCAAGATTTTCTAAGTTCGCAAAACTAGGTTGACCTCTGATATCCTCATTAGTTTTGAATACACCTATAAACTATCTCATAACCCTAAAATTTCTCTAAATGTAATGGTTTCCAGATTGGCAGTATACATCTCTTTATTCTATTCGAGACCTTTACCACATTTCTATCTCAAGTTTCCATATGGAACACTCCACATTTGATTTCCTTTAGATCATCATAAAATAACCAGTTACGTCTTTTTGAGCTACATAATTTACGTCACTTCCTCAGCCTTCCCCATGCAAAAGATACGAAGATTCAAGAGTTTTCGAAGTACATCTGGTAGGGACGACAAGATATGGGTAATTAATGTAATGAGACATAGTTTAAGAAAAGAGGTAAATAAGAATGCAAGGGAATAATGGCGAGAAAGAATAATGAAGATATGTTCCTTCTCATCGGTTCAAACGAGAGGAACCCATCAAGCTTAAATTCAATAGCAAGGAATGAGGGTGAATCCAAACAAGAGGAAAAGGAATTCCAATTGAAGTTCAAAATGAGGTTCTTAGGGGTCGTCCCAGAAATCTCTCAAAGAATCCTAAGTGTGATTGAGTACCTTGGATTTGAAAATATTAATCTAAATACAAAATTAAATCAACAACTACAAAATTTTATCAAAATTATCAACTAATACCAGGATTCAAAGTTCTACAATGAATCCACAAAATCAAATTCACATCAAGGAAAAAAGGTGAATCAAAACAAGGAAAAGGAGTTTAAATCAGAATTCAAAATGAGATTCTCAAGGGTCATCCCAGAAATCTCTCAAGGAATCCTAACAGTGATTGAGTACCTTCAAAATATATCCAAATCCTACTGCAGGCTGTAGTGGTACTCTAGTTCGAATACCACTACACAAACTCGACCTGCATGGGCCACCACTAAAAACGTATCACGACCCGCACCCACCGTGAGGGTACGAGTACGTAACAACGCCCAGTCTACGCCGCAGTGTCGGCAGTAGAACGCTGTTCTAGGTCATGAACTATAACTAGCATAATATGAATACTCTCCATAAGGAGGCCAACACAGTGGTACAACTCAATCACAATCTAAGGTAGAATGATAAAGATAGATAAACATGAAATCCAAAAGAGATACAGGAGATAGAAGTCTAAGTGTCTAAGATACATAATCCCAGAAATATATCTCAAAACTCAAATACAGTAATCCATAAATACAACTCAAGATGACTGAAAATAAACTATAAGCAAAAACCCTAGCTATCTATGCAACCTCTACTGTGTCTCCCCTAGGCTAGCAGGCAATCCCAGGCCATCTGTAAAATTTATCAACAGGTCCAGTCAGGACAGGAGCGAGTACAGTACATCTCAACAATATCATAACAGGTTAGGAAATATAAACATGCTAGAGAGTAAGATACAGGATCTGAAGAAATAACATGATGAAAAAGAGAGAGACTGTAAGTAAATAGCTACAATATATAGAGAACTATCAGTGACTAGTGATTCAGAGCACAAGATGGTTATGTAAACGGCACGATGTTGTACACGAGTAATCTACAGAGGTTGTACACGAGTAATCTACTGGATTGATTACATAACCACTTCTACTCCTCCGCCCCAATCAATACACAAGGATCAAGCTAAGTTATATTATTGCACACGAAGTATAGTCGCACACGAGATCATGTGAATACATGAATATACACGATTTCATACGATTTGTACACGAATGTCATGAATACAAGGAGTATACGATGCTCACGATAAAGTACACGAACACGAATACCCGATGTATCCGCTAAGGGGATAACATCGCACAACAAGATCCATATAGTACTAATCCGTGTTTCCAACGTGTCAGCATCATGTAAAGTAATCTAAAGCAGGAAATATAATTCTAAATAAGATATGAAATGATCAGAGAATGTACTCGCCTGATATCTGAATGTCCAAGGTAAAGATACTGTCCGAGGAGAGGTGTCTGGCTCCTAATTAGAACAGCACAAGTCACAACATGTCCAAAGGGTAATATAAAGCACTACATTGCATTCTACATGAATCTAGGTCAAACTAGGCCAAAGTCAACCCTTGGTCAACTCTGGTCAACTGCACTAGTCAAACTAGGTCATGTCCTAACCCAGCAAGTCTTACTAGGCCTAACCAAGACTATCCTAGCAAGCACACATCAATACAAGGCTATACAAGCCCACATACACCCAACTCTATATAGCATGCAATTATTCAATACTCAAATAGGCAAAAATTTACATTGGATATACACTAGGTAATCTATTACTTTAAGCTATATATGTCTACACATATATACACATGCATATATTGGTATTCAATATTAGGTCTATAATCATGGCATTTCAAATGGTTATATAAACTTATATATTACAACACAATATGCTAACATATATATAATATACATACATAGCTAAGTTAACTATATTCATAAATACTTATTTAAGAGGCTACGTGTGTGTATGTGAACATGGCAAAGGGGCAAGTGAGGGTTAAATGGGCATACATAGTGTATATATATCAAAGAGTGTCAAAGTGTAAGTAAACAATGTGTCAAGTGTGATAGTGTCAACATAGTGTAAGGGGGTACATGAGGTAATATAGGATTTGTGTTAACATAGAACATTACATCTCATTAACTTGTATATTGCATACATTACATCTATTATTACATTACATTCATGCTTGCATTCATTCATCATTCATTTATTCTCTTGCACCACTATATGCACCAAACATTACATACTATGGAACCTACATATTCATTACAAGCCATACTTATACATGCTTACATTAGATAGGATACTTACACCTCATACATCATTTATTTAAACATTTACTCATGCTTGCATTCTCTATTTAGTTACATAATGTATATACATTAACATGGGTTAAAATCAAATAGAACATTATATTACACACAAGGGTGCACAAAATACATATGCCGAATAGTAACTCCTTCTAATAATCAATACTTTACCAACTCAGCATGAATTAAATTCTAGGATTAAAGTATGTTATAGATCTATGTGTTAGCTTTCCGAAACTTCAAACGGATCGTATTTTCGTTTATGGAAACCCTCGAAATCGCGAAAACACCGAGAACGCGTTTGTCTTTCGTACAGCTGACACTCAAATAATTCTCCAGAAAGTTACAGAAAGAATTAGGCCTACTAATACATGTTTTTGGAAAGTTAACTTCAATACGCTTCTTTTAAAAAAACGGGAGATTAAACCGAGCTTTGAGCTAGAAGTTATGACATTTCTAAGTTAGGGCTGAAATTAAAAACGTGGATAAAAATCATGACGAATTTGGGTAGTTTGAGCCAAAAGAACACACAATATATATCCTAATTATCCACAACAATAATAGCAATAATAATATGAGAAACCACACTCATAAACTTGATTATATAATCATTATGAACCATTTATTACATATATAAATATAGATACACTCTCATTACAATATATATATATATAAATCTATATATGTAACATGAACACATCCACAACACAAAGGACACTCCTATGACCTCCAAATGGACACAAAATGGACACAAATGGAGATACAACCATGGGGGTCATTCCTATGGGTTCAAAATAGACCTATATGCATGAGGAAATGAAAAGAAGAAGGGATTTATACCTCCCGGTAGATCGAATCGAAGAAAAACCTTCCCGGAGCGACACCGACACATAGAGATTCCAAAAGGACACGAACGAGCTCCGAATCCTCCCAAACTTGGGTAGCTTCCTCCTTGGCTAGAATAAAGAAGGAAAGAAGAAGATTTGGTGGTGAAATGGAAGGATTTGGTGGAGAAATTGCTAGGGATTGCTCTCTAGGAATTTGGGGAAGAACAAGAGAGAGAAAAAATAGATGGATAATGACAAATGGGAGGCTCAACCCTATCCTTATTGTGGCTGGCCATAAAGGTTGTTTTGTCCTATTAGGAAAAGTCCAAAAGCCCCTACTAACCTATTCTATGAGTATTAGGAAAGGGCTAATTGGTTGGGGCTAAATTAGTCATTCTAAAGTCTCTAATCACACTAACCTTATCCATAATAATTAGTCTAACCTCTAACTAAAATATTTCTATCATGTGGACTAAAATTAATATCATATGGGCCATGCCTAACTAGTGTGTGGGTCCCACTAGAGTCAAACTACCCCCGGGTCCCCGTTTCAAGTCGGATTGAGTTAAAATTCGAACCCGACTCAAATAATCCCAAAACAATATCATAAATAATAAAATAATATCAAAATAATTCAAAGAGGTCAAATGCAAAAATATCCTTAGGCCAAAAATGACATTAAAATATCATAATCACATGGTTAGGCTCTAGGTCAAACAGTCTCTAGGGTTTCACTAGCAAAACGTCAAAACCACAAGTCATTGATTTAAATAATTTTAAAATAATTTAAAATCACCAAAAATCATATCATGAATTAAATATCATTATTAAAATAATTATAAACACGAAATTTCAAAATTACCCTCATTTGGGAAACTGGGTGCTACATTGGTGGCCGATTTTGATGTACCAAACGACAAAACTAACGGACAAAATTTGAGGGAAGTGAAGAGCTATATACTGAGATTGAGACGGAGCAAAGAAATCATCGATCCAATGGTCAGATTTCTTGAAAAACGTATACGAAGTCGCTACGACGAGACACCATTTCTGGATTTCGTTCGCGCGCGCGTCCACGGGATTCCGTACAAAATGCACGAATGGCCTAGACGACACATCCCGGAGGATGGTAGTAGCCACGAAAAGGCGCGCCCGACCATGGGGGGCTCGCTAGCGACGGCGACGGCCGCGACGGTGCGCGGCTGCCGGCACGCACGCGGCTGTACATATGCTGCTGCTGCAGCTGCTGTGCATACTACTACCAGCCATGGCGACGGCGACGGCACAGCCAGGGGGCACGGCGGGGCTGCCCGACGGCGGTGGAGGTAGCGGTTTGGAAGAGTGGTATTGATGGTTGAAGTGATGGTGGTGTACGGTTTTAGATGATGATGGTGATGAATGATGTGATGAAGAAGAGGAGGAGAAGAGGAGGAATGGAGGAGGCTCGGGTTGCTGGTGGTGGAGCTCGGCCAGAGAGGAGGAGGAGGAGGAGGAGAAGATGGTTCGGGTGGTGGAAGTGGGTGATGGTGTTATTGGTGATGATGATGTAGATGATGGTGGCGGTTGATGGAGAGTAGGAGGAGATGTTGAAGAAGAAGAAGAAGAAGAAGAAGAGAAGGAGAAGGAAGGAGGCTCTGCATGGTCGGCCATGAGGGAGTAGGCGGTCGGCCATGGAGGAGCTTGATGTTGTTGTTGTTGGTGATGGTGTGTTATAAATTAAAAGAGGAGAGAGAGAGTTATTAGTTGTGTGTGTGTGTATATAATAAATAAAAGAGGGAGAGGAAGAGATAGAGGGATTCTCTACCTAGAATTTAGGGCCGGCTATTGTGTTGGGGGGATGTGTGTGTGAGTTTGTGGGAATAAGTGGTGTGGATTGGTAGAGAGGAATCCAAGGGATGGGGATTAGATTATTTCTTTAGGGATTTAATTCAAGGGGTTCTCCATTAAATATTAAAAATGGGTAGACTAGGTATTTAATTTTTGTAGGAAAATGAGTGTGTGGATATTCATGAGGGGGTAACGTGGAGCTTGGGTTGGGTTCGGTTGAGCCGGGTCGGGTCAAAATCGGACATGATGTAATAAATGAATTAATTTTAGGTATTTATGATCATGGGTTAATAAGTAACATGTGGGGACTGAAATAAATGGGACACAAGTGTCAGGCGGGTAGTTGGCTTCGTGTGGGCCATGTCCATATTTTGGGTCGACTAGATTGGGTCGACGTCAGGTCCCAAAATTAAATTAGAAGTCAGGTCACATTCTACGGTGGATAATTAATTGGCCTAAATTGACCCAAAAGTTGTACGAAGCAAATGAAGCACAAGATGGTGTGTCTGAGTGGGACACGAAGGTCATGGGTGTAGGGCGTCTCGAGTAGATCATGCATGAGGATTTGGTTTCAAGAAAATGACTAGCCTGGTGCTCCTAAATTAAAAGTCATGGTAACGTGCATATGATGATCATAGATAAAAGTGGGAAAATCAATAAATAATTAATTAATGATCAAATGGTCTAAATTGACCCGAAGTTGTGTGAAGCAAAAAAAATACAAGGGAACAAGTTTGGATGGGACATGATATATCAACATGAAGGTAATCTTGTCTATTACACACTGATGAAGAGAGTTTCCAGAGATTGGTATCCCTGACGCTCCAGAAGTCAAAGTCACGAAAAAGAATATTTAATCAAATAATAATCAAATAATAATATATATTCCAAATAATTGATTTATAAAATTGAAAAAAGCCCTAAATTCAGGGGGCTTACATCCTACCCACCTTATAAAAATTTTGTCCTCGAAATTAAAAATCATCTAATAGGTCAAGCTAAAACATACAACTGCTATGGCTACAGTACCCACTGTGCTACCCTTGTGGTCATCTATGTTGTTTCTCTCTACAGGTATTTTGTTTCAGGTTTAACAAAGGTCCTTCTATGATAAACTACGTCATCCAACCTAAGCACAAGATTCTAGTCCAAAATCCATAGTCACAACAATATAATATTTTTTACTCCATCTAAGATACCTTAAAATCAATCTATACTATCAAACTAATCATTCTTAATAGTTTCTAAGTCCACTATAGTCAGTCACTCATATCTGTCCTATAAGCTTAATCCAATAAATCCCTAAGAAAAATATACTCATCACAATCACACATAATAACATATTATAGTTACACTACAGGATCTGTTAACAAGGTTTGGCTATTTCAGTCATAAAAAAATAGAAGGTAACAAGGGCCTAAGACTGGGTCGAGCAAACCATATCAATATTCAGACAAGGTAAGGGTCAAGCAAGACAGAAAAGATTGTCGAAATATTTCCAAGAATAGTACGAGGCCAAACGAGATGCATAGGACGTAGTCGAAGTAAAACTCAAGAACCATATACTTTCGTAATTATGTTACATAAAGTTACTATCGCGCTAGTGTACATCTGGCTGCGATTAACTTTCTTGTTCCATAATACGACGGATGGCTGCAGTGCACAGCTGCCACGCCAGATAATATAGGTTCTTGAACTTATCTTGGCTAAATCCATAAAATATTTTCAAACAATTTTTGCAAAATAAAAGAGAAGATGTTAGTCAAAATGCTTAGGGAGTGGTCCAAGTAGAATTCGAGAAACATATTTATCCATGATACCGTTATCTGAAGTCATACCTCGCCAGTATTTATCTGGATGCAAACTCCTGATTCCGTAATACAAGGATAAATATACTTTCCGAACCTTTCCTAAATTAACCCATGAGGCACTTTCAACAATTATCGGGAAGGACAAGAAGAATTACCCAAGATGTTAGCGAAGAAGAGTTTAGTCAAATCATAGAAAGATAGAACATAAACAATCATGTTGAGAAAATCCTAATTGTGGCTGTAGATAGACAGAGTTAACCAAGACGGAGAAGAATAATGATAAGAATTTGTTCTTGCTCATCCGGTTATAACAAAGTGATCCGATTTAAAATATAATCTGATAATCATATACGTCTTCCTGAAATTATGTTGCCAGAATTTTTGCCACTCCAATAAGCATAGCTTTAATAAACGATAGAGTCCATTACTAAGGTATACACCCTAAAATCATGTCATCTGAAATTCTTACCATGCCAACCGGTATGGCTGTAAGAAAATCCAAATTCCATAACTAGGGTAAGCATATCTAAAATCAGGCTCTATGTCTTTGTCATGCTAGCTTGTATGGCTGTGATAAATTCTGAACTCCATAAATAAAGCAGACATTTACCTTATCAGGATATACCTTAATTTAATCCACAAAATTTATCTCGATGCAAGATCAAAGTCAACAACGAACATCAGGAATCAAAATCAACAACAAATCAAGAAAGTGTAAATGGAGGCAAGCAGGAACAGATTCAAGAGTTTTCCAAATAAGATTCTCAGGGGTTATCCCTGGAATCTATCAAGAGTTTCTAACTGTGATTGAGCAACTCCTATCATAACCTAGAACCTATATCCTAATAGCAGGCTCGTAGCAGCGCTCTAAGTCAAGCACCACTAGGAAATCGCATTAGTTGCGACTCCGACGTGCATGGGCCACCATAAAATGTGTCACGACCCGCACCCTAGAGTAAGGGCACGAGAAGTAGGTACGTCCAGCCTACGCCGCAGTGTCGGCGGTAGAATGCTGTTCTAGGTCAATCATCTAACAATATATAAGGTCCCTGTACAGTATATACACTCCGAATGGAGGTGACATAGCAAATACAGTCTCAATCACATCTAAGGTAGAATACGATAAAAGATAGATAGATATGAAATGAAATGAAACCACAGAGATACAACCAGATAGAGTTCTAAGTGTCTAAGATAACACAAATCCATAAACATCCCAAATCTCAAATATAGTAATCCAGAGAATAAATACAACTGAAAATGACTAATCTAAACTAATGGTGTCTCATCTACTGCTAATGGATCATGCTAGAGATCCAGGGGTAATGTCTCATCAAACTCTATCCTGGCCATACCCGTAAACGGTAGAGCAATCAGCTAATATGTACTCTGTAAACATCAACGGTTATCCTGTCAAAAAAATAAGCAAGTATAAACACTAACAGCAGTTTCATATAAATTAAAAAATTCTATAAGAGACAGTATAATGAAATACAAGACAAAGATATGGAAAGACTTGGGAGCTATTCGGAAGCCGAGTTACAACCCTTAAACCAAATAAGGACCGGAGTTGTAACCCTTCTCCCGAACAGAACTTAGCCTCCAATCAAGGTATAGCATAAGAGCATGTAGAACATGTGAAATACAAGACAAAAACCAACAGAAAATATATAACAGGATGTGAGTTCTGAATAGGACGACAATATATAGGATGACTTGGAAACTTCGAAAACTAAGTTACAACCCTTAAATCAAACAAGGACCAGAGTTGTAACCCTTTTTCTGAATAGAACTTAGTCTTCTATGATAAGTAAATATAAAATGTGCCTTAAATTATTAGAGCGTTATGTGATCGGCTTGGGAAATGTTCCAGGACAGGCTATCCACTTGGCCCGACATTCATATAAAATTTACTAGAAAGTGTCATGCCGGCCAAACTGGATAACGAGCACATGAATAAGATCTCGCTACACCCTACGTGAGGTGAGAGTGGCGCAAGCACATGACTATAGTGACAGGGTGGCTTTGATTTCATAGCCCCTAATAATTCCCCATCTCCGAATAGTATAATGGATTTAGACATGACATGTCATGACACAGGATTCCATAAGAGGGTAGCAACTACCAAAATAAGTCATATCAGCGACGTATTTAGCGACTCCAAGTTAGGACATCGCTAATTTTTGGCGGTTTAGCGACGTTTAACTAAGACGTCGCTTTTGGCCGCCAACAGCGACTAATAGCGACTACAATTTGTTAAATGGGAACCTGCGTCGCAAGTTCGTCGGTACACGTTGCTGATGTAGCGACGGGTAGCGACGCAATTTAAGCGACATCGCCGTTTATTAAATATCATCGGCGTTTAGCGATGTCCTTTTCGGACGTCGCTAAATGTTTCATATAGGCTGTGAGGGTTTTCTTTTCGATCATTCACAAATTTCCCCCCCAATTTTTTGTGTGCTCCTCCTCCGCGGTGCTCCTCCGACGATTTCCCTCCTCCGGCCTCCTCCTCCGCGGTGCTCCTCCGACGATCTCCCTCCTCCGGCCTCCTCCTTCTTCAGGTAGCTCCTCCTCAGGTAACTCTCCTCTGTCCCCGCTTCCCAGTTTCTTCTCATTTTCTAGCTCTCTCTCGCTTCTAGTTCGTATCCACGAGAGTGTGGACTCGCTGCGTGGGCAGCAGTGTGACACCTATTTTGTTGGTTTAGACACGTCGTGTCCTATTGTGTGGATACGAGACTCACAGTGTGACACCTATATACTGATACTGGGAGTTTTTTTGGGCATATTAACTGTTAATTTGATGTTTTGCTTGGATTCGAATTCTAATTTAGGGTTCGAGCCCTATTTACTGATACTAGGAGTTTTTTGGGCATTTTCAGGGTTTTGAAATGATGAATAAATTGACTAATAATTATTATCGAGCCTTATAAAATTTTAGCTATATCACGAAGGATGGATACTAATCTGTGAATGAGTTTTCTCCTAAGTATTCTCGACAGTTGAGTATAATTTAGCTCACTGACATTACTGAAATATGGAATGATTAGTGTAGGTATGTTGGTCAGGTTTTGGCAGAATTGGGATACGATAGTATGCATGTTACAATTAACAAGGAGTGCTGTTGATATCAAATATTATATGACATGTTACTTGAGTAACCTGGAATATTTTACCTACTGAACAAATGGTTTAGGTAAGGGTGTGTATAGGTTTGTCATCAGATGGTATGGGATTTTACCTGCCAAGTTCTGAACAGCAGTCCAGGCTGCCTGCTTAGTTGAAAGTCTTAATTAGACTTTCTGTTCAGTACCATTCGACTAAATTAAGTTGACCTGAACACCATATTTTAAATCCTAAATCTAAGTCTGCCTGTTGTTCAATTCATGACAGGTTATCTTGTTAACAGTAAATGCCTTCCTTTTTAATATATGTGAAACTCAGAGGTAGGATAAATCCAGTACAAAATAGGGACTGTCATGTTCAGGCAGTTGGTACCAGTGTTTAAGTCTAGTTTGATTTGTATAATTTATGTTAAAGGTAGATAGGTAGGTCCCGTATGAGAGACTGGATACCTAGGTACGATGGCTTGGCTAGTTCATGATACCCACAGGAAATTTGTCCATTGATATGGACTTAGATAAATTCCTATTGGGAAATGATATTGGAATAAGGATTAGCCTGAGAATAGGCTTAACTGAACAGTGATATCAGTTAGCAACTGTTTTTTGAGTTTGAATGTCAGGCATTTTGGGAAAATGGTGAGATACACCAAGTCAAACACTGTCCCTACAGCCATTCGACTGGCGAGGTAGAAATCTATGTACGACATTTGCTATAAGGACTTTGTATTAATCTACGGTACAACATCGTGATCAGGACATAATCCCTGCAGCCATTCGACTGGCGAGGCAGAAACTATGTACCCGTAGATAAAGTTGACTATCCTCCGACCCCCATCCCTCGACAATGATGATATGACAACCTATCACTACATCTTTTAGTAGTAGATAATGTCTTATTATTATATTTTGTGTGTTCATCTTATTGATTCTGTTACATCCTTCAGATACTATATTTGATAAGAACATATACTACACCATATGTACAGAATATAGATGATTCATACTATGTATGCTAGAATAAATTTTGGATTATGTTCTGAGCCATCCGTTCTCACACTTGACAAAAAATTGAATATAACCTTTTTATCTGCCATTCGACTGGCGAGACAGAAATCTATGTATGACATTTGCTATAAGAAATTTGTATTAATCTACGGTACGACATCGTGATCAGGACAAAGTCCCTGCAGCCATTTAACTGGCGAGGCAGAAACTATGTAGCCGTAGATAAAGTTGACTGTCCTTCGACCCCCATCACTCGGCAATGATGATACGACAACCTATCACTACATCTTTTAGTAGTAGATAATGTCTTAGTATTATATTATGTGGGTTCATCTTGATTCCGTTACATCCTTCAGATACTAGATTCGATAAGAACATATACTACACCATATGTACAGAACATAGATGATTCAAACTAATGTATGCTAGAATGAATTTTGGGTTGTGTTCTGAGCCATTCGTCCCCACACTTGGTAATTATGCATGTGAAATATATCGTTGAAGAACATAAAACTTATGGTCGTACAATCATCACTTTCGTGCGTTAGTTCATGTCGGTCTTCACTTTCTGCAGTAATTATCTTAAAATGGATATGAATTACTATCTGCGGAACCGTTTGTGGATGTACAATCGTCATCCTGATGAATTATTATCTGTGTCAATCTTTGCAAAATTATCTTAAAATGGATATGAATTACTATCTGCGGAAGCATTTGGGGATGTACAATC
This sequence comes from Iris pallida, assembly GCA_029216955.1. Classification (NCBI taxonomy): domain Eukaryota; kingdom Viridiplantae; phylum Streptophyta; class Magnoliopsida; order Asparagales; family Iridaceae; genus Iris; species Iris pallida. The sequence continues at coordinate 334,445 of JANAVB010013999.1, forward strand.
ATCATCCTGATGACATGTGCGGTGTACGGAATGAATTTATATATGGTGTGCAACAGTTCCTGTAGTTTGCCAAGGCATTCCCTCAGTACATGGACCGTACAAAAATTAAGTGTCCATGTGTGAGATGTCGCAACTTGAAATATCATTCGGAAGTGGATGTCACATATCATTTGTATTCGAGGGGTTTCATGCCAAATTATTTTCAGTGGACCGCACACGGAGAACTTGTGCCTTTAGCCTCCGAGCCGGAGCCTTATGTGGAGCCTTATGTAGATGTCCACGAGCATGCTGATTACGACCAAGGGTAGACGAACATAGTTTTCGATGCTGCGGGTCTAGTTTCGATTCGAACAATCAATATGCAGCTGAGGAGGCACCGAATGCCGATGCTGCAAAGTTCATGGAGTTGCTGGAGAATGCAAGGACTCCTTTATATCCTGGTTGTGATGACCATTCACCGTTGGAGGTGATTACAAGATTGTTGAGCATAAAATCAGATTTTAACATGTCTCAAGAATACTACAACCGAATCCTGGAGTTAATTAAAGATATATTGCCGGAGGGTAGCAAGTTACCTAAAGACATCTACCGATCCAAAAGAATGGTGAGATCGCTCTGGATGGGGTATGAAAAAAATTGATGTATGTCGCAACGGATGCATGTTGTACTATAAGGATGACAAGGATAAAGATGCTTGCAGATTTTGTGGTGCTGATCGCTTCAAGGCAACTAGTACAACAAGGACTTCTGGTGCACGCAAGCCAACAGATTCGATGCACTATTTGCCTTTGATGTCGCGGTTGCAGAGGTTGTTTATGGCAAAGGAGACAGCTGATAATATGAGTTGGCACAAGCGGGAACAAATAGATGGATTACTGGATCATCCATCCGACGGGGAAGCATAGAAGCACTTTGATCGAGTGTATCCCGATTTTGCTTCGGAGCCGCGTAATGTCAGATTGGGGCTTTCTTCCGACGGGTTTACCCTATTTGGACCTTCGGGCTCATAATATTCTTGTTGGCCTGTGATTGTTACTCCGTACAACTTGCCGTCTTGGATGTGTATTGTAACCCCACCTCCCTGTTTTGAGAAATAACTTTGATTTTTTAAAGCTTTTTAATATTAATTGATGGTTAAGTTTAAAAATAATAAGATTTGTTTTTTTTCTTAATAATAAATTTAGTGATTTATTTTGGAGGGAACTAATTTTTAGCAGAATTTTCAAATTGAAAGTTTGTTGTAACAAACTTAGTGGTCCCCACTCCTTTTTAAATTCTCTAACTGATTTTTTAACTAAAATCCTGTAATAATGAAAAGGGGAAGGGGTATTGTGTAAAGTTAATTAAGTGGAGGGGCTATATTATAATTAATGAAAAGGGGGAGGGGGTAAGTGCTAAATGTTATTTGGTGAAGGGATTTAAATGCAAATGCTGAGTTATATTAACTCAGTAGTGTGTGGATTGTTTCATTCGAGCTGCTCATATTTTTTTCCTTTCCATTCTTTTCGTTCCTCTCGGGAACAGTCCCCACTCTTCAGCCCATTTTTTTCGATCGACCATTTTTTTTCGCCGATGTTCGAGGAGACGACGGTGGGGGCGACCACTCCGGCAACTATGGCGACGATGATGAAGCTTTCTCTCGGCGACTAAGCCACAGTAGCGCCACTCACTGGCGGTGGGTTCTCGACACCACGGCGACTCCGATGGCGATTCCGACGACGGTTGTACGAGATTATCTTCGGCGGTGCACCGATCTCTCCATCGGCGGTGACGGCCACGACGATGCCAACAGCAGCGCCTGGGCAGATCTTCGGTGACGACGGGCGACGGGTTCCTCCTACGACGGTGCGAGCCCTGGCCCTAATCTCGGTGGTTTCCACTCGGCGACGACGCGATCCTTTCCAGTGAGCTCGATAGGACGACGGCAACGGTGGTTTCCTCCACGACTAGCCACGGTGGTGGTGTTCCAATTTCCGACAGCAGCGCCACCCTCCCATGGTGACGACGACTGCACCGATATCCAGCAACTGACGAAAGTTTCCATGGCGACGAACCACACGCGACGACGGGACGACGACGTGATTGGTGAGTATCGACCCAATGTTGTTCAGATCTGGATGTTGTTGCGTTCGTTATTGAGTAATTGATTTTTTGTTGTTGAATCTTTTTCATTGGTTTGATTTGAATCGGGACGGATCGACGGGCGGGCTGGTTGATTTGGTAGAGATAGCAATTGTTTGAGATTGAAGCCTAATTGTAAGTATTAGGCCTTCTTCTGTTCTTGATTTTCCAGATGATTTTGAAAGGAATATCCAATTCTTTCTAATACATTGTTTTCCTCTGTGCCCCAACTGTTTGTCAATAGAGTTTTGATCACAATTGGGTTCGGGGATTGCATCCGATTTTCTGAGCTCGTGTCCTCATTGCTAGTTGAACTTCCTCCAGGTAAATGGCTATATTCCTCTTGATATTAATAATGTGAATTTTGCTTCAATTTTGAATGAGTGGTGTGACCAGGATCGGGTTGGGCTTGGCGTGTGTCCGTGTACGTATTTGTAATTCTTTCGTGTCCAAGCTTGTGGTAGAGTCCAACCTTAATCTGCGATCGATCTCTGTTGGTGTTCATGTGGTGGAAATGGCAGTGAGTTGATGAGACGAGGTGGAGGAGAGCAGGAATAGCAGCCAAGCCTGTTGGAGTAGGGTGACTCGTGTGCGTGCTGCGATTGTGTCATGTTCGTGCGTGCGTGGCAGTCTCTGTCGTGTCCAACCCTCAGGTGTGTCCAGTTCGTGTGTATAGCCTAGCCGTGCATCTTACCTGGTGTGTGGGATCTCTGAGGTCTGCTGGGTTCAGGACATTTGTTTCCATTGCTTGATTATTGTAGTTTTTTTTAAATTCTTACTTGGAATGTATATTATTTCATTCAACTGAATATTTTGGTTTGGGTTGGAGGCAATTATTCTATGTGAATCTTCTGTGTGATTCTTTGGAAAGATTTAATAAGCTCAAATTGAGTGAGATATTCAGGGATACTGTAAATGGCTAGTCTGTTGGAGTTTGGGACCAAAGTCAAGCTATGAGTATAGGTAGGGGGAGTAGCAGAGATCATGTTTGAAGTACTGACAGAAGTTTATCTACTTCTCTATATTAGGATTCAGTTATAATTGATCTACAATAGACAGAGTAGGTTATGGGATAAATTGAATCTAGATGTTGGGTATCTTTTGCAGGGCTTCGGCTTGATAAAACTTTGGTATGGGTGTTGCTTGGTTTGGCCAGCAATAGAATGGGTTTTCCTTTATTTTCTTGATAAATGTTGTTAGTAAATCTTATAGTATATTGTCAAAATATTTTGCTAGGAATTAATATCCTAGTTATTAAATTTTTCTAAAACTAGTACTTGATTATTATATTCTACTCTAAATATTGTCTCTACTTTAAATACGAGTATATATGTTAAACTCATTAAACTAGTTATATACATATAGATATGTAATTAGCTTATAGTAGGTTTGGATTATTAGCTAGTATATAAACTAGTTAGCTATGTTTAGCTAAGTTGTCATCATTTAGATTTTGATCTTTTCCAAATTATATATTACTCAGGAGGACATCCAGTTCCACTGACTACCGTACTTTCCTGGAGCAAGACAAGTACTTTTCTATGGTTTTGTACATTTACATTCCTGTACTCTTTTCTTGTGACACTGTTATAGCACGACATCATGTATTCCTGTATTCTGGTACTCTTGCTCTTGTACTTGTTAGTGTCGGGTAGGGAAATACACTAGCCATGTGACCAATCCCGGTTACTATATATTCTTGTACCTAGCTTAGACCTCGTACTGTGCACGCGGGTCCTAAGTCGTACCATATTCATGTACTCCTGTGCATGTTCCTGTACTTATCCTAGCCGGTCACATGGACTAGATGTATTTCGATATTGTGCACATCATGTCTGGTACTGCAGGATTATAGTTTCATTCATGTACTTTACATTCCTGTACGTTATATTTCCTGTACTATACATTCATGTACTATAGTTCCTGTACTTTACATTCATGTACTATATCTCCTGTACTCAGTTTCTGTACTACTTTCCTGTATTTACCTGCTCATTCCTGTATTTCATTTCCTGTTCTCTTGTATCCATTTCATGTTCATGTTTTATTACCTAGAACTGTACTTTGCTCCGCTCCTGACTGGATAAGTTGCAGGTATGCTTGCAGGATACCATTCTATCATATGGACCAGAGCCCGGGATCTTAGCTGAGCAGGATGGTACATGACTTAGCTTGATGTTTCAGGTTTAGACTGGTAGCTTTACTCTTAGATATTGTCTTTAGAATTCATGTGCATTTCTTTCTTGATGACTCGTACATTTACATACATAGAATTGTGGATTACGGTGATCATTCTGGGATATGTTTTAGATGCTGTGATTGTATACTTTCATGTTTACCTGTTAGTTTTTCCTAGATTGGTACAGCTTACTTTGTTATGTCTAACAACAAAGGCTGGGCGTGTTCGACTCGTGTCCGATTATTCGGGAGCGGGTCATGACATGTTTCTAGTGGTGGCCCATGCAGGTCTATCCTAATGGTACCTAGGTCTTAGCGTACTATTGGGGGACTTGATTACACTAGGGAAACTTGATCACAGCATAGGAAAATTAGGAAATAATGGTATATCAGGTATATTGATATTCTATAAACACTTGTTGTATTTAGGTCTAGGTTATTTTAACAGTTTTCTGTTTTTCAGATAGTTCAAAAGCATGCGACACCAGAACTGTTGATCCACCTATACTTGAAGGTTTCGAGCTTCCACTACCTTCTATCACCCTACTATCCCCATGGGTAGTACGTAGTTGACGGAGACGTTTGAAGAGTCCCTTGACAACTAGAAGGAGCATGCCAGACACCGAGCGCATATCTTGTACCGAGGAGCATATCGAGAACCCGGGGCCGCCACTAAAGATCATCTAAATCTTGAGAATCAGACTCCTCTGAAGATTGAAGTCATCAACCGGGAGATCCAGCTCGTAGCACATACAACAAGATGAAAAACTGAAGCTCGGGAGGAATATGAAGACTTATGATGAAGATAGCAACTACTGTGGATCCGTAAAGCGTTGCCACACTCAGACAACGTTTCTTCAGTCACCCCATCAGAGACATATTCAGGCCCACATTCACTGGATGAAGGATTGCCAGCAAGTCACAGATCACAATGATCGAGGAGCATCAGGATCTCAGCCGTCAGCAGCCAGCAACCATATATTTCTGTCAGAGTCCCTGCACTTCAGTCACCTCAGCGAGAGATCCAGATTTAGATCCAGTCAACAATCATTTGTATTTTCTACCACAGCTCAGGACACCACTACGACGAATGCCGCAAAAGACAGAGGCTACGCTTGTACTGTCGATCGCCTACTCACCAAGTCAAAGATTGTCCGGAGACCGTTGATCACACTGCTCGAGAACAAGCACGAGGAGCACCAGGACTGCAGCAGAAGGACCCGCCTCTCTAGATTCAGCAGCTATATAGAGCATTACCGTATGGACCAGTCTACGTCAGGACAGTGAAGAAGATTGAAGTGATTCTAGTCCCGGAGGAAATATTGAAGATAGATTGAAGACAGAAGATTTTTTTTTGCATGGTTGGGAAAACCATGTATCTTGATTAGCAACCCAGTCTTTCCTTAGATTCTTTTAGCATCTAGACCATTTCTTGAAACTTCATATTTTCTATTTTGAACCCTTGGTTGATTTTCGAAACTTATTTCAAGATATTGTGTCATATTCGACAAACTTGTTTCAGACACACAATTCGATATTTGTTTGAAATCCATTATTCGATACCGTTTGTACATTCATTCATGACCTTGTTTCCTAGTGATGGCTCCTATTTATAAATTTTGTTCTTTTATCAAACTTCGTGTTAATTAAGATTTAATTCCTACTCGAGATTTATTTCGAAACCCTGTTCCTCATTCGAAGCATTATTTGTGCTTCGTCCTATTTAGGACATTGTTGAGGATACCTTTGAGGGTTTTGAAGATTTCGTTTCCTATTCGAGACTTGTTTCCTTATTCATGACTTTGATTTTCTAGTCGAGATTTTATTTCCTAATCACGACCTTGTTGATATTGGTTCTCTAATTGAGACCCTGTATCCTATGGGAGGTTGTTTTCCGTTCGAAATTTTGTCTGAGGTTTCGTTGTTAATTGAGATGTTGAAACTTGTTCCCAGTACGAAATTTTATTTCATATTTTAAAACTTGTCTCTTCAGTTCATCCTTCGAGACTCTGTTATCCCTTCGGGATAATGTCCCATATATGGAATCTTGTTACCATTCCAGATATCAATTGATATTTCGTCATAATTTGAAACTTCATCCTGTCTGAAATTTTAAATCTCCCTGGCTGCCCTTTTGTACTCACTGATTGGAACCCTTGTCATTTTTAGTACCTAATAAACTCATGTATTCTAACAGTCAGGTAACTTCACCATTTCCGTGACTTGGACTATTGAAATTCATTTTGAATTCCTTGAAACTCTTTTGAAATTCCTAGGGATAAAGTCGAGAGACTATTCGATAACCTACTATGGCATGACAGTTGCGCGCTGCAGCCATTAGCTGGATTATGGAGACTGAGGGTTCACTGCAGCCAGTAGCGCACTAGCGAGGCAGGAACTCTAAGTTGAAGTGATTTCAGACACCCAGAGGTTTTCGAGTATTGTCGAGACTTGTCATATTCTTCATATCTTGATCTCTTGGATTGTTTCGTCAATGATTGTTGGAAAATAGATAAGGTTGATAGAGCATTTGGAGACATATTGTTATTTGAGTCACGGAGCCGAAAGTCTACTGCAGTCAGATACATATTGGCGGGGTAGGGATTCTAAGCAAAGTGATTTCAGATACCAACATGTTCTTGGATATTCTGGAGACTATATTTCCTTTTCATATGATTATTGGTTTTCGAGAATCACAAATCCTTGCATGTTCACCATGATTTGATATTGTATCTCCTGAGTATTTCGTACGTTCCTCAAATCAACCCTTGTTAATTACCTTCTAGTATTGTATCGTTAGATCATTGATTTTCTCAAATAATACATTGCCAGATTTTGATTCCATACTTCGTTTGCGTCTTGTCTAAATTTTGATCTTAAATTATGTCTGTATGACTATTATTCTCCTATCTTGTCCTAGCCCACTTGTGTTAAACCATCAATTTTTGATCGTACTTAATAGTTGTCTTCATGATTTTGCTCCTCTAAGTTGTAATTGAAATTCCTTCCACTTCGTGACTATTTGATCCTCGATCCTTGTCAAAGCGTGATATCCCAAACTTCTTGTGTGTACTTGGACTCAAGGCTCAGAGTGTCATGGATCGACAGAAGCACTAGGCAGCAACAGCAGATGGTCATCGGAGTTCGCAGTTAGAAGCAGAGTGTTTCTGAAGAATCTTGCCGACCAAAGACAGCATTCGTTTTGGCAGAGGCGGAAAGTTCAGTCCGAGATTCATCGGGCCTTTCGACGTGATGACGCGTATTGGCGAGGTGGCATATCGACTAGCGCTTCCAGCCAACTTGGAGGAAGAGCACAACGTTTTCCACGTGTTCCAGCTTCGACGCTATATTTCGGGCCCGAGCCATGTGGTGGACTTTTCGGAGCTAGAGGTGGGTCCGAGATTGACCTACGAGAAGCAGCCAGTGGAGATCCTTGACAGGAGAGAGAAGCAGCTGCAGAATCAGGTTATTCTACTTGTTCGCGTCATACGGAGACACCACTCTCCGGGAGAGTCCACATGGGAGCATGAGGACGAGATACGGGAGCGCTATCCCAGTTTGTTTGTTTGAGTGTACTTTGATAGTGAAAATTTTAAATACAATAAAATAATTTGTGTTTAAACCTTCCTTGAAATTTTACTTTGAGATTTGTTTTGATTGTTTCTCGAATTTTGAGGACGAAATTATTTTTAAGGTGGGGAGATTTGTAACCCCACCTCCCTGTTTTGAGAAATAACTTTGATTTTTTAAAGCTTTTTAATATTAATTGATGGTTAAGTTTAAAAATAATAAGATTTGTTTTTTTTCTTAATAATAAATTTAGTGATTTATTTTGGAGGGAACTAATTTTTAGCAGAATTTTCAAATTGAAAGTTTGTTGTAACAAACTTAGTGGTCCCCACTCCTTTTTAAATTCTCTAACTGATTTTTTAACTAAAATCCTGTAATAATGAAAAGGGGAAGGGGTATTTTGTAAAGTTAATTAAGTGGAGGGGCTATATTATAATTAATGAAAAGGGGGAGGGGGTAAGTGCTAAATGTTATTTGGTGGAGGGATTTAAATGCAAATGCTGAGTTATATTAACTCATTAGTGTGTGGATTGTTTCATTCGAGCTGATCATTTTTTTTCCTTTCCATTCTTTTCGTTCCTCTCGGGAACAGTCCCCACTCTTCAGCCCATTTTTTTCGATCGACCATTTTTTTCCGCCGACGTTCGAGGAGACGACGGTGGAGGCGACCACTCCGGCAACTATGGCGGCGATGATGAGGCTTTCTCTCGGCGACTAAGCCACAGCAGCGCCACTCACTGGCGGTGGGTTCTCGACACCACGGCGACTCCGATGGCGATTCCGACGACGGTTGCACGAGATTATCTCCGGCGGTGCACCGATCTCTCCATCGGCGGTGACGGCCACGACGATGCCAACAGCAGCGCCTGGGCAGATCTCCGGTGACGACGGGCGACGGATTCCTCCTACGACGGTGCGAGCCCTAGCCCTAATCTCGATGGTTTCCACTCGGCGACGACGCGATCCTTTCCAGTGAGCTCGATGGGACGACGACAACGGTGGTTTCCTCCACGACTAGCCACGGTGGTGGTGTTCCGATTTTCGACAGCAGAGCCACCCTCCCACGGTGACGACGACTGTACCGATCTCCAGCAACCGACGAACGTTTCCTTGGCGACGAACCACACACGACGACGGGACGACGACGTGATTGGTGAGTATCGACCCAATGTTGTTTAGATGTGGATGTTGTTGCGTTCGTTATTGAGTAATTTATTTTTTGTTGTTGAATCTTTTTCATTGGTTTGATTTGAATCGGGACGGATCGACGGACGGGCTGGTTGATTTGGTGGAGATAGCAATTGTTTGAGATCGAAGCCTAATTGTAAGTGTTAGGCCTTCTTCTGTTCCTGATTTTTCTGATGATTTTGAAAGGAATATCCAATTCTTTCTAATACATTGTTTTTCTCTGTGCCCCAACTGTTTGTCAGTAGAGTTTTGATCACAATTGGGTTCGAGGATTGCATCCGATTTTTTGAGCTCGTGTCCTCATTGCTAGTTGAACTTCCTCCAGGTAAATGGCTATATTCCTCTTGATATTAATAATGTGAATTTTGCTTCAATTTTGAATGAGTGGTGTGACCAGGATCGGGTTGGGCTTGGCGTGTGTCCGTGTACGTATTTGTAATTCTTTTATGTCCAAGCTTGTGGTAGAGTCCAACCTTAATCTGTGATCGATCTCTGTTGGTGTTCATGTGGTGGAAATGGCAGTGAGTTGATGAGACGGGGTGGAGGAGAGCAGGAATAGCAGCCAAGCCTGTTGGAGTAGGGTGACTCGTGTGCGTGCTGCGATTGTGTCGTGTTCGTGCGTGCGTGGCAGTCTCTGTCGTGTCCAACCCTCAGGCGTGTCCAGTTCGTGTGTATAGCCTAGCCGTGCATCTAACCTGGTGTGTGGGATCTCTGGGGTCTGCTGGGTTCAGGACATTTGTTCCCATTGCTTGATTATTGTAGTTTTGTTTAAATTCTTACTTGGAATGTATATTATTTCATTCAACTGAATATTTTGGTTTGGGTTGGAGGCAATTATTCTATGTGAATCTTCTGTGTGATTCTTTGGAAAGATTTAATAAGCTCAAATTGAGTGAGATATTCAGGGATACTGTAAATGGCTAGTCTGTTGGAGTTTGGGACCAAAGTCAAGCTATGAGTATAGGTAGGTGGAGTAGCAGAGATCATGTTTGAAGTACTGACAGAAGTTTATCTACTTCTCTATATTAGGATTCAGTTATAATTGATCTACAATAGACAGAGTAGGTTATGGGATAAATTGAATCTAGATGTTGGGTATCTTTTGCAGGGCTTCTGCTTGATAAAACTTTGGTATGGGTGTTGCTTGGTTTGGCCAGCAATAGAATGGGTTTTCCTTTATTTTCTTGATAAATGTTGTTAGTAAATCTTATAGTATGTTGTCAAAATATTTTGCTAGGAATTAATATCCTAGTTATTAAATTTTTCTAAAACTAGTACTTGATTATTATATTCTACTCTAAATATTGTCTCTACTTTAAATACGAGTATATATGTTAAACTCATTAAACTAGTTATATACATATAGATATGTAATTAGCTTATAGTAGGTTTGGATTATTAGCTAGTATATAAACTAGTTAGCTAGGTTTAGCTAAGTTGTCATCATTTAGATTTTGATCTTTTCCAAATTATATATTACTCAGGAGGACATCCAGTTCCACTGACTACCGTACTTTTCCGGAGCAAGGCAAGTACTTTTCTATGGTTTTGTACATTTACATTCCTGTACTCTTTTCTTGTGACACTGTTATAGCACGACATCATGTATTCTTGTATTCTGGTACTCTTGCTCTTGTACTTGTTAGTGTCGGGTGGGGAAATACACTAGCCATGTGACCAATTCCGGTTACTATATATTCCTGTACCTAGCTTAGGCCTCGCACTGTGCATGCGGGTCCTAAGTCGTACCATATTCATGTACTCCTGTGCATGTTCCTGTACTTACCCTAGCCGGTCACATGGACTAGATGTATTTCGATATTGTGCACATCATGTCTGGTACTGCAGGATTATAGTTTCATTCCTGTACTTTACATTCCTGTACGTTACATTTCATGTACTATACATTCATGTACTATAGTTCCTGTACTTTACATTCATGTACTATATCTCCTGTACTCAGTTCCTGTACTACTTTTCTGTATTTACCTGCTCATTCCTGTATTTCATTTCCTGTACTCTTGTATCCATTTCATGTTCATGTTTCATTACCTAGAACTGTACTTTGCTCCGCTCCTGACTGGATAAGTTGCATGTATGCTTGCAGGATACCATTCTATCATATGGGCCAGAGCCCGGGATCTTAGCTGAGCAGGATGGTACATGACTTAGCTTGATATTTCAGGTTTAGACTGGTAGCTTTACTCTTAGATATTGTCTTTAGAATTCATGTATATTTTATTCTTGATGACTCGTACATTTACATACATAGAATTGTGGATTATGGTGATCATTCTGGGATATGTTTTAGATGTTGTGATTGTATACTTTCATGTTTACTGTTAGTTTTCCCTAGATTGGTACAGCTTACTTTGTTGTGTCTAACAACAAAGGCTGGGCGTGTCAGACTCGTGTCCGATTATTCGGGAGCGGGTCGTGACATGTATGAAGGCTCCATACATGTTCATATCTATTATTAATACATGTCCGAAGAACCCGAAGAGTAACATCGATGTGTACTTACAGCCCTTGGTAGATGAGCTGAATCAGTTATAAAAAGTAGGTGCAACCACATATGATGTTTCCAGAAAGCAGAACTTTCGGATGAGGGCCGCACTAATGTGGACCATCAATGATTTCTCGGCCTATGGAATGTTATCGGGTTGGAGCACCCATGGTCGTCTCGCATGTCTGTATTGCATGGATTGCACTAAGGCTTTCCATTTGAAACACGGAGGAAAATCGTGCTTTTTTTATTATCATCGACAGTTTCTGCCAAAGGATCATCCGTACCGGAGGAACATGAATGCTTTTCGTGCTGGCGTGGAAGAGAAGTCCAGTCCACCGCCATGGTGGTCCGGGGACACGATATGAAAGGAAGTTAAAGAATTGTCAAGTGCTATTGAAGATCCTACAGCGGGGTACAAGTGTGATGGATTTGGCCGCGCTCACAAATGGACGAAGAGGAGTATATTCTAGGACCTACCATATTGGAGTGACCATCTGCTCAGACATAACCTGGATGTCATGCATATCGAGAAGAATGTATTTAACAATATAATAAATACTGTGATGGACGTAAAGGGGAAGACGAAAGACAATCCCAAGGCCAGGTTGGACTTAGAAAAAATATGCAGACGTCCAGAGTTGCATTTGATAAAGGAAGGCGGTGGACAGTAAAAGCAGCCCAGGGCCATTTTTTCGCTGGACATGGAGAACAAAGGTAAACTTTGTAGGTGGATCCAGGGCCTAAAATTTACAGACGGGTACGTATCAAATTTGAGAAGATGTGTTGACCCGAAGGAGAACAAACTACAGGGTATGAAGAGCCATGACTGTCATATTTTTATGGAAAGGTTAATCCCGATTACATTTCGGAAATTCTTACCTCAGTTCGTTTGGGATCCACTGACAGAGCTTAACATATTCTTCAGAGATCTTTGTTCTACTAAGTTGCTCGTCAATCGGCTTGAAAAGTATGAGAAAGATATTGTAGTAACATTGTGTAAGCTTGAGAGGGTGTTCCCTCCTGGATTCTTCGACTCTATAGAGCATTTGCCAATTCATCTTTCATATGAGGCACGTGTTGGTGGGCCCATCGGTTATCGATGGATGTACCCGTTAGAGCGCCATCTAAACTACCTGAAGAGAAAGGTGAAAAATAAGGTACGGGTCGAGGGTTCTATTTGTGAAGCCTATGTCCTTGAGGAGATTACAAACTTTTGTTCAATGTATTTCAAGCCTCATATTGCTGCAAATAGAACAAGAGGTCCGAAGAACGACGATGGAGATATAGAATATAATGACGCATTATTGAAAGTCTTTAATGCTCTTAGAAAGCCTTCTGGAAAACTAAAAAAAGATATTTGAATGATGAGGAACTAAAGGCTGCCCAGTTATATATATTACTCAACTGCGAGGAGGATGAAGTAGAAAAGCTAGAGTGGTAAGTAAAAATCTTCAACGTTCAGGTCATCTATTTATTGATTATGTTATTATAATTTAACGAGTATATCCCAATACTTATTGGTTTTTAGCAAATTTAATGATGAGGTGAGGTCAAGTAGACCATACATTGCAGATGAAGAAGTAGAAGAAGAAATGAGACTTCATTTTCCGTCTTGGTTGACTGCATATGTACGTAAGAAGCTAGTTAGAATCTTCCTCCATTCAAAACTGCACACAAGAAATAACTTAACATTGAACTTAATTTTGTATCTTCTCGTGTTTAGGTCGATCGTACGGACGTCATCCTTGAGAATGAATCTATTAGAACTCTTGCCAAGGGACTAATTTATGCCATCAAAATATGGCTAAGTTATTGCGTGAATGGGTTTAAGTTCAAGTCAACAAATGTTTCCATCAGCGATAGCTTCCTGGATCTTGATTCCACAAAAAATAATTGCTTGTGCATCAAATCTACGAACTACAAAGATATCACTCCAGACAAAAATTTCTATGGCGTCTTACGAGAGATCGTGGAATTGACGTACAATTATGGCATAGAGCCTGCCAAGATCGTGTTGTTCAAAGTTGATTGGTTCGATCCCATACAAGATCAAGGATGGAAAATTGACAAGCATGGTCTTGTGGATATTAGCTACCGTCGTCGATACCAAGGATACGAACCATTTATCCTAGCAAGTCAAGCTCAACTCATATATTTTACAACATATCCTAGACGGAGAACAATGAGGTACGACAGGTGGGCAGTATGCAAGACTAAAGCCAGAAATACCTACGACGTCGACGTAGTGGCCTATCAGGAGGACGAGCTACCTCTTGTACCAAATACAGTTGATGTCGACTCAGCAGAAGTTCTCCATTCAATATCTACTTGTATAGAAGAGGTACAAGTATCCGAAGGGAAAGACAAAGGAGATGCTAGTGCCGATGAAGAGGAAGAGGAAGATGAGGAGGAGGAGGAGGCAAACGAAGAAGATGAATTTTCAGAGGATGATTGAGAAACTGTGATTTTGATGTATTCATATTTCTGTAATCTTAAATTATGAACTATGATCATTTCTATTAGTATTCAGATTTTTGAAAACTTAAACTATGAACTCCAATGTATACAGATATTTCTAAACTCTAATTGCACTTATTTATATTTTTAATCATATGTTATTATCAGCATGACAGGACGACGCAGAGGGACCTCAGGACGACGCGGAGATAGGTCAGGACGAGCCGTGTCCTTAGGTGGGCAGAGAGCTCTGCTACCAGAGGATGGCTTCGGACCATCGTCTGACCCGAGCACTCCATTGTACCATACGGTCGCAGGTCCGGGTGGCAGTACACTTGTGACGAGCAGTTCCAGGCTTGCTGATCATACTCCTTCCCCTAGCCTTCCTACCGCTGATAGCAGCATGGAGGGTGGGAGCATGTGGAGGAGGTAGTCCCTACTCCTGTCCGGGTGGATCCATACCAGAGTGACCCACCATGCGCACCTCAGGACGAGACGAGGATGGAGATTTGGGCCGACGGTCCTACGAAGTAAGTTAAATTAATATATATATATTTTATGCATGTATATATATATATATATATATATATATATATATATATATATATATATATATATATATATATATATCTTCTCTCGTCGGTACAAAGAGCGTTGGGCTCCTTTCTAAGGTCCAACTATGGGGGTCCGTGGATCAACTACTCGGATGCCTCTGAAGAGAGGAAGGCATTCTGGTTTGCCCACTTCAAGGTAACTAAAGATAGTTAATTTAGTATAATTAATATAATTTTAAGTATTTTTTAGAACTTATTATTTTAATTTGTAATTCTTGTAGAGGACTTATTTTTATCCACCACATCGGACCGAGCAGATTGAGAGGCAGTTTCCTACCGTCGTCGCCAAGTTGATCCGTGATGCAATTGACGATCAGAAAGCTCGTCAGCGCTCCGAAAAGCCGATTGCTGGTTGGATCACGCCTGACCAGTGGACCCCGATGAGGGCTCGATTTGAGGAGCCCCGGTACAGAGAGCGGTCGAAGAAGGCGAAGGCGGCTAGGACGAGGGCCGAAAAGTGGTGTGGTAGATCGATTCCTATGATGGAGCATTTCTGTCATCTGGTATGTAATTTATTACAATATATAAGAATTTGTTGATAGTAGGAGTATATAATTTTCTATTTTACTAAAGAATAAAATATAACAAACACGCAGGTTCAGAGGGGTGAGGATGCAAACATGGTGACCGTCTTCCTGGCCACCCATCGGAAGGACGGGAAGCTCATCGATGACCGGGCTACTCAGAGCTATATAAGTATTAATTTAGATTGCATTAATTTTTAACACAACTTGAAGAATATACAGATAACCATATAGTTAATAATAATTAAATATTTTAGACATTTATTAGGCTAATTTAGGTAAGTACTGATTTATAGAGACGCACAATAATTTCTAGGACGAGTTTGTTAGGCTACGTGAGCGTGCGAGTGTTAGTACACCGGCAGAGGGAGGGGTGGGTACATCGCAGCCCTCTCCGCCTCAGTCGGAGGACGAGCTCTGGAAGACCACCGTTGGTGGTCTTCATAGAGGTACGTACTACGGTACGGGGTCCTACGGCGTATTTGTTGCGACGCAGGCATCCAGGGCTCCCTCTGCCAGTGCGCATTCACAGCCGTGACAGGACGAGTCGTTCCGAGTCGAGGGTACCATTGCCCACCAGATTGTTGAGCTGCACGACGATATGCTGAAAAGAATTTCTGAGCAGCCAGGGACTCAGGCGCAAGGGGACGCTGCGTCGGTCACCGCACGCTTTGACGAGCTCGAACGTACCGTGAGGGACGTACAGGGGACGCAGGAGTCCATT
Source organism: Iris pallida (assembly GCA_029216955.1). Lineage (NCBI taxonomy): Eukaryota > Viridiplantae > Streptophyta > Magnoliopsida > Asparagales > Iridaceae > Iris > Iris pallida. The sequence goes on from JANAVB010013999.1 coordinate 350,330, forward strand.
CATGACACTGTTACTAGGATAGAGGCTTACATGGAGCAATGCAGTGCCAGACTGCTAGCCCTAGAGGAGATGCGGATGCACCCATCTCCAGCGGTTACACTGCCTCCTTCTTCAGCAGTTACACTGCCTCCTTCTATAGCAGTTGCATTGCCTCCTCCTTCATCGTCATCGGTGGTTCTTACACCGGAGCAATATGCTTACCATCTTTCCAGGAGAGGTGATGCTCCTTCTGATCAACCGTAGTCGATATACACATATATATATATATATATATATATATATATATTGTAGTATGTTGGCCCATTGTTGGGTCTTTTATGTGTTTATACATACATTATTCTTATGTGGAGCATTATATTTGATATTGTTGTTACAATTTTTCATATATCTGTATTGATTGATGAGATTGTGTTTCAAACGTGTTCGTGATTGTGTATCTGTGTTGTTTGATACTTTGTGTTCGTGATACACACCGTCGCTGTTTGATACTTTGTGTTCGTGATACACACCGTCGTTGTTTGATACACATTTGTGTTCGTGATTGTGTATCTATGTCGTTTGATACTTTGTGTATCTGCTGTAAATGTTGTAGGTGCTGCTGCAAATGCTGTATTTTTTTTATTTTTTTCAAAACTAGCGACGTTCAGCGACGTCCAGCGACGAATGTTAACGTCGCTAAGTAAGTATCGGAACATCGCTAACTGTGATGAACACCGTCGCTGATCGTCACTAAACGTTGCTATGTACGACGTCGCTATAAGTCGCTATATGTCGGTACTATAGCGACGTAAAAATGTCGCAGAACGTCGCCATTTGGCTCTCAAGCCAGGTCAGTATTGATGCATGTAAAGTCGCTAAACGTCACTCGGTGACATCGATAACTGTAGTCGTTTTACGTCACTGGTAGTCACTGAATTAGCGACATGGATACGTCGCTACGTGTCGTCGCAATAGCGACGTATTACGACGTCGTATTGTTTAGCGACTAGGTTAATCGCGATAACGTCCAAACGTCGCTAAATACGTCGCTAATTAAAATTAGCGACTTATTTTCCCTATATAGCGACATCCTGCGGTGTCGCTGATTTGACAAATTTTAGTAGTGAGCAAGGCACCTTAGAAATCGATGTCTATACAAGTGCTGGGAACAAGATAGGAAATGTACTATTATACCAAGAAAATTTAGGAACAACATCTCATGTCATGATCCAACATATACTAGTCCGTGAACTATCGTGACTGAAAATCGAGTAAGATACTACAACTGAATCGAATATAGCAGATATAAAGATAATAAAAACTATCAGTGAATGTACTCGCTTGCGGTCCTGAGCTGTCAAATAGGGTCGATGCTCAGAGTGATGCCACAAACCTAAAGATGAGATATATATATAAGCTAATTAGGGTTCAATAGTGTTAGGCAGGATTGTATAGTATAAGCTATGTAATCTAGGTCAATCTCAGTCCAACTAAGTCAAACTAGGTCACACTGAGCCACACTAGGTCAAACTAGGTCACAGGAAGTCAAATCAAGTCAAACTAGGCTAATATTGACTAACAGTTGACTTTTGGTCAACTGGTCAACTCTGGTCAAGTTCTAGACATTTCTAGGCCAAGTGTTGACTGATAGTTGACTTTTGGTCAAAGCAGTCAAACTTGGTCAACCGAGGTCAAAACTAGCCTAAGCATACTATTCCTAAACATTACCAACCAAGATACCATATATCTTGGTCAAACAGGATCAACTCTAATTTAAGAATTAAAATATCAAGTTGTACCTCGTTATTCGTACATCGAAACCTACGACACGCAAATTGAGATAAGATAATCAACGGTATAGTTAATAATCTTGTCACAGTAAACCGCATGATCATCTTGCCAATTTCAGTGATGTGAGATCACTGGAATCGACTGATCTCAGTTTCGTTGTACTAATTCTGAAATACAAACTTAATAAGAATTAATTATAATAAAAGGTAATACACAGAGAAAATATCTACAAACATTGTCGGATGAACATTGTCGGATGGTGAAACAAACATCACCAACGTGTACAGAATGGTCAAATCAGCTAGGATGCCAATCCATAAGTCCAATTTGGACACATGGGCAAAAAGGTAATTTTGGGTCAAAATGGTGTCCGTGTCGGACCCGCTTTGTACCGAAAAATGTGCAAGAATACTAGTCTACCAAACCTAACAAATTATATGTCCATGAATCCAGAATAACGATACGAACCCAACTGTATATCCAGAATTGAATTCCGTTGACCCGATCTCAAATTTGTCCGTTGACCAGGAGGACATTAAAATTCCGATTTGCACGAAAAAATGTATCGGAGCCAAAGTCCTCAAAATTTAGCAAATTATATGTCAACAAGTCCAGAATGATGATACGAACTCAATGGTATGTCCAGAATTGGATTCCGATGAGCCGATCTCAAAATGATCCGTTGACCCGGATATTGGTATCCGACTTACACCGAAATACGTGCTAGGACTAATGTCCACTAAGACCTAGCAAATTATATGTCAACGAGTCCAGAATGACGATACGAACTTAACACTATATTCGGAATTGGATTCCGATGAGCCGGCAACAAAAAGTCCCGTTGACCCGGATTGTGAGGCCCGCTTTGTACCAAAATACGTGCCAGGGCCCACGTCCTCCAAATCTAACAAACTATATATGAAAATGTGCTAGAACGACATCACGAGTTTACTGGTGGTATCAGAAATTGAATCCGAAGTCCTGGGTTCAAAAATTGAATTTTACAACTTGGAAATTACGAATTCGGACGACCAACTTTGGAGTCGAATTCAACCAATCAAATGTGCTCACAATGAAACGAAACTTAAGGTGTAGGAAGAGGGTTATACTAGCGGCGCATAGGAACTAGTAGCATGCCATATGGAGCTGCGATGGAGGAGATACGAACCGACGAAGTTGGCTCCACAAAACTGTCTAAAAATAACATAATTTAAACGGTCAACTTGGTGGCCGGTTTTGATGTATCAAACGACAAAATTAACGGACAAAAATTGAGGGGAGTGAAGAGCTATAGACCGAGATTGAGACGAAGTAAAGAAATTGTCGATCCAACGGTCGGATTTTCCATAAAATGTGTGCGAAGTCGCTGCGATGAGACGCCATTTCTGAATCTCGTTCGCGCGCGCATCGACGGAATTCCGTACAAAACGCACAAATCGCCTAGACGGCGCGTCCCAGAGGACGGTGGCCGCCAAGGGAAGGTGCGCCTAGGTACGCCCGGCCAGGAGGGGAATCGCCGGCGATGACGGCGCGCAGCTACCGGTGCGCGTGTGCGGCTGTGCATACGCTACGGCAGCTGCTGTTGGGGCTGTGCATACTGCTGCCAGCCATGGCAGCGACGGCGGCATAGCCAGGGGGCACGGCGAGGCTGCCCGACGGTGGCGGAGGTGGCGGTTTGGTGGAGTGGTGTTGATGGTTGAAGTGGTGGTGGTGTGTGGTGTTAGATGATGATGGTGATGAATGATGTGATGATGAAGTGAAGGAGAAGAGGAGGAATAGAGGAGGCTCGGGATGCTGGTGGTGGCGCTCGGCCAGGGAGGCGGAGGAGGAGAAGGTGGTTCGGGTGGTGGAGGTGGGTGATGGTGTTAATGGTGATGATGATGTAGATGATGGTGGTGGTTGATGGAGAGTAGGAGGAGATGTTGAAGAAGAAGAAGAAGAGAAGGAGGAGGAAGGAGGCTCTGTAAGATCGGCCATGGGGGAGTAGGTGGTCAGCCATGGAGGAGCTTGATGTTGCTATTGTTGGTGATGGTGTGTTATAAACTAAAAGAGGAGAGAGAGAGTTATTAGTTGTGTGTGTGTATAATAAATGAGAGAGGGAGAGAAAGAAAGAGAGATTCCCAACCTAGAATTTAGGGTCGACCATTGTGTTGAGGGGGATGCGTGTGTTAGTTTGTGGGAATAAGTGGTGTGGATTGGTAGAGAGGAATCCAAAGGCTAGGATTAAATGGGGATTCGATTATTTCTTTAGGGATTTAATTCAAGGGGTTCTCCATTAAATATTAAAAATGGGTAGATAGGTATTTAATATTTTGTCACGACCCGCACCCACTGTGAGGGTACGAGAGCGTAACAACGCCCAGCCTATGCCGCAGTGTCGACGGTAGAACGCTGTTCTAGGTCATGAACTATAACTAACATAATATGAATGCTCTCCATAAGGAGGCCAATACAGAGGTACAACTCAATCACAATCTAGAGATAGAATATGACACGATAAAATAGATAAGAGAGTCCTTAACCGAGGTACAACAGAAATGAAATACAAGTCTCAACATCTCTATAATATACAAACTCTGAATCAAGAACAACAACTAAACATAAAAGGAAAACAGTCTAAACTATCTATACTAAGCAAGGTATCGACCTCAGCAGCTGCCTAAACCTCCCCTGGGGTCCAGGTCGCGAGTGTCAACTAGGCAAACTCCAAGTAAGGGTGCAGGGTGCCTCATCATCCTCTGTAAAATTTTCAACAGGTCCAGTCAGGACGGGAGCGAGCACAAAACATCTCACACAGTTCACACTACAACAAATATGGCCTACGATAGCATGCGATGAACGCTATAGAAAGCCTTCTATAGCATATTCTGTCTGCTATGATCGCCCACGCTATAGAAAGTCCAGACATGTGAACGCTATAACATTATAGCGTTCCTGAATGCTATAGAAGGTTTATAGCGTTCATGTATGCTGTTGATGTTTTATAGCGTTTATGAATGCTGTAAAGATTTTATAGCATTCTAGAACGCTGTAGATTGTTTATAGCGTTCGTGAGTGCTGTAGATTAGTTATAGCGTTTTTGAATGCTGTGGATGATTTATAGCGTTTGATTAATGGTTTGATTTATTATAGCGTTCATCATATGCTATCGTGGTAGCAGCAATTTAGACATTTTCAGTGCTATAAACTTGCTACAGAATTTCATATCCACCTGCTACAGAATTTCATATCCACCTGTTTTGTATTTCGATCAATTTCAATCGCAGACAATTTCAATCGCAAACATTTCAATCGCAGACAATTTCAATCGCAAACATTTCAATCGTAGACATTTCAATCGCAGACAATTTCAATCGCAACTTGCATTTCGATCAATCAAGATATAGTAAAGATTTGCCAAAATATGAAATGTTTCATTAGAACATTCAAGATGTACCAAAAGTAGTCATTAAAACATTCAAGTTGTAGAAAAAGTAGTTGTACGCCAAAATAAACCATTTCCTTTACAAAGTATTTGTAGTCCAAATTAAACCATTCCATTTACAAATATTTGTAGGCCAAAAAACAGCTCGCCTCCTTCCCTCTATCAGCTATCCACAATCATCAGAAACATATACGCCAACCTACACAAAATTGAGAAGAAAACACATTATGATATAAAAAAATAAGATAGAAATATTTTTGATACACAAGTATGTTCAGTGGCTGGCTAAGGAGGCATGCAGTGTGTAAATGTGAAGTATCAGAAATATTTCTGCAATCTACAATGCTGCAATCTACAATCACAGGAAAACAAAATACTAGTTAGATTCCTTTCACCAGAAAGTGGTGGCTGAACTGAAGCTACTTGTATTAACATATTAATGGATCATGGAATGTAGTAGTACATGTCAGATCCTGGATCAAATGAAGACCCCCATCAGCCAGAGAAATCAGCTAAAAGCTTATAGATAAACTTTCTATACAATAACAACTATCTGATACTATAACAATCAGCTAAAAAAATAAGATCCTGGATCAAATGTAGCACCAACATTTTTTAATAAGCAATTAGATAAACTTTCTCCAGCTTCCTCAAATTCATACAATAACAACTATCTGACATGCTTTGTATTAACATATTAATATATTTTTCTTTCTACTTCCTATAAGTAGTTACAGCAGATGAAATAAATCCACAAATGACATGCTTCAAGATCAAATTCACTCGCAAAATGTGTTTGGTAACCACACCTTAGTCAAAAAGATTTTAGAAACTAATTCAATTTTTGGGTAGAAAGCAGGTGTAAGACTGCTTTCAAAGCTGTTTCTTTTGAAAAAGCAAGCAGCAATCAAAAACCATTTTGAAAAAGCAAGCAACAATCAAAAAACCAGACCTAAATTTAGCTTTCTATATAATACATTTATTCACAATTCCAGGGCATTATCCAATTTGCCAAACAGCACACAAGATAGCAAGACATTACTAAATCATGATATTGAACAATCTACAATCCTTACAATCTACAATCTAAGGAGGCATCCTTACAATCTACAATCCTTTAAAAGGGTGTATGAAGTAGAAGTTGTCTAACATTGAGAATACTACTTTTTCAGTTGCAGACAACTGAAAGACAGCAGTGTAATTACTTGTGATAGTAAAGTGCAAGGAGGCTATGTGCTGTGGCAGTGTATGCAATATGCAGGGCACCCAAATTGAATACAATGATTAAATGTTGTAAAGGCAGTGAGAGGAAGAGTATGTGAATGTGCATGGTTAATGAAATCAACAAATTAGCAACAGGCTCATAAAAAGTAACAGGCTCATAAAAAGTACCTAGTCATCCAACGTCGTAATGTGTTCGGTCGGCCATGCAGTAGTACTTCCAACGATGTCTTCTATTGTGTCATTACCGAAACATGGTCGAAATAGTAGTGCTTTGGGTTGTAAAGCAATATCTACCCAAACCCGAGAGACATCCTTTCCAAGAGGTGTACCATGAACCACCGCTTTCAGATCATTTGTCACCCATCGTCCAATTGCAACGATTTCATTCGATTCCATCCAATTTAGCAACTTACATTTTTGGTCTTTCAACCAACGACGACTACTTCCACTATGTGACTGCAACAAAGAATCCACAGAATGTTATATTTGATACTAGTAACCATATGAGAAAAAATATTTTTACTTGTTACTAGTATATCTTACCTGTGGAGTAGTAGATGGAGTTTTAGAAACGATATCTGGTTCATTTGATTTTACAATCTCCACATCATCGTCAGTGTCCTCCTTGTCATTGTTCTCATTACCATCCTTATCGTTATTCACCTCATCCTTTTCCTATAGGGAATAACCATTTTTGTTAGAAAAAATCGAAGTTTTCCTCATGTCAAATTGAAGAATTCTGCTGAGAAGTAGACTTCTTACTTGACTTTTCATTAAACTATCAATCAATTGGTTTTGTTGTTGAAGTAGCTTCGATATTGAGTTAATTTGCCCTTGCATTGAATCAACTTTGCTTTGGGAATTCTTGTCCTCATCGACACTCACCTCAACATCATTAGCTTGTTCCTGTTGATCATATTTCTAACGAAGGCAACGATTTCAGTGGTAATATGTGCCAAAAAATATCAAAGGAAAAATAAGAATTACTTACCTGATTTTTCATTAAAGAATTTATCAACTTTGCCTGGTCTTCAACTAACGTTGACATTGAGACCATTTTTTGCTGCATTGACTCGATCTCTTTTTCAAGCCTAACTACTGTAGCTGAATTCTTCGCTTTAGCCACTATTTTAGATTGACTTGCTCCAGCTCCGCCTCCTCTAAGACTACCACGCTTTTCGGGTTGTGTAATTACTTGTGATAGTGCATCACCATCACAACCTGTTTTTGTCGATCCCTCAGATGACGGTGCAAGTAGGATATTTTTGGCCTTTTGCTGAAATAACAATAAATGATACTCGAATTAGTCTCCTTTTGACACAGCGTGATTGTCAGAGCAAGAACACAGTAAATTAGCCAATATAAACATGATTGGGATTATACATACGATGAGTTCATTGTCCTTTGGGTGTTTAGGTACACCTTTTTGATTAGTATACCCTCGAACCCAAGCACGAAGCCTTGCTTTGTCTTTAGGACATGGACCCTCTACTTTCTGCGTTGTATAAGATAAAATAGACAAGTGGAGAAATAAAAATTTGAAACAAATAATTGTGTTACACGTACCAATATTTCATCCGTAATGCGAGCAAATCCTTTTCGACTTCCAAGGTAAGGCATAGTTTGTTTCTCTCTCATTTGCTTGAACTTTGTAGATTTCTCCTACGTACACTCACATGCATATTATTAGATAAAAACAAGAACTTTATATAAAACATTCGAATGAAGAAAATAGGGCAGAAAGTGCACTATCAGTGTGCACTGCAAGAGTTCCCTGCACATTGCAATGTGCAGTAAATGCAGAAATTGCAGTGCAGTAACTGCAGAATGAAGAAAATAGAGCAATGTGCAGGAAATATAGAGCAATGTATATCAGGAAATGTAGAGCAATGTGCAGGACATGTAGAGCAATGTGCAGGAAATATAGAGCAATGTGCAGAAAATGTAGAGCAATGTGCAGGAAATGTAGAGCAATGTGCAGGAAATGTAGAGCAATGTGCAGGAAATGTAGAGCAATGTATCAGGAAATGTATATCAAAACTTTCCAGATTTAAAAGAATATTCATTTTGGCTGAACAAGAAGAATGAAGAGTATTTGATCATTAAACCCATAATGCATGGATAGGGCATTTATATGCTGACTGAACCAATAGGTAGATGTGAACTAAAACTAATGAATGAACTACATAATGTGAACTAAAACTAATGAATGAACTACATAAAAATAGGGAAGCATGTGTGTATACAACAGTGACTATGTATATGTGTAGGAAACACAAACAGTGAAGGAGAGGGAAAGTGTGTGGTGTGTATACATGTAAGGGTGAATGCTCAAGTAAGTAGTTTAAGCTATGAGTAGGGAACATACAGGAAAGGAAAAAAATAAGTTGAATTGGACTGTCAAGTCCAGTTTTCAGGAAATTAACTCCTCCATAGTTGATACAATATAGGCACTAATCTCAGGTAAGAAGAAAAAGGAAAAGGAAATCAATTCATTGTCCTCCCCCTCAATCTCAGTTTTCTGGAACATGAATTCAGTGAATGGCACTCATTAACAGTTCAGGTATCTCATAAATAGGCAAAAAGGGATTCAATTCAAAACAGTCTACATATCTAACTGTGGCAGTAACTATGTCCTAGTTAACATAAAATCTGGAACATCATAACCCAAGTACAGTTAAAAAAATAGATCACAAACTCAGTTTTTTTCACCCTTAGTCCCTTCCCAGATTTTCAAGTTTAGTTCAATCTCAGTGAACATAAACCCAGGTTTTTTTCCCTTCATAAATTGAATAACACTTTATGACAAGGAAAAAGGAAATCAGTCCATAGTATTCCTACACACAGTTTCAGTCCCAGGTATTCACAGAAAGTGAACCAAACTCACACCAACTCATACAAATTTTGACACACACTTAGGAAATACATAGGGGTACCACATTAGGGTTTCAATACAGGTAATTAATAGCATGTAATGGATTAATTAAATGACAAAACTCATTTTAGAATACTGGAAATATACAGGGAACTAGAGTATCAGAACTTGGGTAAATGAGAAATCAAATAGGAAGACGTACGCTTTTGCCTCGTCCACTATCAGTGTGACTTAACCGAAGCCATACCTTATATTAGTTTCGAGCATCTTTTTTTGACAAATACTTCCCAATCCGCTGGGTCGACGTCATTCGGCTTTTTCTTCAGAAATTGTCCCATTTTTGCTTTGTTTGTTCTACCTAGTCTTCCCATTTGTTGGAGGACGTACGCTTTTGCCTCATCCTCTCGCTCCTTGAATGTAAACCTTTGCTACAAGTACAATAGATCATAAGTAATTATTAGCAATAAAGTAGAAGCAAACTGTATTTTAAATTGTAAAATTTAAAAGATTACCGTAACTGCTTGCCAATAAAATTCTTTGCTTTCATTAGGTACATGTCTCCAATCATCATATAGTATCGACACCATTTCACGTGTTAAACATCCTACAAAGGTTGATAGATATTTTGAGTTCTTCCCAATGGGTTGACCAAGTTCATTCAATTCCACCTCTAGCCTATTCCCACTTTCCACTGGCAAAGCACCACACCTAGTAGGCCCACGGGTTCTTGTTGTTCTGTGTGTCACATCGGATTCATTGGATGGATTAGTGTCCAATCCATCATTTGAATCTTCTTGCTCGCAAGATTTTTCCTTGCCTCGTTTTCGCTTCTTTTCTTTTTTCTTGTCTAATCCATCATTTGATTCTTCTTGCTCACAAGCTTTTTCCTTGCCTCGCTTTTTCTTCTTTTCTTTTTTCCTTGATTGATTTGCACTCTACAAATATGCAAGAAAAACATATATTAGAAATACAAATACATTTGAATCTTCTTGCTCAACTATATGAAGTCCACATTTGAATCTTCCTTTTGATTTGCACTCTACAAAAAATGACTAAGTTACCACATTTGAATCTTCTATAGGCTCATTTATACGAAATCCAGCGTTTGGATCATTCATAATAGCAGCCTCAGCGCCTTATTTCTGCTTCTTTGCTCTTTTCTTTGCACGTTTTGAACTCTATGAATACGCAACAAATTAGAACATTTAAATTAAATGAGATTTCTCTAAATTAGTTTCAAATACATGTAAGGGTACTTACCTCAGCATGAGCCATGTTGTGAACCACCTAAGAATACAAAAATACACCCCTGTAAATGATCAGGACTAGTATACAACTAGCAACAGACTCCTACAATTTCTGAAACAGACTCCTGTATATGAGCATTCCAAAACTTAAAAAAACTCATGTATATGAGCATATTCCAAAACTTAAAAAAACTGACTCCTGTATACTCATGTGTCCTAAGTATAGCAGACACAACTAGCAATGCAGTTCTTTGTTTGCAAAACTGAAACAGACTCCTGTATACTCATGTGTCCTAAGTATAGCAGACACAACTAGCAACAGACTCCTGTATATGAGCATTCCAAAACTTAAAAAAACTGAAATATATGAGCATCAGAGTTTATAAACTTCTTTGTTTGCAAATACATGTAAAAAACTGCCAACTATATGATGGGTACAATCCCCTTTATACATGTAAAGAACTTCTTTGTTTGCAAATACATGTAAAAAACTGCCAACTGTATGATGGGTACAATCCCCTTCATACATGTAAAGAACTTCTTTGTTTGCAAATACATGTAAAAAACTGCCAACTGTATGATGGGTACAATCCCCTTTATACATGTAAAGAACTTCTTTGTTTGCAAATACATGTAAAAAACTGCCAACTGTATTCCAAATAACAAAGATAGATGGGAAAGAAAAGCATCCAAGCATTCAAGCATTCCAAATACAAGCATTCCAAAAACAATCCCCTTTATCTTACTAACATGTAAAAAACTAACAAAGATAGATGGGAAAGCATCCAAGCATTCCAAATAGACTCTGATCAAGGACTGCCAACTGTATGAGAACTGAACATATATATGAGAACTGAATATTAATTAGACTAAAGATAGAGGGGAAAGCATCCAATCATAAGAACTGAACATTAATTAGAATAAATATGAGGGGAAAGCATTCCAAATATATATGAGAACTGAACATTAATTAGACTAAAGATAGAGGGGAAAGCATCCAATCATAAGATAATTGATATAAATGTATTGGTTTAATTAGACTAAAGATAGAGGGGAAAAAAAGACTAATTATACATAAACGCCCTCACAATCATTTCTAAGGTAACTATCACTACCATCCTCAACATTCTCATCTAGTTTTGATACATCCACCGGTGCTAATGATGGTGTATAGACATTTTGATCAACTTCCATATCCATCTCTTGAAAACCACTTTGTGGTGCCTTTAACACAACATACCAATTAGATGAAGCAGTGTCCTTAGAATAAAATACTTGGGTTGCCTGTGATGCTAGAACAAATGAGTCTCTTTCAAAGTGGTGTTTTCCTTGGGGAGGTTAACCAAGGTAAACCCATCTTCTATTTTGACACCATTTGTTGTGCTAGCACAATCACAATCAAAAATAGGAATATGGAAGGTATGATAATCCAAGCAAATTATATTCTTGAGCACTCCATAATAGGCAACTGTATCGGTGATTTGGTTCCTATCCTTCGAGCTGGATCTACAAATAGTTGTTGCCTCAAGTAATACACCACTGTTCTGTCTAGAGTTCTCAGCGTCCTTCGTATGGTAGCGGTTACCATTGATAACAAATCCTGAATAAGACACAACATGTTTTGAAGGGCCATGTGCAAGCCCTCTTAACATGTTGGATATGTTTCCACTGGACTGTCCCTCAATCTGTTCAAAATCAAAATAAAATATAAGGTAACAACATTTGAAAATATACTTCTAAGGGTACACATATTCGAATTTGTGACCTTTTGTTTTAACCAGCTTGACAATTCCTTGGAATGGCGATCTTGAAGTAAATTTTCATTTTGAACAAGGCGTCTATCTGAAAGTTTCAACTCCTTCAAGTGCATCCTAATAGGAAAAACTGCTATTAACTTGATATTAATTACAAATATAGAGAAGTTACTTTGGAGTTGTATATTTACTAATAACTTACTCTAGATAAGGTTCAACTTCAGCCATATTGAACAATACATAACGGTGAGCACTTTGTAGTTTATGTTTATCCAATGTCATTATTGTCCCCTTCGAAATTGGTCGGCCATCAAAAATCGCATCATTCTGAATATCTTCATTTCTACTTGGACGATTATCCATCTCAGCTACTTGTTTCATGTACCCACTAACAAATCTCATGCTTTCATCAGCAAGATAACATTTTACTATGCAACCTTCGGGATGTGCACGATTTCTAACGTATCCTTTCAGCACCTTTATATACCTAGGAGACGAAAAAACAATTCTTATTTAAAGTAAGCAAATTAATGAATAAAAATCAATAGAAAGAAAAGCAAACAATCACCTTTCAAACGGATACATCCAACGATAATGGACTGGGCCACCTAATTTTGCTTCACGTCCCAAGTGAATTGGTAAATGAATCATGATATCGAAAAATGAAGGAGGAAAGTACCTTTCAAACAAGCATAATATCTCAACAACTTCTTCCTCTAATTTCTCTATTTGTTCTCTATCAATGACTCTTTGGCACAAGACGTTGAAAAATGCACATATTCGAAATATTGCATTCCTTGGTCCTTTTGGAAGAAGACCTCTCAATGCCACAGGCAACAACTGTTGTATTAACACGTGACAATCATGAGACTTGAGTCCTATTATTTTGCATTCTTCCACTGATATACAGTTCCCGATATTTGAACAGTAACCATCGGGCAACTTCAAGTTATATAATCTCTTGCAAAAAGTTTCTTTTTCTTTCTTTGAAAGTGTGTGTGGTCCTGGTGGAAGAAAAATTCTCTTATTTTGTCGTTCTGGATGCAAAACATGTCTGATTCCCATATCTTCCAAATCCATACGTGCTTCTATGCCATCCTTTGATTTTCCCTTCAAATTTAGCAACGTACCAACAATGCTATCATACCAGTTTTTTTCTATGTGCATTAGATCCAAATTATGACGCAAAATATGATGCTACAAAACAAAGAAACATATTTACAAAAATTGTTAAAACAATGAAAAGCTCAATTGAAAGTATTTACAAAACACATAGAAAAATAATATGATATTACCTCCCAATACGGTAGTGAAAAAAATATTGACTTCTTCTTCCACATCTCTGGAGTTTCCTTCTTTCTTTTGCCATTGTTTTTTCCCTTCCCAAAATCATTTCTCATATTTTTCAGCCCTTCTAAAATTTTTGATCCAGTCATTAGTCTAGGTGGCTCCCTGTGCTCTTGGTTACCATCAAACCAACTTTTTTTCGACCGAAATGGATGCTTGGATGGAAGAAAACGTCTGTGTCCCATGTAAATGGTTTTCCTACTACATTTTAACCATTTTGAACATAGTATTCACTCCACATATAGGACATCCTAATTTTCCTTTGGTAGTACATCCAGCTAGGTTACCATAAGCCGGAAAATCATTTATCGTCCACATCAAAATTGCTTTCAAGTTGAAAAAAGATTTGGTGAATGCATCATAAGCATGCACTCCATTATTCCATAGCTCTAGCAAATCATCTATGAGTGGCTGTAAATAAATATCTATATCATTTCCAGGTTGCTTCGGTCCAGGAATTAGTAGTGTCAACATTATATTTTCTTTTCGCATGCATAGCCACGGTGGAAGATTATATGTCGTGAGCATCACTGGCCAACAAGAATATGAAGAACTAAGATTGCCGAAAGGATTAAACCCATCCGCAGCAAGACCAAGTCTAAGATTGCGTGGCTCTTCTGCAAAAGAGGGCCACTTCATATCAATGGTCTTCCATGCCAAGGAATCCACATGATGACTCATGATGTTATCTTCACTTTTGTGATTGTAATGCCACCTTAAGTTTTCAGCCGATTCAGCTGACTGAAACATCCTTCTGAACCTTGGAATTATCGGAAAGTACCTTAGTACTTTTGCCGGAACTCCTTTCTGAATTTTACCTGTCTTATCTTTCTTCCACCGTTCCAATCCACATTTGTTACACTTTTCGTCATTTTTCAATTCTTTTCTATATAGACAGCAATCATTGGGACACGCATCTATCTTCTCACAATCAAGCTGAAACGTCTTAAGCAATGAAGAAACGGCACGTGAAGATTCTGGAATTGTATTTTCAGCAGGTAACATGTCATGCAATATTTCCAAAAGATGACTAAAGCATTTATCAGAAATTCCTATACATAGACTTGTGCTTGTATAAAACAACGGTTGCTGATAACATAGTATATTTTGTGCAAGTTGGGTATAATGGATTATTTGCATCCTTCAATAAGGTTGTCAATCCATCCTCTCTTTCCTCTTCAATAGGTTCAGTATTGGGTTCATCTTCAAATATTTCAGTTATTTCAGTCTGTTCCACATTTGGAATTTCATTGTTCAACCCTTCCCCATGCCAAATCCAAGTGGTGTAAGACATATCCATCCCACGTCTTAGCAAATGAAGCAAAATCATATCTTCATTTCCACGACACAAATTCTTACAATCAATGCAAGGACATAACATAAAATCTACATTCTTTGCATTTGACTTGGCAAATTCCACAAACTGACAGACAGATTGCTTATACAAAGTTGTATTCCTAAAAACAAATGCAAAGAAATAATCAAATAAATAAGTGATACAAATGGATTTAATTTAGGTGAACACATTAGTATAGCGATGGATTTCAATACTTGTTAAGATGAACCCAATCTTTATTCATCATGATGACACCCACCACGTGCTTATATCCAACTTAACAACACCAGAAAAATAACCCAGACTTTGCAAAACAGCATATATTCAGACTTAAAATAAATGTTAGGGTTTGTTCTGCCATACCTTGGTTGGAAAGACAGGACTGGTAGATGCACAATAAACCTAAAAAAGAAAAGAAAAACAAGTACTGGAGGTTAAATACTGAAAAATTAAAAATATAACTTCTCCAAACTTTTTGAAAAATTAGGGCAGATGCCTCTGTCCGCAAGAATGTCACAATCGTGCCATTACGCCCTCTCGAAAGCGAAGAAGATCGAAGAATTTTTGGGTTTGATCAGCAAACCCGAAGGGAGAATTTTAGGGTTTGATCAGCAAACCGAAAAACAATTAAGGAGGGAGAGATGGATTAGGGTTTGATCAGCAAAACCTATTAACCCTACAGCAAACCCTAATGTCCCTCGCGCGCAGAAGGAAACTTTGCTGATCAAACTTTTCATGGGTTTTTGTGGGAGGAAAACTTTGCTGATCAAACCCAAAAATTCTCCCTCGCGTGCAGAAGAAAACTCGGCGAAAAAAGATTAAGGAAAAATTTTCGTGGGGGAGAGAGATACCTAGAGCTTCCTTCGCGAGAGAGGGATTAGGGTTTGATCAGCAAACCCTAATGTCCCTAGAGCTTCCTTCGCGAGAGAGGGATTAGGGTTTGATCAGCAAACCCTAATGTCCCTAGAGCTTCCTTCGCGCGCAGAAGGAAAATTTTTCGTGGTGCTTAAATGGGAAGTCTGGGATGCATGGGTAGTTTTTGTGGGAAAACTTTTCGTGTGTAATAGTGGTGGAAGCTAACACTAGGATTAATAACCAATCTACCATAAACTAAATCAAGTGGGCTGTAGAGTAATCGGTTGGGTCATTGAGTGCTTATATGGAAGGTTAAAGGTTCAAATCCTTTGGATGTGTGTTGCTAGGTTATATAATTTGGTTTTATTTTTTCTTTTCTGAAAAACAAAGGCTGTGTTGTTAGATTACATAATATTTTTAAAAATTAGGGAAGAATGCTATTAATGCTATTTAAACTAACCAAAGTATAAAAAAGGAACCTACAACCTTTGGTTCTGTTGTTAAATTTTTTTTTTAAATGGAGAAGAATGCTATAACTGCTATATAAACAAACCAAAGAAAATTTTCTATGCTGCTTCTCCAAGCATTCGAACATGAGAACTGTATTGAAATACAAATATGAATGTTACATATGCTACAGCATTCAGGAAACGCTATACATTCAAAAATTTTATAGCAATACTGAAAGAACGCTATTGTTGATAACATTCTATAGCGGGGACACCTGAATGCTATAGAAAAGCTGCTATCGTAGGCCCTATTTCTTGTAGTGTCATATCATGTTAGGAAATATAAAGCATGCAATAGAGTAAGGTACATGAAACGCTGAAAGTAAGAAGTACATGAAAAACAGTAGAGATTTGATAACAGGAAATATCTAAATATGATAAATAAGAACCGTAAGCCTACTGTGATTTAGAGTACACTATGGTTATGTAAACGGTCTAGAAAAATGCAATAGTAACTCCATTGTACGTGGGTGTACAATAGACATATACAATAGTTATACAATGTTGTACAATAGGATTTGATTACATAACCAATTCTACTCCCCCTCCCCAAATCAATACACAAGGATCTACTCCGGTTACGTTATCTTGCACAATAGTGTACAATATTATACAATAGATGTATAATATTATACAATAGATGTACAATGTTATACAATAGATGTACAATGTTATACAATAGATGTACAATATTATACAATAGATGTACAATATTATATAATAGTTGTACAATGGTCTATCCCTGGGACTCATGTGATACTGAGAGTACAATATGCACAAGGAGTATACAAGGATATGGGTATTCAATAAATATAATATGTAAGTGAAACGCACATCACAATATGTATTTAGTGAATACAAGGAGATAACATCTCAGAAGAAGATCCGTATAGTACCAATCCGTAATAATGATCATGTCAGCATCAAGTACAGTAATCTAGAGCAAGAATATAAATCCAGACAAGTATGAAACGGTCAGAGAATGTACTCGCCTCGTATCTGAATGTCTGAAGTAAATGTACTGTCCGAGATGAGGTACCTGACTCCTAGTTAGAGCAACACAAGTCAAGATGTACACAGGGAATGATAAATATAATCTACAATGCATCTGCATGCTGTCTAGGTCAAACTAGACTAAAGTCAACACTTGGTCAACTCCAGTCAACTAGACTAGTCAAACTAGGTCAACTAGGTCAAATCCTAGCCCAACAAGTCTAATAAGTCTCACTTGGCCTAACCAAGCCTAGTCTAGCAATCACACACCAATCACAAGGCTATACAAGCCAAACACAAGCCATCACATTCAATATTATACATAAGAGAAAGGAAGCTAACATGTAAAGCTATGTGTTTGTATGAACATGGAGGTGTACATGAAAAGAGAATTCAACACTAGGCCCTATATCACATATATGTATATAACTATAGGAAAACTCTATTTACCACATTAACACATTTAGCCATATATAGTATATATATATATATAGAGAGAGAGAGAGAGAAGAGCATGTGTATGTGTTCATGGGTGTGTGTGTGTGTGTGTCATAAAAGTGCACAAGAACATGTGTGTGTTATCATGGAATGAGTGTTAGGCAATATGTGAGTGAGAGTGTCAATGAGTGAGGGTGTGAGGGTTATATAGTATAGTGTGCATTGTGTGTGGAGTGATAGTGAGGCATGACAGTTGTGTAGCAAAGTGTCAATAGGAAGTTAACATTCACATATATGAGTTCTCATGTATCTCTTATTTAGTGAGACAAAACTAAATTCCAGTTTTATTCCTAACAAGACTACATATATTACATCTATTATTACATTACATTCATGCTTGCATTCATTCATCATTCATTTATTCTCTTGGACCACTATATGTACCATACATTACATACTATGGAACCTACATATTCATTACAAGCCATACTTATACATGCTTACATTAGATAGGATACTTACACCTCATACATCATTTATTTAAACATTTACTCATGCTTGCATTCTCTATTTAATTACATAATGTATATACATTAACATGGGTTAAAATCAAATAGAACATTATATTACACACAAGGGTGCACAAAATGTATATACCGAATAGTAACTCCTACTAATAATCAATACTGTACCATCTCAGCATGAATTAAAATCTAGGATTAAAGTATGTTATAGATCTATGTGTTAGCTTTCCGAAACTTCAAACGGATCGCGTTTTCGTTTTCGGAAACTCCCGAAATCACGAAAACACCGAGAACGCGTTTGTCTTTCATACAGCTGACACTCAAATAATTTTCTAGAAAGTTAAAGAAATAATTAGGCCTATTAATACATGTTTTTGGAAAGCTAATTTCAATACGCTTCTTTTAAAAAAACGGGAGACTAAACCGAGCTTTGAGCTAGAAGTTATGACATTTCTAAGTTAGGACTGAAATTAAAAATGTGGATAAAAATCAGGACAGATTTGGGTAGTTTGAGACAAAAGAACACAAGTATATAACATAATATATCAAGAACTCACTCTCTACACTAATATATATATGAGACACTATAGAACACATCTCCAATACAAAAATATGAGATTAAACATGTAATAATTCATTCATACATAACAACAACACATAGTGTGTCCAAATTTGGGATTTTCCCACATGGACACAACCACAACACAAAGGACACTCCTATGACCTCCAAATAGACACGACATGGACACAAATGGAGATGCAACCATGGGGTCATTCCTATGGTTTCAAAATAGACCTATATGCATGAGGAAATGAAAAGGAGAAGGGATTTATACCTCCCGGTAGATCGAATCGAAGAGAAGCCTTTCCGGAGCGACACCGACACGTAGAGATTCCAAAAGGACACGAACGAGCTTCGAATCCTTCCAAACTTGGGTAGCTTCCTCCTTGGATAGAATGGAGAAGGAAAGAAGAAGATTTGGTGGCAAAATGGAAGGATTTGGTGGAGAAATTGCTAGGGATTGCTCTCTTAGAATTTGGGAAAGAACAAGAGAGAGAGTGTGGATGAGAATAATGAAATGAACTTGAGCCTATCCTCTCTCAAAGTGGCTGGCCATATGGGGCTATTTGTCCTATTATGGTAAGGTCCAAAATGCCCCTACTAACCTATTGTATGAGTATTAGGAAAGGGCTAATTGGTTGGGGCTAAATTAGTCATTCTAAAGTCTCTAATCACACTAACCTTATCCATAATAATTAGTCTAACCTCTAACTAAAATATTTCTATCATGTGGAGTAAATTTAATATCATGTAGGCCATGCCTAACTAGTGTGTGGGTCCCACTAGAGTCAAACTACCCCCGGGTCTCCGTTTCAAGTCCGATTGAGTTAAAATTCGAACCCGACTCAACTAACCCCAAAACAATATCATAAATAATAAAATGATATCAAAATAATTCAAAGAGGTCAAATGGAAAAATATCCTTAGGCCAAAAATGACATTAAAATATCATAATCACATGGTTAGGCTCTAGGTCAAACAGTCTCTAGGGTTTCACTAGCAAAACGTCAAAACCACAAGTCATGAATTTAAATAGTTTAAAATAATTTAAAAATCACTAAAAATCATAATATATTTATATATCATTAAATAATAATTATAATTATAAAATTTCAAAATTACCCTCATCTGAAAAACTAGGTGTTACAATCCTACCCACCTTATAAAAATTTCGTCATCGAAATTAAGATGATCGCACCCTTTTCTTGGCCGAACATAGACAAGGGTTAATCACTTGTCAATTTCCTCAACATCCTAGTACTTGGTCATCAGCTGGTCAACTTCTTAGGACTTTTACCTATGCTAGCTACCTAGTGTTGGCAACTAGGGATTAGCAAAGAAAACTCTATAATAGACTAGCTCTTAACTTCCAAATCCTATCAAGTCACCCATAACAAATTACCCACAAGCTAAGCACACCAATCCCAAATACCACATATATATATATTCTCAAGAACAACAACCCATCACATATATCCTAAGTATATCATCTATATATATAGACCTCTTAGTCCTAGGTGAAACTATAACTATGCTCAAGGACAGGCTCTGGTTACTGGGTGCCTTACTGGAAGGATAAAGGAAAACAATAAATAATCATCAAGGTTGTATGGCATACTAACATCCTATACGTAACTGGTTGGTATCATAATAACAGGGAATTATCTGCAATGGGTTACTATTCTAGCACCAATGCTAACTATCACCTCTAGGGTACAGACACTCTACAAGTCACCATATCTATATACTATGAAGGAACTACCTATGAACAAGCTCTACAATCTAAATATTCCTACTCCTAAGTCATTTATAACAACAAAAAGGGTATGATGTTTTAAACCTTCTCAAGATACAATCTGCTAATCATATGCGTCTGTCCAAAATCATGTTGTCCAGAGTCTTCATCATGCTAGTGAGCAAGGCTACGATAATCACAGAGTCCTTGACTAAGGTACGTACCTCTAGGTTCATGGTATTTAAAATTTTCGTATAGTCGCATGCGACGGCGAAAACCTTAAATTTCCATACCCAAGAAATACATCTAAAATCTGACTACATGTCCTCACTATGCCAACTAACACAACTATCGAAGATCCTAGATCCCATGATTTAGGTGACCTAGCCCATGCGATTCTGAAGAAAAACATCATAACAAAAGAACAACATGACAAACTTAATAAATCAGCAAGGAACAGATGGAATCGGATTTCAAGGTAGTTATAAAAGACAATTCCGAGAATGGAATTGAGAAGAACGGAACTTGCAGCAAGATCTCCAATGGTCTGTGCATCCTTGACTGTCCTGACGATAGCTCGCCTTGCTGGTTTCCCCTGGTCTACTGCTGATGCTGCATGAATCACCGCTGCTGAGAGAAATCAGAAATGACGGGAGAAAATCTCTGTACAGATAGAGGTGCACCTCCAATGTAGCAGATACGCCAACCTGAGTCGGCACAACAGGAGCTGCGGTCTCGAGCCCCTGATGAACAGGACGAGAGGTGGCCAGCCTCTCGATAGTATCCCCCGAACCGAAGTGATGAGATCCTGTCTTTATAACCATCATGAAAACAGATCAAAACAAGGAGCAATTTCTGAGAATGAAGCAAAAATTCAAAGGAGGACAGTTTATATTCAAGGGAAGTCAATAAGCAACAATTTTAGACAAAGGAATCTGATTAAGATTTTTTCCTAATGTGATTGAGTACCTCTAAAAATAATCCTAATCCTGCTGCAGGCTGTAGTGATACTCTAGTTCGAATACCACTACATTAACTCGACCTGCATGGGCCACCACTAAAAATGTGTCACGACCCGCACCCACTGTGAGGGTACGAGAGCGTAACAACTTCCAGCCTACGTCGCAGTGTCGGCGGTAGAACGCTGTTCTAGGTCATGAACTATAACTAACATAATATGAATGCTCTCCATAAGGAGGCCAACACAGAGGTACAACTCAATCACAATCTAGAGATAGAATATGGCACGATAAAATAGATAAGAGAATCCTCAACCGAGGTACAACAGAAATGAAATACAAGTCTCAATATCTCTACAATATACAAACTCTGAATCAAGAACAACAACTAAACATAAAAGGAAAACAGTCTAAACTATCTATACTAAGCAAGATATCGACCTCAGCAGCTGCCAGAACCTCCCCTGGGGTCCAGGTCGCGAGTGTCAACTAGGCAAACTCCAAGTAAGGGTGCAGGGTGCCTCATCATCCTCTGTAAAATTTTCAACAGGTCCAGTCAGGACGGGAGCGAGCACAAAATATCTCACACAGTTCATATCATATTAGAAAATATAAAGCATACAATAGAGTAAGGTACATGAAACGCTGAAAGTAAGAAGTATATAAAAAACAGTAGAGATTTGAAAACAAGAAATATCTAAATATGATAAATAAGAACTGTAAGCCTACTGTGATTTAGAGTACAATATGGTTATGTAAACGGTCTAGAAAAATGCAATGGTAACTCCATTGTACGTGGGTGTACAATAGACATATACAATAGTTATACAATGTTGTACAATAGACATACACATTCAATATTATACATAAGAGAAAGGAAGCTAACATGTAAAGCTATGTGTTTGTGTGAACATGGAGGTGTACATGAAAAGAGAATTCAACACTAGGCCCTATATCACATATATGTATATATAACTATAGGAAAACTCTATTTACCACATTAACACATTTAGCTATGTATAGTATATATATAGAGAGAGAGAGAGAGAAGAGCATGTGTATGTGTTCATGGGTATGTGTGTGTGTGTCATGAAAGTGCACAAGAACATGTGTGTGTTATCATGGAATGAGTGTTAGGCAATGTGTGAGTGAGAGTGTCAATGAGTGAGGGTGTGAGGGTTATATAGTGTAGTGTGCATTGTGTGTGGAGTGATAGTGAGGCATGACAGTTGTTTAGCAAAGTGTCAATAGGAAGTTAACATTCACATATATGAGTTCTCATGTATCTCTTATTTAGTGAAACAAAACTAAATTCCAGTTTTATTCCTAACAAGACTACATATATTACATCTATTATTACATTACATTCATGCTTGCATTCATTCATCATTCATTTATTCTCTTGCACCACTATATGCACCATACATTACATACTATGGAACCTACATATTCATTACAAGCCATACTTATACATGCTTACATTAGATAGGATACTTACACCTCATACATCATTTATTTAAACATTTACTCATGCTTGCATTCTCTATTTAATTACATAATGTATATACATTAACATGGGTTAAAATCAAATAGAACATTATATTACACACAAGGGTGCACAAAATGCATATGCCAAATAGTAACTCCTACTAATAATCAATACTGTACTATCTCATCATGAATTAAAATCTAGGATTAAAGTATGTTATAGATCTATGTGTTAGCTTTTTGAAACTTTAAACGGATCGCATTTTCGTTTCCGGAAACTCCCGGAATCGCGAAAACACCAAGAACGCGTTTGTCTTTCGTACAGCTGAAACTCAAATAATTCTCTAGAAAGTTACAGAAAGAATTAGGCCTATTAATACATGTTTTTGGAAAGCTAACTTCAATACGCTTCTTTTAAAAAAAATAGGAGATTAAACCGAGCTTTGCGCTAGAAGTTATGACATTTCTAAGTTAGGACTGAAATTAAAAACGTGGATAAAAATCATGACGGATTTGGGTAGTTTGAGACAAAAGAACACAAGTATATAACATAATATATCAAGAACTCACTCTCTACACTAATATATATATGAGACACTATAGAACACATCTCCAATACAAAAATATGAGATTAAACATGTAATAATTTATTCATACATAACAACAACACATAGTGTGTCCAAATTTGAGATTTTCCCACATGGACACAACCACAACACAAAGGACACTCCTATGACCTCCAAATAGACACGAAATGGACAGAAATGGAGATGCAACCATGGGGTCATTCCTATGGGTTCAAAATAGACCTATATGTATGAGGAAATAAAAAGGAGAAGGGATTTATACCTCCCGGTAGATCGAATCGAAGAGAAGCCTTCCCGAAGCGACACCGACACGTAGAGATTCCAAAAGGACACGAACGAGCTCCGAATCCTCCCAAACTTGGGTAGCTTTCTCCTTGGCTAGAATGGAGAAGGAAAGAAGAAGATTTGGTGGCAAAATGGAAGGATTTGGTGGAGAAATTGCTAGGGATTGCTCTCTAGGAATTTGGGGAAGAACAAGAGAGAGAGTGGATAAGAATAATGAAATGAACTTGAGCCTATCCTCTCCCAAAGTGGCTGGCCATATGGGGCTATTTGTCCTATTATGATAAGGTCCAAAATGCCTCCACTAACCTATTCTATGAGTATTAGGAAAGGGCTAATTGGTTGGGGCTAAATTAGTCATTCTAAAATCTCTAATCATACTAACCTTATCCATAATAGTTAGTCTAACCTCTAACTAAAATATTTCTATCATGTGGACTAAATTTAATATCATGTAGGCCATGCCTAACAAGTGTGTGGGTCCCACTAGAGTCAAACTACCCCCGGGTCCCCGTTTCAAGTCGGATTGAGTTGAAATTCGAACCCGACTCAAATAACCCCAAAAAAATATCATAAATAATAAAATGATATCAAAATAATTTAAAGAGGTCAAGTACAAAAATATCCTTAGGCCAAAAATGACATTAAAATATCATAATCACATGGTTAGGCTCTAGGTCAAACAGTCTCTAGGGTTTCACTAGCAAAACGTCAAAACCACAAGTCATGAATTTAAATAGTTTAAAATAATTTAAAAATCACTAAAAATCATAATATTTTTAAATATCATTAAATAATAATTATAATTATAAAATTTTAAAATTACCCTCATCTGGAAAACTGGGTGTTACATATTTGTAGGAAAATAAGTGTGTGGATATTCATGAGGGGTTAACATGGAGCTTGGGTTGGGTTCGGTTGAGCCGGGTCGAGTCAAAATCGGACATGATGTAATAAATGAATTAATTTTAGGTATTTATGATCATGGATAAATAAGTAACATGTGGGGACTCAAATAAATGGGATACAAATGTCAAGCGGGTAGTAGGCTTCGTGTGGGCCATGTCCATATTTTGGGTCGACTAGGATGGGTCGATGTCAGGTTCCGAAATTAAATTGGAAGCCAGGTCACATTCTACGGTGGATAATTAATTGGCCTAAATTGACCCAAAAGTTGTGCGAAGCAAATTAAGCACAAGATGGTGTGTCTGAGTAGGACACGAAGGTCATGGGTGTAGGGCGTCTCGAGTAGATCATGTATGAGGAGTTGGTTTCAAGAAAAAGACTGGCCTTGTGCTCCTAAATTAAAAGTCACGGTAACGTGCATATGATGATCAAAGATAAAAGTGGGTAAATCAATAAATAATTAATTAATGATCAAATGGTCTAACTTGACCCGAAGTTGTGTGAAGCAAAAAGAGTACAAGGGAACAAGTTTGGATGGGACATAATATATCAACATGAAGGTAATCTTGTCTACTACACACTGATGAAGAGAGTTTTCAGATATTGGCATCCCTAATGTTCCAGAAGTCAAAGTCACAAAAAAGAACATTTAATCAAATAATAATATATATTCAAAATAATTGATTTATAAAATTGAAAAAACTAAGCCCTATATTCAGGGGGCTTACAATAAGCGTCTATGATGTACCGTATTAACCCAAACGTTCACATGCCGAAAAGTATTTCAAACATACTGTCTGTTTACTTGTACATGTTCATTGCTAATTGTCTTGCTCATATATGTTCTTGCTAGTGGTTTCTTGCACCTGTTTATTATTTTTAGTTCATATACATGTTTTATTTATTCTACTACATCTTTACTTGTATAGCTTATTTTGTATTAAGTTACATAAATACAATAGGATTATACTTTACTTTTTTCCAGACTGGATCGTTGCAGATGACTTGACATGCTTCCTACTTTTGCTCTAAGGACCATACGGGTGGAGAAAGAGACCTTGGATGCCGACCTTAGATTCTAGATTAAATAGTTCTTTTGTTTTTAACAAGTTTATTCCCGGATGTCATTTTGATGAATTATTGAATTTGTAAATTATTGTGAATGAGAAATTAGATTTGATTTTATTGTATTTGAGATTAATATTGAGACCTAGACAACATGTTGGCACATCAATTTTGATATATTGACTATTTAACAATTGTGTTGTGTTAGTTCTAATCCTTCTACAGGAACAAAAGAGAAAGACGTACATAGACGAAAGACGCTTCCACACAAATCCTATGAAGACGTAGATAGACGAAAGACGCTTCCATAAAAATCCTATGAAGCTTTTCGATATCTCAAAAACTCCCTACAAGACAAGCACTCAAAGCACTCAAGAAGACGATGATAAAGCGGAAAAGAGTCAGATCATTCCACCTCCATCTGTCTTAGAGTCTGTAAGTGTCTAGGAGATTTTGTACGCACTTTAGTAATGATGGAAAACCAACTTGGTATTTATTGGAATAACTATTTTTGAAGAAACGGAAAATCCGCCGGACTTCCACTGAAATTCGACGGATCTTCCGTCCACAAACAACAAGTCTGTGAGCCAAAGTTCGTATCATCCGTCGGACTTTCACGAAAATTCGACGGATCATCCGATCGATCACATAATGTTTTGTAAGCCAATGTTCGGATTCTTCGTCGGACTTCTACAGAAATCCGAAGGATTATCCGACTGGTCACAGAATGTTTAGTGAGCAAAAGTTCGGATCATCTGTCGAACTTCCGCTGAAATCCACCGAATAATCTGTTTGCCTTGCTGGCCTCTTTGAAATTCGAATCCAAGGACAATTTTTAGCTACATTAAATGCATCCAAAGGCTTTATTTTTAGCCGTTACTGTTGATCGGATCATCCGAAGGATTTTTGCTGAAATCCGTCGGACTATCCGATCGTCGGCTGAAAGTTTCTATTGGCTTTGAATTTGTATAAATAGGTTTGTTCTTTCTTCATAAATCCTCATCCACTCAAGCCTTAAAGTTTTTAACTACCAAGAGAGCTTTACCATTACTCTGCCAAGCCACCATTTGTCATCAAATCAAAAGTGCTAGAGTATTCAAGTATTGTAGATCTTCAAGTGTTAAAGAAGATTAAAAGCTCTTTATTCCTTCTTTCTTAAAGTTAAAGTTGAAGTTGACGAGCCTTCAGAAGAAAACTCGTGTGTAAGAAGTTGATGAGCCTTCGGAAAAAAACTCGTGTGTAAGAAGTTGGCGAGCTCTTCGAATCCAAACTCGTGTTGAAGTTGGCGAGTTCTTCGGATCCAAACTCGTGTGTAACTATTTACTCAAATAGTGGATTAAATCCGGAGAGATTTCCGGGACTGGAGTGCCCCTTGGGAGGATACCAGGATACATCGAGTGTTTGATTCTCTCTCTCTTTTTATTATCTCATAAATTGCTTAGTTTCCTTGGTAATTATTTTATTATCCTATTCATCCCCCCAAGGGTTCTACAATTGGTATCAGAGCCTTGTCTCTTGTTTTGGATTTACTTCCTAAGAGAGATCCATGGCCACTAACCCTAGCCCTAACTCATTCCATAATGAGGGACACTCTACAAATAGACATCATGTATTTGATGGTACTAACTATAACTACTAGAAAATTAGGATAAACATTTATCTAAAATCTTTAGATTACGATATGTAGGATTATGTGGTAAAAGGCACTCCTAAATCTTCCGTAGTTATTCAGGAGGTCATGTCAGAGACTCTTGAGAAAAACTCACCGAGAACGACAAAAAGGTTGCTAGCCGAGACGGAAAAGCTATGAATGCTCTCTATTGCGCTCTCGATAGCAGTGAATTTAATCGGATCTCTACATGCAAAACTTCTAATAAAATTTGAAAACTTTTGGAAGTCACTCACGAGGGAACCTCTCAAGTGAAGGAATCAAAGATTAGTAGACTTACACAAGAATATGAATCCTTCAAGATGAAACAAGATGAGTCTATTACTTTCACGTTTACTCGATTCGGTGATATTATTAACCCTCTTTCTTCTCTTGGCAAGGAATATCCTACTCATGAAAAGATTAGAAAAATTCTCAGAAGTTTAACGAAGGGATGGAATCCCAAGGCCACCGCCATTATTGAAGGGTGATATAACAACTATGTCCCTAGAAACTCTTATGGGAAAGCTCATGACGCACGAACTTGACATGAAGGACCAAAAGGAATCCTCCATCCAAGAAAAAGAGAAGGAAAAGGCAAAAGAGAAGAAGAAATCTCTCACTCTTAAGGCTACAAAGATCATCTAAAAAGACAGTTCCGATGATGAATTCGATGATGAAGAAATTGCTCTCACCGCCAAGCATTTTCGAAAGTTTCTCAAGTTCAACAAAGCAAATCGTGCAAGACGGGACAACGATGAAGAACCCGGTTGTTACAACTGCAAGAGAATTGGACACATCAAGAGGGATTGTCCTATGGCAAGAAAAGAATCTGGCAGATACGAGAAGTCCAACAAATGAAGCTCATCTTCCAAGAAATATGCCAACACAAGCATATGGTGTGAAAGCGATGCAAGCGACTCCGACGACGACAAAGAGTGCAAACATAATGCAAATGTTTGCCTCATGGAAAATGAGGTAACAGATGACCTCTCTATGAATGCTTTTTCTTACAATGACTTAGAAAATGCTAATCTTGAATTACACGATGAACACAAGGTCATAAGAGGCAAGTATAAGAAATCTCTAAAAGTGATTGAAGCTCACAAACAAAAAATAGATAGACTCTCTAACTCCATTCTTGATATAAAAAGGAAATCTCCTATTTCTGACACTGATGAGATAGAGTCTTTGCGACAAACTCTACACGAGTCTCAAGATGTCATCAAGAAAAAGGATGCTGAAATCCAATCTCTCAAAGAAGCATACGAATTTGCCATGCACAAGACTCTTGCTGCTAATCAAAGAGAATATGCTACCTCTATTAAGTATAATGACCTTATTGCAAATGGCAAGGAACATGTTGAGAGATATTCGGCTCACACTAAGCCACAAAGGCACACTAACACTAGTCATATGCCTCACACTCACAAGAATGCAACATATAAATCTTTTTCTAATCAAGTGCATACACGAAAAGGTCCTCTTAAGAAAAAGAACACTTTACATCATGCCTTCTACTATCATCATAGCACTCATGTGAAAACACCTCGTTCACCTAATCACTCACTGTCTTCTAGATCTACTACACCTATGATATGTCACTATTGTGGCCTCCTTAGACACACTTCTTATTATTGTCAAATGAGAAAGCATGTTGATATGAGAATGTTTAAATGGGTTCCTAAGACTAACAATCAAGGGCCCAAACGTTCTTGGGTACCAAAGTCTTTATCTTCAACTTGTGTTATAGGTGAACCCTCCTTCGCATGTTAAAAGTAAATGGATCCTCGATAGCGGTTGCTCACGGCACATGACCGGTGACGCTTCTCTCTTCGCAACGCTATCGATGAAGAAAGAAGGACATGTTTCCTTCGGCAACAATCTAAAGGGGTATATCATACGAAATGGTAAAATTGGCTCCCCTCATTAACCATGTATTAAAAATGGTTGTCTTGTTACAAATCTCAAGCACAACCTTCCTAGCATTAGTCATCTTACGGATAATGGTTATGATGTTAAGTTTGTTAAACACAAATGCTTCATCACCGATAGCACTAGTGGATCTACTGTGTATGAGGGCATTAGAGAAAATAATATCTATGTTCTTTATCTTGTTGAGAGCACTAACAATGACAGATGCTTAGTAGCAAAGAATGACAAAAGTTGGATTTGTCATATGAGACTTAGGCATGCTAACATGGATACCATCTCCCGACTCGCCACCAAGAAGCTCGTAAGAGGACTTCCAAGCATTTCGTTCAAAAAAGATATGGTATGTGAAGAATGCGAGAAAAGTAAGTTGACCAAATCTTCCTTCAAATCCATCAACTCAGTAAGTACTATTAGACCACTTCAACTCATTCACATGAATTTATTCAGTCCTAGTAGAGTAGCTAGTCTTGGTGGTAAACTTTATACATTTGTTTTGGTTGACGATTTTTTGATATTTACTTGGGTCATTTTTCTTGCAAACAAAAGTGATACTTTTCGTGAATTTGTTGGTTTTTGTAAACGTGTTCAAAATGAGAAAGGCATTA
This sequence comes from Iris pallida, assembly GCA_029216955.1. Classification (NCBI taxonomy): domain Eukaryota; kingdom Viridiplantae; phylum Streptophyta; class Magnoliopsida; order Asparagales; family Iridaceae; genus Iris; species Iris pallida. The sequence goes on from JANAVB010013999.1 coordinate 380,398, forward strand.
TGATTAACAAAATTAGAAGTGATCATGGGGAAGAATTTGATAATGTCGATTTTAAAAGTTTTTATGAAAAGAATAGTTTTGGTCATGATTTTGCTTGTCCTAGAACTCCACAACAAAATAGAGTTGTGGAAAGAAAGAACAGAACCCTTGGCAATATGGCAAGGGTCCTGTTAAACCAATATAAGCTTCCCCAATACTTTTGGGCAGAGGCCGTTAATACGGTATATTATGTTATAAATAGAGTCTTGATTCGACATATTTCTAAGAAAACTCCATATGAGCTTTGGTTTGACAAAATTTTCTCTGTTGAATATTTTAAAGTTTTTGGATGCAAATGCTTTATTTTGAACACCAAGGATAACCTAGGTAAATTCGAAAAAAAGCCCATGAAGGTATCTTTCTTGGTTATTTTATTCATAGCAAAGGTTTTCGTGTCTTTAACAAAAGAAGTCTTGTTGTCGAAGAGTCAATAAATATCTCTTTTAATGAACTTGACACTTCTAAATCCTCCTCCTCCAATGATGTTGATGACATCTCCTTTGATTTAGAAAACTCCTCTATTGGAGATACTAGCACTTTCTCATCTAACAATGAAGTTGAGCCTACTCCAATCGAGCCCCTTCCAGAGGATCTTCCAAAGGAATGGAGATTTATCCATCATCATCCAAAGGAGCTTATTATTGGTGACCCTTCGTCAAGGGTTAGCACTAAAACTGCTACACGTGATCTTTGTGCAAATGTGGCTATCATTTCCCAAATAGAGCCTAAAATATTAATGATGCTTTTAATGATAAATTTTGGATGATTGCCATGCAAGAAGCGCTAAATCAATTTGAGCAAAAAAATATTTGGAAACTTATTCCCAAACCCCACAATTATCCCATTATTGGGACAAAGTGGGTGTTTCGAAATAAACTTAATGAAGATGGTTTCGTCACTCATAACAAAGCCCGATTGGTTGCTCAAGACTATAACCAAGAGGAAGGCATTGATTACGAATAAACTTATGCTCCGGTTGCTCGTCTTGAATCCATTAGGATGCTTTACGCTTTTGCTTGTTTCAATAATTTTAAGCTTTTTCAAATGGATGTCAAAAGTGCCTTTTTAAACGGTGTTATTAAAGAGGAAGTTTATGTCAAGCAGCCACCCGGTTTTGAGGATTTTAAATTTCCTGATCATGTTTTCAAACTTCACAAGGCGCTATATGGCCTCAAACAAGCTCCTCGTGCTTGGTATGAGCGTCTTTGCTTTTTTCTTATTTCTTATAATTTTTTAAGGGCAAAGTTGACACAACAATTTTTATCAAGTCTCTTAATGGAATACTTCTATTAGTCCAAATTTATGCTGATGATATTATCTTTGGTTCCACTAAAAAGATATTGTGTGTAGAATTTGCCAAAGTTATGCAGGAGGAATTTGAAATGAGTATGATGGGAGAACTTTCATTCTTTTTTGGTCTACAAATCAAGCAAGGACCTCAAGGAACGTTCATCAAACAAGCGAAATATACAAAGGACCTTCTCAAACGCTTTGAGCTAGATTCATCCAAAACAATGAGGACTCCTATGGCTACCACGACTTTGCTTGATCAAGATGAAAGTGGCATTTCGGTCGACATACGTAAGTGTCAAGGTATGATAGGTAGATTGCTTTACTAAACCACCAGTCGTCCCGACATTATGTTTAGTATTTGCTTATGTGCACGATATCAAGCGAATCCCAAAGAATCTCACTTATGTGCCGTTAAGTGCATTTTTCGGTATCTCAAGTGTACCATTAACATGGGCCTTTGGTATCCAAAGTCTACATCCTTTGAGCTCATTGGCTACTCGGATGCGAACTTTGCCTGATGCAAGATTGATCGAAAAAGTACTAGCGGCACATGCAATTTCTTAGGAAAATCATTAGTATCATGGTTTTGCAAGAAACAAAACTCTGTCACTCTCTCTACTACTGAAGCAGAATATAGAGCGGCTGGGTGTTGCTGTGCACAAATTCTTTGGATGACACAAATACTAGTAGATTATGGTATTTCCTCTAATAGTATCTCTATCAAATGTGATAATACTAGCACCATTAATCTCACTAAAAACCCGATTTGTCACTCTCGTACCAAACATATTGAGATTAGACATTACTTTTTACGGGATCATCAACTCAAGGGAGACATTCATCTAGAATTTGTCGACACTGACCATCAACTTGCTGACATTTTCACCAAACCTCTTGTTGAAGATCGTTTTACCTTCATTTGTTGCGAAATTGGCCTCCTGGATAAATCCTTCTGATATCTGTTTCTTAGTTTTTCGGATTATCCGAAGAATTTTTGTAAAAATTTGCCGGATAATACGATCAATTCCAGCAACTTTTTGAAATCCCACATTGGTTTTTCGTCGGTTTTTCGCAGAAATCTGCCAGATTTTCGTATTAAATTTTACTGCACTTTTCCACGCTGACAGTTGGTCCTCTTTAATACGACGTAACCCCTCACCTACCCACATTTACTTCGAACTAATCTCATTCTGGATTTTTTGTCAGTTTTTTGCCATTTTTCGTCGGATTTTTCGGTTCCAGTGCACAATTTCAGAAAACAAAGCATCACACCCCTCTCTCTTCCTCTCTATCTGTTCCCCTCTTTTTATGAATGGCATGTAGGACCTTTGAGCACCTCTAGAGGGGGTGAATAGAGTGAGTGCGAGTGCAGCAAAAAATAATCACCAATTAAAAAATTAAAAGCAAATAACTATGGCAGTGAATAAGAGACAATAAATAAATATAGCAAGAGATAGAGTGATCAAACTCAGTGACACAGCGATGTATACTGGTATCCCTCTGAGAGGACTAATCCAGTCTTGAGTACTCTTGCTCGATGCTAATCCACTAAGGCACAAGCTAATTGAGAGCATGTAGTCTCTTACAATACCGTGCTTGGTGACAAGTGCACGACCGACTTCACAACACCGTACTTGGCGACGAGTTCATGACCGGCTCCACAACAGAGATAGTTTCTGAACTTTGAACAACCTCTTTACAACTCTTGAGAACCAAAATACTCTAGATCAAATAGATATTACTGGCTTTTGGCTAAGAGATGTGTAGGTAAAATATGAAAGCTTTTGATCAGATGAAAACACTTATTGAAGAGAGAAGAGAAGATGAATTAATTGAGTGATTTGGAATGAGAAATTCTCTTCTATTTATAGGTGTTTTTGAGGACCAAACTCGGACAGAATTCGGGCAGAGTTCTGATGCAAAGATTTTGCAAACGAACGTTGCATACAGATTTGGAGGCAACAAATATTTAAATTCAAACTGACCGAACTCGGTCAGACTTCGGAGCAAACTCGGGCCGAACTCGGCTTGAGTTCTATCTCAGTAAAAATGTAAGACATTTGTCAAATTTTGTTGCCGAAGGTGAATGATATTTTTGGTAGGTAGACTTTGGATGGGTAGGCTGTATAGGAAAGTGGACTATGATTAACCTAAGCCAGTAGTATCCAGTCAATCTTACAATTTATACCCTAGACTTAAATAAAGATAAAATACATAATAAATTATAAAATAACTCGGACTTGATTCTAATGAAAATAAGCTTCAGAATGATGATTCACACGCTTTCTGATGTAGTAGTACGCTTTTTGATATTAATTTCACTAGACCTCAAATGATTAGCAGTAATTTGCATATTTTGTGTATTGACTTAAGTTAGTGTCGATTATTAAAATTGGGTGTGACCATGGAATGGGCCAACAATCTCTCCCATTTTGATAATTGACAAACTTGAGTCTATACCAAAATATATCTAAATAGAACAAAATAAAAATACCCGAGAAAGAATAAATAATGGTGTTTGATTTTTGGTATCGCTCCTTTTCTCCCCATTTGTCAATGAAAAAATGGTTTTGGCTCCCCCGTAATGTGTGAAGCTAACAATGTTCATCAAAAGACAAAGCAATACTAGAGAGATAACCACAAATAACAAAATTTCCATAAATAGTAAGTGTATAGCAAGAATAACTAGAAGTGAAATACTGAAATGTCGTACAAAATAAAAGATACAACCATCACAAACTGCTAATAAATATCTAACTGTAAAGTTTAGACATAAAAAAACTATATAGGATCATCATCTATCAGACTCCATCCAAAATCCACTAACTCAAGTCCTCATCACATCGGTGTGTCGTCACCTCCAGGAGCATCCGGTAGAAAATATGCAGCAGTAGGATGGAAATAAGAAAATGTTGTCTCATCATTGAACCTAGGTCCAGGAAAGCTGGGATGATGAAGCATGGTAACTGGATGTGTGGGGTCATGAGAGAGACTCCAGTGAAGATCATCAATATTGTTCCGCAACACCTGAGCCTGGGTGATATGGCAGAACTCAGAATCAAGACAGCCTTGATGTCGTTGCGCTCAGAGGGCAACGAAATCATCAAAGCGCTGATAGAAGCCAGGGTCAAAACCCGGAGTAGGGGCTGGAGCAGCAGCAGCAAGAGGAGCCTTGGGGTCATCATCGTGAACAGGTTCAGCACCAGGAGGCAAAGGAGGAGTAGGATATAACCTAGACCTACTGAGTTCAATGGCAGTGGAGGAGCAAGGACAGGTTTGAAGATCAATTTCAAACCTCCTAAAGATGGAAGCCAAATGCATAGGGTGGACAAAGTTGCATCCTGCATTTCTGCAGTTAAGCATCCATGCCATAACAGTCTTTGGAACAGAAAAGAAAATTCCAAAGTGAATATGGTACATGGCTGATAATTCCATGAAGGTAATCTCATCAGAAGATCCCTTTTTTGGATGAAGAACAGAAAATATAAACCTATGGAGTTCATAGAAGTTTTGATTTAGATGCTTGGAATAAACTCTTCTAGGAACAGGTTTAGGATGACACAAAAGTTTTATGAAGGAATCAAGGGTGACACCTTCAGGGAATTAAATATGATGAATATCTACTAAAGCTTCACCTACATTAGGAACATGAAAATATTTACTGATGTCTGTGACATTGAACTCTAGTTCCTGCCTAGCTACACAAGAGTAGAAGTTGTCGTTATCTTTTACTTGCAGATTGCAGTAAAACATACAGACAGCATTATCATAAATATTCTCAGCAACTTTGAAAAATTACAAAAATCGAGACGGTTGAAAGTGGGAGCATACTCAGAAAAGATATTAAAGTTGACACATGCCCCAGCACAAATTTTACGACCTAAAAATGAATCAAACCAAAGATCAGAAAATTCTCTATCGGAAAAGGGTCCGGAGTCGTAATCATCATATCCAGTAGGACGGGCTGGACTGAAGACATTTGTGGGAACATAGTCAGAAGAGGATGATCCTGCTTGAGAGGAATCAATATTTCTCTTTTGGTATTTAGGTGCCATGGATGAGAAAGAAAGGAAGTAGAATACCTTGAAGAGGATAAAGATGGTGGAGAGGATGGCCCACTAGACTTCGAGAAAGCTCAAAAGGAAGGAGGAGGAGAAGCTCTATAGAGTTTTTGTGGGTAGATCTCGGTAGAAGGGTAAAGAAAAATGAAAGGTGGATGAAGAATTTACAGGGCTAGGGTCGGTTGTTCGGTTCTGGAAATCGTACAGCGTCGACCGAACTCGGTCAGAGTTCGGTCCGAGTTCGGCTGCTTGTATTCCCAATATCATAAATGTAGTATTTGTTTAAAATTTGAATTTATAACTGTTACACTCCTTCATTTAATAACTTCTATTACTTTGGGTTAGCTGTAGGGGCCTGATCCCAGCTAGTGGTAGTCCGAGGATTAGTACCGTATCACTTCAGGCTATTTACACCTGTATGACAGAAGGACCGTTTCGGCTTGTACCCCAAATAATTTTTGTTAATAAATTACAAAGTTTCGAGTTACAAAATAAATTTAATAAACATACTACATTATGAATATAAAAATTCAAGTATGCCGAGCTCTCGCCGCATAACGTTAAATCGGTCTTCAGCCTGTGGTTTTGTAAAAATGTCTGCTAGTTGAGGATCTGTGTTAATAAATTCTAAGCAGATGTCCCCGTGTTATTGGTGATCACGTAAAAGTGATGGTGAATTCTAATGTGCTTTGTGCGTGAGTGACATACAGGGTTCTTAGTCAAGTTAATAGTGCTAGTGTTATCACAGTAAATGGAAATCTTAGTGTAGTACAGATTGTAGTCTTCTAGGGTTTATTTCATCCAAAAAAATTGAGCACAACAACGTCCTGCAGCGATATACTCAGCCTCAGTAGTTGATAATGCTACAGAATTTTGTTTCTTGCTAAACCATGAGACTAAGGCCTTTCCTAAGAAATGACACGTACCGCTGGTACTTTTACGGTCTACTTTGCATCATGCAAAATCTGCATCCGAGTAACCTATCAGGTCAAAGGATTTGGTTTTAGGATACCACAAGCCGACTGTAGAAGTTCCCTTAAGGTATCAAAAGATACGCTTAACGGCACTTAGGTGTGATTCCTTAGGATTTACCTGGTATCATGTGTCATGACCCGCACCCGATTTTCGGACACGAGCTCGTGAGCAAGCCAGCTACGTATCGAACGGACTCCAGCCCGACTCGAATACGTAAATACTGTCAAGGCTATGGTATACTGCTAAATCATGGCAAACAAATCTATATCTCAATCCAAAATAAGAATATGAAACATGAATAAACACTATGGGTCGTGGTCTGCAGCCCACTAACAAAAATGCTCGATAAGACTCTAAAGGAAATAACAAGAGTCTAAAACTGAATCAAGAAACATGATAACTCATGATAAGGTATGAAAGCACGAGCGGATAATAAACACGATAACGGTACCTGAATCCCGTAAGAACCGTAAATTCTCTGCCATCCAGAACTACTAGCTAACTCCATGCAATCGCTAAACCTGAGGAGATCATCAGGTCCTTAGAGGACATAGCAAGATACATAATATACATGTCTATCTAACAGTTTTATCATGCACAAGAGGATAAACAAGAAAGAACAAGAACAAGACAAATGACTACGAACACGAATACGAACACATAAATACTAGAACATGAACACGAACATGAATACTAGAACACGAACACGAGTATGAACACGAACACAAATACTAGAACAACTACGCATAAATGAACTGCCGGATGAACGATAATCACGAGATCAATGGAAGAAACCAAACCCTCGTTCCGAATGTGGACTCTCTGGTTTGAACTAAGCACTAACCCTCGTCTCGAGTGTGGACTCTCTGGTTAGCTCAAGGCAAGACACCCTCGTCCCGTGTGTGGACTCTCTGGTACAAGTACTACATCCTCGTCCCGAGTGTGGACTCTCTGATGTAAATACCCTCGTCCCGAGTGTGGACTCTCTGGTGTGAGTCAAGTCAAATCAAGTCAACACCCTCGTCCTGAGTGTGGACTCTCTAGTGCAAATAATCGACATCCTCGTCCTGAGTGTGGACTCACGGATTTAAACAGATCAAGAAAAATACCCTCGCCCCGAGTGTGGAATCTCTGGTGCCAAGAAAACAATATCAAGGATTTAGCAGTTCAATTACACGTACTCATTCTATGACACGACTCAAGCAAGGTACTGACGAGAAACTCCAAGTGGGAACCACAAGACCAAACATGAACACGGCTATAAACAATAAAAATAACTCCACAGAAAATATCACGAAAAGCACATGTCCATATATAATCCAAAAGCTAGAAACTGAAATAAAATGCATGTAATAAAACTGTAGAGGGAGGCAAGGTATACTTGCCTGGTGGCAGCGTGAAAAACTAATAAGATACCGTCAACCGGTACGCCATAAAGTCCAAAATCCACAATTGTCTCCGAAAGCTGAAATAAACATTTCCAACATTCTTAGAACAGTAAAATTAGCTAGAATTGTCTGTCCTTAAGTCCAATTCTGGACACAGAGGCAAAACGATAATTTCGGGCCAAAACGATGTCCGTCGTTGGACCCGCTTTGCACCGAAAAGCAAGCCAGAGTCAATGGTCTCTAAAGTCGTCAAACTATATGCCTACGGATCTGGTTTTCTGATACGAACCCAACCGTATGTCCAAAGTTGGATTTCGGTGAGCCGTGCACAAAATCACCCGTTGAGTCGGACTGTGGGGCCCGCAAAACGGCGATTTTATCAACTATCTCAGAATCGGACCAAACTTGGCATACAGGACCAGAAAAATGATACGGTCCTGTTGGCACAAGTTTCGTCTCGATCTGACGAATGTGTACAAAATAATTAAGAAATTTGCACAGAGGTCGATACGATAAATTTTGACGGATATGTATCAAATTTGTCGCGCACACGCGACCAATTTGAATTCCGTCAATGTCCACACGACCACGAAGCCGTTACGCACCTTTCGATGCTTTAGGTTCGCGACCACGTCGCCCGGAATGGCGGGACGCACGTCGTATCGATGAATTTTATTGATTTTTGAAAACAGAATTGATAAGTTTTTTCTGATCTTTGAATTGATTTATCTTGACATTTAATGGATGAAATTAAAAACTGTAAATGGAGTTTTGGTGTCCTATATGTTGTGTAGGAACGTGTTTAATTATATTTTTGAAACTGCTAATAATTAACTAGTAATTAACCCTTCAAAACAGGATCACAACTAACAAAAACTGCTATTTGCATATTATTAATTCAGTAGATTTTTTGAGACTTTACAGGTCTTATACTAGCGGTAGGTTGCGATTAGACCAAAAGTTTTCAAAGGGAAAGGTAGCTGGTCATGTGGGCTGCGCGTACGAATTTATAGCTTCGAAAACGATTGAACAGAAACAGAGAAAATCAATGGAGAAGTTAGTACCTCGGTTTGGAGTCGGGACAGAGAAATCCTCTGTTTCACGCCGACGACTCGTGCGGAGGCGCACGGTGGTCGTGGCTGCACGCCAGGCGTCGGGGAGGGGTGGCGAGGCACTGCGAGATTAGATTAGGGTTTTGAGTTGCTGCTGTTTTCGCGTTTTCCTTTCCGATCTCTATACTTATACGTGTACAGGAACACGAGTCGGCCTCGGACTAATGCTCGGGTTGGCTTGTGATTTTCTCAGCTGTGGCTAAGTAAGCTCGGCCTGGCCGAGTGCTGGGCTGGGCCACACAGTTATTCCCATCCCTTTTCCCTTTATTTCCTTTATCAAATTATCAAATATTAATCTATCTATATACACATGCATATAAAATCTATATAATCTAATGAATACATATAGATAGGTACAATTAATAGTTATACAGTATTCTAAAATTGCAATCCATCTGTATATATATATATATATATATATATATATATATATATATATATATATATATATATATATATATATATATATATATATATATACTCACATACATAATACATGTATACGTACACTGTACTTGGAACCTTTCATATATATATATATATATATATATATATATATATATATATATATATATATATATAATATATATATAATATATATATATATATATTTTTTTTTATATAATATATATATATATATATATATATATATATATAATATATATATATATATATATATATATATATATATATATATATATATATATATATATATATATATATATATATATATAACCTATTAACCCATATATATTTATACTCGCAGCAAAAATGGCAAATACCAATAATACTTAGTCAAGTGCGTATATACCCAACTTGTATACACATAAATTAAATATAATAATGTATATATATAGGACTATAGTATTCTAGGAATCTCTCCCCATAATAAAATTGGCATTTATTATTTATAACAAATATCTATCAAATATATATACACTTACTAGATCACTAGTATAAACCACCATTACAAATATACCTCTACATAACCGTCTTTCGTCGCACTACATGCCTACACGGTTTGGATTTGGTTCGGGTCAAGTATGGGCTAACTTGGTTCAACCGGGTCTCTTAAAAGTCAATATTCTAATAAATAAATAAATAAATCATCGGTGGGGTTAAGTCGCAACTTGGCCTGGTTTTTCTAGTTAGGACTCACTTATGGCTGGGTCTCCCTTGGCATGTCTAATACACTAGTCAAGGCATGCCTCCGCACTATCTGTGCCATGATTCCTAGTCGTCTTGTACTTCAAAACTCAACTCTGGCTAAAATCATCTACCGTAATAATTAACTAAATAATCATTTATAAAATCTAAAAATCACCATTTAAATCAAATAAATAATAAAAATATTTTCAAAATTTTTTTGGGAAGGGGAGCTACAAATCTACCCACCTTAAAAATAATTTCGTCCTCGAAATTCTAATTCATGACTATGCCTTAAAATTCAAAGTCTCCTATTACCTTAATCTCCTCAAATTTAATTTCTCAAAAATATTTTATAACCTCGAATACTTGGGGACTTCTACCCACCTTTGATCACACTACTCTTCAAAACACGATCACTAAAGCCTTATGGTCTTCTAACTAGTTGCTGACTATTCTACCGGGCAGTTATCTAGGCATATGTCATCTGTAATCCCTCATATCTATGAACAACCAAACTTCCAATAGTCAAGCAATATTATACTATAATTTAAGAATTTTTGATGAATTCTAGACAGCACGATCATTCGTCACCCCGGAATAGGAAGGGACGAGAATCAAGTGTACGGAAAGCAAGGAAGTATAATCGAGAGCAAATATGGAGTTTTCAAGGACGTAGAGAATTTCTAGGAGAGTTTTCAAGGCAGTGTGGATTGAGATTTCTAAGGTTTGGTCAAGGTCGCAGGCTCGTATCAGTACAGTTATGTAACCGATACGATATGCTCTGACCTGCATGGGCCACCACAAAAACTTGTCACGACCCGCACCCGATTTTCGGACACGAGCTCGTGAGCAAGCCAGCTACGTATCGAACGGACTCCAGCCCGACTCGAATACATAAACGCTGTCAAGGCTATGGTATACTGCCAAATCATGGCAAACAAATCTATATTTCAATCCACAATAAGAATATGAAACATGAATGAACACTATGGGTCGTGGTCTGCAACCCACTAGCATAAATGTCCGATAAAACTCTAAAAGAAATAACAAGAGTCTAAAACTGAATCAAGAAACAGGATAACTCATGATAAGGTATGAAAGCACGAGCGAATAATAAACAAGATAATGGTACCTGAATCCCGCAAGAACCGCAAATCCTCCGCCATCCAGAACTACTAGCTAACTCCATGCAATCGCTAAACCTGAGAAGATCATCAGGTTCTCAGAGGACATAGCAAGATACATAATATACATGCCTATCTAACAATTTTATCATACGTAAGAGGATAAATAAGAAAGAACAAGAACAAGACAAATGACTCACGAACACGAACACACGAATACTAGAACATGAACACGAACATGAATACTAGAACACGAACACGAATACAAACACGAACACAAATACTAGAACAACTACGCATATATGAACTGCCGGATGAACGATAATCACGAGATCAATGGAAGAAACCAAACCCTCGTCCCGAGTGTAGACTCTCTGGTTTGAACTAAGCACTAACCCTCATCCCGAGTGTGGACTCTCTGGTTAGCTCACGGCAAGACACCCTTATCCCGTGTGTGGACTCTCTGGTGCAAGTACTACATTCTCGTCCCGAGTGTGGACTCTCTGATGTAAACACCCTCGTCCCGAGTGTGGACTCTCTAGTGTAAGTCAAGTCAAATCAAGTCAATACCCTCGTCCCGAGTGTGGACTCTCTGGTGTAAATAATTGACATCCTCGTCCCGAGTGTGGACTTACGGATGTAAACAGATCAAGAAAAATACTCTCGTCCCGAGTATGGACTCTCTGGTGCCAAGGAAACAATATCAAGGATTTAGCAGTTCAATTACACGTACTCATTCTATGACACGACTCAAGCAAGATACTGACGAGAAACTCCAAGTGGGAACCACAAGACCAAACATGAACACGACTATAAACAATAAAAACAACTCCACAAAAAATATCATAAAAAGCACATGTCCATAAATAATCCAAAAGCTGGAAACTGAAATAAAATACATGTAATAAAACTGTAGAGGGAGGCAAGGTATACTTGCCTGGTGGCAGCGCAAAGAACCAATAAGATACCGTCAACCGGTACGCCATAAAGTCCAAAATCCACAATTGTCTCCGAAAGCTGAAATAAACATTTCCAACATTCTTAGAATAGTCAAATTAGCTAGGATTGTCTGTTCTTAAGTCCAATTCTAGACACAGGGGTAAAACGGTAATTTTGGGCCAAAACGGGGTCCGCCGTTGGACCCGCTTTGCACCAAAAAGTGTGCCAGAGTCAATGGTCTCTAAAGTCGTCAAACTACATGTCTACGGATTCGATTTTCCGATACGAATCCAACCGTATGTCCAAAGTTAGATTTTGGCAGGCCGTGCACAAAATCACCCGTTGAGTTGGACTGTAGGGCCCGCAAAATGGCAATTTTATCAACTGTCTCAGAATCGGACCAAACTTGGCATACAGGACCAGAAAAACGATACGGTCCTGTTTTCGTAAGTTTTGTCTTGATCTGACGAGCGTGCACAAAATAATTGAGAAATTTGCACAGAGGCCGATACGGTGAATTTCGACGGATACGCATCAAATTTGTCGCGCACACGCGACCAATTTAAATTCTGTCAAAGCCCACACGACCACGAAGCCGTTACGCACCTTTCGATGCTTTCGGTTCGTGACCACGTTGCCCGGAATGGCGGAACGCACGTCGTATCGATGAATTTTATTGATTTTCGAAAACAAAATTGATAAGTTTTTCCTGATCTTTGAATTGATTTATCTCGACATTTAATGGATGAAATTGAAAACTATAAATGGAGTTTTGGTGTCCTATATGTTGTGTAGGAACGTGTTTAATTATATTTTTGAAGCTGCTAATAATTAACTAGTAATTAACCCTTCAAAACAGGATCACAACTAACAAAAACTGCTATTTGCATATTATTAATTCAGTAGATTTTTTGAGCGGTTCCACACCGTCCGGCGACTCACGCGGAGGTGCACGGTGGTCGTGGCTGCACGCCAGGCGTCGGGGAGGGGCGGCGAGGCGAGGCGCTGTGAGATTAGATTAGGGTTTTGAGTTGCTGCTGTTGTCGCGTTTTCCTTCCCAATCTCTATACTTATACGTGTACAGGAACACGAGTCAGGCTCGGCCTAATGCTCGGGTTGGCTTGGGATTTTCTCAGCTATGGCTGAGTAAGCTCGGCCTGGCCGAGAGCTGGGCTGGGCCACACATTTATTCCCATCCCTTTTTCCTTTATTTCCTTTATCAAATTATCAAATATTAATCTATCTTTATACACATGCATATAAAATCTATATAATCTAATGAATACATATAGATAGGTACAATTAATAGTTATACAATATTCTAAAATTGTAATCCATCTGTATATATATATACTCATATACATAATACATGTATACGTACACTGTACTTGGAACCTTTCCAATATAATATATATATATATATATATATATATATATATATATATATATATATATATATATATATATATATATATATATATATATATATTTTTTTTTTTACATACATAATACATGTATACGTACACTGTACTTGGAACCTTTCCTATATATACCTACATATATAAATAATATATATATATATATATATATATATATATATATATATATAAAATAATAAATATATATATATATATATATATATATATATATATATATATATATATATATATATATATATATATATATAACCTATTAACCCATATATATTTATACTCGCAGCAAAAATGGCAAATACCAATAATACATATTCAAGTGCTTATATACCCAACTTGTATACACATAAATTAAATATACTAATGTATATATATATAGGACTATAGTATTCTAGGAATCTCTCCCCATAATAAAATTGGCATTTATTATTTATAACAAATATCTATCAAATATATATACACTTACTAGATCACTAGTATAAACCACCATTACAAATATACCTCTACATAACCGTCTTTGGTCGCACTACATGCCTACACGGTTTGAATTTGGTTCGGGTCAAGTATGGGCTAACTTGGTTCAACCGGGTCTCTTAAAAGTCAATATTCTAATAAATAAATAAATAATTCATCAGTGGGGTTAAGTCACAACTTGGCCTGGTTTTTCTAATTAGGACTCACTTATGGCTGGGTCTCCCTTGGCATGGCTAATACACTAGTCAAGGCACGCCTCCGCACTATCTGTGCCATGATTCCTAGTCGTCTTGTACTTCAAAACTCAACTCAGGCTAAAATTATCTACCGTAATAATTAACTAAATAATCATTTACAAATTCTAAAAATCACCATTTAAATCAAATAAATAATAAAAAATATTTTCAAAATTTTTTTGTGAAGGGGAGCTATATCATGCACAAATGCAAACACTGAACATAATATCTGGGTGACTAGTAGTTAAATATAATAAGCTACCAATCATACCTTGATACTTACGCTGGTCGACAGGTTTACCACTTTTATCAGTGTCAAGCTTTGTAGATGTAGCCATTGGAGTTCCGATAGGCTTTACATTTTAGAAGTCGTACTTTTTCAGTATGTCCTTCGTATATTTGGCTTGATTGATGGATATTCCCTTTGAGTGTTGCTTGATCTGGAGTCCTAGGAAGAAGATCAGCTCTCCCATCATACTCATCTCAAATTCACTCCAATACACTTAGCAAACTCTTGACAAAGTTTTTTATTAGTAGAACTGAATATGATGTCATCAACGTATATTTGCACAAGAAGAATATCACCATCTAAAGATTTGATAGACAAAGTTGTATAAACTCTTCCTTTTGAAAAAATATTATCAAGTAAGAAGGCACTTAGGCGTTCATACCAAGTACGAGGTGCCTGTTTGAGTCCATAGAGTGTTTTCTTAAGCTTGAAGACGTGATCAGATTTTTGAAAATCTTCAAAGCCACGGGTTTGTTTCACAAAAACTTCTTCTTTTAGAAATCTGTTTAAAAATGCACTTTTTACGTCCATTTGAAATAATTTAAAGTCATTAAAATATATAAATGTACAAAACATGCGGATAGCTTCTAGTCTAGCAACAGGAGCATATGTCTCGTCATAATCAATATATTCTTCTTGATTATAACCTTGTGCCACTAGACGTGCTTTGTTGCGTAGAACTTGTCAATCTTCACTTAGTTTATTTCGAAACACCCATTTGGTACCAATTATCGATTGAGCAATAGGTTTAGGAACGAGTTCCCAAACTTGGTTTCTCTCAAATTAATTAAGTTCCTCTTGCATGGCATTAATTCAAAACTCATCATTAAAAGCATCTTCTATATTCTTATGTTCTATTTGAGAAATGAAAGATACATTTGCTGCTATTTCAGAATCTCTAAGAGAAGAGCGTGTACTTATACCTTTTGATACATCACCTATAATGAGTGTCTCTGGATGATCTGGTAAGAACTTTAATGATTCAAATTTATGAGTCTGATCTTCCACAGGACACTTATCAATTCTTGCTTGTACACCTTCATCATCACTGTCGCTAGATCTGTGACTATTGAGCTCATCAAAAGTAACGTTAATAGATTCTTCAACAATCATAGATCTTTTATTAAAAATTCTATATCCCTTACTCTTAGCAGCATATCCGAAAATTATTCCTTCATCTGCTTTAGAGTCGAACTTATCCAAGTTGTCCTTGGTGTTCAGGATAAAACAACGACATCCAAAAACTTTAAAATAAGAAATGTTTGGAATCCTTCCGAACCTGTCACGACCCGCACCCTAGAGTTAGGGCACGAGACATGGGTACGTCCAGCCTACGCTCGGCAGTAGAACGTTGTCCTAGGTCAAACATCTAACAATATAAAGGTACTTGTACAGTATATACACTCCGAATGGAGGTAACATAACAAATACAGTCTCAATCACATCTAAGGTAGAACATGATAAAAGATAGATAAAACATGAAATCCACAAAGAGATATAGCAGATAGAAGTCTAAGTGTCTAAGATACACAAACCCAGAAAATATCTCAAAGCTCAAACACAGTAATCCATAGAATATATAGAACTAAAGACAACTAAAATAAAGTAAAAAAAACCTTAGCTATCTATACAACCTCTAATGTGTCTCCTCTAGGCTAGCAGGCAATCTCCAAGCTATCTGTAAAATTTATCAATACGTCCAGTCAGGACAGGAGCGAGCACAATACATTTCAACAGATCATGGCAGGTTAGAAAATATAAACATGCAGTAGAGTAAGATACAAGAAACTGAAAGGAAGTACATGATGTAAAAGAAGAGAACTGTATGTAAATAGCTACAGTATATAGAGAACTAATAGTGGCTAGTGATGTAGAGTACAAGATAGCACATGTGAACAGGACAGATTAGTACATGATCTACAATAAGGACTTTCACATGATCTACACTACTATAGAATTGTTCACATGACTATTAGCACTCCCCTGTTTTCCCCAATCAATACACAAGGATCTAAGCAGGTTATGTTATTATACATGATATCACATGAAGGCCCATGAAAGGGTGCACATGATAGTATACATGAGGGCTCTGTGAACATGAGAGTACATGATTCACAAGAGTGTACATGTATGGTGAAAGCACAAGAGTACATGATGAAAGTAAAACGCACATGACACAATATACCCGATGCTCCCGAGGGGGATAACATCGCATGAAGAGATCCATATAGTACTAATCCGTGATAATGTCGTGACAACATCAAGTAAAGTAATCTAAAGCAGGAATATAATTCTAAAAAGTTATGAAATGATCAGAGAATGTACTCGCCTGATAACCTGAACAGTTGATAGGTATATAGGTCAAACTGAAGCCACAGAGTCCTATTTAAAGCAACACAGGTTACAAGGTGTTCAAGTTGTAATAAATGAATCGCTACAAGCAATCTATATTATCCTAGGTTCTTCTAAGTTAAATCAACTCTAGGTCAACTCCGGTCAACAATCTAGTTAAACTAGGTCAAGTGTTGACTTACAGTTGACTTTTGGTCAACTGGTCAACTCTGGTCAAACAGGGTCAATTCAAGTCAAATTATTAAAGATATAAAGTACACTTCGTTATTCGTACGTCAAAACTTATGACACACAAATCGAGATAAGATGATTAACAGTAAAGTTAATAATCTTATTATAGTGATCCACGTGTCGTCTTGTCAATTTCAGCGATGTGAGATCGTTGGAATTGACCGATCTCAGTTTCGTTGTACTAATCCTGAAATACGAATATTATAAGAATTAATTATACTAAAAGGTGATACATAGAGAATATATCTACAAACATTGTCGGATGATGAAATAAACATCGCCAACGTGTCCAAAATTGTCAAATTAGCTAGGATAGCCTATCCATCGGTCCAATTTGGACACAAGGGCAAAAAAGTAATTTCGGGTCAAAAACGGTATCCGTGTCGGAACCGTTATATGTCCACGAAATCAGAATGACGATACGAACCCAACGGTATATCCAGAATTGGATTCCGTTGACCCGATCTCAATTTGGTCCGTTGACTAGAACTTGGAATTCCGGTTTGCACGGAAAAGCATGCCGGAGCCAATGTTCTCAAAACTCAGAAAACTATATGTTAACGAGTCCAGAATGACGATACGAACTCAACGGTATATCCAGAATTAGATTTCGATGACCCGATCTCAAAATGACTTGTTGACCCGGATATTGGTATCCGACTTGCACCGAAATGCGTGTCGGATCTAATGTCCACCAAAACCTAGCAAATTATATGTCAACGAGTCCAGAATGACGATACGAACTCAACGGTATATCCAAAATTCAATTTCGATGAGTCGGCATCAAAAAGTCCTGTTGACCCGAACTGTGGGACCCACTTTGCACCGAAATACGTGTCAGGGTCCACGTCTTCTAAATCTAAAAAATTTTATATAAAAATATGCCAGAACAATGCCACGAGTCTACTGTTGGTGTCAGAAATAAAATTTGGAGTCCCGTGTTCAAAAATGGAATTTTACAAGTTAGAAATTATGAATTCGGATGGCCAACTTTGGCGTCGAATTCAACCAATCAAACAAGCTCACAATAAAACGAAGCTGGAGAGGTAGTAAGAGGGTTATACCAGCTTCACACAGAAACTGGTAGCATGCCAAATGGAGCTGCGGTGGAGGAGGTACAAGCTGACGAAGTTGGCTCCGTGAAACTGTCCGAAATTTATACAATTTAAACGGTCAACTTGGTGGCCGGTTTTGATACATCAAACGGTAAAATCAACGGATAAAAATTGACAAAAGTGAAGGTGGATATACCGAGATTGTGACGGAGCGAAGAAATCGCCGATCCAACGGTTGGATTTCTCGAAAATGGCACGCAAAGTTGCTGCGACGGGGCGCCAAAACGGACTTGATTCCGCGCGCGTCACGGCGGGAATTCGTACGAAATGCACGAATCATCTAGACGGTGCGTCCCGAAAGACGGTGGCCGCCATGGGAAGATAGCCCAGGCGTTCGCCTGAGGGAGGGCACCTACGGCGACGCGTGGCCGATGACGACGGCCGCCGTGGCCGCTGCTACTGCCGCGTATGCTGCTGCGCATGCGGTTGTTAGCCGCTGTCGCTGCTGCTGTCAAGCGGCAGCGCGTAGCCTGGCACGACGGAGGCGGGCGGCTCATGGTGGATGGTGGTGGCCGAAGCGACAAACTGGGAGAGAAGTGATTGGTGGTCGGTTAGTGATGGAGGTGGTGGTGATGATATGTGGAGAAGAAGGAGGAGGGAAGGAGGTGGTGGTTGCCTGACGGTGGTGGTGGCCGACGGCCTAGGTGGGTGGCCGGCCGAGCTCGGCCAGGAGGATGGGAGGTCGGGCTCGGCCAGGTGGTGGGGTGGGCTCGGCCAAGGAAGAATGAGCTGCTGTGTGTTTGTTGAGAATAACAAAGTGAGAGACAGCGGGAAAGAGTAATTGTGTGTGATACAGAGAGGAGAGAGAAAAGCCAATCCTCAAATTTAGGGCCGGCCAATGAATGAAAGGGTGGGGGGAAAAGTTTGGATGTAGGAATTGAGTGTCTAGGATTAATTAGGAGGATCAAATGGGTAGGATTAATTGGGGATTGAATATTCTTAGGGATTTAATCCATGGAATATACACTCAATATTTGAAGTGGAAAACTAGGTATTGAATATTATTTTGGACAAGAAAAAATGAGGGCATCATGAGAGTGGAAAACATGAAGCTGGGGTTGGGTTCGGTCGAGCCGGGTTGGATCAAAACCGGACATTGCGTAATAATCAAATTAAAATAGGTATTGATAATTATGGGTAAATAAGTAGCATGTGGGAATTCCAATAAATGGGACACAAGTGTCATACGGGTAGTAGGCTCAATGTGGGCCATAACTATATTTGGGGCTGACAGGTTTTGGTCGACAGGGAACCCACAATTCAAATCAAAAAATAAATGTGACACCATGGGGTAAAATAAAATTGGGTCACGTGTCGGGAAAGTTGTGTGAAGCAAATAGAGCATAAAATGGTGTGTCTGAGTGGGACACGAAGGTCATGGGTGAAGAGCGTCTCGAGTAGATCATGCATGATGAGTTGGTTTCAAGAAAATGACTGGTCTAGCGCTCCCAAATTTAAGGTCATGGTAACGTTGTAACACCTACTTTTTGAAATATGGGTATTTTAGTCATTTTAGTCATTTTGTGATTTTCTAGATATTATTGACTTGTGTTTGTTTTAGCTTTTGGTTTAATCTTAGAAAATCCATATTATAGGCTAACCATGACATATGATGATTATCTAGCTAATTAGAATTTATTTTAGGCTTTGGTTTAATTTAGAAAGCCATTTGACTATTTTTAGGCTATTTAATTAATTAGCCTTTTAGCCTTTTGTTAAATGGGCTTAAACTCAACTTCAATAGTAGAGAGGGGCCCATGAACCAACCCTAACCCTAGTAGGACTTGTATGGCCGGCCAAAATAGGAAACCACCACTTCCTATATAAGCATTGCATTAGTATGGACACCCCCTTTACAAAACCCTAGTTTCCAGCTCTCCAAAACCCTGACTTTTTTATCCGACCTCCGTTTCACCTCAACCAAAGTGCGTTGTGATCGTGGGAAGGAGGAGAATTTGCTAGAGCATTGCTAGCAAGGAGTTGGAGGCGTTTGCTCGGTGTAAACTGGTCGTCTCATTGATCGAAGAATCAGTTTCTTTGGTATTTCAACTCGCAATAGGTAAACACCTAAATACCATCGTTTCCCCTGATTTTTCTTCATAGTAGCATGCATCTAGGTACCCTAGACCCACCCAAGAAGTTTAGTTAAGTTTTGTGTCTGTTTGATAGGCGTGTCGACACGTATCAGTTAGGATTTCACGTATTCGATGAAATTCCTGTTAGATTTCAATTCTGTTATTTTTGTAATCTAATTTCATGTTTTGATAGCCCTAGATATAGGGATTCCCAAACCCTAGGTTCTTGCTAGAATTGACATGTTTTCATGTCCAAAATTGGACACGCACGTGCAGCACGAGGACCGTGTGCGTGTCCTGCTGCTGCTATGTCCGTTCTCGATGGACACGGCATTTTGACTCGAGAAAATTGATGTGTAGGGAGGCACCATGACTGTCATAGTGCTTGTAAAATTTGGTGAGGTTTCGTGGAGTATCGAAGGAGAAATCGATGTGGCATCGATTTTGGCCTGTCGCATGCGCGTGAGAACACGGCGTCCGATACGCACCTCGTGCGACTCGGACACGTGGCGAGAGTCCAGTGCAGACATGTGGACGTGTAGCCCTATAGGTGGGCTATGTGTACGAGCAACCACGTGGCGCGATTCGCTCTGTGTCGAGCCCTAGGTCGCGTGACACACGTGCACGAGGACTGGGTTCCAATCTTGACACACACGTATCCAGGACACTTTGTGCCCTATTTTCTTAGACACGATGACACCTACAGTTCATGTTCAGACCCATGACACCTTACCAACCTTTGGTTTCGAGCATCATTGGGTTTTTCGATGTTTTAGGTCATGAATAGGTTTTGTATGTTGAGTATCGGGTTAGTTTTGAATTTCCAGTTTTCTGTTTCAGAGATTGAGTTCTTCCTATCAGATTCAAAGTGAATTTTCTGTGTAAACCCGACCTGTAAATCCTATTTAACCTCACCTTTGTGATATCTATTAGTTTGCATACTAGAGGAGATTGTATTCGAGTTTGGGGTAGCCATAGGGTTGCTCGAGTTTAAATTTCAGGTTTCCTATTTTTCAGTTTTCTTTATTTGTTCTAGTTTTAATCTGATGTTAAAACCTGTATAAAATCCAACCATTCAAATCCTATTAGGCCTATATAGGATATTACCTGTTAGTTTACTGGATGGAGAAGGCTGTGATTGAATTTGGATTTTCTTTGAGTATCGGGATTATCCAGTTTTCTTTTTTCCAGTTTCAGTTTCAGTTTTTGTTGACATTATTTCCATCAGTTTTGAATATAATTTCTGTATATAAATTAGCCTACAAACCATATTTGACCCTACCTATGTGATTACATGTTAGTTGTTTAATAGAAAAAGGATGTGATCGAAATTGGGTTTGGTTTGGAGTATCAAGTTAAGTTCAGCTTTCCCTTTCCTGTTTCAGTTCCTGTTGTTGATATGTATTATTCTGTCCCAGTTCAGTTTCGATGTAAATCCTGCATAGACTCAAACTACAGAATCCTATATGCCCTATCTAAGAATACCTGTTAGTTGCCTGATGGATAGGCTGTAGTAGAACTTTAGGTTTGGATATAGGGTACTCGGGCTAAATAGGATATCAAATAGATGGGTAAATGTTCAATAACACGATACTAGAGAGATGGGTAGTTTTCCTATAACTGATTTTTAGATGGGTAGAAATCTAGATTGGGAAATTCCAGTGATGCCAAGTCAGTTGGCTATTAGTAAGAATTTGGTATCACCAAGTTAGTTGGTTGTTAGCTGAAATTGTTAATGCCATGTTTAGTTTAGATTAGTTGGGATAGTTGATAGTTAAATGGTTGTTTGATAGTTAAAGTAGAGATTTGTTTATAGATGTATACAGGTATTGTGTATCAATATAGGGTAGCATGCCTATAGCTAATTTTTATACTGATTTAGGATTGATTTCAGTTCAATGCTAAGACCAGTAACTAGTTGGTTGTTAGTTAAGATTTGGTTAAGTCTAGTTAAAGTTAATTGATTAGTTTAGGACTAGTTTTGTAGTTAGAGTAGGATTGTTTTGAAATGTATATAGGATTAGGTTTCTTGGACCTAGGATAACACCAACACATACCAAAATCAACTCTAGGACTGGTAGAGACCTAAGAATTGACTGGTAGACTAGTTGACCAAACTTTGACCTAGTTTGACTAGTTTGGTTGACCAAAGTTGACCCAAGGTTGACTTTGACTTAGATTGACCCAAATCATGTAGAATTTGCATTGAAGGAACTCCTTATGATATTTTAGACTGTATTATGACATGTGGTTGTTTAAATAGGATAATATTACTCCAGTCCAGTCACTTTTCATCATCAGCAGTTCGGATTGCCAGGCGAGTACATTCTCTGATCTTTTCATGCTTCTTTGGATATGTACTCTTGTTATAGACTAGTATACTTGATGCTGATACGACGTTCACACGGATCAGTACCCTCTGGATCTTTTTATGCGATGTTATCCCCTCGGATACATCAAGTATGTCATGTTCATGTACTTTATTATGGTCATCATGTACTCCATGTATTCACATTTATCCATGTGCACTCATATGTTATTCATGTACACTCATGACCATATGAGCTCCATGTATACAGTAGTTGTTATCCATGTGCAATAACATAACATGCTTTGATACTTGTGTATTGGTTGGGGGCAGGGAGAGTGTAGTTGGTTATGTGATCATTATCCCCAGTAGTTATCCATGTGCATTCCATAGCTATATCCATGTGCAACCTAAGCTGTTTATATAACCAATTCATGGTCTGATTCACGTAGAAGGTTATATTCTTTATTTATCATATTATATCTCAGTTATATCTTCTCTCTTGTTGATTTCTCTTTACAGTGATTCATGTATAGTTTTCTATAGCTTGCTTTATATGTCCATTCCTGATATGAACTGTTGTGAGAGATATGTGCTCGTTTCGTCCTGACTGGGTATGTTAAAAGTTTACAGGTGATGATGAGGAGTACTGTCCTACTTATTATGGTATTGGCTTAGATGACACTGGTGACGTGGACCCACAGGAGGATCCCATAGTCGCTGAGGACTTGCCCATAGTCTAGCTGAGACTTAGTACTTTATTTTGTATTTTCTGTTTGAGACTTTTATGAGTTGTACTTGAGATATTTTTGGTGGTTTACACCTATACTTTTATTGTGACTTTCTTGAGATTCTTCTTCTATTCCATCTTAGTATTGTGATTGAGTTACGTATTATTTTTACTCTCTATTCATAGATTGTGTTAGAAATGGTGACTCAGGACAGCGTTCTACCATCGACACTGTGGCGTAGGCTGGGCGTTCGTTACTTCTCGTGCCCTCACACTGGGTGCGGGTCGTGACACATTTTTAGTGGTGGCCCATGCAGGTCCTCAATCACAACTAGTGTGATTCGTAATGGTTCTCGAACTAGAGTATCATTACAACCTGCAGTAGGATATAGTAATAAGTTAAGGTACTCAATCACATTAGGAAATCTCTTATTAATTCTTGCTGTTAATTGTCTCCTTTGGAAACAATTGTCCCCCTTTGACGATTCGCTTCTTCTTCAGTAATTGATTCCTTGTTCGATATGTCTTCAAGATAGTTAAGGAGACACGATTTTATCTCTTCGGTCCATGCAGGACCACATTCGCATTAGTACGATGTCATGGTAGTACGACAATTTTATTGTATTCCTACGAGCCTGCTATAGAGTATAGGAAGTAAGGTGTTAGATTGAGAGGATACTCAATCACTATTAGAATTTCCTGAGAGATTCCTGGGACAACCCTTGAGAATCTCATTTTGAGCTTCGATTTAAAATTCCCTTTCCCTTATGTTAGTCCACCTTCCTCCCTTGATTCTTGCATCTTGTTTGAACTCTTTTCACCAATACCCTTACTTTCTTGTGCTTAATAATGGTTAGGAAGATGGCTGCACTGCTATATACTCATTGGTCAAATACATGGCTAGAAGGATTACATTAAGGAATTGGAACACACGGATACTTTGACTAAGTTATGGGAGCTTTTTCTAAATGGATGATTTAGTGATTAGTAGTTTGTAAGTTGGGATATTACCAAGGAATTTTATCTTGAAGATTCTAAGTAGTAATCACCAGAGGATTATAAAATTATATTTTGATACTGGAGAAAAATAGTTAGAATCTATATAAATAGATTTCAGGAATTGATGGGATTCATGAATTATTGGATTATGATTATACATCCTTGAACGTATATAGATTGGTTTGAATGATCAATAAAAGGGGGTGGCAGTATGAACTATTAAATTGAGTCGTACAAGCTGCGATGTATATGTTTATTGAATTTCAAATTTAAGTGGAAGCAATGATATTAAAATTTTGGTTTAAAGGATTGGGAAGATATAAAAACGATGTTTGTGAAAAAAAATCTCAAATTTGGAATCGTATCAATTGATTGAAGATTTAAAAATCTATTTAGATTTTGGTTTACGAAGTAGTGAATATGTTTCAATGACTTAAAAAGAGAAATTATGGTTGATAAGTGCGTTAAAATACTGAGCTATAAATGCTAGATTGACGTGATATGCTGAATGTCTATTTTGAAAATTATTTGAGATAAATTGGGAGTTTTTAAAGTTATGAAATGATATAGAATTTTTATGGATTCATGATTCATTAACTTTGGAGTTTAAAGTTGGATTGAAATGTTAAATTTGGAAAGGTTAGTAGTAACGAGATAAAAGTTATTATGAGATTGATGAAAAGGATTTAAATATTAGTCGCGATTAGATTGGATGGCTTAGAGTGAATACAATTGAAGCAGTTATTTTGAAATTTCTATTTAAAGGAATGTAATGGTAGGCCACCAAGGTAACCTTAATAAGATAGAAGTGTTCCACACTAATTGCCATATCACTCATGACTATGATAGTAGTATATACTCCAGTGTTGTTAGTCGTCTGCCAAACTATGGGACTGTATCTCAAATCTTGACTTACTCAACCTCCCCTCAAATCTAGATTTTTATTGTGACTTTCTAACCGTTTGTATTTGATCATTCCTTAGCAGTATTCGCCTTTAGTACTGTGTCCCTCAATTATTTCACTGGATTCTTAATTAAATTTATTTCATCCTTCAACTTGATTTTCTTTATTCCTGTACCCTCACCATGATACTAAAATACTTTCTGACTTAAATTCGAGATTCAACCATGACTCAATTCTTTCGACCCGATATGGGATGTAGTTCTTCTTGTTCTTTAAATGCTTAACGTTGTACCTTATCTTGATTGCTTGACCAGCTTAGTTAAGGATCTTGGACTATTATTTTTCTTCTTCATCATTACCTCCCTTACTTATACTTGACTACCTTATGTTGCTAATTTAGCCTTAGTTTTGCAAGCTTATCTCTTTTCGAGCTTGATCATGACATATTTTATTGGGTCGACCCACTAACATATTGTCTAATCAGAACCGGTGTATGATGGTCTGATCAACCTAGTGCACTTGGTTCGCTTTTATATATTACTCTACATGGATGAGACTCTAGGGCATTTATCTCATCCATGATAGTTTGGCAAATCTCCTTGAACTATTTTCATCGTCTATAAACTACGTATTGTACTCAATAGTATCGTCTTTGAACTCTTTTTGCTTTTGTCTTTCACATATTTCAGAAAGGCAAGGCACTGTACTTAATAGGTCAACCCAGAGTATCACGTTTAGTTTTCTTATCAAGGAGGATACTGGCTTATTTCTATATCCTCGCGGTATTTTTTTAGGATTCAATAGTGTTGAATTCTAAACCCTTGATCGCGACCAGTCGATTTGGTTATTTTCCTTATCATCCAATGTTGGGAATCTTATTCAATTGAATTAATTCAATTGTGATATGGATTTCAAGTCCTGGATACTCGTACCTAGACTTCAATAACCTCGTTCTCCATCTTGTCCAAACCTTGATTCATCCTGGATATGATCAACTTAGATCATATCGAGACTAAAATTTCTATATATATATATATATATATATATATATATATATATATATATATATTGTGTGCTTGGATTTCAGTGTTATTGACAGTCGTGCTTTAAACTTTCGATTTTTGATCATCTTTAGAATATTAATGCTTTATGGTTAATTTCAGTTGTTTTTATAATCACCAGTATTTGTATAGGATGATATACTGCCTTACAGCCCAATAATTTATTATTTATCCTTATCTTTTCCAAAATGGCACCCATGACCAGAGTTTGTCCCAGTGCACAACTGCAATTTCGGATGAGACCGAGATTGTACTTCCCCCTTCTATTGCTCAGGAGGTGTTAGCAGCCTCACCGAAGAATTTTCCTCCATCTCCTATCCTTCATGAGAGGACTGCAGTTCAGCCGGAGACAGAGGGCCTTCCTTTGCCTTCTGGAGCGGTACCCCATGCCATTCCTGTTGGAGCTCATATTCACAGATTTCTTCAGGATTTACGGAAGGTACAGAGACTTCAGGCTAAGCTTATGAGAGAGCAGAGTCTTAGTATCCAACTGTTGTGGGATTACATGCATTCGAGGGAGGAGCCTAGTCCCAAGAGAGCGAGGAGAAGTTTGTACCCAGAGCCTCAGGAGTACCCAGGCTTTCAGCCTAGACCAGCCTATCCAGTTCAGATTCCTGTCCAGCAGAGACCAGCTGAGCGAGTGCCTACCTGTGCCTTCTGTAAGAAGCTTGGGCACGTATGGAAGGACTATAGGAAGAGACTATGATTGTGCCTATTTTGTGGGTCAGCTGTACACAAGATACGAGACTGTCCTACTACACTTGCCCCTAGACGAGGCCTACCTCCAGGAGAGAGAGTTCCAGCTAACAGACCTAGTAGAGGTGAGTTCTTGACCCATACCTTATCCTATCCTGATGATTACTGTACCCTACCATAATGTTTATATGCTTGATACCTTATGGCTACTTTTGATCTAGTATGACTTTAGTAGCTAGACGAGACTCCAGACTGATTGCCTGCCATAACCCTATATAATTTCTTTTCAACTGCATGATTTAGATAAGTTTTCTTAAGACCATGATTGTTAGGGATTGACCTAGAAGGGTAGGATCATCTTAATTTCGAGGACGAAATTATTTTTAAGGAGGGTAGACTTGTAACACCCACTTTTTGAAATAAGGGTATTTTAGTCATTTTAGTCATTTTAGTCATTTTGTGATTTTCTAGATATTATTGACTTGTGTTTGTTTTAGCTTTTGGTTTAATCTTAGAAAATCCATATTAGAGGCTAACGATGACATATGATGATTATCTAGCTAATTAGAATCTATTTTAGGCTTTGGTTTAATTTAGAAAGCCATTTGACTATTTTTAGGCTATTTAATTAATTGGCCTTTTAGACTTTTGTTAAATGGGCTTAAACTCAACTTAAATAGTAGAGAGGGGCCCATGAACCAACCCTAACCCTATTAGGACTTGTATGGCTGGCCAAAATAGGAAACCCCCACTTCCTATATAAGCATTGCATTAGTATGGACATCCCCTCTACAAAACCCTAATTTCCAGCTCTCCAAAATCCTAACTTTTTCATCCGACCTCTGTTTCACCTCAAACGAAGTGCATTGTGATCGTGGGAAGGAGGAGAATTTGTTGGAGCATTGCTAGCAAGGAGTTGGAGGCATTTGCTCGGTAGAAACTGGTCGTCTCATCGATCGAAGAATCAGTTTCTTTGGTATTTCAACTCGCAATAGGTAAACACCTAAACACCATCGTTTCCCCTAATTTTTCATCATAGTAGCATGCATCTAGGTACCCTAGAACCACCCATGAAGTTTGGTTAAGTTTTGTGTCTGTTTGATAGGGGTGTCGACACGTATCAGTTTAGGGTTTCACGTGTTCGATGAAATTCCTCTTAGATTTCAATTCTGTTATTTTTGTAATCTAATTTCATGTTTTGATAGCCCTAGATATAGGGATTCCTAAACCCTAGGTTCTTGCTAGAATCGATACATTTTCGTGTCCAAAATTGGACACGTACGTGCAGCACGAGGACCGCGCACGTGTCCTGCTGCTGCTGTGTCCGTTCTCGATGGACTCGACGTTTCGACTCGAGAAAATTGATGTGTAGGGAGGCACCATGACTTTCATAGTGCTCGTAAAATTTGGTGAGGTTTCGTGGAGTATCGAAGGAGAAATCGACGTGGCATCAATTTCGGCCTGTCGCGCGTGCGTGAGAAAGCGGCGTCCGATACGCACTTCGTGCGACTCGGACACGTGGCGAGAGTCCAGTGCGGGCACGTGGACGTGTAGCCCTATAGGTGGGCTACGTGTACGAGCAACCACGTGGCACGATTCGCTCTGTGTCGAGCCCTAGGTCGCATGACACACGTGCACGAGGACTGGGTTCCAATCTTGACACACACGTATCCAGGACACTTCGTGGCCTATTTTCTTGGACACAATGACACCTACAGTTTATGTTCAGACCCGTGACACCTTACCAACCTTTGGTTTCGAGCATCATTAGGTTTTTCGATGTTTTAGGTCATGAATAGGTTTTGTATGTTGAGTATCGGGTTAGTTTTGAATTTCCAGTTTTCTATTTCAGAGATTGAGTTCTTCCCATCATATTCAAAGTAAATTTTCTATGTAAACCCGACCTGCAAATCCTATTTAACCTCACCTTTGTGATATCTATTAGTTTGCATACTAGAGGAGATTGTATTCGAGTTTGCGGTAGCCATAGGGTTGCTCGAGTTTAAATTTCAGGTTTCCTATTTTTCAGTTTTCTTTATTTATTCTAGTTTTAATCTGATGTTAAAACCTGTATAAAACCCAACCATTCCAATCCTATTAGTCCTATATAGGAGATTACCTGTTAGTTTTCTGGATGGAGAAGGCTGTGATTGAATTTGGGTTTTCTTTGAGTATCGGGATTATCCAGTTTTCTTTTTTCCAGTTTCAGTTTCAGTTTTTATTGACATTATTTCCATCAGTTTTGAATATAATTTCTATATATAAATCAGCCTACAAACCATATTTGACCCTACCTATGTGATTACATGTTAGTTGTTTAATGGAAAAGGGATGTGATCGAAATTGGGTTTGGTTTGGAGTATCAAGTTAAGTTCAGCTTTCCCTTTCCTGTTTCAGTTCCTGTTGTTGATATATATTATTCTGTCCCAGTTCAGTTTCGATGTAAATCCTGCATAGACTCAAACTACAGAAACCTATATGCCCTATCTAGGAATACCTGTTAGTTGCCTGATGGATAGGCTGTAGTAGAACTTTGGGTTTGGATATAGGGTACTCGGGCTAAATAGGATATCAAATAGATGGGTAAATGTTCAATAACACGATATTAGAGAGATGGGTAGTTTTCCTATAACTGATTTTTAGATGGGTAGAAATCTGGATTGGGAAATTCCAGTGATGCCAAGTCAGTTGGCTATTAGTAAGAATTTGGTATCACCAAGTTAGTTGGTTGTTAACTGAAATTGTTAATGCCATGTTTAGTTTAGATTAATTGGGATAGTTGATAGTTAAATGGTTATTTGATAGTTAAAGTAGAGATTTGTTTTTAGATGTATACAGGTATTGTGTATCAATATAGGGTAGCATGCCTATAGCTGATTTTTAGACTGATTTAGGATTGATTTCAGTTCAATGCTAAGACCAGTTACTAGTTGGTTGTTAGTTAAGATTTGGTTAAGTCTAGTTAAAGTTAATTGATTAGTTTAGGACTAGTTTTGTAGTTAGAGTAGGATTATTTTGAAATGTATATAAGTATTGTCAATTACATTGGTTGTAGGATTAGGTTTCTTGGACCTAAGATAACACCAACACATACCAAAATCAACTCTAGGACTGGTAGAGACCTAAGAATTGACTGGTAGACTAGTTGACCAAACTTTGACCTAGTTTGACTAGTTTGGTTGACCAAAGTTGACCCAAGGTTGACTTTGACTTAGATTGACCCAAATCATGTAGAATTTGCATTGAAGGAACTCCTTATGATATTTTAGACTGTATTATGACATGTGGTTGTTTTAAATAGGATCATATTACTCCAGTCGAGTCACTTTTCATCATCAGCAGTTCGGATTGCCATGCGAGTACATTCTCTGATCTTTTTATGCTTCTTTGGATATGTACTCTTGTTATAGACTAGTATACTTGATGCTGACACGACGTTCACACGGATCAGTACCCTCTGGATCTTTTCATGCGATGTTATCCCCTCGGATACATCGAGTATGTCATGTTCATGTACTTTATCATGGTCATTATGTACTCTATGTATTCATATTTATCCATGTGCACTCATATGTTATTCATGTACACTCATGACCATATGAGCTCCATGTATACAGTAGTTGTTATCCATATGCAATAATATAACATGCTTTGATCCTTGTGTATTGGTTGGGGGCAGGGAGAGTGTAGTTGGTTATGTGATCATTATCCCCAGTAGTTTTCCATGTGCATTCTATAGCTGTATCCATGTGCAACCCAAGCTGTTTACATAACCAATTCATGCTCTGATTCACGTAGAAGGTTATATTCTTTATTTATCATATTATATCTCAGTTATATCTTCTCTCTTGTTGATTTCTCTTTACAGCGATTCATGTATAGTTTTCTATAGCTTGCTTTATATGTCCATTCCTGATATGAACTGTTGTGAGAGATATGTGCTCGTTCCGTCTTGACTGGACATGTTGAAAATTTTACAGGTGATGATGAGGAGTACTGTCCTACTTATTATGGCATTGGCTTAGATGACACTGGCGATGTGGACCCACAGGAGGATCCCACAGTCGCTGAGGACTTGCCCATAGTCTAGCTGAGACTTAGTACTTTATTTTGTATTTTCTGTTTAAGACTTTTATGAGTTGTACTTGAGATATTTTTGGTGGTTTACACCTATACTTTTATTGTGACTTTCTTGAGATTCTTCTTCTATTCCATCTTAGTATTGTGATTGAGTTACGTATTATTTTTACTCTCTATTCATAGATTGTGTTAGAAATGGTGACTCAGGACATCGTTCTACTGCCGACACTGCGGCGTAGGCTGGGCGTTCGTTACTTCTCGTGCCCTCACATTGGGTGCGGGTCGTGACAAACGTGCATACGATGATCAAGGAAAAGAGTGGAAAAATTAATTAATGATCTAATGGTCTAATTCGACCCGAAGTTGTGCGAAGCAAAAAGAGTACAAGGGAACAAGTTTGGATGGAACATTATATACCGTCATGAAGGTAATCATGTCCACAACAAAACTCGTGAAGAAGGTTTCCAGAGTTGAACATCCCTGACACTCCAAATGTCAAAGGCGCGGGAAAGTACATTTAAAGATAAATAAACAGAATAATTATTTATCGAAACTAATCAATCAGAAAAATTAAAAAAAATCAACCCGAAATTCAGGGTACTCACATCCTACCCACCATATAAAAATTTCGTCCTCGAAATTAAAATTATTCATACTCCTTCTAGGTCAAACCCCCACAATCAAGTCCCAGAACTTAAGTAAAACATACGATTAAAAAGGGACGACATACAGGGTCATGGCATACGGTGGTAGTGAAAGTCTCATCTGGGTATACTAGTCATGCTAACCGAAACGGTCATAGGGTATCAAAACACACAAGCAATTAGGGGTGTTAAACCAGAAAAGACACAGAAATAACAAATCATCAAAACTATAAGACAGTTTACCATCCTATGTGAAAGCTGGTACTTATCAAAAAATAAAGAAAGGTAACTACCAATTATCTATAAAGGGGTACTATTCAAAGAAAAAATCAAAATCACAAGTTTAATTAACGAAAGTTGATTACATTGAAATCCAATCACAATATATATATATATATATATATATATATATATATATATATATATATATATATATATATATATATATAGAGAGAGAGAGAGAGAGCGTTAGAGAGGGAAAAGCTAGCATTATGTAAAGGTTATGTGGTTTGTGTGTGTATGGGTGTATATGGTGTAACTTTCGAACGGTTCCCAAGTTTTCATATATCTTTGTCTTGTAGTTCATTATACTGTCTCTTATAGAATTTGTCAATTCACATGGAACTGCTGTTAGTGTTTGTACTTGCTCATTTTCCTGACAGGATACCGTTGATAATATTTTAGAAGTAGTTGTGCCATTAGTGGACTTCATGATGTTGCTAGCTGAGGTGGATCTCACTATTATTCTATGTGAGTTGCCTGGTAGTTATCCTTAGTTCGTCTTGTTTTTCCTTCTTTATTTTCCTGTCTTATGTTTCCTTCTAGTAGTTTCTAGCTGTTCTTGTGCTTTAGTTATCTTTCTTGTCTTATCATCCCTAGCTGTTGTGATGTGACTAGAGTATATTTGTAGTTATAGGCCTTCTAGACGTAGTGTATATTTATTGGGTACTAGACAGCGTTCTACCGCCGATACTGCGGCGTAGGCTGGGCGTCGTCTACGTATTCGTACCCGTATATCCGGGTGCGGGTCGTGACATATGGACATGTTCATGTGGTTAGATAGTAGGCATGTGCGTATGTGAAATATACATGAAAGTGTATAGGAGGATTTGGGTTTCAAAACAATAGCTATCAAGTTACACTACTCATGGCATATTGGTTAAACAATCTACAATACACAACCTATTTACTCATAACATGCATGGCTAACCATATTTTTTTATGCATGGCTAACCATATATATATATATATATATATATATATATATATATTTTTTTTTTTTTTTTTTTATATATATATATATATATATATATATATATATATATATATATATATATATATATAAAGAGGTAGAGATTTAGTTATGTATCTATATACATTATAACATGTATGCATAAACTCTATATATATCTATATAGATATATGAACATAACATATAGAGGAAGGGTTAGGTTTACATGGCAGTGTATACTAAGTTAGGGTGTGTGTGTCCTTGTACAGTGTTATAGCTTTAGTATTGAAAGGTTAAATCCAGTTTTAGTTCAGCATTTACATACAAGAATCTGAAATAAACTAACATTTAAACCAGTGTAATATTAACATAATGCAGTTTCAGATTTTTAGGGATTTGAAACATCACAACTAACTCAATGCTTCCAATACATCCTAACATGATAGAGAAGAAACCCTAACATACTATCCATACATTTAGCTATGCATACAGTTCAATATTACATATTAAATCTGAAATTGAACTAAACATTGGAAACCAATGTAAAAATGTTAACATGTATTCAGTTTTAGGATTTGGAGAAATTTGAACATCAACCAACACAATGTTTATCACAACCTAACATGTAAGAATATGAAACCTAAATTTATATCCCTACATACCACAATGTATATAGCTCAAAATATTATATTTAAAAAAATAAAACAACAAATTGAACTAAACATTTGGAATCCAGTATTAAGGGTTAATATGCACATAGTGTTAGATTTGACAATTTCAAACACAAAACTCAACTAAATTTTTTTTGAATTAAAATCCTATATATAACATACATGTGCAGTGATGTAAACAAAACTAACAACATAAAATTTATATTTGAATTATGAATTTAAACTGGAAAAGTAGAGAACCAGAAATATTGGGGTTTTGAGAATTTAAACATCAACAACATATTAATATGTATTTAGATAGGTTGGAAATCAAAGTGTAGCATGCATACGTATTTGGCAAGTGTCTGTGTCCGCTATATATATATTCTCATGTCCCAATATAAAAATCAAATTCCATATCAAAACCAACATTCAGATTCTTACCAAGATTGCAAAGTAGGTGATTGATGTAACCAAGACAGTTTTATTATTATTATTTAATACAAGAATAATAGCAAGAAGAAAATAACAATAAAATTTGTTCTGCTTATTTATTTAAAAGAAGGAACCATTTTGAAACCAGAGCTATAATATCAAATCCAAGATAAGGTCTAGGAAAATCATCGTTTCATTATTTTAAGAAGAGATTCATAGTAAGAAGTTACACAAAGGTTTGTAATACAGCTAAAGCTACTCCTACTCCTAAGTTAAATAATGAGAAACAAAACAACAAAACATTTTTTTTAAACTAATACAAGTAATAATGGCAAGAAAAAAATAATGATAAAATCTTTTCTTGCTCAATCTGTTAAAAAAGGGGACCATTTGAGATCAGAGCTATACAAACAAGTCTAAGATAAGGCCTAAGACAATTCGTCAATTTATTACATTAGAAAGAAATTATATCCAATAAAGTTATACAAGGGATTATATCAATAATTAAAACAATTTTTTTTTACTCCTAAGTTAAGTGATGAAGGAACAATTTTTTAAGGCTGAAATACAAGGTAGATATGATTGTTTTTTTTTAAAAAAACTTTAGAGATATAATCTGATAATCATATGCGTCTTCCTGAAATTATGTTGTCAGAATTCTGCCACGCCAATAAGGATAGCTGCAATAAACGATAGAGTCCATAATAAGGCATACACCCTATAATCATGTTATCTAGAATTATTACCACGCCACCTGGTATGGCTGCAAGAAAATAAAGATTTCATAACTAAGATAAGTATAGCTATATCAGGCTCTACGTCCTTGTCATGCTAGCAAATATGACTGTAATAAATTCTAAATTCCAAAATAAAGTAGACTTTTACCTTTCTCACTGTCCTTATCAAGTATGTTATCAGGTTATACCTCCAAAAAAAATGTATATATACATATAAATATAAACTCAAATTCAACAACTAACATCAAGATTCAAAATTCAACAATAATCCATCAAAAATCATATAAATACATACTCAAATTCATCCACTGACATCAAGATTCAAAATTCAACAATAATCCATCAAAAATCATATAAATACAGACTCAAATTCAACCACTAACATCAAGATTCAAAATTCAATAATAATCCATCAAAATCAAGTTCAATAACAGGAAGTAAAGGTAAACCAAATCAGGGGAAAAATAGATTTCAAATCAAAGTTAAAATAAGATTATCAAGGATCGTCCCAGGAATCTCTCAAGGAGGCCTAACTGTGATTGAGTACCTTTAAAAATATATCATAATCCTACTGCAGGCTGTAGTGATACTCTAGTTCGAATACCACTACATAAACTCGACCTGTATTGGCCACCCCTAAAAATGTGTCACGACCCGCACCCTAGAGTTAGGGCACGAGACGTGGGTACGTCCAGCCTACGTCGCAGTATCGTCGGTAGAACGCTGTCGTAGGTCAAACATCTAACAATATAAAGGTACCTGTACAGTATATGCACTCCGAATAGAGGTGGCATAGCAAATACAGTCTCAACCATATCTAAGGTAGAGCATGATAAAAGATAGATAAAACATGAAATCCACAAAGAGATATACCAGATAGAAGTCTAACTGTCTAAGATAGACAAACCCAAAAAATATCTCAAAGCTCAAACACAGTAATCCATAGAATATATACAACTCAAGACAACTAAAATAAAGTAAGAAAATCCTAGCTATCTGTACAACCTCTACTGTGTCTCTTCTAGGCTAGCAGGCAACCTCCAAGCTATCTGTAAAATTTATCAACAGGTCCAGTCAGGATAGGAGCGAGCACAATACATCTCAACAGATCATGGCAGGTTAGAAAATATAAACATGCAGTAGAGTAAGATACAGAAAACTGAAAGGAAGTACATGATGTAAAAGAAGAGAACTGTATGTAAATAGCTACTGTATATAGAGAACTAATAGTAGCTAGTGATGTAGAGTACAAGATAGCACATGTGAACAGGACAGATTAGTACATGATCTACACTAAGGAGTTTCACATGATCTACACTACTATGGAATTATTCACATGACTATTAGCACTCCCCCGTTTTGCCCAATCAATACACAAGGATCTAAGCAGTTTATGTTATTATACATGATATCACATGAAGGCCCATAAAAGGGTGCACATGATAGTATACATGAGGGCTCTGTGAACATTAGAGTACATGATTCACAAGAGTGTATATGTATGGTGAAAGCACAGGAGTACATGATGAAAATGAAACGTACATGACATAATGTACCCGATGCTTCCGAGGGGAATAACATCGCATGAAGAGATCCATATAGTACTAATTCGTGATAATGTCGTGACAGCATCAAGTAAAGTAATCTAAAGCAGGAATATAATTCTAACAAGTTATGAAATGATCAGAGAATGTACTCGCCTGATAACCTGAACAGCTGATAGGTATAGGGGTCCAACTGAAGCCAAAGAGTCTTATTTAAAGCAACACAGGTTACAAGGTGTTCAAGTTGTAATAAATGAATCTCTACAAGCAATCTATATTATCCTAGGTTCTTCTAAGTCAAATCAACTCTAGATCAACTCCGGTCAACAATCTAGTCAAACTAGGTCAAGTGTTGACTTACAGTTGACTTTTGGTCAACTGGTCAACTCTGGTCAAATATGGTCAATTCTAGTCAAATTATTAAATATATAAAGTGCACTTCGTTATTCGTACGTCAAAACTTAAGACACGCAAATCGAGATAAGATGATTAATGGTAAAGTTAATAATCTTATTATAGTGATCCACATGTCCGTCTTGTCAATTTCAGCGATGTGAGATCGCTGGAATTGACCGATCTCAGTTTCGTTGTACTAATCCCGAAATACGAATATTATAAGAATTAATTATACTAAAAGGTGATACATAGAGAAACTATCTACAAACATTGTCGGATGATAAAATAAACATTGCCAACATGTCCAGAATGGTCAAATTAGCTAGGATAGCCTACCCATCGGTCCAATTTGGACACAGGGGCAAAAAGATAATTTTGGGTCAAAAACGGTATCCGTGTCGGAGCCGTTTTGCACCGAAAAACGTACAAAAAAATAAGTCTACAAAACATAACAAATTATATGTCCACGAAACCATAATGACGATACGAACCCAACGGTATATCCAGAATTGGATTCCATTAACCCGATCTCAATTTGGTCCGTTGACCAGAACTTGGAATTCCGGTTTGCACGAAAATGCGTTTCGGAGCCAATGTTCTCAAAACTCAGCAAACTACATGTCAACGAGTCCAGAATGACGATACGAACTCAACGATATATCCGAAATTGGATTCCGATGTCCCGATCTCAAAATGACCTGTTGACCCGGATATTGGTATCCGACTTACACCGAAATGCGTGCCGGATCCAATATCCATCAAAACCTAGGAAATTATATGTCAACGAGTCCAGAATGACGATATGAACTCAACGATATATCCAGAATTGGATTCCGATGAGCCGGCGTCAAAAAGTCCCGTTGACCCGGACTGTGGGACCCACTTTGCACCGAAATGCGTGCCAAGGCCCACGTCCTCCAAATCTAACAAATTTTATATAAAAACATGCCAGAACGATGCCATGAGTCTACTGGTAGTGTCAGAAATAAAATTTGGAGTCCCGTGTTCAAAAATAGAATTTTACAAGTTGAAAATTACGAATTCGGACGGCCAACTTTGGCGTCGAATTCAACCAATCAAACAAGCTCACAATCAAACAAAACTGGAGGGGTAGTAAGAGGGTTATACCAGCTTCGCACAGGAACTGGTAGCATGCCAAATGGAGCTGCGGTGGAGGAGGTACAAGCTGATGAAGTTGGCTCCATGAAACTGTCCAAAATTTATACAATTTAAACGGTCAACTTGGTGGCCGGTTTTGATGCATCAAACGATAAAATCAACGGATAAAAATTGACAGGAGTGAAGGTGGATATACCGAGATTATGACGAAGCAAAGAAATCGCCGATCCAACGGTCGAATTTATCGAAAATCGAGCACAAAGTTGCTGCGACGGGACGCCAAAACGGACTTGATTTCGCGCGCGTCACGACGGAAATTCGTACGAAATGCATGAATTGGCTAGATGGCGCATCCCGGAGGACGGTGGCCGCCACGGGAAGATAGCCCAGGGGTTCGCCAACGGGGGGCCGTCCACGGCGGTGCGTGACCGACGACGACGGCCGCCGTGGCCGCTGCTACTGCCGCGCATGCTGCTGCGCGTACGGTTGGTGGCCGCTGCCGATGCTGCTGTCAAGCGGCGGCGTGCAGCCTGGTACGACGGAGGCGGGCGGCTCGTGGTGGATGGTGGTGGCCGGAGCGGCGAACTGGTGGAGAAGTGATCGATGGTCAGTTCGTGATGGAGGTGGTGGTGATGATATATGGAGAAGAAGGAGGAGGAAAGGAGGTGGTGGTTGCCTGATGGTGGTGGTGGCCGACGGCCTAGGTGGGTGGCCGGCCGAGCTCGTCCAGGAGGAGGTGAGTTTGGGCTTGGCCAAGTGGTGATGTCGGCTCGGCCAAGGAAGAATGAGCTGCTGTGTGTTTGTTGAGAATAATAAAGTGAGAGAGCGAGGGAAAGAATAATTGTGTGTGATAAAGAGAGGAGAGAAAAAAAACCAATCCTCAAATTTAGGGCCGGCCAGTGAATGAAAGGGTGGGGGGAAACGTTTGCATGTAGGAATTGAATGTCTAGGATTAATTAGGAGGATCAAATGGCTAGGATTAATTGGGGATTGAATATTCTTAGGGATTTAATCCATGGAATATACATTCAATATTTGAAGTGGAAAACTAGGTATTGAATATTATTTTGGACAAGAAAAAATAAGGGCGTCATGAGAGTGGGAAACATGATGCTGGGGTTGGGTTCAGTGGAGCCGGGTTGGATCAAAACCGGACATTGTACAATAATCGAATTAAAATAGGTGTTGATAATCATGGGTAAATAAGTAGCATATAGGTATTCTAATAAATAGGACACAAGTGTCATGCAGGTAGTAGGTGCAATGTGGGCCATGTCCATGTTTAGGGCTGACAGGTTTTGGTCGACAGGGTACCCACAATTCAAGTCGAAAAATAAATATGACACCGTGGGGTGAAATAAAATCGGATCACGTGTCAGGAAAGTTGTGTGAAGCAAATGGAGCCCAAAATGGTGTGTCTGAGTGGGACACGAAGGTCATGGGTAAAGAGCGTCTCGAGTAGATCATGCATGATGAGTTGGTTTCAAGAAAATGACTGGTCTTGCGCTCCCAAATTTAAGGTCACGGTAACGTGCATATGATGATCAAAGAAAAGAGTGGAAAAATTAATTAATGATCAAATGTTCTAATTCGATCCGAAGTTGTGCGAAGCAAAAAGAGTACAAGGGAACAAGTTTGGATGGGACATTATATACCGTCATGAAGGTAATCATGTCTGCTACAAAACTCGTAAAAAAGGTTTCCAGAGTTGACCATCCCTGACACTCTAAATGTCAAAGGCACAGGAAAGTACATTTAAAGATAAATAAACAGAATAATTATTTATCGAAACTAATCAATCAGAAAAATTAAAAAAAATCAACCCAAAATTCAGGGTGCTCACAGAACCAAAGTTCATAAGGTGTTTTCTTCGAGATGGGTCGAATTAACACCCTATTTAAAACATGACAGGCTGTGCTAACAGCTTCTGTCCAAAAATATTTAGGAAGATTAGGCTGATTCAGCATGACTCTAGCCATCTCGCTTAGAGTACGGTTCTTTCGCTCCACAACACCATTCTGTTGAGGAGTTCTAGGACAAGAAAATTCATGATAGTATCCACTATCATCTTAAAACTTTTTGAAAACAGTATTTACGAATTCGCTACCATGATCACTTCGGATACGTGTAATCATGAAGCCTTTTTCGTTTTGTACCTTTTTACAAAATAACTGAAATTCAAAAATAGCATCATTTTTGTTTAATAAAAAGTAAAATCCAAGTAAAACGAGAGAAATTATCAACAATAACAAATGCATAGAGCTTACTGCCAAGACTAGCGACTCTACTAGGACCAAATAAATCCATATATATCAACTACAAAGGTCTAGAAGTACTTACAGCATTGATGGATTTAAATGTAGACCTATGTGCTTTGTTCTTTTCACAGTCAGTACATACCATATCTCTCTTGAACGATATCTCAAGAAGTCTTTTTACCAGCTTTTTAGTGCTCAGTCGTGAGATAGTGTCCATATTAGCATGTCCTAGTCTCATATGCCATAGCCAGCTTTTATCTAGGTTAGCTACTAGGCATCTTCCTGCACTATTATTACTCTCCATAAAAAAAATAAAAATTGTCTTCTCTAATCCCTTCATATACGGGATTACCAGATGACATATCATATATGGTACATTTGTCTTTTACAATATTGATACCATAATCATTATCAGCCAAGTGACTTATGCTTAATAGGTTATGTTTCAATTCTGTAACTAGACAAACATCTTTTATTACATGATAAGGAGATATACCAACAGTTTCATTGCCAATAATATCACCTCTCAGATTATTTCCAAAGGAGACGTATCCTTCTTTCTTCATCGGTAGCGTGGCAAACAAAGATGCATCACCAGTCATGTGCCGCAAACATCCGCTATCGAGGATCTACTTGCTTTTAGCATGAGAGGGTTGAGGGTCCACCTACAAAACAAGTAGATGAATCCTTTGGTGCCCTTTTTCTGAAGGATCCATATTGATTAGTCTTAGGTTTCCAAAATAATGTACGATTGTCAACAAGTTTTCTTGCTAAACAATACTGTGATATGTGTCCTGGAGTACCACAGTATGTGCAAGTAAGTTTTGAAAATGTGTTAGTAGAATCTGTGCTGGCATGCATATGTGATTTCTTTGAAAACCTATAAGTGAAAGCATGGTGATATTCGTGTTTCTTTCGTGCTTTCTATGTTTTAGTGCTCTTAGGTGTATGCTTACAGTAGGACTAAACTTAGGATGTGTCACAGGTATTTCCTGTTTGTCTAACTTGATTTCTAACTTTTTAGAAACCGCAAAAGACTCTTCATATTTAGCAATCATGTCTATGAGTCTTTGTTCTATGGCGAAGTGCTTCTTCTTCTCTTTGTCATATAACTCTTATATTTTGACATAGTCTCTTTCTTTCTTTTCAACTTTGAGGATAGCCTCATGATAGTCTACTTTAATCTTGGCTATCTCTTCCGTGTTTCCGGTAGTAGACGACTCTTTAATGTCTTCAATGAGACTGGACAGTCTAGCTACTTCGGTTGTGTATGCCTTAATCTCTTTTTGAGATTGCTTATACTTGTCAAGCACATTTCTGTGTTCTTCAAGTAGTTTGTTGAAGGCATTTTCTAATTCATCGGAAGTAAAATCGTCATACAAAGGGTTTGAGGATACTTTATCAAAAGCCATAAGACAGACATTAGAATTTCTGCAGGGTCTATCTTCTTTCTCTGTATCACTGGCATCGCTTTCATGCCAGATACTTGTATTCGCATACTTTTGACAAGTTGTTGCTTTTCTGCTTGATCTTGATATATCGTATGGACTGCTTTTCTTCGAAGTTGGACAGTCCTTCTTCATATGCCCTGATTTCTTGCATCCAAAGCTTATTGTTTCATCTTCATTGCTTTCTTGGATATCTTTCTTCCTTCTGTTTGATTTTTTAAACTTTAGGAATTTTCTAAAGTTCTTCACTACTTGTTCATCACCACTTGATGATTCGTCCTCAGAATTATTGCATGTTGATTTTCTGGCTTGAGCTTTAAAGATGATAGATTTTTTCTTTGGGGTTTCTTCTTCAAACTCTTGCAGATCAAGCCCATGGGTCACGAGCTTGCCCATCAGTATTTTCAGAGACATGGTGGTGAGATCGTTTTCTTCAATGATTGCTGTTGCCTTTGGGTTACAGTTCTTGGTTAGAGCTCATAGCACTTTTTTGATCTTCTCGTGATTACTGTAATCCTTACCAAGATATTGCAAAGGATTAGTAATACCAAGGAAACGAGTGAACATCTGTGTAATTGATTCATCGGATTTTATTTTAAAAGATTCATATTCCTGTGTTAGTCTGCTAATTTTGGATTCCTTCACTTGGAAAGTACCTTCATGATTTACCTCAAGAAGTTTCTAAATCTTATGAGACATCTTACAGGTTGAAACTCTGTTCAACTCCGTTTTATTAATTGCACAGAACAGTACGTTGATGGCACGAGCATCTAGACTAGCCTTTGCCTTTTCAGCCTCTGTATATTTGTCATGAGGCTTGTCTACAAGCACACCATCAACTACTGTAGGTGCCGGTTACTTATAAACGTCAACTACTATAGACCAAAGATCAAAGTCAAGAGACTTTAAAAAAAATGTCATTCATGTTTTCCAGTAGGTATAGTTTGTACCATCAAATAGTGGAGGTCTATTTGTAGATTGCCCTTCACCGTTGAATATTGATTTCACGGCTGCCATATATACTCTCTGAGATTTGTTATATTAGAATATAACCTACTCTGATACCAATTGTAGGACCGTTGAGCACCTCTAGAGGGGGTGAAAAGTGTGAGTACGAGTGCAGCAGAAAATAATTACCAATTTTAAAATTAAAAGCTGATAACTATGGCAATGAATAAGAGACAGTAAATAAATATAGCAAGAGATAGAGAGATCAAACTCAATGACACAGCGATGTATACTGGTATCCCTCTGAGAGGACTAATCCATTCTCGAGTACTCTTGCTCGATGTTAATCCACTAAGGCACAAGCTAATTGAGAGCTTACAGTCTCTTACAACACCGGGCTTGTTGACAAGTGTACGACCGACTTCACAACACCGTGCTTGACGACGCGTTCGACCGGCTCCACAACAGAGATAGTTTCTAAACTTTGAACAGCCTATTTACAACTCTTAAGAACCAAAAGACTCTAGATCAAATAGATATTACTGGCTTTTGGC
The DNA here is from genome assembly GCA_029216955.1 of Iris pallida. NCBI lineage: Eukaryota > Viridiplantae > Streptophyta > Magnoliopsida > Asparagales > Iridaceae > Iris > Iris pallida. The sequence continues at coordinate 423,425 of JANAVB010013999.1, forward strand.
TCAGAGATGTGTAGGTGAAATATAAAAGCTTTTGATCAGATGAAAACACTTATTAAAGAAAGAAGAGAAGATGAATTGATTAAGTGATTTGGAATGAGAAATTCTCTTCTATTTATAGGTGTTTTTGAGGACCAAACTCGGGCAAAATTTGGGCAGAGTTCTGATGCAAAGATTTCGCAAACGAACGCTGCATGCAAACTTGGAGGCAATAAATATTTAAATTCAAACTGACCGAACTCGGTCAGAGTTCGGACCGAACTCGGCTTGAGTTCTATCTCAGTAAAAATGTAAGACATTTGTCAAATTTTATTGCAGAAGGTGAATGATATTTTTGGTAGGTAGACTTTGGATGGGTAGGTTGTATAGGAAAGTGGACTATGATTAACCTAAGCCAGTAGTATCCAGTCGATCTTACAATTTATATCCTAGTCTCAAATAAGGATAAAATACATAATAAATTATAAAATGACTCGGACTTGATTCCAATAAAAATAAGCTTCAGAATGATGATTTACACGCTTTCTGATGTAGTAGTAGTACGCTTTTTGATATTGATTTTACTAGACCTGAAATGATTAGCAGCAATTTGTATATTTGTGTATTGACTTAAGTTAGTGACGATTGTTAAAATCGTGTGTGACCATGGAATGGGCCAACACGACCTTGACTCCTCACTTACCCCCAACCACCCCTTCCTCCCTATAAACTCCCTCTCTTTTACTCTCCCCTTCCTTTACTACGCTCTTTTACTCTCCTATCTCCTTCATCTCCTCCTTCCTCCCATGGCTTCTCATAGCAAGCGCCCCCGCAACGAAGGCGGATCCTCCTCCGCTCCTCCACCATCCGTGGCCCTATTCTTTCCTCCTCCTACTCAAGGCTTCAATACTACCATCTTCAAGTCCGCCCATCACTCCCGCGAGTGGTTCAACTTCTACCACAAAGTGCATGTGTGTCCCGGGAAGCCCATCTCTTGGGTCAACTTCAAAGATCATCGAAAAATTTTCTGATTCTCCGGGATTGACGAACTTTTTGAACGGTAAATGGAATACTACCTAAATGCCGTAAGGATGTTCTACAGTAATCTTGTTCCCGCCAAATATGGTCCAGAGTTTGAAACCAAAGTTGGTGGGGGTCAAGATCACTGTTATTACGACCTCCCTGGTTAGCATTCTTGGACTCCATGAGAGGACCACCTACCAATCTCTTTCAAGCACCATCGACCACATCAATATCTCTCATGACCTCAGTTAAAAGAAATTTCTCTCCAATATCTGTGGCGGGTCTCTTGTTCAACGCCCGGAGGACAAAGATCTCAACCCTTTCTTCTACGACTTTTACCGTATCCTCTGTCGTACTCTCACTCCAAAATCTGAGAACATGGACAGCATGACCAATGAAGAAATGATTGCCATGTACTACATAGTCGCCAAGCAACCCTTCTCTCTAGTAAAATCTATCATCTTCACTATGATCCTGATCCGCGAATATCCACATTGATCTCTCTTTGGCATGTACATCACCATAATTCTTGAGGCCAACAGCGTTAATCTGACTCACTGTCCTATTGGTGGGCCTCATCCTACTCCTCTTGCCAAATCAAAGGCTCGTGGTTGTGCTGCTCCTCCCGTTGCTACTGCCCCTACCTCTCCTCCTGCCTTATTTCTCACTCTGGATGTCCGCCGCTACATCGATCGCAAGTTCGACCATCTCCATCTCTCCACCCAGGATCTTCTTCAAGCAAACACCCGGGGACTCGGTACCGTCATCCACCACGACTTCATAGACCAGGCCTACTACTTTCAGCGTATGCTTGAGGAGCACAATCCCTATGTTAATCCCAACCCTCCTTATCCTGATTTCCCTAGACCTCGCTTCACTGATCCCAACGTCTATGGGTTCATGTACCCTAATGGCATTGTCCCTTATGGTTCCTTCACCCAAGCACCCGCAGACGATGACGATCAGGAGGCAGGACCATCTGGTGCTCCTGACAGTTGAAGTTTTCCGGTGTTTACCATTTTAGTCTCTTATGTTTTGTGCAGTCCTTCGGGGACTTAAAAATGTGTGTTGTTTTTAAATGTCTGCTTTTGTTTCGGCCTCTACGGCCTGGTTATTGTAATTTTTGCTATATGACTATCTTCTAATGCTATCTCCCTTTATCGTCTTTATGAATATGTATGTTCTATATCTCATGCTTTTGTTTGTCTTACTCAATTTTGGCTAAATTCCAAAGGGGGAGAAAATGTGTTGAGGGGGAGATATCTTTTTAAGGGGGCTATCTCCTTAACCCGCAAATTTTTTGTCAATTATCGAAATGGAGAAGATTGTTGGCACATCAATTTTGATATATTGACTATTTAACAGTTGTATTGTATTAGTTCTAATCCTTCTACAGGAACAAAAGAGAAAGATGTATATAGACGAAAGACGCTTCCACATAAATCCTATGAAGACATAGATAGATGAAAGACGCTTCCATACAAATCCTATGAAGCTTTTCGGTCTCTCAAAAAATTCCATGTAAGACATGCACTCAAAGCACTCAAGAAGACGATAATAAAACAGAAAAGAGTCATATCATTCTACCTCCGTTTGTCTTAGAGTCTGTAAGTGTCTAGGAGATTTTGTAAGCACTTTAGTAAAGATGACAAACCGACTTGATATTTATTGGAATAAATATTTTAAAGAAACGAAAAATCCGTCGGACTTCCGCTGAAATCCGACAGTTCTTCCGTTCACAAATAGCAAGAATGTGAGCCAAACTTTGGATCATCTGCCGGACTTCTGCAAAAATCTGACGGATCATCGATCGATCACAGAATATTTTGTGAGCCAAAGTTCGGATCCTCTGCCGGACTTTCGCAGAAATTCGAAGGATTATTCGACTGGTCACAGAATGTTTAGTGAGCAAAAGTTCAGATCATCTGTCGGATTTTCGCTGAAAACCATCGAATAATCCGTTTGCCTTGATGACCTCTTTCAAATTTGAATCCAACGACAACTGTCAACTACACTAAATGCATCCAACGGCTTTATTTCTAGCCATTACTGTTGATCGGATCATCCGAAGGATTTCGGCTGAAATTCGTCGGATTATCCGGTCATCGGCTGAAAGTTTCTATTGGCTTTCAATTTGTATAAATAGGCTTCTTCTTTCTTCATAAATCCTCATCCACTAAAGCCTTAAAGTTTTCAACTACCAAGAGAGCTTTACCATTACTCTACCAAGCCTCCATTTGTCATCAAATCAAAAGTGCTAGAGTATTCAACTGTTGTAGATCTTCAAGTGTTAAAGAAGATCAAAAGCTCTTTATTCCTTCTTTCTTAAAGTTGAAGTTGACGAGCCTTCAAAAGAATACTCGTGTGTAAGAAGTTGGCGAGCTCTTCGGATTCAAACTCATGTTGAAGTTGGCGAGTTCTTCGGATCCAAACTCGTGTGTAACTATTTACTCAAATAGTGGATTAAAGCCGGAGAAAGTTTCGGGACTGGAGTGCCCCTTGGGAGGATAACAAGATACATCGAGTGTTTGATTCTCTCGCTCTTTTAATTATCTAATAAATTGCTTAGTTTCTTTGGTAATTATGTTATTACTCTATTCACCCTCCCTCTAGGGTTCTACACAACGTACTACCGTCGATGCTGCGACGTAGGCTGGACTTAACTACGTACTCGTATTCCGAAAAATATGAGAGGATCGTAACAAGTATTTTTGGGTGGTCCATGCAGGTCTATTTTTGCAAAAGATTGCAAACTCGTGATAGTACTTAAGTTAGTCATACTATTGCGAGCCTGCGACTAGGAAGTGCTCATTCACAATTATGATTGATTTAATTTTAGGAGAATGGCTTGGACTAGGTATACCATAGGAAAACCCTTATTCAATTTGATTGTTGGGCAGTTAAGGTTGCTATATAGGCCATGTGATTTAGGTAGAGATTTATTGAATTCTAAACCCTATTAGATAACTTAAAAAAATTCATAGAAGGATATACCATTGTGTTTTGATAGGATAGTATGATCAAAGGTGGGTAAACTATTCGCTTGGTAAATTAGGACTTCCTAGGATTTACTTTCTAATCTTGATCAATTGTGCAATTTTATTTTCTGCCTTCTCTAAACATCGTCATATCATAAGGTTCGTATTACTTATTCATTTAATATTAGCCATAATAATTAAGAGTCAATAACTATTTCCATTTATTAAGTTTTGAGCCTAATTTGATTCAATTATCCATATAATAATTCTTAGTCGTCTTCTTTCATTTTGCGATTGTTTTATTTTTAAAATTAATACTTCAAGGACATATACTCACATTTTTCCTGTGATGATCAACATGTTTGAAATTCTGGAAGCTCCTTTGAAATTCATATGGATATAGTTAGAATAATTTTCGAAGACTTACAATGGCAAGACAGATGCACACTGTCGCCATTTTTTTAAATTATGAAGACTGCGGTTCAATGCAGCCAGCAGTGCACTGGCAAGACATGATCCTTAAGTTAAAGTAATTTTAAGTAAGCATAGGTTATCGAATATTATAAAACTATGTCATAGTTGTCCTAATTGATCCTTTAGTTATTATGTCAATATCGGATACAGTTAATAGAATATTCGATACCATATCATATTTAAGTCATGAAACTAAGGGTTTACTGCAGTCAGATGTACACTGGCGAGGCATGAATTTTTCGGTAAACTGATTTCATATATACATACGGTTTTCGGATACTATAAAAGTCATATCTTTTCTTGGCATATGAATATAAATTTTCCAAATTGATTTGATGCCTTGTTTCTAATTATCATCTACTGTATAAACGATAGATCTTCCTTTCTTTCTTATCTTTCTATTTTATAATCGTCATTTAGTTTCTTTCTAGTAATCATTTATACTCAATTACTATATTTTGATTCTATTCCACTATATTCATAAATATACTTAGATTTTGAATCTATGGTCGTATCTAAATGATTTGGTTTAGTAACGGATCGTGCCAAAATGATTTCGATTTGATCGTTCTTAAATGATTTTGATCACGACTAGGCTATTTTGGTTATATTTCTTTCGTGACAATTCATATCTTTTCCTAGATTATGATTCTATAGTCGTGCTCGAATAATTTTGGTTAATAGTTAATCGTGCCTAATGGCTTTTCTTGTTGAACAAATTCTATTTTGATTCTATCCTTAACCAAGCCTAGATTTTGACTAACACATTTGATTATATTTTTATCGTGTCAAATCATATCTATTCTCGAGCTTTCGATTCAATCCACGATTATGTCTGACCTATTTTGATCATTAATCATATTATTTATTGATTATATTCTTAATCGTGCCAAATCGCCTGTTTGATTAAGTTTTGATTCTATTTACAATTATACTTGCCATTAATCGTATCATTTTCGTAATCGTGCCTAATTGGGCCCTTTGAAATTTTGAGAACGAATATTTCTAAGGTGGGTAGATTTCTAAGCCCACTTCTCGAGTTTTTAATTTTTTTTACTTATTTTTGTTTAATTCTAAATGTTTTCTAGCTAGAAAATAATTTTTATTTTTAAATTCTATTATAGATATTTTTGAAAGGAAAAGTGATTTACCAAATTTACTTTAAAAAGAGATTTTATATTTACAAAATTATATTCTAGAATTATTTTATTATTATTATTTATTTTTATAATTTGAATTTAAAAAAATTTGTTATTATGACCAATTAATAAATTAAGATTTGATCAATCTATGATTGATTTGATTTAAACTTATGGAAAGATTTATCCATAGGATTTCTAATCATTTCCTAGTTAGGATACCTCCTACTTATATATAGGAGAGACTTTTCCTTATTTTCTTTCAATACCAAAATCCTTCCAACCTAATTCTCTAATCCTAATTAGGTGATAGCTACCCATTATATATACCCTTATGAATATCTCTCATCTTTTTTATTCTCAAAATTCTCCTTTTTCGTCGAAAATATCCCAAAATTCATCATAAAATTAGCCTCATTTTATAGAAGCTATAGCAACTTCGCGAGGCTGTTGTGACCAATCCGGATTCCTTTTTACCTCCAATTTTTTTGTTAGAACCTTATTGAGGTTAGCTTTCCAAATCTATAATTATTTTCTGTAATTATCAATGTACATTTTAGAAAAATTATTTGAGTGCCAGTTGTCCAAAAAATTGATATGTCGCACTTTTTTCGAGATTCCAGAAGTTCCTAAACTCCGTTTTGCAAACCGTTTGATTCTTTGGAAAGCTGACACATAGATCTATAGCATATTAATTTTCCAAAAAATAATAAAATAGTTTAATATTTTGTTTAATTTGTAGAACCCATAGATGGTCAATGATTCACCGAATTAGTAGCGGTTAGCCATAATTACAACAACTTTCAACCAAATCGAGATTGTGTCGCACAAGTTAACTGCAACTTAACTTGAGGCAAGTACCCTATTACTTTATATTCTTATTACATTATAATATGTCACCCTCACTTTTCCAAGATAGGGGTAAAATTATAATTTTCCATTTTTGAATATTTTAGGATTTTTATTTCATGAATGTTAATATTTAATGATTATAGGAGTCGGGTTCGAATTTTATCTCATTCCGACTTAATTCGGGACTCCGGAGAATTTTGACTTAAGTTGTGTTTAACACATTAATTAGCCATGGCCCACCAAACTTACCATTTAGGTCTAGGAGTTTGGTCTAATCCCATATGAGTGATTAGGCCTAATTATGATTTTTAATTGGTCTTTTCTAACCCCAAAACCCAAATAGGATTAAACCTTCATATGGAATTAAGAGAGGGGCAAACTTATAAATTCACAGGGGCCCAAACCCTCCTTTATAGGGCCGGCCACCTCCCTCCCTCTTTCATTCATTCACTTTAAATTTCTTCCATCTTCTTCTTCTCCAAGTCTTCTTTCAAAAAGAAAGAAGAGGAATCCTTAGAAATCATCTCCAAATGAGGTTTCTTTTCCAAATCTTTTTCCATCCAACTCTTCCTCTACCCCAAATGGAGCTTCTACAAACTTTTGGGAGCGAGAAGTGAAGAGTCGTGTCCTAAACAATTCATTTTGTGTCGGAGCCGTGTCGGAGGATTTTTGCAATGGGATCCATCTCCCAATAGGTACAAACTATCCTCTATTTCCATTTTTTTTTATCATATAAATTAGTTTGGACCAAGTAGGATTGATCCCGGTGTTTGTGTCCCTATTTGTGTCAAGTTTGAGTCCATTTGGTGTGTCCTAGGAGGAGTTTTGGTTTGTGGTTGTGTCCTAGAGTTTTTCCGCAATTTGGACTCCCCTAGAATATAGGTTTTGCCTCTAAGTGGTTTATACACTTCTAATTTCATATTTGTGTTAGTGTTATGGAGTATTTTTTATATATAGTGTGTGTGTGTGTTTGTGTCTCTATATATATATATGAGTGTGTGTCCATATATATATATATGAGTGTGTGTCTATATATATATATATATATATATATATATATATATATATATATATATATATATATATATATATATATATATATATAGAGAGTATATATATATATATATATATATATATATATATATATATAAATATATATATATATATATAGAAGAAGAAGAATTAGAGATGGGGAATGAATGGGAGTGATGGAATATGTGAGTGTTTTTATATAGAATTTAGAGAGGAAGAATAGAGAGATTTAAGAGAATTAGAGAAGAGATTTAGAGAGGGTGAATAGAGGAAGATAGAGGGAGAATGGAGGAGGAGAGGAAGGGCAAGAACAGCAGCAGCAAGGGGGGCTAGGGGCTGCTGCCCCCCCCCCCCCCCCTTTCCCTCCCCCCCCACTGCACAGCAGCAGTAGCTGTAGGAATGGCAGCAACAGCTGCAAAAACAGCAGCAGTTCGAGCAGCAGTAGCACTCCTATTTGACCCCAAATTAATCCCCCATAAACCTATGTATATATTCCTATATATATACATATATATACTCCTATATAATACCATATATACTCATATATATACCCACTAAATTAGCCACCAACTTAGTCCTATGTGAGAGTGTGAAGAGTGAGTTATGAGAGTGTGTGTGAGTGGTTGTGTGAGGACAAGTGAAGGGAGATTTTGAGATACGTGAGTCGGAACGTATCGAAACTTGAATAGGACTTAGCTAATATAAAATAGAGTTTGTGGGTAGGCTCCTAAGTTAAAGTCGGGATTTCGTTTGGGATTAGGAGGAGGGTATCTCACGAATACCATTGAGTATCCTACGATACTCAAGATAATGGGTATTTGAGTAACATGGACCGTAAGATGGACTGGATGTCCACCTTACCTAGAGAACTTGGTAGGTAATGATTGTATAGGCTAGTATCCTACTACCGTAGGAAGCCGGGAGTGAAACTCCCAAGGGAAGGCCACTTGGCTTTAATGTTAGAGTGGTAAAGGGTAAATATATATAAAGGGTAATCGGGTAATTTCAAGATACGGGATACGGGTAGTCGGTTTGGCTTGAAACTTAGACGTTTTGATAGGTACACCCTACAAAGGTCATGTTTGAACCAATTTTGGCTCGATTGACCCAGAGTTGACTTTTACCCAAAAGTCAACAATGAGTCAACCCTTTGTCTAAAATGGTCCAAATCCAAACTAGAGTTGACCAGTTGACCAAAAGTCAACTGTTGGTCAATACTTGACCAGTTTGACATAGGGTTGACCTAGAGTTGACCAGAGTTGACCAGTTGACTAAAAGTCAACTATAAGTCGACTCTTGACCCCATTTGACTTACTTTGACTTGTTTTGACTTGCTATGACTAGGATGACCTAGAGTTGACTTATTTTGACATAGATTGACTTGACATGACTTATTTTGACCTATATTGACTTGACAGGACAGTGTGACTCAGTGAAACCTAGTTTAACCTAAATTTTATATCATGCATTAGAAATCATTCATAACTTTGTTAAACCTAAATTAACATACAATATTTCACCTTTAGGTCTCTGATTACCACTCTGAGCATTGATATACCCTACAACTCAGGACAGCAGGCGAGTACATTCACTGATAGTTTTTATTGTCTTGATATCTATTATATCCGATTCAGTTGTAGTGTCTTACTCAATTTTCAGTCACGATAGTTCACAGACTAGTATATGTTGGATCATGACATGAGATGTTGTTCCTAGATTTTCTGGGTATATTGGTACATTTTCTGTCTTGTTCCTTGTACTTTTATAGACACCGATTTCTAAGGGGACTTGCTACCCTCTTATGGAATCACGTGCCATGACGTGTCATGTCCAGATCCATTGTACTATTCGGGGATAGAAAATTATTAGGGATTATATGATCAAAGCCACCCTGTCACTATATTCTTGTGCTTATGCCACTCTTTCCTCATGTAGGGTGTAGCGAGATCCTATTTTTCGTGTGCTTGCTATCCAGGTTGGCCGGTATGACCCTTCTCAGATTTTTTTGTGATTGTCGGGCCAAGTGGATAGTCTGTCCTGTAACATTTCCCAAGCCGACCGCATAACGCTCTAATAATTCAAGGCATATTTTATATTTACTTTCTCTTATCTTATATCCTACTCTGTTCTATATTCAGTACTTTCTCACCCTGCTATGATATTTAGTTACTCACATGTTCTACATGCCTTTATGTTGTACCTTGATTGGTGACTAAGTTCTGCTCGGGAGAAGGGTTACAATCCCGGTCCTTGTTTGGTTTAAGTGTTGTAACTCAGCTTCCGAACGGTTCCCAAGTCTTCCTATATCTTAGTCTTGTAATTCATTATACTTCTCTTATAGAATTTGTCAATTCATATGAAACTGCTGTTAGTGCTTGTACTTGCTCATTTTCCTTACAGGTTACCGTTGATATATTACAGATGATTCTGAGACAGACTGCTCGACCTATTATGGGCTCGAATTAGATGGAGTAGTCCAGGACCGTGGTCTGATAGTAGAGCCACTAGACTTTGCACTCCCATAGTAGTGCAGCTTAGTTGAGTTTGCCTGGACTGCGATCCAGCTAGTACTATTAGACTGTATCTTTCTATATTATATTTTGTGACCTTGTGAAGTTGTGTATATATCTGGGCTTGTGTTGGACACTGAACTTATTTTCTATTTCATCTATCATATGTTTTCCTTCTGTGCTATCTACCTTAGTTTTATCTTGTGATTGAGACTGTATTGCTATGTCACCTCCATTCGGAGTATATATACTGTACAGGTACCTTTATATTGTTAGTCGTAGTATTTACAGACGTTATATACAGCATTCTACCGCCGATACTACGGCGTAGGCTGGACGTACCCATGTGCTCGTGCCCCTGATAAGGGTGTGGGTCGTGACACATTTTTGTAGTGGCCCACGTAGGTCTGTATCGTAATTAGTGTCATCTCGTAATGGTGCTCGACTTAGAGTACTAGTTACGAGCCTGCAATTAGGACGTAGGACCTAGGATATGATAGGAGTTTCTCAATCACACCTAGGAAAAAATTCGATCTTTTGATTATCATAATGACTCTTCTTGTATTAAATTAATTATCCTTCTTTGATGATATCTTCTCATGTGCCATATTTATCTCTTTGTTTCAATTCGTCTCCAGGATGACGAAGACGCACCCGCAGGCCACTAGATCGAGTAGCTTGCACGAGAGATCTGACCAGGCTGAGGAGGAGGTTCAGGAGACTGTCCCTAGTATTTCTACTATCCCGGAGGCCGTGGCAGTTGCGCAGGAAGGTCTACCACCTCCACCCCAGAGGGTTTCGGTCGTCGTTCCAGAGATGCTACCGTCACCACCTCCGATACTGGCAGATACAAACCATATGTTCCTTCTTCTTCAGCAGATAATGGAGACACAGCGAGCCCAGGTAGAGGCGTCGCAGTGCCAGACGGAGGCATCACACCGCCAGACTGAGATGCTGAGGCAGAGCATGGAGAACTCGCATCAGCTTACACTGGCAGCCGTGGAGAGAGTGGCACCGGGTACGATATAGGGCCCAACTGGCCAGCAGTCGTATCAGCAGCATTCTAGGACAGGAACAGTATTAGACTTTAGGAAGATGAGCTCCAGGGACTTCATGGGCACAGAGGGTATCTTTTATGCAGACGATTGGCTAGAGGACGTGCAGCGGAGTATGGAGATGGCAGAGCTTCCGAGAGGACTTTGGGTTTCAGCAGCAGCCAGCCGATTCTTCGACATCGTGCTGACATGGTACCGTACGGATCCTCGTGCGTCGGTGAGAGGGCTGTCATGGAAGAACTTCCGAAGGCTCTTCAAAGAGAAGTTCTTGTAAAACCCCTAAATTTTTACTATTTTTTTATTTTTATTAAAATTGGTACTGATTTAAAATTTTGTATTGTACGTCGCGTAGTCGTATTGTACGTCTGGCGCGAAAGTTCATTTTTCGAATTTGCTCGACGAGTGCGAATATTTGCGAGCGTACATAATTTTGAAAAATATTTGTATTGGTTTCAAAATAATATACTTAATAACTATTTTGTTAGCATTCCAAAAAATTTCAAGTTGGTTATTTGAAATTGGATTTGACTTTGATCAAATAAATTTGGATTTATTTAAATAAATATACGATTTATCAAAAAGGGTTTAAATTTTTTCCTAGTCCATATCAAATTGGGAATTCCCACATCCTATAAATAGGCAGGTACTCCTCCATAAATTCTACACATTCACAAATTCTCCACAAATAAATCTCAACCCCCATGCACCGTGTCCGTGTTCCCTCCCGTCCATCTTATTCCAATATTTTACATATACATTATTTCTCTTCCGTGTCGACAACTCCGACACAATAAATCACAAATTCCTATTCCTAATCCTATTCTAAACCGTGTCCACCATCGCCCCGACGAGAACCCATCCACTGCCTCCAACCCAGCCTCTGCCATAGGCACTACCACCACGACCTACTACCACAACCTTGCTCCTCTCTACCTCCATCGACACAATCACCAGAACTATCCCCACCACCACGATTTCCCAACTCCAAATCAAATTGGAAGAGAAACCTAACCTAGTTTTCCAGCCCAGTACCATGCCCCCGCGGTGAGGCAGCCTCTGTGTCACAACGCCGACCGCTTCCAGTCAAGCACCGCCATTGCTCAACCGCTGTCGCCGTGACTCCGAACCCCTCCGCCTTGTCGTGCGCAGCAGACCGCTGTGCCGCCGTCGTCCTAGCCACTCGACTCCATCAGCCTAAACGCCGCCACCGAACCAACCCGACCAAACCACCCCGCCATCGCCATCATCATCCCGACACCCCACCGTCGATCCCCCGGCCAACAACCACCGACCACCACGGCCGGCGCCGCCCCCCCCAAAACCGCCAACACAATAGAAAAAAAAAAGCAAGAGAAGGGAGGGAAAACCTCACCCGGAACCGTACGACCCCGCCATTAGAGAAGCACCGCTGCGCCAACCCGGCATCGGCCACCAGCCCTCTCGTGCGCCGCCCCCTTCTTCCTCTCTCCTCCGCCGGAAAGCCCCGCGAGCTCCGCTCATCCCCTCTCTCGATCTCTCTCTTCCCTGACCCTCTCGAAACCCTGATCGCCGCCCTAGCCTCCGCCCCTGAGCGCCTTCCGATCCGCCGCTCGCCGGCCGGTCCAGCCTCCCGACCCTCTCCGACCTCTCCGACCAACCGCCGTGCCCTCACCCCTTCGCCGCCGTGCGCGCCACCGCGCGCAGGACCGCTCCACGGCCGCGCAGCCGCTCGCGCTCCCTCCACTCGCCGGAGCCGCTTCCTTGCGGCGTCTCCTCCGCAGCGCCGAACTCTCTCGATCGCCCACTCCTTCTCTCTTCCCTTTTCATTTCCTTTCTCTCTCTCGCTTAACTCTCTCCCCCCTCTCTCTCTCTCTTAGGTACTGTTTGGGAAGGGTGGAAAATGGGAGGAAGGAAAAAGTTGAGGGGAAAGTGAGAGGAAAATTTTAAATGATGGTGTTTGGAAAGGGGGAGAGAACATGGGAGAGGAAAATTTGAGAGGAAAAAGTAGGTGGGTCCCACCAAAAAATTTTCCTCCCAAATGTGGGAGGAAAATGGAGAGAGATGAGAGGAATTTGAGTGAATTTACCCCACCACCCCTCAAAAAGTTAATATTAAATCATCATTTGAGAATACCAAGGAGGAAATAGTAATTATACCTATATCCATAAACAAATAAAAAATTGTTTTTAAACTTTTCCTTCCCCTACTTTTTGTCCATCCAAACAAAGGAAGGGAAAATTAACTTTCCCTCCATTTTTCTCTCCTCCATTTTCCTTCCCCTCAAATTTTCCTCTCCCTCCCCACAAATGTTCCCAAACATAGTGTTAAGTTCACGAGAGGGTGCAGCAATTGGAAAATGGGTTTTTACTTTTTTTATTTTTTATTTTTTTTATTTTAGTATTGTCTTATGATGTTATTATTATTATTATTATTATTATTATTATTATTATTATTATTATTATTGGATTTGTATTATATTATTATTATTGTTATTATTATTATTATTATTTTATATATATATAATCACATATTTCTAATATATATAGGATATATAATTTTTATATAAAGTAGCATTTTTATTCAGTAATAATTAATAAATTTGCTATTTTTATATATAGAAATTTTTCCTCAAAAACTTGTTTGCAAGCAATAAATAAAAATATATTATTGGGGTCTTAGCCATAGATAATTTATTTCTAGATTCATATATATTTCTAATAATATTTTAACTAAAGAAAAATACAGTATTATGTGCCTATAGGTAATTTCAAATTTTTAGTTAAAGCCTAAATCAGATCTCGAGCTTTATACCATGATCTTCTATTTTTTTTTTTAAAATATTTTTGGCCAATAGAAATATGGCTACCTACTAAAATAGTATATTTTACAAATCTAGAGTTTTTGCCTAAAAAGAATTGTTAAAATTTCTTTTAAAGTAATTATCTACGAAAACAAAAATTGTTTACTAGTTTCAAATTATTTTTAACTATATATTTTTTTTTCTCTAAAATTTGTATATATATCAAATTTCCCTCGATTAAACATCATGTCCATGACCAATCCCAATATCCCTATTCCCTTTCCAAAACTGGACTACCTTATGTCCACCCTAACCGATTTGACCCTTCTGGACCCAATGAAACTGTCCGTGCCACCATCAGAGGTCACCTTGTACAGTTGTTGCACCGGAGTCACAGTTCGTGCCACGTTGATCATCGCAGCACGTCAGGCGTCCTACCAGGCAAGACACCTTGCCTTCACTGTTTAAATTTCTTGCTCAATATCATGCATATCTTTACTTATTCTAGAAAATATAAATTGTACTTGCAAATTATTATATTTTAGCTGTATTTGGCTTAGAGTTAAGGGACCACCTTGGTTTGTGTCGCATTCATTGGCCCGACACTTGTGTATCACGAAACACGAGTCTCATATAGATCTCGGACGTACGTATCGACTGGCCATCGGTACGCACATGCTGTGCGATAGGCAATAACTGTTAAATAGTTATGGTTGTCTAGAAGACTTAGCGACTTAACAGTTATTAGGAATGTCGTGATGTGGATTCAGCACGAGTAGTGCATGGGGAGGGTGAAGACAGTTATTAGGCGCAGGGGCTTTCACACTTTTAATTTTCTCTAGATGCCATTTGTGACTCAGTCGAGAGACTAGTGGCCGTGCATTTATTTACTTTTCTCTAGATGCCATTTGTGACTCAGTCGAGAGACTAGTGGCCGTGCATTTATTTACTTTTCTCTAGATGCCACTAGTGCCTCGGTTGAAACACAAATGTGCCGTGCATTTACTTTCCTCTAGCTGCCGTTAGTGACTCACCCAAGAAGCTAGTGGCCGTGCATTTATTTTTCTCTAGACGCCCCTTAGTTCTCGTTCGAGTGCTAATGGGCCGTGCATTTACTTTTCTCTAGACGCCACTAGTGACTTGGTTGAAATGCTAACGTGCCGTGTTTCTAGCTTCGGGAGCCCTTGTGTGGAACGTTGTCTTCAAAATGCATCTTCACATAGAATGGTTAAGGACCTTTATTTGTGTAGTTTTCTGTTGAGCTTTATTTATTCAGTTATCGGCATGATATTATGTGTCTTGTTACGTCCCTCTGAGGACCTGGTTATCTCGCCAGGTGTGTGTTGTTGTCTTTCGCAGGTGCTTTAGCTCTAGCCGTGATCACTGCTATTTCTTCGAGGATGATTGCACTTGGATCGTCTTCGCTTCGCCCGCTCGCCAAAATCATTCTTTGTGCATCATGTATTTCTTTCCTTACTTGTTGGTAGTGGATTTGTCTCCGCCCAACATATTGTATCAAGTCAATTCATAATTATTATTTGAAATTTTTTATTCTTTTACTTTGTGTGGATGAGATTAGTCATGGTTTTACCGTATTTACAGCTTATGTATCCATACGAGTCATATGTACTTCGTATGAATACAGCTGGCATGTCTACGTTCCTAGTCCTACGTATTTTAGGACTGGAGCGTTACATGTTTTTATGGTGGCCCATGCAGGTCAAGATAAATTGTTTGGTTACTTTACCGTACCAAGCAAGCCTGCGTATAGGATTAGAGTCTAGGATCTCATCCACATACTTGACCTCCTCGATTTTATCTCGAATTCCTTGATTTGCATCTTGCTTGATTCCCTCAACCGTTAATTCTTATCCTTCTTTCGTGCTTGATGTTGGTCAGAAAGGTAATCCATACTAGGTAGACTTGTTCCATGGTCCCATCACCCATTAGTTCAACTCTTGTAAGTTGGATAGAATGCCTTATGACCTAGCAATCCCTTTGTCCTTGTGACCTAAATTAGTAAGTTTGCTTAGGTTCTAGAATTTAGAGGACCCTAGCCCATCTAGTCAACCAAAGACTTGGACGAAAGATACTATAGGACGACTGTATTGATATAACTTATAGTCTTAAGGAGTTTGAACTAGTTCTACCTTATTTCAATCTAAATCTCACGTGCCTATATTTTACCGTCTTGAATAATGTTGCTACTACAGCCTAGTTTTGCAAGTTTTACCGTTATCAAACTTGTTCAAGACACATGCTATTGAGCGCGCGCTCACTAACATATTGTCTAGTCAGAACCGGTGCATGATGGTCTGATCAACCGAGTGCACTTTGGTTCACTTATATTTATCGTTCTACGTGGATGGGGACATAGCTAAACTTGTCCTCTAGAATACCATCCGCGATAGCCTTGACAATTCTTTTTGAATTACTCACTTGCCTTTGAACCACATATTGGTATTCGAAAACAACTTCTTTGGCCTCATATTGGTTTTCGTCTTTCACTTAGTTAGACGAAGACTTGTACTTGATAGATAGAAACCAAGTGTTCCCCTATGACCATGATAGCTAGTTAGCCTTCGACCAAGCCACGTGACTATAATCTCGTCTCAAGTTATTCGCCCTCAAACTATTACCTTGACTATCTAATCGTTTGGACCTTAGGAACAACTAGAAATATTTTCTTAGTCGTACCCCCTAAACCTAGATGACTATCTTTTCCAAGGGACCATGTGCCCTTGTCCTCAAATTATTTTACCTTCACTTCCAAGACACTTGATCTTTTATTTACGTTAGTTAGCGACCTCACCATAACCATATCCATGATTATTTCGGCAGTACTTAAAAATCGCGATTTTCAAATGCATATTTTTTGAACATCGTAATTTGATTGCTCCTCATTGATATACCCTTGTACCTTCTCAACCCTCCTACTTATTTTTAATTTCGAGGACGAAATTCTTGTAAGTTGGGTAGGATGTAAAACCCCTAAATTTTTATTTTTTTTTTTATTTTTATTAAAATTGGTACTGATTTAAAATTTTGTATTGTACGTCGCGTAGTCGTATTGTACGTCTGGCGCGAAAGTTTATTTTTCGAATTTGCTCGACGAGTGCGAATATTTACGAGCGTACATAATTTTGAAAAATATTTTAATTGGTTTCAAAATAATATACTTAATAACTATTTTGTTAGCATTCCAAAAAATTTCAAGTTGGTTATTTAATTATAAAACCTTTCATTTATACAGCTATAATAATAAATAAAAGTTTATTTTAGAAAAATATACTTATGTAAATATTATTTGGTCATATATAAATAGTTCGTAATTATTTATTAGTTTATTTTCAAATAATAATGTAAATTTTGAAATTAATATTATTAGTATTTTTGGAAAACATAATTTTGAATTATTATGGTGATTTAAATCTTGATTTAAAATTATGGATTTATTTAAATAGTTAAATATTTGCAATTCGATTTATCCATTTGTTTTTAAACTAAAATTTAATTAAATTTAAATTGGATTTGTATTTGAAATTGGATTTGACTTTGATCAAATAAATTTGGATTTATTTAAATAAATATACGATTTATCAAAAAGGGTTTAAATCTTTTCCTAGTTCATATCAAATTGGGAATTCCCACATCCTATAAATAGGCAGGTACTCCTCCATAAATTCTACACATTCACAAATTCTCCACAAATAAATCTCAACCCCCGTGCACCGTGTCCGTGTTCCCTCCCGTCCATCTTATTCCAATATTTTACATATACATTATTTCTCTTCTGTGTCGACAACTCCGACACAATAAATCACAAATTCCTATTCCTAATCCTATTCTAAACCGTGTCCACCATCGCCCCGACGAGAACCCATCCACTGCCTCCAACCCAGCCTATGCCATAGGCACTACCACCACGACCTACTACCACCACCTTGCTCCTCTCTACCTCCATCGACACAATCACCAGAACTATCCCCACCACCACGATTTCGCAACTCCAAATCAAATTGGAAGAGAAACCTAACCTAGTTTTCCAGCCCAGTACCATGCCCCCGCGGTGAGGCTGCCTCTGTGTCACAACGCCGACCGCTTCCAGTCAAGCACCGCCATTGCTCAACCGCTGTCGTCGTGACTCCGAACCCCTCCGCCTTGTCGCGTGCAGCAGACCGCTGTGCCGCCATCGTCCTAGCCACTCGACTCCATCAGCCTAAACGCCGCCACCGAACCAACCCGACCAAACCACCCCGCCATCGCCATCATCATCCCGACACCCCACCGTCGATCCCCCGGCCAACAACCACCGACCACCACGGCCGGCGCCGCCACCCCAAAACCGCCAACACCATAGAAAAAAAAAGCAAGAGAAGGGGGGGAAAACCTCACCCGGAACCGTACGACCCCGCCATTAGAGAAGCACCGCTGCGCCACTCGGCATCGGCCACCAGCCCTCTCGTGCGCCGCCCCCTTCTTTCTCTCTCCTCCACCGGAAAGCCCCGCGAGCTCCGCTCATCCCCTCTCTCGATCTCTATCTTCCCTGACCCTCTCGAAACCCTGATCGCCGCCCTAGCCTCCGCCCCTGAGCGCCTTCCGATCCGCCGCTCGTCGGCCGGCCCAGCCTCCCGACCCTCTCCGACCTCTCCGACCAACCGCCGTGCCCTCACCCCTCTGCCGTCGTGCGCGCCACCGCGCGCAGGACCGCTCCACGGCCGCGCAGCCGCTCGCGCTCCCTCCACTCGCCGGAGCCGCTTCCTTACGGCGTCTCCTCCGCAGCGCCGAACTCTCTCGATCGCCCACTCCTTCTCTCTTCCCTTTTCATTTCCTTTCTCTCTCTCGCTTAACTCTCTCCCCCCTCTCTCTCTCTCTCTTAAGTTTACGAGAGGGTGCAGCAATTGGGAAATGGGTTTTTACTTTTTTTATTTTTTTATTTTTTTTTAATTTTAGTGTTGTCTTATATTATTATTATTATTATTATTATTATTATTATTATTATTATTATTATTGGATTTGTATTATGTTATTATTATTGTTATTACTATTATTATTATTTTTATATATATATATTCACAGATTTCTAATATATATAGGATATATAATTTTTATATAAAGTAGCATTTTTATTCAGTAATAATTAATAAATTTGCTATTTTTATATATAGAAATTTTTCCTCAAAAACTTGTTTGCAAGCAATAAATAAAAATATATTATTGGGGTCTTAGCCATAGATAATTTATTTCTAGATTCATATATATTTCTAATAGTGTTTTAACTAAAGAAAAATACAGTATTATGTGCCTATAGGTAATTTCAAATTTTTAGTTAAAGCCTAAACCAGATCTCGAGCTTTATACCATGATCTTCTATTTTTTTTAAAAATATTTTTGGCCAATAGAAATATGGCTACCTACTAAAATAGTATATTTTACAAATCTAGAGTTTTTGCCTAAAAAGAATTGTTAAAATTTCTTTTAAAGTAATTATCTACGAAAACAAAAATTGTTTACTAGTTTCAAATTATTTTTAACTATATATTTTTTTTTCTCTAATATATATCTAATTTCCCTCGATTAAACATCATGTCCATGACCAATCCCAATATCCCTATTCCCTTTCCAAAACTGGACTACCTTATGTCCACCCTAACCGATTTGACCCTTCTGGACCCATTGGAACTGTCCGTGCCACCATCAGAGGTCACCTTGTACAGTTGTTGCACCGGAGTCACAGTTCGTGCCACGTTGATCATCGCAGCACGTCAGGCGTCCTACCAGGCAAGACACCTTGCCTTCACTGTTTAAATTTCTTGCTCAATATCATGCATATTTTTACTTATTCTAGAAAATATAAATTGTACTTGCAAATTATTATATTTTAGTTGTATTTGGCTTAGAGTTAAGGGACCACCTTTGTTTGTGTCGCATTCATTGGCCCGACACTTGTGTATCACGAAACACGAGTCTCATATAGATCTCGGACGTACATATCGACTGGCCATCGGTACGCACATGCCGTGCGATAGGCAATAACTGTTAAATAGTTATGGTTTTCTAGAAGACTTAGCGACTTAACAGTTATTAGGAATGTCGTGATGTGGATTCAGCACGAGTAGTGCATGGGGAGGGTGAAGACAGTTATTAGGCGCAGGGGCTTTCACACTTTTACTTTTCTCTAGATGCCATTTGTGACTCAGTCGAGAGACTAGTGGCCGTGCATTTATTTACTTTTCTCTAGATGCCATTTGTGACTCAGTCGAGAGACTAGTGGCCGTACATTTATTTACTTTTCTCTAGATGCCACTAGTGCCTCGGTTGAAACACAAATGTGCCGTACATTTACTTTCCTCTAGCTGCCGTTAGTGACTCACCCAAGAAGCTAGTGGCCGTGCATTTATTTTTCTCTAGACGCCCCTTAGTTCTCGTTCGAGTGCTAATGGGCCGTGCATTTACTTTTCTCTAGACGCCACTAGTGACTTGGTTGAAACGCTAACGTGCCGTGTTTCTAGCTTCGGGAGCCCTTGTGTGGAACGTTGTCTTCAAAATGCATCTTCACATAGAATGGTTAAGGACCTTTATTTGTGTAGTTTCTATTGAGCTTTATTTATTCAGTTATCGGCATGATATTATGTGTCTTGTTACGTCCCTCTGAGGACCTGGTTATCTCGCCAGGTGTGTGTTGCTGTCTTTCACAGGTGCTTTAGCTCTAGCCGTGATCACTGCTATTTCTTCGAGGATGATTGCACTTGGATCGTCTTCGCTTCGCTCGCCAAAATCATTCTTTGTGCATCATGTATTTCTTTCCTTACTTGTTGGTAGTGGATTTGTCTCCGCCCAACATATTGTATCAAGTCAATTCATAATCATTATTTGAAATCTTTTATTCTTTTACTTTGTGTGGATGAGATTAGTCATGGTTTTACCGCATTTATAGCTTATGTATCCATACGAGTCCTATGTACTTCGTATGAATACAGCTGGCATGTCTACGTTCCTAGTCCTACGTATTTTGGGACTGGGGCGTTACAGTTCTTCCCGGACGTGGCTCTTACAGCGTTGGAGGGCCAGTTTGTGGGTCTAGTACAGGAGAACTCGTCGGTGGACGAGTATGCAGCAGAGTTCTTCCACCTTAGCAGGTTCGCTCCCGATATGATCCAGGATGAGGGGCAGAAGGCTCGTTAGTTTCGTAGGGGACTTATTCTTATAGTGCGTACCTGCACCTCGGGTCGTCGTGACGCGACGTTCGATCAGATATTGATGGACGTACAGATTGCATAGGAGGACTTCGGCCTTAAGCCGAAGAGGAGCAGTGATACCATGGGGGCGATTTCCAGTGCGGGACCGGCCAAGCGCCCCTACTTTCAGCATCAGAAGAGGCCATTTTAGCAGTAGCAGCCTCTGTTACAGATTTAGCAGGCACCAGCGCGTGTCCAACAGCACCAGGGACAGGGCCAGAGGCATGCTACTCCGTGCGACTTTTGTGGGACGCCGGGGCACACTAGAGAGGCCTGTAGGAAGAGATTGGGCGTCTGTCTATACTATGAGGTGCCCGATCACCAGCTGAAGGATTGCCGCTTTTGTGGAGTCCGAGGAGGCCAGGATAGAGTGCAGCAGGCTAGAGGACAAGCAGTTCAGTAGAGAGGTCCTCAACTTCAGACCCAGCAGCAGTACTTTGTACAGTACCAGAAGGGAGCACCTGTGGGTAGGGTGTTCGCCTTGACATCAGAGGAGGAGATAGAACCAGTGGGTGATGTTGTGACAGGTCATGTTCTCTTTGATTCTTTCCCTGCTTTTCCCTTGTTTGATTCTGGTGCCACTCATAGTTTTGTGTCTGTTTTCTTTGCTCTGAGACATAACATTCTTGCTGAGTATATGGGTAGGACTTACAAGATTATGATCGGGGGAGGCAATATCCTGGTTAATAATACTTACAAGGGGCGGAGAGTTACCCCGGGAGGCCAGGACTTGAGTGTGTGTCTGCTCGTATTGCCCCTTCTGAGGTACGATATGGTACTCGGTATGGATTGGTTGAGCATGCACCATGCTATTATTGATTGTAGAGGAGGCAGAGTTCTTTTTAGGCCGCCGGATGAGCCAGAGATCGAGTTTGCTCGAGGAGCAGCGGAGCCGGAGGCTGGATTCTATGGAGCTTTGTTGGCGGGGCAGGACTTGCCACATCCGTTGATAGCTGAGTTCTCGGATGTTTTTTTCAAGGAGTTATCGGGGATGCCGCCAGACAGGGGTATTGAGTTCTCTATAGACTTGGTGTCGGGCGCTAAGCCCATTTCACAGCACGTCTATAGGGTCAACAACATCGAGTTGATAGAGTTGAAGAAGCAAGTCGATGAGCTGCAGGACAAGGGGTTTATCAGATCCAGTTCTTTGTCTTGGAGAGTGCCAGTCCTATTTGAACCGAAGAAGGATGGTACGGCTCGCATGCATATTAATTAACGGGCGCACAACAACCTCACTATCAAGAATAGATACCCTATGTCGAGGATCGACGACTTGTTCGATCAGCTGAGTGGGGCAAAGGTATTTTCGAAGATAGACTTGAGGTCCGAGTATCACCAGCTGAAGGTGAGGCGGGATGACATTCCCAAGACGGCATTTCGGACTCGGTACGGCCAGTACGAGTTTACAGTGATGCTATTCGGGTTGACCAATGCTCCAGCGGTGTTCATGAACTTCATGAACAAGGTATTCCATCAGTACTTTGACAAGTTCATGGTGGTCTTCATAGTTGATATCTTGATCTATTCAAAGACGCAGGAGGAGCACTTGAGAGTTGTGTTAGAGACTTTGAGGAGGGAGCAACTCTACGGGAAGCTTTCGAAATGTGAGTTCTTCCTGGGCCAGGTCTAGTTCTTAGGTCATGTTGTGACCGAGCACGGGATCTTAGTGGACCAGAAGAAGATTTCAGCAGTTGAGTCTTGGTCTATGCCCAGTTCAGTTGCCGAGGTTCGGAGCTTTCTGGGTTTGGCTGGCTATTATCGGAAGTTCGTACAGGACTTCTCGCGGATTGCAGAGCCGATGACTAGACTCACCAGGAAAGACGTAGAGTTCGTCTGGACTGATGAGTGTCAGGCTGCATTCGATGAGCTGAAGAAGAGGTTGACCTCAGCTCCAATCTTGACTTTGCTATCTGGATCAGGTGGGTTCTCGATCTACAGCGATGCTTTAGGGAAGGGCTTGGGTTGTGTTCTTCAGCAGCACGGGAATGTGATTGCCTATGCATCCAGGCTGTTATGTCCTCATGAGAACAACTATCCTACTCATGATCTGGAGTTGGTCACGGTTATTTTTGTTTTGAAGTTATAGAAGCATTACCTGTACGGAGAGCGAGTTGAGATCTTCACAGATCACAAGAGCTTGAAGTACGTGTTCACTCAGAAGGAGCTGAACATACGACAGAGGTGATGGCTAGAGCTGATAAAGGACTTCGATATATCACTGCAGTACCATCCGGAGAAGGCCAACATAGTTCCAGATGCCTTGAGCAGGTATCCAGTAGCTATGTTCTTGATGATAGATCGTCATCTTTTGGCCGACCTGGATAGTTTGGGTATCGAGGTCATCATTTCGGGCAAAGAGATCCAGATGTGGGGTTTGCAGATTCAGTCTGAGCTGATGGATAGAGTCAGGTCAGCACAATATGATGATGTTGCCCTGAGGAGCATCAGGGAGCAGGTGTGGACGGGTTTGCCCGATGATTTCTCTTTAGCCGAAGATGGGTCGTTGCGGCACGGTACTAGGCTGTGCGTTCCGTGTGGAGAGCTTCGGAAGGAGGTTCTTCAGAAGGTGCATCGCTCTCAGTATTCTATGCATCCTAGAGCCAACAAGATGTATAGCGACCTGAGAGAGCACGTGTGATAGTATGGCATGAAGCGCGAGGTAGCTCAGTTTGTATCTCGTTGCCTTGTGTGTCAGTAGGAGAAGGTCGAAAGACAGAGACCAGGTAGATTGTTACAGCCACTACCCATTTCCGAGTGGAAGTGGCAGCACATCACCATGGACTTTGTATCTGGACTTCCACGATCGCCAGGAGGAAAAGACGCGGTTTGGGTCATCGTTGATAGATTGGCCAAATCGGTCCACTTTTTGCCTTTCAAAGTGGGTTTGTCTACGGAGAGGCTGGCAGAGCTGTATGTTCGTCAGATCGTGAGATTGTACTGGGTTCCGGTGAGCATAGTTTCAGACCGGGATAGTCGATTCACTTCCCACTTCTGGAGGAGTTTGAAGACTAGCTTGGGCACCTTGCCCAAGTTTAGTACCGCTTATCATCCCCAGAGAGACGGCAGTCGGAGAGGACTATCCAGACCTTGAAGGATATGCTTCGCACGTGTGTGCTTGATCTTGAGGGTTCTTGGGAGGACCATCTTCACCTGGTAGAGTTTGCTTACAACAACAGCTACCAGGCCAGTATAAAGATGTCATCATTCGAGGCTCTATATGGACGGAGATGCCGTACTCCTTTGTCTTGGGACGATGTCGGCGAGAGGGCATTTCTTGGGCCCGAGATGGTTATGGATGTGGCCGAGAAGGTCAGGTTGATTAGAGACAGGCTTCGGGTGGCTCAGGATAGGCAGTGGCATTGGGTCGATAGTCACCGGAGACCGTTAGAGTTCGAGGTTAGTTTCAGTTTTATGTCGTGTTTGTTTGTGATTGATTGTTTAATTATGTGCTGAGTTTTGTTTCATGTCTAGGTTGGTGACATGGTATTTCTGAGGATATCCCCGACACGTGGCACGATTCGCTTTGGCGGAAGTGGGAAGCTTAGTCCGTGCAACATCGGACCTTTCACCATCATAGAGAGAATCGGTGCAGTAGCCTACCGACTGGACTTGTCGCCTAAGCTCAAGGAAGTGAACAATATGTTTCATGTATCTCAGCTGAGGCGGTACGTGGCAGATCCTAGCCATGTATTGGACCATTCAGCGATACAGGTGGGACCTACTCTCAGCTATCCGGAACAGCCAGTAGAGATTCTGGATCGCAGGGAGAAGGTGCTCCGCAACCAGGTCATACCCTTGGTTCGGGTTGCATGGAGACATCACTCTCCAGGTGAGTCTACCTGGAGAGGAAGGACAACATACGGGAGCGTTTTCCTTATCTTTTCGAGCCCGGAGGTACAAGTCCATTTCTTTTATTTTCTGTTTGCGATTTCCTGTGTTAGTTGTCTTCAATTTCGAGGACAAAATTTTTTTAAGGTGGATAGACTTGTCACCCTCACTTTTCCAAGATAGGGGTAAAATGGTAATTTTTTATTTTTGAATATTTTAGGATTTTTATTTCATGAACGTTAATATTTAATGATTATAGGAGTCGGGTTCGAATTTTATCTCATTCCGACTTAATTCAGGACTCCGGGGAATTTTGACTTCGGTTGTGCTTAACACATTAATTAGCCATGGCCCACCAAACTTACCATTTACGTCTAGGAGTTTGGTCTAATCCCACATGAGTGATTAGGCCTAATTATAATTTTTAATTGGTCTTTTCTAACCCCCAAAACCCAAATAGGATTAAACCTTCATATGGAATTAAGAGAGGGGCAAACTTGTAAATTCACAAGGGCCCAAATCCTTCTTTATAGGGCCGGCCACCTCCCTCCCTCTTTCATTCATTCACTTTAAATTTCTTCTATCTTCTTCTTCTCCAAGTCTTCTTTCAAAAAGAAAGAAGAGGAATCCTTAGAAATCATCTCCAAATAAGGTTTCTTTTTCAAATATTTTTCCATCCAACTCTCCCTCTACCCCAAGTGGAGTGTAATGACCCGCTCCGCCCTAGCAGAACGCCAATTCAAACGGCAAGTGCAACGACTCGAACGAGCCTTCGACCCGAAGAGTTGGCATCTACCTGATAAAGAATCGATGAAAGGCTTTCGTTGGCCCGTCAAGATGAATCCAGACTTAAACTTTCAACGGCACGCTCGGAGTATCGTTCGGCCGATGCGAACATCGCTAAGGTGGGTGGCTCCGATGAACCCGTCTTTGCTTAGCCTAGACACATAACAATACGGACACTATTGCTAGAATCGCTAGGCGTCAACACCGCGCATGCTAATAAATGAACGACTCAACACACCTAGCTAAGGGAATAATCCCATCTTGCATGCTTGTATAGAATATGGAAGTGAACATAGAAAAATGTGAGAACTCTCGTACCGCGCTCTACACTCGTGCTAAGGCACAAGCTTACGTTCAAGTTCCTTACGTGTTCAACAATGAAACAATGAATGAGTTACAACAATAAAATAATGAATGAGTTACAACAATGAAACGGAAGACTATCGACATAGTCGTTCCGAGCAGAGTATAGCAACATTGAAAGACTTCGGGACCGATGGGTCGCCAAGGCGACTCCCGCACGGAGAGTTGCATAATGTATGAATGAATGAATGAATGAATATGTGAAAAATGAATGAATAAACGAACAAGTGAAAGAAAGAAATGAAAGAGTGAATAAAAGATAAGACATGAAAGACGTTAGCGACAGGTATGACGGGCACGTGCAACGGGGCTCGCTACCCACGCTGTACGGATGCCAACCTGGTCGATAACGCATTATGGCTAAGGATAGCCGTTAAGTTAAATGACAAGTCAATACGAAATGGACGTGGACAAATGGCACGGGCGATTGGGGGGAATACCGTGGCCGTCATGAGGAAGGATTCTGCGGCACGGGCAATGGAGGGAATACCGTGGCCGGCCTAGGCGGAATCATACATGGGACTTAAGGGCTGCTTTGAGTGGGGGCTAGGCCACTCAAAGAGACATAATGCCAGGCATTTCAAGAGACTATCAAGGTGTACCAGCCATCACGCTTCGATAGGTAGGAATGTCGACGTGATATGTCCAAAATGGCTTGTGATGCCAGCGACCCATACATGTATATTAAGTGGACTATGCTGGTGGCAATCCACGTGCAAGTCCTTACATTGAAATAAGTAATCTAATTTAACTAAATGAAGTGCCTCCGGAACATGCTTGAAATGTAACATCCTGAACATGCTGGAAATGTAACGTCCTGAACATGCTTGAAATGTAACACTCTGAACATGCCCAAAATGTAACACTCCTAAACATGCTTGGAATGTAACACTCTAAACATGCCTACGACGTGTTAGATAACGTGCCTACGATGTGCTATAACGTGCCTACGACGTGCTAGAACCTGAGGCAGGGACACGCCCTTAACATTGAATATTTACATGAATCACGTTAAGTTACTACTTGTGAATTGTTGACTAACTTGGTTTACTCTGGACAGGGAATACCGGACGGTAAGTATGGATAAGTCGTGCATGCATTCCCATGCAGACACTTGAATTCGGTAACACGAGATAGGTTACGAAATATGTCATAAAACTGACCATAAGGCAAGATTAGAAAGACAATGAATGATAGATGGTACATAAAAGTAAATGGAACGTGTTTGTTAATGATAGCATTGTGGGCGAGCTAGCCTCCCCACCAGTGCATAACAATGTAATGATAACCCCACAGTCTACTTACAGGATGCAGGAGACGTCATCGGGTGCGGAGCTTCCCTCGAACGTGCTAAGACGCGAAGCTATCTCTGGAGCCTTGGAGCATTGCAAGGAGCTGGAGCACCATATATAGGACATAATGTATCGGAACATCACCATGAATCTTTTCATGTTGTAAGCCATTTGGCACGCCTTTTATGTTTCAGAGAGAGAGAGAGCTTGAGAGACTTGTAAACTCGGCCTAGCGTCGCTTGTAAACTTCTCAAATATCAATAAAGAGTTTGAATTCGCTTCTACTTGTCATTTACATTCCGTTGCAAATGGGGACACTCTGTACGACTCTGTGGCCTATCTTAAATCGACCGTTTTTGGACTTGGCCTTGCACGGGCGCAACCTAGGTCCGTGCGACATCACGCCTTAGCGAGGACGATCGCTCCTACGGGAGCGGGGCGTGACAGATTGGTATCAGAGCACGGCTTTACGTCCTTGGACTTTACGTCGATTTCTCAGTTTTGAAAGCTCGTCGTTGGAAAAAGAAGTGTACGCTCTCTCTCATTGTGCCTTGGGATGTTCCATACAATAAGTCTAATATTTTTAAAAGCTCGTTCAGGCGTTCAATCGAACGCATTGGTAGGCTATCGCCGAATGCATCGGTAGGCCTTTGTGCCGAACGGTGTCAACTTGTCTTGAATAAAAACACGTGCTAAAGTTAACATGTCGCGTGTATGCCTAACTAGTCCTACGATGACCCTAGCAATTGAGCGTGCAAACTCGAAATATAGTCCGCACGAGATGGTTATGCGGCACGACTTAGTCCGCGTGTTGTGCACCTCGACTTTTGGTACAATCGAGTTACGAGCGATATCAAGTATCACTCGGTCGGGAACGAAGCTACACTTAGAGTATATATCGATAGGAACACTACCGAGTTCACGCTTAGGCGTACACGGAAGATTGACTTGGATTTCGAGGAAATAGTACGAACGACTTAGTACGTCGAGACGATGCGAGCGACTATGCTAGAGATTCGTCGAACGAATCGGAAGGATATCTTAGCGAATGATGCAAACGTGATTGAGGACTAGATCGGATGGCTCGAATTCGAGTGGTGTATTGTTTGTCTTGGAAAATATTCGAGCAAAGATTGAGGTTTACGAGTAACGGTGAGTATATCGGCGAGGCGATGCGATCACGCAAAGCCTTAGAACGCGTCACGTTTAGTTGGTCGTGACTTCGAATGTCCCGAACGAGCATCTCGTTCGGACAACTTGTGAATAGGCAACGCGAGTTAGAAAACGATATCGAATCATGCTCGGAACGATAAATAAAAATGAATGTCTCTATCGAGGAAACTTAGAGGATCGTGCTTATGATTTCGAATTTTGATCGAATAGATTTATGGTATATCCAACTCGGATAATAGCATCAGTCGCACGACTCGAAATTGGTTGCAAAGGAGGATCATCAGGTTACGTATATCGTCGATGATATTGAGGCATATCAAAGATCGATATACGATAACTCGGGGTTACTCTGACTCAGCGAATGACGATCGTACAAAATATCATTGTTCCGCTGGATGCAATCCTCGGGATGTTGGAACACGTCAAGGAAAAAGATAGACTTTGCTCGAGGATTTTCTAGTTGAACGAATGACGAACAGACTGTCGAACTGAGATCGTGGCTTGGATAAAAAATGAAATATTTGGATTTTCTTCGACGATAACCCCAACGTCGATATTCTTGTCTTATGCGAGCGCAACTCCAGTCTCGCACATGTGTCACGCCGATTAGGGCGATCACTCCGCCTGAGCGCTGGTATGGTGATTCATACAGCGGGGGTGATCAAACTTGCATGGCGTGGCAACTTGTGTGCATCGACTTGTGGTTTGATGCGAAGGTAGACTTGAGAATGAATTGTATGTTTGATAAATCGAACTTGAGGATTGAGTAGGTCCAATCCGCGTATCGAGAATGAATTAGTCTGGACTCAAACAAGAGTTACGCCCCGATGAGAATGATTATTCTGCGGGAACGTCGCATGGTGATTCATGAACCACCGTGGATAATCGGACTCGCGTGAGATTGGGGCACAACATATTGTTAAAGCTAGACGACCTCGTGATCGAATACATGAATTGGTTAGAATTGGTGATTCGAATGGATTCGAATACGCGAAATGAATGCATTGATGCGAATAGGTGATCGTGCTCGATGTTTAGAAATCTGAGTGACGCGAGAAATCTGAGTGACGCGAGCTCGGGTAGAAAACCCCGTACTACCGACTATGGTTTGACCCTAGGATTGGGGTCAGTGTTAGTATTATTGTTGGGGAACTATAATTCCAATCCTTACAATGACTTAGCCTCGAAAATATTGGCCTATCGGTTAGGCGAGACGCCATGTTTCATGAGTTATCAATCGAAGGATTGATCTTGAGGATTGGAATGGATAGATAGAGTGAAACAGGAATATAGGAAACCCTGCTCATGAGACTCGACTGACATGTATATATTTCAGGGACGCTTGAGTATGTACACGATGCGACTCGAGTGAGAAAGACGAATTCTCTATCATGCGGCTTGGTGAATGCATGTATTCTGGGGACGCCTGAAATGCGTGCACGATCCAACCAAGCGATACATTGAATTCAAATGAGACTTGGGGAATGAAAGAGTGTCGAGGGTTTTGAATCATGCTAAAGGAAAAGATTGATTATAGTACGAGCGTGGCTCAGAATCAAAGAAACGTGTGAGCGGAGTGCGCGTGAACGACAACGAGATTGGCCCTAAAAAAGTGAATGATATGGAATCGATATCGTGCTAGTAATAGTTGGTATGACAAATTAAACCATTGATAGGAAGATATACTCGATGATAGTGTAATACTTGGTCTTGAATCGGACGAAAATTACTTAGACTTGGTCGACCCCGCTAAAAAGAAATTATACTGATTTTGTGAACAAGAACGCTTGAGAAGTGAATCGGTTCATCTCGATAACCGAGATAAATGAAAGTAAGTTTGCCTCAGCCTACAACCCTCGTATTTGACGAATTACAATGTACCTCGTACGATCATGTCAGTCCCATGACACGAAGAAATAGCAACCAAGATGAAGGAACACTTGAATTGATTAAGTACCATCAACTCTAAAATGAATGAAAAGTTATTCAATAAAATCGACCAAACGTATGTGACACGGAACTTAAAAAGGTATCGAGTATGGTTCGATGCCATCGAGTGGTAAAGCTATTCGATAGGGATTGTCTAAGAAACGCGACGATACGAGTTAAGAAATGATAAGATGACCTGCACTCAGGAAGTCTCGAGGACGAGATTTATTTTGAGTGGTGTATTATGTAATGACCCGCTCTGCCCTAGCGGAATGCCGATTCAAACGGCAAGTGCAACGACTCGAACGAGCCGTCGACCCGAAGAGTTGGCATCGACCCGATGAAGAATCGATGCAAGGCTTACGTTGGCCCGTAAAGATGAATCCAGACTTAGACTTTCAAAGGCGCGCTCGGAGTATCGCTCGGCCAATGCGAACATCGCTAACGTGGGTGGCTCCGATGAACCCGTCTTTGCTTAGCCTAGACACATAACAATACGGACACTATTGCTAGAATCGCTAGGCATCAACACCGCGCATGCTAATAAATGAATGACTCAACACACCTAGCTAAGGGAATAATCCCATCTTGCATGTTTGTATAGAATATGGAAAGAAATATGGAAAAATGTGAAAACTCTCGTACCGTGCTCCACGCTCGTGCTAAGGCACAAGCTTACGTTTAAGTCCCTTACGCGTTCAAAAATGAAACAATGAATGAGTCACAATAATGAATGAGTTACAACAATAAAACGGGAGACTATCAACATAGTTGTTCCGAGTAGAGTATAGCAACATTGAAAGACTTCGGGACCGATGGGTCGCCAAGGCGACTCCCGCACGGAGAGTTGCATAATGTATGAATGAATGAATGAATGAATGAATATGTGAAAAATGAATGAATGAACGAACAAGTGAAAGAAAGAAATGAAAAAGTGAATAAAAGATAAGACATGAAAGACGTTAGCGATAGGTATGACGGGCACATGTAACGGGACTCGCTACCCGCGCTACACGGACGCCAACCTGGTCGATAACGTATTATGGCTAAAGACATTCGTTAAGTTAAATGACAAGTCAATACGAAATGGTCGTAGACAAACGGCACGGGCGATGGAGGGAATACCGTGGCCGTCATGAGGAAGGATTCTGCGGCACGGGCGATGGAGGAGAATACCATGGCCGGCCTAGGTGGAATCAGACATGGGGCTTATGGGCTACCTTGAGTGGGGGCTAGGCCACTCAAAGAGACGTAATGCCAAGCATTTCAAGAGACTATCAAGGTGTACCAGCCATCACGCTTCGATTGGTGAGACTGCCCACGTGATATGCCCAAAATGGCTTGTGATGCCAGCGACCCATGCATGTAGATTAAGTGGACTATGCTGGTGGGAATCTACGTGCAAGTCCTTGCATTGACACAAGTAATCTAAGTTAACTAAATAAAGTGCCTCCTGAACATGTTTGAAATGTAACGTCCTGAACATGCTGGAAATATAACGTCCTGAACATGCTTGAAATGTAACACTCTGAACATGCCCAAAATATAACACTCCTGAATATGCTTGGAATGTAACACTCTGAACATGCCTACGACGGGTTAGATAACGTGCCTACGACATGCTATAACGTGCCTACGACGTGCTAGAACCTGAGGCAGGGACACGCCCTTAACATTGAATGTTTACATGAATCACGTTAAGTTACTACTTGTGAATTATTGACTAACTTGGTTTACTCTGGACAGGAATGGCCGGACGGTAAGTATGGGTAAGTCGTGCATACATTCCCATGCAGTCACTTGAATTCGATAACACGAGATAGGTTACGAAATATGCCATAAAACTGACCATGAGGCAAGATTAGAAAGACAACAAATGATAGATGGTGCACAAAAGTAAATAGAACGTATTTGGTAATGATAGCATTGTGGGCGAGCTAGCCTCCCCACCAATGCATAATAATGTACTAATAACCATGCAGTCTGCTTGCAGGATACAGGAGATGTCATCGGGTGCGGAGCTTCCCTCGAACGTGCTAAGGCACGGAGCTATCTCTGGAGCCTTGGAGCATCGCAAGGAGCTGGAGCACCATATACAGGACATAATGTATCAGAACATCGCCATAAATTATTCCATGTTGTAAGCCATTTGACATGCCTTTTATGTTTCAGAGAGAGAGAGAGCTTGAGAGACTTGTAAATTCGGCCTAGCGCTGCTTGTAAACTTTTCGAATATCAATAAAGAGTTTGAATTCGCTTCTACTTGTGTTCATTTACTTTCTGCTACAAATGGGGACACTCTGTGCGACTCTGTGTCCTAGCTCAAATCGGCCGTTTCTGGACTTGGCCTTGCACGGGCGCAACCTAGGCCCATGCGGCATTACGCCTTAGCGAGGACGATTGCTCACGGGAGCGGGGCGTGACATGGAGCTTCTACAAGATTTTAGGAGCAAGAAGTGAAGAGTTGTGTCCTAAATAATTTATGTTGTGTCGGAGTCGTATCGGAGGATTTTTTGTATTGGGATCCATCTCCCAATAGGTACGAACTATCCTCTATTTCTATTTTCTTCATCATATAATTAGTTTGGATCAAATAGGATTGATTCCCGTGTTTGTGTCCCTATTTGTGTCAAGTTTGAGTCCATTTGGTGTGTCCTATGAGGAGTTTTGGTTTGTGGTTGTGTCCTAGAGTTTTCCTCCAATTTAGACACCCCTAGAATTTAGGTTTTGCCTCTAAGTGGTTTATACACTTCTAATTTCATATTTGTGTTAGTGTTATGGAGTATTATTTATATATAGTGTATGTGTGTTTGTGTCTCTATACATATATATGAGTGTGTGTCTATATATATATGTGTGTGTGTGTGTGTGTGTGTGTGTGTGTGTGTGTGTGTGTGTGTGTGTGTGTGTGTTTATATATATATATATATATGTGTGTGTCTCTATATAAATTAGTGTGTGTGTATATATATAGAGAAGAAGAATTAGAGATGGGGAATGAATGGGAGTGATGGAATATGTGAGTGTTTTTATATAGAATTTAGAGAGGAAGAATAGAGAGAATTAAGAGAATTAGAGAAGAGATTTAGAGAAGGAGAATAGAGAAAGATAGAGGGAGAATGGAGGAGGAGAGGAAGGGCAAGAATAGTAGCAGCAAGGGGGGCTAGGGGCTGCTGCCCTCCTACTGCACAGCAGCAGCAGCTGCTGCAAAAACAGCAGCAACAGCAGCAGTTAGGGCAGCAGTAGCCCCCCCCCCCCATTTGACCCCCAATTAACCCCTCATAAACCTATGTATATATACCTATATATATACATATATATACTCCAATATAATACCATATATACTCCTATATATACCAACTAAATTAGCCCCCAAGTTAGTCCTATGTGAGAGTGTGAAGAGTGAGTTTTGAGAGTGTGTGTGAGTGGTTGTGTGAGGGCGAGTGAAGGGGGATTTTGAGATACGTGAGTCAAAACGTATCGAAACTTGAATATGACTTAGCTAATATAAAATAGAGTTTGTGGGTAGGCTCCTAAGTTAAAGTCGGGATTTCGTTTGGGATTAGGAGGAGGGTATCTCACGAATACCATTGAGTATCCTACGATACTCAAGATAATGGGTATTTGAGTAACATGGACCGTAAGATGGAATAGTTGTCCACCTTACCTAGAGAACTTGGTAGGTAATGATTGTATAGGCTAGTATCCTACTACCCGAGGAAGCCGGGAGTGAAACTCCCAAGGGAAAGCCACTTGGCTTTAATGTTAGAGTGGTAAAGGGTAAATATATATAAAGGGTAATCGGATAATTTCAAGATACGGGATACGGGTAGTAGGTTTGGCTTGAAATGTAGTGTCCCGTCCCGCTCAGTCAATCGAAGGAATAGGAACGCCGACGGCGTTCGGACTTAGCCTTACAACGACTACTCGGAGACATCGCTCGGTTGAGGCGACCGCTCGCTCAGGTGGGATAGTTTCGGTGTACTCGCCTCATCCTTGCCTTCACATAATAAATCGTATGTTTTCAACTTGCACAAGTAGGCTTGATAATAAAAGAGACGAATCCACATAGCTAAAGGGAATAATCCCGACGGGTCGAATTGGGTTAGAATATGGAAAGGTCCAAAACGATCGTCTTAGAGTTGGTGCACGGCGTGTTTTGAAAATACACTTGGTCCTTCGTCCCGTGGCTTGGGAGAAGGAAGAGTTGGTCTTCGCCACAAGCTAAGAGTTAGCCTAATTCATAGGCGTCGCCCGCATAAATGCTTCATAAAGCATGCACGGTCTCTTCGTCCAAGGTGTGGCATAGCCTCTGCTCGCCGACGGGTTAAGTTGTATTACACGGCTTGTGGCATAAGTCTAGGCACTTCAAGTAACTTGGTTGTTCATGTTGAACGCGTGCACGGCACGTTCCTACAATGCAAAGCTTGACGCAGCCTTTGCTCGTCAAGTTGTTGCAAAGTAAGTTAGGCAAGTTACGTCAAGCTATCAGGAGTAGTAGCAGGCACGGTCCTATGAGTTCTACGACCGGGTACAATCACATAGTCTCACGATTGAAGGGCCCGTCATATAGAGTATGACTTGAGCGGTGGTGTCACATCGAGTTTCACGTTGGTTTGAGATACGATGGCACGGACTTAGTATTTTAAGGCACGGGCCACGGTTGAAAACATTGAGTTTAAAAAGTGTTCAATAGTTGTTCTTGAGTTGAGTGAAATGATAGGGCAAGAAAGAAAGAATGCTCGCGACTGGGTCGTCGAGGCAAGAAAGAAGAATACTCGCGACAACGGGTCGTCGAGGCAAGGTCTCAGATGTGAAAAGTATTGAAATTAGCCCTGAAAGAGAATGGTAACACTAGAAGTAGCTTTGACTGTGTGAGACGTCAGTTCGAGTCGAGTCTTGCATGGTCATTGGATAACTTGTAAAAGGTAAAATAAATCTGTTTCTCGAACGAAAACCCCGGCGGCTCAGGGGAACCGTTGCGATAGAGACATTCGTAGCTGTGCTGGATGACAGCACGAGTTATAGGCGGGGACTTGCAGCGGAGCTAGCTATTCGCGCTGGCAAGGGGCGTCCGTCTAACCAAAACTACAAAAGAAGTCCATTATAGGGTTGGGCCCTAGTGACTAGTTCATATATATGAGTCGGCATGGGTGATGATTCGCGTGTATGCCTTTGGATTGAGTCGAGTATTGAGTGTAGTATATCAAGGAAGTTAAGTTGAAAGTGTGTGTACAGTTGGAACACAAAATGTTGGGCCTAAGTTTTGGCTGCAACGAAGGCGACGTGCTTCGGCACGAGATATGGCGTCGAGTCTTATGTTGTCGGCATATAAGTTGCATAGTTTGGATGTGAGTTGTCCTGAGTCTAAGTCAGGAAAGGCCGCAAGACAAAGTTGGTCGAGTCACATTTAACCCACAAGTCTTGATTGGGTTAGTTGATGATTTAGTAGAAAAGGGCCGCGAGGCGGCAAGGGCCGCGAGGCGGAGATATGATTGAGTCTCACTGAGTTGCGAGGCACGACCTTAGCAAGGGTTTGTAGCACGGTCACACTGGAATGGAGTCTTATCGTGTAGTTGCGTCTCTGATTTTGGCCGAAAGGCAAACACGACTTGATAGGTTAACGTTGGTTGAGTTGATGTTGCGTTGCAAGCACGAAATGGTCTTGAGACACAAAATAGGCCAATGCGCCTATCCTAAAATCGATCCTAAGGTAAGAGTAGAAAGACAATTGATAAGAAGGGACTCTGTTGTACAAAGTAAAACAAACGTGTCGGTTTTGTATGGGTGGGCGAGCTCATTCTACCAGTACAATTGAGTACTGATACCCACATAGTTTACATGTACAGGCGCAGGTAGAAGCTCGTGGTGCGAAGCTCGCTTGGATGCGTCGAGGCATGGAGTTCCTTGGCGATTCGAAGCACGCGGTCGCATGGAGTAAAGACTTATACAGGACATAATGTATGGACGCCGCCTACTGAAGCATCCGCTGGCTCAAGACTTGTATTGAGAGATGAGAGAGAGCAGAGTGAACTTGTAATGTGAGATGTGTAAACTTGAGAGACTTGTAATCTTGGCCTTGTGCCCTATTGTAACTATTATTTTCAATATCAATAAAAGAGTGTTTTGTAATGACTTGTGTTTTGTTCTAAATTTTGCTGTTATTATTCAATGTCTTTTCTTGGGACTTCTGTACGACGACCCCGTCGCAGCTGCTGAAATCGGCCGTTATGGAACCCGCCTTGCACGAGCGCAATCTAGGCTCGTGCGGCATCACGTCTTAGTGAGGAGATCGCTCCTACGGGAGCGGGGCGTGACATAATGGTATCAGAGCACGGCTTTACGTCCTTAGACTATCGATTGAATTCTTTAACTCCGTTGTTTCCGTAAACTCTGAATGTTGCTTCCGTATATTGATATCGTTGGTGCGCTCTCTCTCAAATGTTCCACGGGATGTCCATACAATAAGTCTAACTTTTTTACAAACATAGGAGAACAGTTTTTGACAAGAAAGAATAAGATGGTTTACATAAGCACGGTTGGCTAAGTCGAGCTGGGCATATACACCAAAGTTCTGTCGACCTTAGAAGGGTCGAGTGCGGAAATTAAATATTGTCGAACAAGAATAAGTTGAACTCAATTGAGTAAATTGAGATGACTACCGATAGGGGTGCTATCGAATGACGATGTTATCGTCGGTGCGATATAAGGTGAGCGTGCTTAAAATTTAAGGAATCGTTCGGACGGAAATTCGAGAAAGTAGATTGTGAATCAAATGATAGTTTTGAGGATTTGTTGAATAACTTCATCCCTGAGTGGTGTATGCGATAGCCTCAGTGATGTCGATCGATTGAGGATTCGGGTTGTCGATGAGTCTAGCAGCAAGCGTCGTACATATACAAAGTCTTAGATCGTGTACGATGGAGTGAGTTGTTGTCTTAAAGTTTGATAAGTTGATTTGAACAACCGAGAAATTGACGCACATGGAACGTGCACGGGATTGAGGATTGTGCAAAGTATGAAACGCGAGATAATTGCGTAGGTGAAACTGAATCAAAGAAAAGTTAAGGCATAGCGAATGGATGACATTATCGAGAAAATTGATACGGATCGTATACGAAAAGTTAGTACAACAGGTAGATAGCGTGCATGAAAAGGTTTGATTTTGAAATTTCGTGAATGACTCTGAGAATTTGATTGAACGTTGCTCGATGATTTGAGTTAGCAAGGAATGATACGAATTCAAGAAATACGTTGGTCGATGACTTAAGATGGACGGATGAACGATGCATGAATTCAGGTTTAAGGAAATTGATGTTGTGAATGAATTGAGGGATAATGATCGAACATGAATTTGAATGTCGAGGAGATTATCCAGTTGGACGATGGCATCATTCGCACGACTCGAAATTGGTTGCAAAGGAAGATCGTCAAGTTACGTATATCGTCGATGGTAGTGAGGCGTATCAAAGATCGATATGTGATAACTCGAGGGTACTCTGACTCGACGAATGACGATCATGCAAGTGTTATTGTTCGGTTGGACGCAATACTTAGGATTTTGATTGAAATGAATGTTGGATGAAAATGATTGTGTTT
The DNA here is from genome assembly GCA_029216955.1 of Iris pallida. Classification (NCBI taxonomy): domain Eukaryota; kingdom Viridiplantae; phylum Streptophyta; class Magnoliopsida; order Asparagales; family Iridaceae; genus Iris; species Iris pallida. Next base: position 461,451 of record JANAVB010013999.1, read on the forward strand.
TGATGGTTACGCGGATAACCACAACATCGACAATCTTGTCTTGTGCGAGTGCAACTCTAGCCTCGCACATGCGTTGCATCGAATTTGGGGCGATTGTTCCGCGTGAGCGATGACATGGTGATTCATGTCGCGAGAATGATCGAACTGGGAAAATCAGGACATAGCAATTTTGATTGTCTCGACTTATTGGCTTGATGCGAAGGTGAACTCGAAGATTTGTAGGACTTACGATTGATGAATGAAATAAACTTGAGGGTGGAGTAGGTCCAATCCGCGCATCGAGAATGAATTAGTCTAGATACAAAACAAGAGTTACGTCTCGTTGAGGATAATTATCCCGCGGAAGCGTGCATGGTAATTCATGCCCACCGTGGATAATCTGACTCACATGAGATCGGAGCGTGGCATATTATTAAGTCAGACGACCTTACGATCGATTACGTGAATTGGAATAGATGACTTCGGAAGTATGGAATATGAAATTATGGTTCAGCGATTAATTGTGTCGTAGCGTGCTTGACTTGGAGATTAATAGGCGGATTATGTCGAACGTGTTCAAAGAGATAGACTATACGAAATGGCTTGATGAACGAGCGATATGTTCTTGTTGAGGATTGGTTGAACGTGAGTTGTCGTAGGATGGCTTTGCTGAATGACTCAGACCCCGTACGAAAAATATTGGGATGTGTGTAGGCAATCTATGCTCGAAGTTTAGAAATCGGAGTGATGCGAGCTTGGGTAGAAAATCCTGTACTATCAACTTGGTTTGATCTTAGGATGGGGTCAGTGTTGATATTGTTGTTTGAGAACTATGATTCCAATACTGACGGAAAGACATAGCCTAGCGGTTAGGTAGACGTTCCGGTGCAGAGCGATAGGAATTGTGGAGGCACCACTCACGAGCTCGGTTGACATGCACGTATATCAGGGATGCCCGAATATGTGCACGATCCGACTCGAGTGGTGATGGTAGATTCTCTATCACGAGGCTTGGCTGAAATGTATATATTTTAGGGACGCCTAGAATATGTGCACGATCCAACTAAGTGATACGTTGAATCAAGTGAGACTTGAGGAACGGGAAAGTGTCGAAGATTTTGCTATTGTAAGTTTTGAAGAAAGGATTGTGGGTAGCACGAGCGTGGCTCGGATTTGAGAAACGCATAGGAGTAGTATGTGCGAGAGTTCTTGAATATTGAGCAAAGTGATAAGTCGATAAGTGTACTCAGTTAGTTTCGAGGACAAAACTTTTTTGAGTGGTGTATGATGTAGTGCTCCATCCCGCTCAGTCAATCAGAGGAATAGGAGCGCCAACGGCGTTCGGACTTAGCTTTACAACGGCTACTCGGAGACATCGCTCGATCGAGGCGACCGCTTGCTCAGGTGGGGTAGTTTCGGTGAACTCGCCTCATCCTTGCCTTTACATAATAAATCGTATGTTTTCAACTTGTACAAGTAGGCTTGATAATAAAAGAGACGAATCCACATAGCTAAAGGGAATAATCCCGACGGGTCGAATTGAGTTAGAATATGAAAAGGTCCAAAACGATCATCTTAGAGTTGGTATACGGCGTGCTTTGAAAATATACTTGGTCCTTCGTCCTGTGGCTTGGGAAAAGAAAGAGTTGGTCTTCGCCACAAGCTAAGATTTAGCCTAATTCATAGGCGTCGTCCGCATAAATGCTTCATAAAGCATGCACGATCTCTTCGCCCAAGGCGTGGCATAACCTCTGCTCACCGACGGGTTAAGTTGTATTGCACGGCTTGTGGCATAAGTCTAGGCACTTCAAATAACTTGGTTGTTCAAGTCGAACGTGTGCACGGCATGTTCTGTCACGACCCCTACTCGCTTTTCGGACGCGAGACCGTGAGCAAGCCCAGCTACATATCGAACGAACTCCAGCCCGACTCGAATATGCGAACGCTGTCAAGGCTATGGTATACTGCCAACCCATGGAAAAAAAATCTATATCTCAATCCACAATAAGAATATGACACATGAATGAACACTATGGGTCGTGGTCTGCAGCCCACTAACATAAATGCCCGATAAGACTCTAAAAAAAAATAACAAGAGTCTAAAACTGAATCAAGGAACAGGATAACTCATGATAAGGTATGAAAGCACGAGCGGATAATAAACACGATAACGATACCTGAATCCCGCAAGAACCGCAACTCCTCCGCCATCCAGAACTACTAGCTAACTCCATGCAACCGCTAAACCTGAGGAGTTCATCAGGTCCTCAGAGGACATAGCAAGATACATAATAAACATGCCTATCTAACAGTTTCATCATGCGCAAGAAATAAACAAGAAAGAACAAGGAAAAGACAAATGACTACGAACACGAACACGAACACGAATACGAATACGAACACTAGAACAACTATGCATAAATGAACTGCCGGATGAACGATAATCATGAGGTCAATGGAAGAAACCAAACCCTCGTCCCGAGTGTGGACTTACTGGTTTGAACTAAACACTAACCCTCATCCCGAGTATGGAATCTCTGGTTAGTACTAACCCTCGTCCTGAGTGTGGACTCTCCGGTTAGTTCACGGCAAGGCACCCTCGTCCCGAGTGTGGACTCTCTGGTGCAAATACTACATCCTCGTCCCGTGTGTGGACTCTCTGATGTAAATACCCTCGTTCCGAGTGTGGAATCTCTGGTGCAAGTCAAGTCAAGTCAAGTCAAGTCTACACCCTCGTCCCGAGTGTGGACTCTCTGGTGCAATAATCGATATCCTAGTCCCGAGTGTGGACTCACGGATGTAAACAGATCAAGAAAAACACCCTCGTCCCAAGTGTGGACTCTCTGGGGCCAAGGAAACAATGTCAAGGATTTAGCAGTTCACTTACACATACTCGTTCTATGATACGACTCAAGCAAGGTACTGACGAGAACTCCAAATGTGAAACACAAGGCCAAAACATGAACATGGCTATAAACAATAAAAACAACTACACATAAAATAACACAAAAAACACATGTCCATAAACAATCAAATGACTGAAAAAAGAAAGAAAATGCTTGTAAGTAAAACTGTAGAGGAAGGCAAGGTATACTTGCTTGGAGGTTGCACGAAGAACCAATAAATACCGTCAACTGGTACGCCATAATGTCCAAAATCCACAAATGTCTCCGAAAGCTGAAACAAACATTTCCAACATTCTTAGAATAATCAAATTAGCTAGGATTGCCTGTCCTTAAGTCCAATTCTGGACACAGGAGCAAAACGGTAATTTTGGGCAAAAACGATATCCGCCGTTGGACCCACTTTGCAACGAAAAGCGTGCCAAAGTCAATATTCTCTAAAATCTTCAAACTATATGTCTACGGATCCGGTTTTCCGATACGAACCCAACCGTATGTCTAAAGTTGGATTTCGGCAGGCCATGCACAAAATCACCCGTTGAGTCGGACCGTGGGGCCCGCAAAACGACAATTTTATCAAGTGTCTCAGAATCAGACTAAACTTGGTATACAGGACCAAAAAAACGATACGGTCCTGTTGGCATAAGTTTCGTCTCGATCTGACGAACATGCACAAAGTAATTGAAAAACTTGCACAGAGGCCGATACGGTAAATTTCGACGGATACGCATCAAATTCGTCGCGCACACGCGACCAATTTAAATTCCGCCAAAGCCCACATGACCACGAAGCCGTTACGCAGCTTTTGATGCCTACGGTGTGCGACCACGTCGCCCGATTTGGCGGGACGCACGTCGTATGGATAAATTTTTATGTTTTTAAAACAGGTTTTCGTCAAAGTTCGGGATTCAATTTCTCGACATGTAGTCGATGGTTTTGGCTTCTGTAAAAACTTTTGTGAAGACCTATAGGTCATCTAAACATGTGTTCAAGTGGAAATTATAAACATTCATTGGATCGATCGGAATCGATCCTCGAATACGGGTGATTGGGCTGGATTTTACTCTGTTTTCAACCGTGTTTTTCGTCGACTTTGAGTCGATTTCTCGGCCAACATAAACCATCTAAATTTGATCTAACTGAAAGGAAATAATCCTGTATAGGTTGGGGATGTACCCGAGAAAATGGCACGAAGAAAGATCGATCACGCGCGAAGAATTTTCGCGACGAATATGGCGCATCTGCTGTGCTCTGTCGATCCTGACCGCGCGCGTGCGGGTCGACGGCGGTTCCGACGATGCTCGACGGTGACAGGCGGCCGCAGGTGGTGGGGCGCACGTGCAGGTGCGTTGGCGAGGTCGGGGAGAAGTTGGATTAGGGTTTCCTCTTTCGTGTACGCGTGTGCGTATGAATATATATATACCGAGACGAAACTCGGGTCGGGGTTCAAGCCGAGCGGTTGATGGGGTTTGCTTCTGTTACTTAGCAATTGCTAGTAACTTAGGTGGGGGGGGGTCGGGCTCAGTCTATGGGCTGGGCCCAGTTGGATTTTTGTTTTCTTTTCTTATTTATTAACATTAACTATATATATATATTTATATATATATATATATATATATTTTATATATATATATATATATATATATATATATATATATATATATATATATATATATATATATATATATATATATATATATATACGCGTATATCGTAAAAAAAAAATATATACGCGTATATCGTAAATACATGTATACATACACATATATATTTATATATACACACGCACACATACATTTATATATCTACAAATTCACACATATACGTATGCATTTTCATGTATGTATTTATATACACACACATATACATATTATATATATTTTTTTTATATTTATATTTATATATATATACACTCATATGTATGCAAACGTATATTTATATATATACACACATATATTTATATACCTTATACGCGCACACATACACCTTCATATATAATATGGTCACGATTACACATATACATATAATATATTTATTTGACAAAAATAATATAACAATTATTAATAATAATATTAAATAACAATCTCAATAAAATAATAATAATAATAATAACAACGAATTTAATATACCAATAATAGGCATTGCATCTGCCTAAAATATGTCTACATGGGTGTATTTGATCTCACTAAATGCCTACCCGGGCTTGGATTTGGTTCGGCCCAGTTCGGACTAACTTAGTTCAACCAGGTTCCTGCAAAGTCAATAAATCTAATAATAATTAATTTAAACTTATTTATAGAGGTCATGCTATAACTTGGCCTGGTTTTCCTAGTTAGGGCATTATTATGGCTCAGTTTTCTTTGGCATGGCTAACACACTAGTCAAGGCATGTGATTGCGCTATCTGTGCCATGATTTAGAGTCATCTTGTACTTCATAACTCAGCCATGGCTAAAGTCAACTACCGTAATAATTAACTAAAAAATCATTTAATATAAATCCCAAAATCCCCATTTAAATCAAATAAATAATAATAAAAATAATAATTCAAAATTTTTTTGGGGAAGGGGAGCGACAAATCTACCCACCTTAAAAATAATTTCGTCCTCGAAATTTAAATCCATAATTATTTCTTAAAATTCAAAGTCTAGTATTCCCTTAATCTCCTCAAATTTAATTTCTAAAAATAGTTTATAATCACCTCTAGCCATTTTGTAACTCCGAATACTTGGGGACTTCTACCCACCTTTGGTCACACTACTCCTCAAAATACGGTCACTAAAATCTTATGATTTTCTAATTAGTGGCTAACAATTCTACCAACATATCTAGGGTGTATGGCATCTCCTATCTATAAATAACAAAATACCCAAAAGTCAAGCAATATTATATTATAATTTAAGAATATTTTGATAAATCCTAGTTAGCACGATCGTTCGTCACCTCGAAATAAAAAGGACGAGAATCAATGGCACAGGAAGCAAGGAAGTATAATCCAGAGCAAATATGGAGTTTTTAAGGACGTAGAGAATTTCTAGGAGAATTTTCAAGCAGTGTGGATTGAGATTCCTAAGGGTTTAGTCAAATTCGCAGGCTCGTACCAGTACAGTTACGTAACCGGTACGATCTGCTCTGACCTGCATGGGCCACCAAAAAAACTTGTCACGACCCGCACCCGCTTTTCGGACGCGAGTCCGTGAGCAAGCCCAGCTACGTATCGAACGGACTCCAGCCCGACTCGAATACGTAAACGCTGTCAAGGCTATGGTATACTGCCAACCTATGGCAAACAAATCTATATCTCAATCCACAATAAGAATATGACACATGAATGAATACTATGGGTCATGGTCTGCAGCCCACTAACATAAATGCCCGATAAGACTCTAAAGAAAATAACAAGAGTCTAAAACTGAATCAAGGAACAGGATAACTCATGATATGGTATGAAAGCACGAGCGGATAATAAACACGATAACGATACCTGAATCCCGCAAGAACCGCAAATCCTCCGTCATCCAGAACTACTAGCTAACTCCATACAACCACTAAACCTGAGGAGTTCATCAGGTCCTCAGAGGACATAGCAAGATACATAATATACATGCCTATCTAACAGTTTTATCATGCGCAAGAAATAAACAAGAAAGAACAAGGACAAGACAAATGACTACGAACACGAACACAAACACGAATACGAACACTAATACGAACACTAGAACAACTACGCATAAATGAACTGCTGGATGAACGATAATCACGAGATCAATGGAAGAAAATAAACCCTCCTCCCAAGTGTGGACTCACTAGTTTAAACTAAACACTAACCCTCGTCCCGAGTGTGGACTCTCTGGTTAGTACTAACCCTCGTCCCGGGTGTGGACTCTCTGGTTAGTTCACGACAAGGCACCCTCGTCCCGAGTGTGGACTCTCTTGTATAAATACTACATCCTCGTCCTGTGTGTGGACTCTCTGATGTAAACACCCTCGTCCCGAGTGTGGACTCTCTGGTGCAAGTCAAGTCTACACCTTCGTCCCGAGTGTGGACTCTCTGGTGCAATAATGGATATCCTAGTCCCGAGTGAGGACTCACGGATGTAAACAGATCAAGAAAAACACCCTCGTCCCGAGTGTGGACTCTCTGGTACCAAGGAAACAATGTCAAGGATTTAGCAGTTCACTTACATGTACTCATTCTATGACACAACTCAAGCAAGGTACTGACGAGAACTCCAAATGTGAAACATAAGGCCAAAACATGAACATGGCTATAAACAATAAAAACAACTCCACAGAAAATAATACGAAAAGCACATGTCCATAAACAATCATATGACTGAAAAATGAAAGAAAATGCATGTAAGTAAAACTATAGAGGAAGGCAAGGTATACTTGCCTGGAGGTTGCACGAAGAACCAATAAATACCGTCAACTGGTACGCCATAATGTCCAAAATCCACAAATGTCTCTGAAAGCTGAAACAAACATTTCCAACATTCTCAGAATAGTCAAATTAGCTAGGATTGCCTGTCCTTAAGTCCAATTCTGGACACAGGGGCAAAATGGTAATTTTAGGCAAAAACGGTGTCCACCGTTGGACCCACTTTGCACCGAAAAACATTACAGAGTCAATGGTCTCTAAAGTCATCAAACTACATGTCTACGGATCCAGTTTTCTGATATAAAGCCAACCGTATGTCCAAAGTTGGATTTCGGCAGGCCGTGCACAAAATTACCCGTTGAGTCGGACCGTGGGGCCCGCAAAACGACGATTTTATCAACTGTCTCAGAATCGGACCAAACTTGGCATACAGGACCAGAAAAATAATACGGTCCTGTTGACGTAAGTTTCGTCTCGATCTGACGAACGTGCACAAAGTAATTGGAAAACTTGCACAGAGGCCGATACGGTGAATTTTGACGGATACGCATCAAATTCGTCGCGCACACGCGACCAATTTGAATTCCACCAAAGCCCACACGACCACGAAGCCGTTACGCAGCTTTCAAGGCCTACGGTGCGCGACCACGTCGCCCGGTTTGGCGGGACGCACGTCGTGTAGATGAATTTTCATGTTTTTAAAACAGGTTTTCGTCAAAGTTTGGGATTCGATTTCTCGACATGTAGTCGATGGTTTTAGCTTCTGTAAAAACTTTTATGAAGACCTATAGGTCATCTAAACATGTGTTCAAGTGGAAATTATAAACAGTCACTGGATCGATCGAAATCGATCCTCGAATACGGGTGATTGGACTGGATTTTACTCTGTTTTCAACCGTATTTTTCGTCGACTTTGAGTCGACTTCTCGGCCAACATAAACCATCTAAATTTGATCTAACTGAAAGGAAATAATCCTGTATAGGTTGGGGACGTACCCAAGAAAATGGCACGAAGAAAGATCGATGACGCGCGAAGAATTTCCGCGGCGAATATGGCGCATCTGCTGTGCTCTGTCGATCCTGACCGCGCGCGCGGGTCGACGACGGTTCCGGGGATGCCCGACGGCGACAGGCAGCTGCAGGTGGTGGTGCGCACACGCAGGTGCGTTGGCAAGGTCGGGGAGTAGTTGGATTAGGGTTTCCTCTTTCGTGTACACGTGTGCATATTAATATATACCGAGACGAAACTCGGGTCGGGGTTCAAGCCGAGCGGTTGATGGGGTTTGCTTCTGTTACTTAGCAATTGCTAGTAACTTAGGTGGGGGGGTCGGGCTCAGCCTATGGGCTGGGCCCAGTTGGATTTTTGTTTTCTTTTCTTATTTATTAACATTAACTATATATATAATTATAAATATCTATGCATATATATATATATATATATATATATATATATATATATATATATATATATATATATATATATATATATATATATATATATATATAAATATATATATATATATATATATATATATAAATAAAATATATATATATATATATATATATATATATATATATATATATATATATTTTCATATATATATATATATATATATATATATATATATATATATATATATATATATATATATATATATAAATATATATATATAATATATATATATATATATATATATATATATATAGAATATATATATATATACGTATACGCGTATATCGTAAATATATGTATACATACACATATATATTTATATATATACACAAGCACACATACATTTATATATCTACAAATTCACACATATACGTATGCATTTTCATGTATGTATTTATATACACACACATATACATATTATATATATTTATATATATACACTCATATGTATGCAAACGTATATTTATATATATATACACACATATATTTATATACCTTATACATGTATATATATATATGCACACATACACCTTCATATATAATATGGTCACGATTACACATATACATATAATATATTTATTTGACAAAAATAATATAATAAATATTAATAATAATATTAAATAACAATCTCAATAAAATAATAATAATAATAATAATGAATTTAATATACCAATAATAGGCATTACATCTACCTGAAATATGTCTACATGGGTGTATTTGATCTCACTATATGCCTACCCGGGCTTGGATTTGGTTCGGCCCAGTTCGGACTAACTTGGTTCAACCAGGTTCCTGCAAAGTCAATAAATCTAATAATAATTAATTTAAACTTATTTATAGAGGTCATGCTATAACTTGGCCTGGTTTTCCTAGTTATGGCTTCATTATGGCTCTGCTTTCTTTGGCATGGCTAACACACTAGTCAAGGCACGTGACTGCGCTACCCGTGCCATGATTTAGAGTCATCTTGTACTTCATAACTCAACCATGGCTAAAGTCATCTACCGTAGTAATTAACTAAAAAATTATTTAATTAAAATCCAAAAATCCCCATTTAAATCAAATAAATAATAAAAAATAATAATTTAAAAAACATTTCGGGAAGGGGAGCTACACTTTTCTACGACGCAAGGCTCGACGCAGTCTTTGCTCGTCAAGTTGTTGCAAAGTAAGTTAGGCAAGTTACGTTAAGCTATCAGGAGTAGTACCAGGCACGACCCTATGAGTTCTACGGCCGGGTATAATCACATAGTCTCACGATTGAAGGGCCCGTCATATAGAGTATGACTTGGGCGGTGGTGTCACATAGAGTTTCACGTTGGTTTGAGACACGATGGCACGGACTTAGTATTTAAAGGCACGGGCTACGGTTGAAATCATTGAGTTTGGAAAGTGTTCAACAGTTGTTCTTGAGTTGAGTGAAATGATAGGGCAAGAAAGAAAGAATGCTCGCGACTGGGTCGTCGAGGCAAGAAAGAAGAATGCTCGCGACTACGGGTCATCGAGGCAGGAAAGAAGAATGCTCGCGACTATGGGTCGTCGAGGCAAGGTCTCAGATGTGAGAAGTATTAAAATTAGCCCTGAAAGAGATGGTAACACTAGAAGTAGCTTTGACTGTGTGAGACGTCAGTTCGAGTCGTGTCTTGCATGGTCATTGGACAACTTGTACAAGGTAAAATAAATTTGTTTCTCGAACGGCGAACCCGGCGGCCCAGAGGAATCGTTGCGATAGAGACATTCGTAGCTGTGCTGGATGACCGCACGGGTTATAGGCGGGGACTTGCAGCGGAGCTAGCTACTCGCGCTGGCAAGGGGCGTCCGTCTAACCAAAACTACAAAAGGAGTCCATTATAGGGCTGTGCCCTAGTGACTAGTTCATATACATAAGTCGGCATGAGCAGCGATCCGCGTGTATGCCTTTGGATTGAGTCGAGTATTGAGTGTAGTATATCAAGGAAGTTGAGTTGAATGTGTGTGTACAGTTGGAACACAAAATGTTGGGCCTAACATTTGGCTGCAACGAAGGCGACGTGCTTCGGCACGAGATGTGGCGTCGAGTCTTATGTTGTCGGCATATAAGTTGCATAGTTTGAATGTGAGTTGTCCTGAGTCTAAGTCAGAAAAGGCCGCAAGGCAAAGTTGGTCGAGTCACATTTAACCCACAAGTCTTGATTGGGTCAGTTGATGATTTAGTAGAAAAGGACCGCGAGGCGGCAAGGGCCGCGAGGCGGCGATATAATTGAGTCTCACTGAGTTGCGAGGCACGGCCTCAACAAGGGTTTGTAGCACGGTCACACGGGAATGGATTCTTATCTCGCAGTTGCGTCTCTGATTTTGGCCGAAAGGCAAACACGACTTGATAGGTTAACGTTGGTTGAGTTGATGTTACGTTGCAAGCACGAAATGGTCTTAAGACACAAAATAGGCCAAGGCGTCTGTCCTAAAAATGATCCTAAGGCAAGAGTAGAAAGACAATTGATAAGAAGGGACTATGTTGCACAAAGTAAAACAAACGTGTCGGTTTTGTATGGGTGGGCGAGGAGCTCATTCCACCAGTACAGTTGAGTACTGACACCCACATAGTTTACATGTGCAGGCGCAGGTAGAAGCTCGTGGCGCGGAGCTCGCTTGGATGCGTCGAGGCACGGAGTTCCTTGGCGATTCGAAGCGCACGGCCGCATGGAGTAAAGACTTATACAGGACATAATGTATGGACGTCGCCTACTGAAGCATCCGCTGGCTCAAGACTTGTATTGAGAAATGAGAGAGAGCAGAGTAAACTTGTAATGTGAGATGAGTGAGCTTGAGAGACTTGTAATCTTGGCCTTGTGCCCTATTGTAACCGTTGTTTTCAATATCAATAAAAGAGTGTTTTGCAATGACTTGTGTTTTGTTCTAAATTTCGTTGTTATTATTCAATGTCTCTGCTTGGGACCTGTGCGACGACCCCGTCGCAGCTGCTGAAATCGGCCGTTATGGAACCCGCCTTGTACGAGCACAATCTAGGCTCGTACGTCATCACGTCATAGCGAGGATGATCGCTCCTACGGGAGCGGGACGTGACATGAAACTTAGACGTCTTGAAAGGTACACCCTACAAAGGTCATGTTTGAACCAATCTTGGCTCAGTTGACCCAGAGTTGACTTTTTACCCAAAAGTCAATAATGAGTCAACCCTTTGTCTAAAATGGACCAAATCCAAACTAAAGTTGACCAGTTGACTAAAAGTCAACTATTGGTCAACACTTGACCATTTTGACCTAGGGTTGACCTAGAGTTGACCAGAGTTGACCAATTGACTAAAAGTCAACTTTAAGTCGACTCTTGACCCCGTTTGACTTGCTTTGACTTGTTTTGATTTTGCTATGACTAGGATGACCTAGAGTTGACTCATTTTGACTTAGATTGACTTGACATGACTTAGTTTGACCTAGATTGACTTGACAGGACTTAGTGTGACTCAGTGAGACCTAGTTTGACCTAGATTTCATATCATGCACACTACAACAAAAAAGTGTTTTAACGACACTCTAAAAGTGTCGTGAATTACTTTTTATGGCACTTTTTAAGTGCGGTCTAGAGGGGGTGTCATAGAAAGTTCTTCTACTTTCCACGACACATCAGAAGTGTCATGTATCAAATTTATGATGACACTTTCTAGATGTCGTGTAATGCTTATTTCAGGGCATCATACTAGTGTCGTCTTAATGTGATTCAATGACAACTTATAAGTGTTGTCGCAATTTTTTTTGACTTTTAACAACACGAAAAAAATGTCATGTAACAGTTTCTTAACAACACTTTTTGAATGTCGTTTAATGCATATTTCACGACAGTCTACTTGTGTCATCTTAATGTTATAGATATTTTTCACAACACATTTTATGTGTAGTCTAAACATGCAAATCATAAATATCATTGATGTCACGACACCTTATATGTGTCATCTAACTCACTTCAACGACATGTATATAAATTGATTTTATTTGTATATTTATTTCATATAATTAACCAAAAGCAATTTCACAAATAATAAAACTTTAATGTGCCAACAATAATATATATATATATATTAAAATATCTCAAATTCATACAAAGTCTCAATAAAAGTAATGTTCTTCCTTCACAAACAAGTCTATTACGTAACAAAGTCTATTACATAATAGATATTATTCCTTGTAGAGTTAGCATCCCACTCTTTCCAGCATCAAACTTGAACCTAATCCGAACGCATCGACCAATCTGTACACAAAAAGATGAGAATTAATATTTAGGCTTTCATATCAAATAGTGCATATGAAAGAGCAGATATTATTAGGTTGTTAAGATGGGATCAATATTATAGTTTTCATTTCAAGATGCCTGCATTCTGTAAAATATAAGAGAATTGATCCATGTGAAATTTTGTTGGATATCTCAGCAAAATACTGCAAATCGGATATGTGGATTTTTGTTAGGACGAAATTAGAGAGGGAAACTTAAACTGAGACTCCATGACTAGCTAGCAAGCTGACATTATTAATGATGAATGTATTATTAGTAGATCATGATGGATCCTGATGAAAGAGGTATGAGTGGTATTGGTGGATCTGCTGGCAGATATGGCAATGGATGATCAATGGCAAACACGGTCATACTCTGTCCTAGCCATGTATAACAGTGCTGCATATAGAGAGGTCATGCAAATTTAACTGCCCGGCCTTCATTTGTGATAAACTAATAGCAACTTGTTTCTAAAAAAAGATAAAATAATAGCAATTTATATTCAAGTAAAGGTTTAATACGTATAGACGCATCAGAGATTTATGTCATCAAATGAGGAAACTAGGACATGTGGTTTTAAGTCATCAAACGAGTCAGTAGTCTAATATTCATGTTAAAATCAGGGGGTGAGAAGGATGATGTTGAAGCAAAAGAACATAAAGATGAAGGATGATATCATTTAGGTTGTGAAAAAAGCTTACAGGTTGCTAAAAGCTTACAGGCAACCATCCTAAAAAGCTGACATTATGAAGAAGGATGATGCAAATTATTTAGAAATATGCAGGTAACTGACACTATGAAGATGGATGATGCAAATTATTAAGAAATATGCAGGTAACAGTTGTGCAAATTGTATATCAAAATAAGGAAGATGGAAATTTTGTCGTACCTAAAACAACTTCAGTCGTATTTTCGAAATTACCACAGAAAAAAGTTTTACCGATCAAGAACTTAGCAACCTATTGGTACTCACCTGAAACAATAAGCAAGAAAGATTGACTGATTACGATGCAAGCTGGTGTCACAATAAGGCCACAAATCAAAGTAAAGTTGAACCCAGGTCTATAATAGAATAGTAAATGAATATCTATACGACTATACACTTCCAAAAGTGTAGCTTGTTGAGGTACTTGTTGCAGTAATAAAGTTGAATCAAGCTTGACAAATCTCAATGCGTAGACGAGAAGCATCCAGAAAGTTCATCTTCTGGGTTCTAAGCATGAAGAATACTAGCTCTTTCCAAACTCTATTCTGTGCATCTCCATTCCTTTGTAGAAATGAATATCTACTAATAATAATTGAAGTTTTATAAAGGCAACTATTATCTATGCACTCTGGTTGAGGAAATGAATAAAGATTTAACAAAGACTGGAAACAAGAAGTTTGTAGTAATGTTGTAGACAGGAAATCAACAGGTGAAGTATGCAAACAGTGCAGGAAATCAACAGGTAAAGTGTGCAAACAGTACAGGAAATCAGCAGGAAATCAACAGGTGAAGTGTGCAAACAGATTTAACAAAGATTTAACAAAGACTGGCTCAAGATTTAACAAAGACTGTGAAGTGTGCAAACAGTGCAGGAAATCAACAGGTTTGTGTGTGTGAGGGGGTGTGGGCAGCAGTCCTACTTGAGTGAATGTATATGTCATTGTGTAGGGGTATGACATATTTATTGATAGGAATCCCAGTGTATGTAATAGAGTAGTGCAACATTAAAATGAAGGATGATGTTGAAACTTGGGGAATTTCAGATTAACAAGTTTATTGTTACTATCCAGAGGTACTATAAAAGGCAAGTTTCATGGACGACTGTGCAAAACTCAAATTTTCAAATTGGGGAATTTCAGATTAACAAGTTTACATTATTTTTAACTTATCAAGTTTTGTCAAAGAAATAGCAGAAATTTTATACGATTCATCTCTTTCTCCTATAACTTCATTGTGTGGCTACTGCTTTGATAGCTAATATGAGTTGTTACTTGCTAAAATTACGACAAACTCTTTATATTTAGAATCACAAATATTCTCTACAGTTTAGCATATTCCAGAATTAAGATATTTGAACAAGCATGAACTCCAGCATATTATGAGCTTATGTTTGTTGTGTTAGTTTGCTAAATAAAGTATATTTTCAATTTTCCACGACAAAATATACATATTGATCAGATTGGATTGAATAAAGTATATTTTCCTTAGCACCAATAGAGCATTGGTGTCAGGTGACAGCCGGTCGTAGTCATAGATAGTAAATTCTTCTATGGAGCTTTCCTGTATATATAGTAGAAATATGTAGAATTGTAGAAAGATGAGGGAACATGACTTTGCCCAACCTATGCAGACCAAAGCAAGATGAGGGAACATGACTTGGACGACTCATGGAGTTGAGGAAAGCTCATGTGAAGTGTGCAAACAGTGCAGGAAATCAACAGGTTTGTGTGTGTGTGAGGGTGTGTGGGCAGCAATCCTACTTGAGCGAATGTATATGTCATTGTGTAGGGGTATGACATATTCATTGATAGGAATCCCAGTGTATGTAATAGAGTAGTAGTATATAGTGAAAAGGTTAATAACATATATATATTTATATATATATATATATATATATATATATATATATATATATATATATATAACAGTTGTGCAAATTGCATATCAAAATAAGGAGGATGAAAATTTTGTCGTACCTAAAACAACTTCAGTCGCATTTTCGACATTACCACAGAAAAAAGTTTTACCGGTCAAGAACTTGGCAACCTATTGGTACTCACCTGAAACAATAAGCAAGAAAGATTGACTGATTACCACAGATGTACATATACTCAATATAAAAGCATGTATTATTCAACAGCCTGCTTTATACATATTATAGAATGGACGTAAGTTAAACTTAAAAATAAATAATTTAATTACCTAAATCTCTTCAAAACTAATATATTTGTGTGGCCAAGCAATTGTACTTCCTATAGTGTCATCAAGGGTAAAAAATTCTCTTGAGGCTCGGAACAAAGTAACATCTGGAACTAAAACTTCCTTAACCCAAACTTTGTAGCAATTTGGCCCAAGTATAACATGATGTACCATTGAAGTAGAATCCGTGGAAGCAATTTCCGCCTTTGCCACCACCTGTCCTGTGGCAGTCCAATTTAACAGGTTGCACTTAGCGCCCATAAGGTTTTTAGCAGCACTGGCATTCACACTCTCATGACGGGACTATAATGAAACAAAAAACTAAAAGGTAAGTTTAATATTTCAGTGTTAAATACAAATAGCATTACCAGAAAATATACCTGTTGAGTTGAGGGAGGTGTCAACGCTCCTCCATTACTAGGCTCTCCGGGAAACTGTAAACCGATTTCATAATTTGAGTTTTATAAAACTTAAGATTGCATAGTTTTTAGAAATACACTAGAGTTTAAGATAAAATTATCACAACTTACCATGTCAGGCCTAAGCTCTCTTAGAATTTTTTGCGTAAGATCTTGAGTTTTACGAACCTCATTTAATTCATTCATAACAGATTGCATCCAGATTTTATTTTGTAATTGGGCCTCTATCTTAGATGGGGTAACTCCAAATCCAAGACCTCTAACAGAACCTGAGCTTTCTGGACCAAAATATTTACTCACTGGATCCTCATTTATGGAGGTCGAGCT
Source organism: Iris pallida (assembly GCA_029216955.1). NCBI lineage: Eukaryota > Viridiplantae > Streptophyta > Magnoliopsida > Asparagales > Iridaceae > Iris > Iris pallida. The sequence continues at coordinate 478,080 of JANAVB010013999.1, forward strand.
ATCTGGAAGCTCTTTATATTTTCCATTTCCGACTAGAAAATAAATGGTATTAGCATATTGAAAAAATCATTAAAAAATATAAGATAATAATGAATTTGAAATAAATAAGTTTTAATTACATACAATTGCCTTCTCTACGGCATCGTTGATCGGTTTTCCCCTATTTTCTCCCTTCCTTTTCTTATGTCCTTCGATCCAAAGGTCTACCCTCAATATAGATTTGCCCACATTTTCAATTTTCTAACGAAAATCGAATGATAAAATGATTAAAATAGATCAAGTTTATTGCATGCAAGATAATTTTAAATATATGTAAATTAAAAACAAGTAGAATTTATACCCAATCATGCTCATATCTTGCATAACCTTTACGGCTCAGAGTATAAGGCATTGTTTGTTTTGCCCTTGCAGCCTGCTTCGTTTGACTTAATTCCTACACAAAATAATTTAAGACAAGGCTTACAACACTAATACAATGCACATGATTAAAAAAAATTAGCTTTCAAATTTATCTTAAATTGATCTGAGGTGCGAATCTTTACAAATTCATCCCACTCGCGGTCTGTAGGTTCATCCGGCTTGAGAAGGGGAATACACCGAGATACATCCACACCAGCATCTACAACTTTTCTTAAACTTCGAGATATAGAGGATTTCCAATTTCGCTATGACTTCCCCATCAAACGCAGGATGAACTTCTTGTAACAATCCTCAATAACATATTTTTGCTACATATACAAGTAAAATCAAAGATAAGTAATTTTACTAAATACTGTACAAGAAGGGACAATAATAAAATGCATAAACAAAATATATACCATCATTAGACCCCACAATTTTTCTTTGATTCTCTTATCTACGTTGTGCCAGGTATTTATATTTATTGGAACATTCTCTCGAACAATACACCCAACAGCTGTACTGAATCTAACTGATTGTTTTCCTACAGGTTGTCCATATCCATTCCACTCAATCATTGTACGATTCTTTTCACCCACTGCAACAACTGGGACCTTTGTTTTTCCTTTGGTTTTCTTTTTTTTACCACCAATATTAATATTTTCTTCTGACGCAGAATCCGTGTCCTCATCACAACTATCAGGAGGTAACCTAGATACAGGTGGGCTATCATAAATGACACGTGCTGATTTCCTTGTCATATCTCTGTAGTTAAGAAAGATGAATTAAATCAGTATCAATAGAAAGTATATTTTGATTCATGTGAAGAAGAAATATTTGAAACTAATCTCTGAAATGATTTTCATGTTACAGTGCCTCAATAGACATGCATGGTAGTGACTGCCTAACATGTGAATTCATTCATCTGAATTCATTCAATACAATACCGAATAACATGAAAAAAAATAATAGAAAAATTAATAAGATAGAGATGAAATAGAAGGAAAATAGCATGGTACAACTATAGGGGAAAAAAGCAATCATCTAACTAACATATAACAGTACAAGTATAAAAACTCTAATGTGAAAAACCAATTGTATGCAAATTTTGTGGTGTGGACTTATGTGCCTTCTAATGCAAAGTATACTGGGTATACAACAAAGAATACAAATTCATGGGTGGAGAGTTTTGAATCCAGCATCAAATATTAAGAAGGTTAACCAGTCCAACTGAGTGTACATAGAGGAGATTGTAAAGTTAGATTTATTTGTACACTTTATTTTGAAACCATATAGTGCAATTTCCAGAAGATATTATAGAGAACAAACTGCATTCCCCTTGAGGAAGATGACTCACCAGAGACTATATATTAAGATGCTGCTGTATATGTGGACTATATATTAAGATACTGCTGTATCTGTATCTTTGCCTTCCTGCTCCTTGGTAAATAATTTATTATATCATTTTATGACACCAACAAACAGTTCATCATTCAACAGAAGCTACAGAAATAATTCTTTGACCAAGTCAGCAGAGAGAAATATACCCACCCCCATTGTTTTTCTCTATCACATCAGACTCTTTTCCCATAGGCTCAGCCTGCAACAACAACAAAAAAATGACCTAACCCATAGATACCCATGGCTCCACTGGTCAAGCCACCCCTTTAATTAGTACTGGTGTCAATTCTCTTTTAAATACATTTTAGAGAACTTGGAATGCTTCTGTGGCTCTTCTGGATAAAAAATACAAATACGATTCTACTCCATTTTTCGAATCTGTATGTATGATGTATTTGCATATCAAAATTCCTATATAGGTATCATAATAAAATATCAATACTATTCTATATTTCCAGCACTAAGCAACACTCTATTTTTGACTAAACCTGTTATAACTAAGGTATATATATCAAAATTCAAACATAAAGTTACTTTAATTAATACATTAAAACATGAGTTAAATAGAACCAAGAAATATCAACTGAACCTAACATCTCATTGTTCAATTGTCCTTGGAAACAAACAAAATCCAATAGTGCGTAAAACAATTATCCTGAGTGAGACAACAATCAATGGTAGAAAAAGAGGGATTTTCTGTCCTCGAGAAATGGAATTCATGACATCAATGGTAGATATTCCAATTTGGATCATCTCTTCAGGATAGATTCTCTCGCTAGGGTTGATATAACTACCTGTAATAAATCAATAGCAACATTGATTTTGAATTACAAAGAGTAGCTAGGAAGGATTTCATAGGTTTTGACAAAAAAAACTTTACCATAGAAATTTTAGTATCAATACAAAATCTCCAGCCACAAATAAGAAATCAGCATTTGACTGCTGATACGGCTCCAGACACAAGTACCTAAACGAGGTAAAATAACAATATTTCCTAAGATCAATCACCAGCTTTCAAAAATGAGGGCCATCAACATTGAAAGCATGGTGCTTGTACTATTGAAGGACATGTGGGCAATTCTAAAGGATCCAGATCAGTTATAGGAGTGCCATCGCACGACAGTTATCGAATTCAATTTCATTACCTCATCTATCAACTTAGAGGGAATTTCCATATTTTGCATTGCTAGGACTGGAATATTTCCCAACTTTGAGAGAAATTCACATTTTTAACGGAATAATTCATATAGGAAACATAACAACTTTTTAGTAGCACATTTTGATGTAAATTAAATAATCATACTGAATTGTAGGTGTGTCTATCCTATTGTACCCTCTGTAGTGCTAATAAAAGCATAAAGAAAACAACATAGAACCTATATTGGAAGGGCATGGACACGATATAATAGGAGTTGGACAAAGAACCACAAACACAGGGAACACATCCCCAGCATAGACATGACAACAGTTTGGAGTGTCTCAAGGTTCCAAGCTTGGATATCTCTGTGTTGTGTGCCAATAACTTGGCCTAAAATAAACAAAATGGTAAATATCAACTAGAAAACTTTTGCAACTTCATTTGAAGTTTCAAACAGGACATATAGCACCAAAACAGCACATAAAAAATTTAATCATTATCAAATTTCATAAAAAGCACCAAAACATGAATATTAAACCCTAGATGTTGACTTCTTCATCTAAATCCTATGCATATCAAAATTCCTATAGGTATCATAATAAAATATCAATACTATTCTATATTTCCAGCACTAAGCAATACTCTATTTTTTACTAAACCTGTTATAACTAAGGTATATATATCAAAATTCAAACATAAAGTTACTTTAATTAATACACAACTGAAGTATCACTTCTATTGAGAACCAATGACAATTTATACAAAACGGGATTATATCACATCATGTTAAGAAATATAGGATTATATCATCAATAGCAGAAGACAAAATAACCTCCACAATAAATCCTATCAGTGGTGCAGTATGCCTAGTGCATGGTGCATTGAACTGAACCTTAACAACTTGTATAGCATGCATCTATTAACAAGGAGTCTACTAAAGGAATTAAGGGAGCATGTTCCTAATTCTATAAAAAAGTCCATATAGGTTAGGTGCTTCTTCATAGGAAGAGTCCTTGAATATAAGATCCAGTTCTGAAACATGAAGATTATGCTACTAGAAGAATGCATGTCATGTACACCTCCTTAGACATCCTAAACTATTAACAAACTGTTTACATGTTACTTCGATACATACTATTATTAGCTATTATCAGTTGAGTAATTTGTTACATTGCATCATTTTAAAAATAAATCTATTAATGCTTGAATGACGGGAATTTTTTATTTCTCACGATCCAAGATTAGGTTCCAATGATAAATGATAGAAGATAAGCTAAAATAATGACATACTTTTGAACTTTGAAAACAAAAGGAATCAGTTCTGCTGGCAATGACAACTTTAAGTAACCAAATGATCAACATCTGCTTGAGCTACTCCATTAGCATTTCTTGATGATGCAAACAAGAATGTCCAAGATTCTAGTTGTCATTTCTTGACCAAGACCAACAAGCATGCATCCAGGGCCGTTTTTGACATTCTAAATGCTTTATACAAATACAAAAAGTCCTTTTTACCATGTCCTTACAAGGATCAGGTTTCAGGTCGAGTTTGGGCGGGACCAACTAGTATCAATATCCGACTTGAAAACAGACTGATTAAAAAGTTAAGCATGATCTTACAACGGATCAGGTTCCGAGTCGAGTTTGGGCGAGACCAACTAGTATCAATATCCTGCCTGAAAGATTTTGCTCGAAAACGTTAGGCCATGCCCAGTACTATTCCTTGTCAAGCCAGGATTGGTCTTGTTAGTAATTTGCAAGAAAGTTAGTTCCAGTTTTTGCTTGTCTCTCTTTTTATAGTTGTTTGGGAAATATGTTTTGTTTTAATTAATACATAGCTATTGAACAATTGCTGACAGTATGTTAAACTCTGATTTCAAGCCTGTAATTTAGGATACATAATGTAGTCTATAGGAGACATAATGCAAAGTTTAATGGAGTCAAATAGCTTTAATATTCCGACATAGATGTAATTTATTTGTCGTGGTAGGGTGTCAATACTTTCATCCTTTGTGCTGATCTCTCTTATTTCTTTGGCTGTTTTTGGACAATTTGAAGTGTGGTTTACTAACCTCTAAATTGTGATTGGGCCAAATGATTGATCTGGAGTTATAATGTCCCATCTAAGGTTGTTAATACCATAGTAAATCAGATGCAGAATCCATATGACAACCTCACATGGCATGCACACACATAGGGAATGGAAAAAAAATCTGGAAACAAAAAGCTAAGTTTGTGTCTTACCTTGGATATCTTTGCGTTGTGTGCCAATAACTTGGCCTAAAATAAACAAAATGGTAAATATCAACTAGAAAACTTTTGCAACTTCATTTGAAGTTTCAAACAGGGCATATAGCAATGCATATGGATGAAGACATGATTTTATACTAAGAAGCACAGAGTATTGAGTTTTCTAACATAATGGATACTTCCAAAGGCAATTGTTTTGCAAAAAGAAACAACTCACTACAACTAATAGAAAGAAAGGTTGCTTTGAGCCACATTTGTCCGAAATAGAAAAAAAAACAAATAACTCAAAAAGATTCTCTCTAATTCAGTCCAATTACTATAGTGACACAAGAAGACCTTCACAATTCATCCTCTTGTATAGCTCATCACTATCCCTATGGTCTATCTCAAGTGCAGAAACATCTTGTGGGGCATATGAGGTATAAACACTTTCATCAAAGGCAGCCAAGTCATGAAAGCCTCTTGGTGGTGCCTATAACACTACATGCCAATTTGATCTTTCACTTTCTCTGGAGTAAAATACTTGCTTTGCTTGTGATGCAAGAATGAATGGATCTCTTTCATATTTACTTAGTCCTTCATGAAGATTAACTAAGGTGAATCCATCCTCTTTCTTTATACCGCTAACTATGTTGGCCCAATCACATTGAAAAACAGGAATTCGGAATGTGTTGAAGTCCAATAGCAAAATATCCCTTATAACTCCATATTAAGAAACATTTGCAACAACTTGTGTTGTGTCCCTGGCACTGGATCTACAGATAGTCTCAGCTTCTATATAAACACCATAATCTTGAGTGGATCTCTCAATTTCTGTTGTATGAAAGCGTTTTCCATTGATCACATAACCCGAGTACGAGATTGCAACACTTCTGGGGCCTTGCACAAGCCATCTTAGCGTATCCGATATTGTGGTCGATGCACTTTTAAGATTAATCTGTAAAAGCATAACTTTTGTATTAAAAAGTTAACTATCATCACGAAAATGAATGTGTGTGTATCTGACCTTTTCTGACATCCATGAAATGAATGTTTCTAAATGTCTCTTCTGCAACAAATTATTATCCCGTAACAAACGCCTATCAGCATGCTTTAACTCCTCCATGTGTACTCTAATAAAGACATAAAAAAATTATATAGTTACTAAATTATATATATATATATATGGTGCAACTTATGATATTGGAATGTGTTGGTAGTATTCTCACGGAATATATGGTTCAACTTCTGCACTATTTAGAAGAACATAAATATGAGCAGCCTTCAACATTTCACTTGACCATGTAATTACTTTTCCTTTTGAAATTGGGCGCCCCTCAATAATTGCATCATCCTCAAAATCTTCATTGCGGTTTAATTTTGTGCCTAAAGATGCTGATTGTGGCATGTATTCACTATAAAATCTCACACACTCATCCACTAGATAGCATTCGGCTATGCATCCTTCAGGTCGAGCTCGATTTCTAACAAATCCCTTAAGATACTTCATAAATCTGTTTGAGGTTAAACAAGAAAAAAATAGCAAATGGTGAATGACCTAATTTATGAATTTGTCGAATAAACTATAAACACTAAAAAAATAGTGAGGTTATATTATATACCTCTCGAAAGGGTACATCCATCGATAATGCACCGGTCCGCATAATCTAGCCTCTCGTCCTAGATGTAATGTCAGGTGAACCATGATATCAAAAAAAGCTGGAGGAAAGTACCTTTCTAACATGCATATAGTCTCCACAATTTCATCCTCCAATACTTCTAATTTATTTTTGTCAATGACTCTTTGACAGAGTTCATTAAAAAATGAACACAAACGAAAGATTGCCTTCCTTGGTCCCTCTGGAAGAAGTCCTTTTAAAGTAACCAACAACAATTGTTGCATTAAAACATGATAATCATGGGACTTGAGACCAATAATCTTGCATTCTTCCAGCTTAACACAATTGCTAATATTTGAACTATAACCATCAGGTAACTTCAAATCAAACAATCTCTTACAAAAGATTTGCTTTTCAGCTTTTGATAGTGTGTAAGGTGCAGAAGGAAGGAAAAATCTTTTTCCTCTTGGTTCTGCATATAAGTCAGACCGAATGTTCATGTCTGCTAAATCTCCACGAGACTTTAATCCATCCTTCGTATGTCCTTTAATATTCAGTAGTATTCCTATGATACTTTGGCAAACATTCTTCTCTGTATGCATCACATCCAAGTTGTGATGCAGCGGTATAGCCTGTGATACAATAAAAAAAGTACTATATTCGTAAAAAAATAACTCTCTTACAATAAACTAACTAAAAAATGAGTATTGTAGTGAAAAATAATTTACCTCCCAATATGGTAATTGAAAAAATATTGACTTCTTTTTCCACATTTTACCAAGGATCCCATGTATATCAAAATTCCTATATAGATATCATAATAAAATATCAATACTATTCTATATTTCCAGCACTAAGCAACACTCTATTTTTGACTAAACCTGTTATAACTAAGGTATATATATCAAAATTCAAACATAAAGTTACTTTAATTAATACATTGAAACATGAGTTCAATAGAACCAAGAAATATCAACTGAACCTAACATCCCATTGTTCAATTGTCCTTGGAAACAAACAAAATCCAATAGTGCGTAAAACAATTATCCTGAGTGAGACAACAATCAATGGTAGAAAAAGAGGGATTTTCTGTCCTCGAGAAATGGAATTAATGACATCAATGGTAGATATTCCAATTTGGATCATCTCTTCAGGATAGGTTCTCTCGCTAGGGTTGATATAACTACCTGTAATAAATCAATAGCAACATTGATTTTGAATTACAGAGAGTAGCTAGGAAGGATTTCATAGGTTTTGACAAAAAAACTTTACCATAGAAATTTTAGTATCAATACAAAATCTCCAGCCACAAATAAGAAATCAGCATTTGACTGCTGATACGGCTCCAGACACAAGTACCTAAACGGGGTAAAACAACAATATTTCCTAAGATCAATCACCAGCTTCCAAAAATGAAGGCCATCAACATTGAAAGCATGGTGCTTGTACTATTAAAGGACATGTGGGCAATTCTAAAGGATCCAGATCAGTTATAGGAGTGCCATCGTACGACAGATATCGAATTCAATTTCATTACCTCATCTATCAACTTAGAGGGAATTTCCATATTTTGCATTGCTAGGACTGGAATACTTCCCAACTTTGAGAGAAATTCACATTTTTAACGGAATAATTCATATAGGAAACATAACAACTTTTTAGTAGCACATTTTGATGTAAATTAAATAATCATACTGAATTGTAGGTGTGTCTATCCTATTGTAACCTCTGTAGTGCTAATAAAAGCATAAAGAAAACAACATAGAACCTATATTAGAAGGACATGGATACGATATAATAGGAGTTGGACAAAGAACCACAAACACAGGGAACACATCCCCAGCATAGACATGGCAACAGTTTGGAGTGTCTCAAGGTTCCAAGCTTGGATATCTCTGTGTTGTGTGCCAATAACTTGGCCTAAAATAAACAAAATGGTAAATATCAACTAGAAAACTTTTGTAACTTCATTTAAAGTTTCAAACAGGACATATAGCACCAAAACATTATCAAACAGGACATATAGCACCAAAACAGCACATAAAAAATTTAATCATTATCAAATTTCATAAAAAGCACCAAAACATGAATATTAAACCCTAGATGTTGATTTCTTCATCTAAATCCTAATCAAGAAAGAAAAATCCTATATAACGATCAAAACTATTCTGATGCTTACAAAATCCCTAATATTTAACCCTAGATAATAAATCAAGAAAGAAATACTCAAAAAAATGAGGGGTGGAGATGAAGGATTTATACCTAACCTAGGTGACGGCGATGTCAAAAGGAAACCGATGGTGGCGTACGACAGCCCTAAAATCTTCTATCGCCGGAAATCAAAGTCGACAAAGAGCAGCCAAAATCCTCTATTGGCTGAAACCGAAGTCGCAACGAAGAGCAACCGATCGAAAAAGAGAGAGGAAGAAGTCGCCACTTTTGGGAGAGAGCAGCTGAAAAGAGAGAGAGGAAGACCTAAATTTTTTTTAAAGAAAGTGATTTTCTTTGTGCAAAGAGCAGCCAAAGCGATTATCGGGCATGTGAGCGCGAACTTTTGGGAAAGGCGGCAAAATAAAAAAAAAATTTGTGGGAACTAAAATTTTGACAACACTAAACAAGTGTTGTATTTTGAACATAATTGTGTACAACACTTTTAAATGTGCCGTATTTAGTATATAATTATTTACGACATTTTTAAGAGTCCTAAAATGTGTTGTCGAATTTATATTTACGACATTTTAAAAAATATGTCGTAGATTACGATAAATAGTTAATTACAATGACACGTTTTAGTAGAGTGTCATCATTATAGAAAATAAACGACACTTATTTAGAAAGTGTCGTAAAATAAGTGTCGTTGTTAACATATTTTGTTGTAGTGGCATTAGAAATCATTTATAACTTTGTTAAACCTAAATTAACATACAATATTTCATCTTTAGGTCTCTGATTACCACTCTGAGCATTGATATACCCTACAGCTCAGGACAGTAGGCGAGTACATTCCCTGATAGTTTTTATTGTCTTGATATCTGCTATATCCGATTCAGTTGTAGTGTCTTACTCGATTTTTAGTCACGATAGTTCACGGCCTAGTATATGTTGGATCATGACATGAGATGTTGTTTCTAGATTTTCTGGGTATACTGGGACATTTCCTGTCTTGGTCCCTGTACTTGTATAGACACCGATTTCTTAGGGGACTTGCTACCCTCTTATGGAATTACGTGCCATGACGTGTCATATCCAGATCCATTGAACTATTTGGGGATGGAGAATTATTAGGGGCTATGTGATCAAAGCTACCCTGTCACTATATTCTTGTGCTCGTGCCACTCTCTCCTCACGTAGGGTGTAGCGAGATCCTACTTCCTTGTGATTGCTATCCAGGTTGGCCGGCATGACCCTTCCCAGATTTTCTTGTGATTGTCAGGCCAAGTGGATAGTCTGTCCTGTAATATTTTCCAAGCCGATCACATAACGCTCTAATAATTCAAGGCACATTTTATATTTACTTTATCTTATCTTATATCCTGTTCTGTTCTACATTCAGTACTTTCTCACCCTGCTATAATATTTAGTTACTCACATGTTCTACATACCTTTATGTTGTACCTTGATTGGTGGCTAAGCTCTGCTCGGGAGAAGGGTTACAACCCCGGTCCTTGTTTGGTTTAAGGGTTGTAACTCAGCTTCCGAACGGTTCCCAAGTCTTCATATATCTTTGTCTTGTACTTCATTATACTGTCTCTTATAGAATTTATCAATTCATATGGAACTGCTGTTAGTGCTTGTACTTGCTCATTTTCTTTACAGGATACCGTTGATATATTACAAATGATTCTGAGACAGACTGCTCGACCTATTATGGGTTCGAGTTAGATGGAGTAGTCCAGGACCGTGGCCTGATAGTAGAGCCACTAGACTTTGCACTCCCAGAGTAGTGTAGCTTAGTTGAGTTTGCCTGGACTGCGATCCAGCTAGTACTATCAGACTGTAGCTTTCTATATTATATTTTGTGACCCTGTGATGTTGTGTATATATCTGGGCTTGTGTTGGAGACTGAACTTATTTCCTATTTCATCTATCATATGTTTCCTTTCTGTGTTATCTACCTTAGTTTTATCTTGTGATTGAGACTGTATTGCTATGTCACCTCCATTCGGAGTATATATACTGTATAGGTACCTTTATATTGTTAGTCGTAGTATTTACAGACGTTATATACAGCGTTCTACCGCCGATATTGCGGCGTAGGCTGGACGTACCCACATGCTCGTGCCCCTGATAAGGGTACGGATCGTGACATAATATTATTCTTTATTGTGTTCATTGAGTATCCAGTTGAGACACGATTGTGATACGATAGGCTTGTTGTATCATTGCTTGTTTATTGATTGTTTAGTGAGTCGAAAGAAGAAATGCTCAGTAGGTATGTTAACAAACCCCAATGATTGTTATTGTGGATAGCTAAATCATATACCTCACGTATGGATTAGCTATACCTTTTTATTGTGGATAGCCATCTATGACGTGCCGTACTAACCCAAGCCGGTCACATGTCGAAAAATATTTCAAACACACTGTGTGTTTACTTGTACATGTTTGTTGCTAGTTGTCTCGCACATACATGTTCTTGTTAGTGGTTTCTTGTACCTGTTTATTGTTTTCAGTTCATATACATGTTTTCTTTATTCTCTATTACATCTCTACTTGTCTAGTTTATTTTGTATTAAGTTATATAAATACAATAGGGTTGTACTTTGCTCTTTTTTTGACTGGATCATTGCAAATGACTTGGCATGCTTCCTGCTTTTGTGCTAGAGAGTATTCAGGTGGAGATAGAGACATTGGAGGCCGATCGTAGATTCTAGATTAAATAGTTCTTTTATTTTTAGCGGGTTTGTTTCCGAATATTATTTTGATGAATTATTAGATTTGTAAATTATTGGGAATGAGCAATTAGATATAATTTTGTTGTAATTGAGATTGACATTGAGACCTAAACAGCGTACTACTGTCGATATTACAGTGTAGGCTGGACTTGGCTACGTACTCGTATTCCGAAAAGTGGGAGCGGGTCGTGACAGCCTCCCTTATCCATGTCATCCTAAAGAGAATGAGTACCTGCTCCCTCCTCTCCTAACAGAAGATTACAATGTTGCAAGAGATGGCCAAAACAGAAGCACCTCCAATAAACTGGCGGATCACATTCATATTCAACCGTCTGCGGGAACACTGTTGGAGTCCAGTCTGGATTTAGTAACAACATATTTGTAGAATCCAAATCTAGTTAAATATTTGATTAGATTAGATTTGGATGTCCATAATTGATGTTGTGCTATTTTAGATATAATAGGATTCTTATTTTAGGAAATTTTATTATGATCTAAAATAGGATGTTGATGGAATATTTTAGGTATAATAGGATTAGTATTTTATTCCTATTTAGGAAATCCTATTATGACTAGAATATGATTTTCTCATCCTCTACCTATATATATATATATATATATATATATATATATATATATATATATATATATATATATATATATATATATATATATATATATATATATATTTATATATATATGGGATAAGGGTGGAGGCACAAAGCACAACACAAAGTGGAGATTCAAGGTGCTCGTTCACAAGAAAATATAAGAGGAGGTCCGTACTTTGCTCTTAGGACTTCGCCGTCTAAGACAGAAGGAAGAAGAAGATCTAATCGAGGAGTCATCAACTTTGTTTAGGGAGATTGTTATGGGTTGGCAAGTGATCTCAATTGTAATCTTCTATTTTTCTTCTTGAGAGTAGTGAGGGGGTTGAACCTATTAGGAAAAAGGGTTCAACGTGAGTTCTGTCAATTTTATAATTTTATCTAAGTTATTAAAGGTTATGATTTGTCTAGGTGACATACATCACCGCTATATACTTGTCTTCAACTTGTGCTTGGTGTCCGTTAGACGGGGGTTAGTTTTGATCAGGTGGGTTGGCAAACGCTTTCGCACGTGCCCAATAAATACTTCTCCTGATGGAATTTCGTATGTCAATGTGCACGGAGCTTCTTCTTTGCTTCTATTTCAACAAAAATCCTCGCATACTGCAACCGGGACCTGGATATATATGGTCGCATAATCTTCTTTGATCCGCTTTCCAATTAGACTAGTGAGCTTCATCAATATGGAAGGGTTCCAATATGAAATAGGTAACCTAGAAAGACAAACCAAACAGGGATCATATGAAGTAAATCCCGCTCACAGGTAGCGTCCTGGTGCCACTCATTCAATATTATAAGCCTACCATCGAAGGTCCAGGATCCACCATGCAGAATACGATTTACATCTTCATTCAAGTCGAACTTGACAAAAATGAACCCATCCTCCTGTGCGAAGAACTCCATGCTCCCTTTCGGATGCCAAATCTTAGCCGTGTATACCTGAATCTGTCCATAAAATGGCTTGTCAGTCATAAGATATTGTACTATGGTGTTTTGCTAATACTCTGCCATTTTATCAATCTCCTCTTCGCTAAAAGTAGCCTGTTCCTCTCCATCGACGCATTTGGGTGCAACATAATGCATCAGATGAGAGACTGGACTTTTCCCATCTCGACAAAGATCCTCCCAGGACCTCCTAGCAACATGTCCAAGCCCTATCCCCTTTCCTTTATCCGGTGTGATCCCACCTTTACCTCTACCCATCATCGACGGCGTTGTGAGCCCAGCCGTGGCCGACCGGGACCGGGTATAGACCCGATCACCGCTACCATCCCGCTTCCTCGCATACGTCTGTCCCCCCATCTGTAGCCGACTATTATCTTTTCCCTGGTATGACTTGCCTCCCCTGCCAGTTAGGAGCCGCTGTTGAAGGCCACCCCCTGCCAAAGAAACCCGCCTCCCCTGGCTATCAACCTCGCAAAAGTTATGTCGTCTCCTTCGCGTAACCGTAGACCATCCTCCTCCTACGTCACGCATCCCATGATCTTCTGCCACCACCCTGTCCGGACCACCACTACGGGAAGACGAGACCCTGGGGGTCCCAGGTCTTGCCGGAGAGAGAGGTGGATCCCCTCATGATGGAAACCCTAATTCTTTATCCATATATATATATATATATATATATATATATATATATATATATATATATATATATATATATATATATATATATATATATATATATATATATATATATTTTATATATATATATATATATAATATTATTCATAATAGTATTAAGATAAGAATCCAAATCTAATTCAAATTTGTCATCAAATTATAATCTCATACTTATTAACCAATCCCTACATATTATACATAAGTACATAATTTCTGAAATAAAATAATAAATAATCTTTTCCTTTTTCTTACTAAAAGGTAAGCACCCCTTCTCTAGAGCCCCAAAATTTGTTCAAAATAGTCCAATTTTTTAGCTGCTATAACGACTTTAAAGGATCATATCTTCTAGCACTGATTCTAATCCTTTTTTGTTTGAACCATATAGAGAACATTTTCATAATCTATATTTTAATATATTTAATTCGAACCATGAATTTTTGTAGGATTTTTAGAGCGTCATTCGTTTGTAAAATGAATGCATCTCGGTGTTTTTTTTTTAATTCTGGGAGATTTTAAATCGGTTTGACAATTTGTTTAGTTTTTCAGAAAGCTGACATAAACATCTACAACATAAGAAAATGTTAGACTTTATATTACTATTTGATTGGTTAAATAATTTGTAGAAGTTGTAGATTACTAGGTGACCTATCGAAAACCTAAAAATTTGACCTGCAGGTTATAATGGTTAGAACTCCTATCTGAATTGTGATTCATACAACAATTTCAGCACTCTCGTAGTGCTAAAATTTACTGGTTGGTGTACCAAATCTAGGTTTTGAAATAGTTAACCTAAAATGTGTTGCCTCAATTTGTGTGTCATGGTCCCAAAATTTTAAACCTTGTCCTAATAACCTAATATTTTTGAATCAAGTTATAAATCAAAACTTAATATGATAAAACAACTTTTAACAATAATTATTTTAGAATTAAATAGTAATTATATAGTAAATATTTTTGTTTAAAATTGTTAAGGTTGGCTTTAGTTTTGTGCATTGATTCGTATGTCGAAGGAACAAGTCTGAAACGAACAGAAATTACGTTTATACTATAGTAACTTATTCTATATTTTATATGTGTGATATTGTTATGTGCTTGCTTTACGGATAGTGATGAATTTTCTTGCGGGTACCAACCAACTGTCAATAACTAATACATCATAAGGTTAAGGCAAGTATAGTATTACTTTATTATTGTCATCGTTTTATACGTTATTATTATTGTCCTTCTTGTTTAGATAATGATTCATGTTTACTAGTTATTGTGCACAAGAGAGAGAGAGAGAGAGGGAGAAAGAAAGAGATTTGTCTTTATATTATTTTCTTGCATGTTCATTACTAACCACCATTGCTCATATTGTTTACTTAATGTTTCTTGTTCAATAATATTAATATTTTCAAAGTTATCATTTTAGTACTGAGTTACGGGCTAAAGAATATAGTGAGGTATAAATATGGTCTTTCCAAATCACCTATAATGAGTCACTAATGACTGCCATCAGTCATGCACCACAAGTATGGTCGACTGATATATCTTTCATTCACATGCAAAAAAATTGATATATTTTACACGAATTTTTTTTTTGCTAGAGTTGCAAGCTAGATCCTCGTAGTCAGTGATATGCATATTGCTCTAGACTGTTGCTCATATCTTTCTTTCCTTAAAGATATAGCCATGATGTTGTTTCCTCGTTGTCTTTCCTTTCATGTTGATGTTAGTAGCTATATCATACTGTGTAGTTGTATCGTGTTACTGTGCTATACTCCAATTCTGACTGGATATGTTGGCAATTTTAGACAACTAGTTATCCTATACTATGGACCTTATGGTGGAGATGTGCATGCTTTTGGAGACTAACCATTGATTCATGAGTCATATGTTAGTTAGATATATTATAGAACTTTATTGAATATTCAACAAAAAGTTTCCCGAATTTTGATTCAAAATTGTATTTTGTATATTTGTTATGGTTGTTAATGAGCAATAGATAGTATTTATGATTCAAAATGTTAAATATTTGAATAAAGATTATAATTGAGGTCTAGACAATGTACTACCACTGATGTTATAACGTAGACTGGCTTGGCCACGCACTCATATCCCCAAAAGCGGTAGCGGATCGCGATCATGATCACTTCTGTCACACCCCAGAACTAGAATACTGGAGAGCGGATGACAGACACAGCCAGCTACGTACATTGAAGTGAATCCCACCTTGCAATACGGTCACGGCTGTCTAGATGCATGAGGGTTTACTACAAGCCATTAGTCTCTTAGGGACAAGAACAAGCCTAGTGTCTCAATCTCAAGCAAGCAAGTAAATATAACAAGATGGTAGATCATCAGACATACAAAGTAAGGCGTCCCAAATATTATATATTCAGATGATCATGAAGCTATTCATACAAAATACGAAGACTAGCAAGAGTTTAAGTCATACATGATCAACCCTAGGATTTGTCAATCATGTTACAACCCTTAGGCAGACAGGAATTTAAATTCAACACGAGCTAACACTTGTTCAGTGGCTAAACACCTCAAAAGAATAATTTTACAATTAGAGTGAGAGAGCAAAATAAAACTTACTCGTTGTCAG
Source organism: Iris pallida (assembly GCA_029216955.1). Classification (NCBI taxonomy): domain Eukaryota; kingdom Viridiplantae; phylum Streptophyta; class Magnoliopsida; order Asparagales; family Iridaceae; genus Iris; species Iris pallida. The sequence goes on from JANAVB010013999.1 coordinate 494,582, forward strand.
GGTTGTGCCTAGTATTCACCATCTGGCTGGAAGGCTGGAAGATCCTCGGATGCTACTCCCAAATCTGGCCATACAAAACCAGCTGGGTCAGACCCCAGAAATAGAAAGTGCCACAAGGGAGGCTTCACTTAAGAACTAAAACCAGCATATTAGCACATGAGACGTAAAGGATAATAAAAGACATAATTTAGAAAAAAAACAAGGTGATAAACGATAAGACAACTAAGGGACTATTCTGGTAGCCAAGTTACAACCCATAAACCAAACAAGGACCGGGGTTGTAACCCTTCACCTGAACAGAGCTATGTAGTGGTCTTGCCTATACAAGACTAGACGGGACTCCATCCATCAATCACGGCCAAGCAATGAGTACGGCTTGATACTTTAACTAACTAGGGTTATCACAAGCTAAATTACTAACAAAATGCATCGAGATGTTCCAACAGCCACAAGCCCTGCAGTCTTAATCCAGGTTATCCAGTCACAAGTTGAGAGAGTTGGATTAGGTGACTTGGGGGTGCAACACATGACAGTGTGCTGGAAATTTGCCCTACTCGACGGCAGGCTACAAGTCCAATTAGTGCGCCCAGATAACGGGACTTCCTGTAGCTGGAAAATCTCTTCATGAACTACTTGATCAATCTAGTCATTATCCTAGTCAGATTCAGTATGAATCCCTGACCGTGCTAACCAGGAATCCATGTCCTAGACATGATACAAGACGAGACATGTAGCTTATACAAGCACAAACATCCACGGTGTCAAGACAAGAGTTACTTAGCAAGTCAAGATAGCCGTAACAACAGCATATCGAGATTATTATGTTAGATTTACTTATCAAAAGTACACCACGACGGGCCACTATCATGTCATGTTACTTCTCAAGGGTGCACCACGACGGGTCACCATCAAGAATCATCATATCAAGTTACTTGTTACTTGTTAAGAGTGTGCCTCAACAGGCCACTATCGTGTTCTATCCTTATATTGTCATGAATGAGAGAAACTTACATAAAATAGCTAGTAACATATTCTTGAAGACAAGGAAAAGATCTACAACTTTTATGGTGGGAGTTGGGAGAAATTCTGGCCATAATTCAGCCAAACATGACATAAAACAGCCAAAATAGGCACTATGCGGCACTATACAATCCATGCGGCACTATTCATCCATGCGGTACTATGCAAGCCATACAGCACTATTCATTCCTGCGGCACTATTCATTTCTACGGCACTATGCATCCATGCGACACTATTTATTTTTGCGGCACTATTCATTCCTGCGATACTATGCAAGCCATGCGGGACTATTTATTGTCCCTGCCAAATTCATGACAGATGAACTAGAAAATGTCCAAATCTTATTTTGGCCATAACTTCCTCAAAACAAGTCAAAAGGTCCATTTTAGGTAAAATTGAATTCTCTACAACATAGAACACTCAAAACTTAAAAATAATAAAGTTTGGCAGATCAAAATCCAAGAAAACCGAAAAGACTATAAATTTAGATCTACAAAAATTCATCCATCAAACCCAAAAATGTTAAGTTATAAAGAGGCTTAAAATCAAGTAAGGAAGAAAATGGAACAATAAAACTTGAGATCCATCATGAAGCAAGTTGCACTTGCCTAGGACTTGGTAGGTGGAAGGAGTAAATGAAGAAGATGAAGAAGTAAATAAAGAAGTGAATGAGGAGAGAGAGAGAGAGAAGAAGTTGGGTTATATATCAACCCTCTCCATCTAAAACCAAACCAAGTCAAATTGAACCAAACCAATCAAATAAAGCAAGTCAAGATTAAACCAAGACTAGGCTAAGCAAAACAAGTCTAACTATGGTCCACCTGATAAATGCTAGAAATCTCGTATACGCATACGAAAATACGTATAACAGGAAACAAGAGTGACAAATCTACCCACCTTAAAGAAATTACGTCCTCGAAATTTAATCAAGAGGCTAGAGATGTCGGGGCAACCTATATTAATCATAAGTAAGCTACGACTAGCAGTCAATCAAGCAATCATTCATGCAAGCAAGGAATTAAAAGCATAAGGCATAAGAAAGTCATTATACCTTATGAGTCAAACAGGTATGGATACCGCGAGTGGATATCATCCTCACACTCCCACGTTGACTCACCCAAAGAGTAGTGACCCCAAGCAACACGGACTAAGCTAATAGTCTTGTTCTTGAGTACCTTCTTCCTTCAGTCTAATATGGATACGGATCTTTCCTCATACGAAAGGTTGGTCCCAACAACCAATTTCGAATGATCAAGGATATAGCTCGAATCCGGAATATACCGTCATAATTGGGATGCATGGAAGACATCATGTACCTCACGTAACGACGGCGAAAGAGCGAGACGATAGAACACATCACCTACTCGTTCAAGGATATCGAACGGCCCTATGTACCTAGGACTAAGTTTTCCTCGTATGTCGAATCGAATGACGCCACGGGCAGGTAAAATCCCAAGGAATACGTGGTCACCGACTAAAAACTCAAGGGGACGCCGATGAGAATCGGCCCAATGGCGCTGGCGATCTTGGAAAACTTGAAGATGATCTCTGACTTGTCTGACCACCTCGATTGTCTGCATAATCATCTCTGGACCAAGCATCTGTCCTTCGTCGACATCATCCCAAGCTAAAGGTGATCTGTACTTCCTGCCATACAGTGCTTCAAAGGGTGCCATCTGGATACTAGCCTGAAAACTGTTGTTATAGGAGAACTCCACGATATGCAGGTGATCTTTCCACGAACCACCGAAGTCGAGTGTACATGACCGTAATATATCTTTAAGAGTCTGGATCGTACGCTCCGACTAACCATCTGTCTGTGGATGATAAGCTGAATCGAACTTGAAACGAGTCCCCAAGCTCTCTTGAAGACTCTGCCAAAAGTGTGATATGAATCTTGAATCTTTGTCTGATATGATACTAACTGGCACTCCATATAATCTGATAATCTGTCTCAGGTATATCTCTGCAAGCTGATCCGTCGACTGGCCAATTCTGAAAGGAATAAAATGAGATACCTTCGTGAGACGATCAATTATAACCCAGATAGTATCTCTTCCAGCTGGGGATTTAGGTAACCCAGTTACAAAATCTATGGTAATGTGCTCCCATTTCTATTTTGGGATCGGTAAAGGATGAAGAAGTCTAACTGGTCTCTGATGTTCAGCTTTAACGTGTTGACAAACTAAACAAAGAGAGACAAACCGAGCTATCTTCCTCTTCATGCCATTCTACCAGAAATGCTGACGGCTATCAAGATACATCTTCATGCCACCGGGATAAATTGAGTACTGAGAACTGTGAACCTCTGCCAGGATCTCCAGTCTGATATTACCACTGGGTACACAAAGACGCCTCCCATATCGGAGAGTACCATCTTCGTGAATACATAACTCAGGTCTTCATCCTGCTTCACACTCTGCTTTGAGCCGCTGAAGCTTAAAATCTACTGATTGTGCCATCTTTATCCTCTCAACTATGCTAGACTGAACTTGCATGCTGGCCATCAATAGTACATTGGTAGGAAGAACAACTTCAATACCCATCTTCTGAAGATTGGCTAACAATTCTGGTTGCACTGTTAGGAAATAAACTCCGGCTCTTCTGCTCAATGTATCTGCAACAATGTTGGCCTTCCCAGGATGATACTATAAGTTGATGTCATAGTCCACAAGTAGCTCTAGCCATCTTCTCCGACGCATGTTAAGATCCTTCTGGGTAAACACATACTTAAGACTCTTGTAGTCGGTGAAAATCTCCACCTGATCTCTATATAAATAATACCTCTAAAGCTTAAGTGCGAAAACTACCTACTAACTCTAATTCATGGATTGGATAATTCCTCTCATGATCATGAAGCTGACGTGACGCATAAGCTACTACCTTACCATGCTACATCAAGACGCATCCCAATCCCTTGTCGGAAGCGTCACAATAGACATAAAATCCTTCAAGCCCATCTAGAAGCGTGAGAATGGGTGCCGTCATCAATCTCTGCTTCAACTTCTCAAATGAACTCTAACACTCTATTGTCCAAGCAAACTGCACATCCTTGCGGGTCAACTGCGTCAGTGGTGCTGAAATTCGAGTAAAGTCTGATACAAATCGCAGGTAATAGCCAGCCAATCCTAGGAAACTCCGAACTTCTGCGACGGTACTAAAAACGGGCCATGTCTCTATAGCCACTATCTTCTGGGGGTCTACTTCTACTCCACCTCTGGTGATGATATGACCTAAGTATGAGATACGATCTAGTCAAAACTCGCACTTATTGAACTTCGTGTACAAATGGTGCTCTCTAAGAATCTGAAGAACTACACGAAGATGCTGCTCGTGTTCTGCCTTATTCTTGTTATAGACTAAGATGTCGTCTATAAACACTATCACGAACTGGTCCAAATAGGGCATGAAGATACGATTCATGAGGTCCATGAATACGGCTGGCGCATTGGTTGCTCCAAATGGCATAACAAGGAACTCCCAATGTCCATATCTGGATCTGAATATTGTCTTTGGAACGTCTTGCTCTCTGACTCTAATCTGATGGTACCCTGACCGTAAGTCAACCTTCGAGAATACAGCCGCTCCCTTGAGCTGATCAAATAAGTCATATATCCTTGGTATAGGATACATGTTCTTGATTGTTACAGAGTTTAAGGTACGATAATTAACACATAATCTTGACGTATCATCCTTCTTTTTCATAAGAAGTATCGGGGCTCCCCAAGGTGATCCACTAACACGAATAAATCCCTTGGCTCTGAGTTCTTCAATCATCTTGTACAAGATCTCTAACTCTGAAGGTGCCATCCTGTAGACTCCTCCCTGACACTGGTGCCGTCCCTGGAAGCAAATCAATGGTGAACTCTATCTCTCTCTCTGGGGGAATGCCTAGAAGCTCTTCGAGAAATACATCAGGAAACTCTTTCACGACTCTGAGAAACTGAACTGTCACTGCTACTGCCATCCGCAATACTGGTGGAGAAGGTTCTACTTCGCTTCTGGAAAATGAAAACTCTGGTTCGCCTGGAATACCAAAAATAATCCTGCCAATATGGCAGTCTATTCTTGTGTATTACTCCTACAACCAATCCATTCCTAGGACCACATCATAATCGGCCATCGGAAATTCTATCAATCTAGCGAAAAACTCTCTACTGCTAACTACGATTCGACACGAGAAAAACCCTCTATCTACTCCTATAAGACCGTTACCAGTAAGTATATTGAGCCTTACTGATAATGACTCGGGCTCCAGTCTTGTAACACCCAGTTTTTCAGATGAGGGTAATTTTGAAATTTTATAATTATAATAATTATTTATTGATTATTATTTCATGATATGATTTTTGGTGATTTTAAATCATTTTAAAATTATTTAAATCAATGACTTGTGGTTTTGACATTTTGCTAGTGAAACCCTAGAGACTGTTTGACCTAGAGCCTAACCATATGATTGTTTTCTATAAATAAATTCACTTTATTTATTGTGTATCTGGGAAAATTACAACTGTAGGAATCCGATCTAGAAGACGATCGCTTTATCCCTTGGACGATGCGAAGAAGAAAAGCTCTCAAAAATGCAACAGCAATTTAGATATCTATGTATCTGTACAATGAAATGAGAAAAAAACTCTATTTATAGAGTCAAAAATAACTGAAAAAGATAACTGTCTTCACAGCCTCTGTCTAGTTGAAAATCACGCAGAATTTAACATACGCAGAGTTGTGAGCAGTTACTGGACGTGGCCTGTAACTGTTGGACACATGGCAATCGTGCATGAGTCGTGTGCAAGTTACAGGACACGCAGGCGAGAGATCAGTGGCATGGCTGCCACGTACTCCAATTTGATGAAATCCACGCAGGCTCGTTGAGGACGAAATCCACGCAGACTAGGGTCAGAAAGCTTCAAAATCTACACAAACTTGGGGCAAGAAGCTTCAGGATCCACGCAGACTTGGGGCAAAAAACTTCAAAATCCACGTAGACTTGAGGGAGGAAACTTCAGAATCCATGCAAACTTGAGACAGAAAGCTCAAAATATACGCAGACTTGAGGAAGGAACATAATCCACGCTCGATTGAGGCAGGACTGCCAGCTGTCTTGATTCGACGTGCCTCAACTGACACAAAATCTCTGACAGTGATTACTTTGTCAGTCGCATTAAATGACAAAAAGCTCTTTTGGTACGCCAACTTGATGCAGGCTGAGTCTTGTTGAAGAAGATTTCGAAAGTCACACAATAGTCGGCTGTGATCTTTCGAGTTCTGTGCATACGTGGCATAAGAGGAGACATTCTTCGACTGTCGTGCTGTCAGTCATGATGAAATTTCTGACAAATGATGAGCTGTCACTAGCGTGATTTTTTAAACATTTGTCCTGATCACTTCTGCGTGACTTTGGGACTCAGTTCTGATCAACTCAGCGTGACTATTATTTTTGAGGCCTACAAAACTCCCTTCAAAGTTTTCGAAAAATGATAAATTGTTTCGAAATACTTTGAAATCAAGGTGATAAAATGAACTCAGTCACACTGAGATAACTTCAAATTTTTCGGAAGTCGAAAAGACTTTAAAATTTCGAAGCTCTTTGAAAACATCCCAATGAACTTTATTAAATGTCATGATGACTCTTCATTTCTCGAGACTGATTGCATCCAATTTATGGTGGAATATGAACCGCCGGCGTGCTCTGTTATATAAACGGGGAGAAAATTCAGCTTTGATGTTCATCTTACGTCAACATGACTCCAAAGGAAGAAGCTGAAGAAGAAGCAAGAAAGTTAGGTTTCTGTGCCCATGGCGACCCTACTCTTGGGGGTAAGGAACCGGAGCCTTTAGTTTTCGAGTTCAAAGATGACCCTACACAACTAGCCAAGAACTTCCTGAGCTACTTTGGTCTGGACGGCTCGTCTTCTTCCAATGGGCGCAGTCTCGCAGAGCAGCGTGACACGCTCAATGCTCTGTTACACCGTATGGGGGTCAACAGCGTAGAGGAACTGGGCGCCAAACTCAGTCGCTTCACAAAATAGAGCGTGTCTTTTATGCTTCTGTTTTCTTTTTTGAGAAATGTTGTACTTCTTTTCCCTATGTACGATCATCAGTACCTGCTTTGAAAAATGTAGTACAACTTTATGCTGAACAGCGTGCATTAATGAAGAACATTAAGTGGCACTCTTTGAATGTTTCAAATATTGTGCTATTTTCCAAAGTACACGTGACACCCATTCCATGGTTTACGAGCTCCTTTTACTCGGATCTTTTCCGAGAATAGGCTTGCACTTTGTCCTTTAAATAGATAGGTGAGTTTCATGCATACTCATCTCTTCATTCTTCTTCTTCTTCTGAGAATGACCTTTTTGCGAGATTCCATTCTCAACAAGAAATTGATGATAGCAATGTTCTCTGATCTTGATTTTGATGGTGAGTCTAGTATAGTAGCCCACTTTTCACTGTTGAAGATAAGCTCTCTTTTTTTCTGACTGAACAGAATGTGCGTGACTGGCCAGTGCGTGCCAAATGACATTTAATTAATTTCTTTTTCTTTGCTGTTTTCTGCAAAAGCTTGGCTGCAAAAAATTTTCAGAACTGGTATTGGTGATTTGGATGCTGTGGGGAGCGGTCATCTGACACCAACATCAGGGAGCTCATGCGCTTTTGATGCGCAAATCAGAGAACTCAGAACTCTTCGTGGGATAGAAGGGTCTTCTTCCGATGGTAGGAAGAGCCTTTATACACGGAGAGTTGGACGGTGGAGTCGGCTCTACCCCGAGAAATCGGGTAGTAGAGTTCCTTTCACGGCAGAACTAGGAATTGTATCCCAAGGTTGGATACATTACTGTCTCCTCTGAAAGTCCGCTGCTAATCCACCAGTTGTATTGGCAGCAACACGCCTTCGGGCTGCCGAACTCTGTGGTTCTCCTCTCGTCTGAGAGAGAAGACCAGAGTTTGATTCCTGCTGATCTGGTCGTGACTGGGACTCAGACAGTCAGGAATTGCAACAAACAACGAACCCATCAAAGAAGATCCAAGGAGGAAAATAGATCTCTATTAGGTTAATGTTGTGTGTGTAGAATGAAAAATCCAAAATTGTAATAGATTTTCATTATGATTTGTAAGAAAGTCTAAGAAAAATGTAATAGACTTTTATAATGATATGAGAGTGGAAATGATAATCCTTCTATGCTCAATAATTTGTATCTATCTGGATGAATTGTGGATATGATAGAAAATAAAATCTTCTTTTCTGATTTAGAATATATAATATTATCAGAGGTAATATGGACGTGATAATATATAGTAACTCAAAAGAAAATAGATCGATTTCTATGCAGAGGTCAAAGATGACAAAGTAGGTAAATTCAGCATTTATTCAGAGGTTATGAAAACATAATAAATAACGAATTTCCACTTTTCTTTTTAATAGATTGATAGAAAATAATGAACGGACAAAACGTCAGGTGATAATGAACAAGTGAACTATCAGATGAATATGAATGAACGGATGAACCGTCAAGTATTAATGAACGGACGAACCGTCGGATGAATGTAATAAATGAACGGACGAACCATCGGATGAATGTCTCATTTCATTATTCGAGGAATTTCTGTCTATAAATATAGCAGAAATCTAACAAAGGACGAACACTTCTATTCTTCAACATAAAAATGTCGTCTGAAGAAGCATCCAAGAAAGCTGAAATCATCTCAAAAGTTCAGAAGGACACTTAAGAACGCCCTGCCGATCCAGTTCGGTCGAAGGAGGTAGAAGCAGGCGAAGGTTCGTCTGCACCCAAGCCGCCATGAGACATTCTGGATTTTCTGCTTGATCCAGAAAGTACTGAAGAAGAGGAAGCCATGAGGATGGCAGTCTGCAAGTTTCTCGTGGGCTCCAGCAAAGAAGTTCTTAATTCTTTTGCTGATCACATTTTTGAGAAAGACGGCAGCAGTCCCCGTCCAAATGTAAAGAAGGATGATAGTGATCTTCCTTAATATCATGTACTATCATTCATGATTAAAATAAAATTTTATTTATAAATATGAACTTGTCTGATGATTTACAAGTATCTATATTTATACATAATACTTTTTAAGGAATTTGCCATTGATAGGCATCATAAATTTCTGACCATCAAGTTCTGAGAGTTGATAAGCTCCATTTGAGAAAACTCTGCTCACAATATAGGGGCCTTCCCACTTTGCGTCGAATTTGCCTTTGCTCATATGAGTCATAGTCATAGGACGTCTGACTGTTAAAACAAGTTCCCCTTTTTGATATGCTCGAACTCTGACTTTCTTGTTAAAAGCTCTTAAAATTCTAGCTTGATAGAATTCAATATTCTGTTGAGCAGATAATTGCTTTTCATCCAGAGCTTCCAACTCCTGAAGTCGAAGACGATCATTATTCTCGGCAGTAAGTTCATTAGTGATTGCTATCCTTAAAGAAGGAGTTTGAATCTCTAATTGAAGAACAGCTTCGCATCCATACACCAGAGAGAAAGGTGTACATTTAGTAGCATTACGAACTGTAGTCCGGTAAGCCCACAAACATTTACCAAGTTTCTCACTCCAATTACGTTTGTTAGTAGAGACAAACTTCTTTAAGAGCTTGATAATGGTCTTGTTGAAAGCTTCTGCTAATCCGTTAGCTGCCAGATTATATGCGGTAGAAGTCACATTGTTGATCCTATGGTCGTCACAGAATCGAGTAAATTTCTGGCTGACGAACTGTGGACCATTATCATGAATAATGCGTCGAGGAATACCAAATCTGTAGATGACATGATGTTTGATAAAGCTGATGACATTGGACGTCTTGACTTCAGATAATGAAATAGCTTCAGCCCATTTAGAGAAATAATCGGTTATTGCGAGAATAAACCGATGACCTTTTGATGATGGCGGATTGATTGGACCAATAATGTCCATGCCCCAAGCTTCGAAGGGCCATGATGCTGCCGTCGGATGCAGAAATTCCGAGGGTTGATGAATAAAATCTGTATGGAATTGACAAGCTTTACACTTTCTCGCATATTCGATGGCATCTGATACCATAGTGGGCCAGTAATAACCCATACGTCGAATACGGTCTTGAAGTTTCGGTCCAGGCTGATGTGCACCACAAATTCCATCATGTGCTTCGCGAATGATTTGTTGAGCCTCATCACCGGCAACACATCGAAGAAGTAAACCATCATAAGCTCGACGATATAAGGTTTTTGTAGTATGATTGTAGTAGAATCTGAGTGATCGTCGTCTGATAGATGCTGCTTCACTCGGATCATCTGGAAGAATATCATACAATACGAAATCTAAGAAAGGAAGTCTCCAATCTTTATCCGTATTCTGAATCTCAGATGAATTACTGAAGATGAATTCCATGCTAGAATCAGATGAAGATGATAATAATTTACAGCTAAATCCAAATCCTCTTGTTGTGTTGACATCATGAGATGTTGATTCTTCAATGTCAATTGGAAGTCCTAGAGTCAGATTGTTCTCGAGATGAAATAATTCTCGATTGCGAACAACAATCATTTGTTGTCGTCTGATTGGAATAGCTAATACCGCCGCAAGATTAGCAAGAGCATCAGCTTCTGTGTTGCATGCTCGCCTAACATGCTCAATGAAGAACCCTTCAAATAAAGAAGCCATAGATATAGCCGATCTGTGATAAGGAACCAGATCTTGATGGCGAACTTCATAAGTACCCCTTATCTGATTGACAATGAGTTTAGAATCTCCATATGCTTCCAAATGTTGAATATTCAGATGTTTAGCGAGTTGAAGACCAATAAGCAGTGCATTGTACTCAGCCACGTTGTTTGAACATAGTTGATCGAGAGAATAAGCCCTTTGGATAGCAAGACCTTTTGGCGACACCAGAACAATTCCAACCCCAGCGACAATGTCACCATTATGACCTATTCTTGAAGCTCCATCAAAAAATAGACGCCAAGTAGGATCTTCTTCAGCAATTTGGTTTGAATCTAGGACTTCATCTGGGATTTCATCATAGAGTTTTGAATTTTCTGGAATTGCATGAGCAGCTAGAAAATCGGCTAAAGCTTGTCCTTTGACTGATTTCTGAGGAATATAGTGTATGTCATACTGAGCAAGTAAGATTCCCCAGTTAGCCAATCGAGAATTCAAAATACTGGGTTTCTTTATCATGATCCGTATAGGATTGATCCGGCAAATGACATGAATAGTCTGACCCGTGATATAATGTCGTGTCTTTTGGACAGCGAACATCAAGGCTAGACATTCTTTTTCGACCGGTGAATATCAAGGTTCAGCTCCGGTCATAGTACGACTGAGGTAGTAAATGGCTTGTTCATGACCATTTTTATTCTTTTGAGCGAGCAATGTACCCAGTGAATGACTCATTGCTCGGGTATACAGAAGGAACGGTATTCCTGAAACAGGAGGTACCAATACTGGAGGGCTCATCAGATATTGTTTTATATCATCGAATGCTTTCTGACATTCATCATTCCAGACAAAAGAAACACCTTTCTTCATAAGTTTATTGAATGGTCTGCATCGTCCTGAAAGATTAGAGATGAATCTCCTGATATAAGCGATTCTTCCTTGAAACCCTCGTAGCTCTTTTAAGGTGCGTGGAGGACGCATCTCTTGGATGGCTTTGATCTTCTCGGGATCCACGTGTATACCTTTAGCGGTAATGACGAAGCCGAGAAATTTGCCACTAGAGACGCCTAAGAAGGACTTAGTAGGGTTCATCTTTAATTGATGCTCACGCATTAGATCAAAAATAGTCTTCAAATCTTGGATGTGATCCTCTTTTTGTCGACTTTTGACTGCAATATCATCAACGTAGCATTCGACTGTTTTCTGCAAAGGTTCACGGAATATAATGCTCATAGCTCGTTGATAAGTTGCTCCTGCATTCTTGAGACCGAATGGCATCACTGTATAACAGTATGTACCGATCGGCGTTCTGAAAGAAGTGTGTTTCTCATCATCTGGAAATATTTTAATCTGATTGTACCCAGAATACCCGTCCATGAATGACATCCGTTCAAACCCACAGGTATTATCGATCATAACATCAGTGATTGGTAGAGGGAATTCATCTTTAGGACATGCCGCATTGAGATCGCGGAAGTCTATACATACTCTGATCTTGCCAGTCTTTTTAAGAACAGGAACTATATTAGCCACCCAATCAGGATGTTGTTCCTCTCTAATAAACCCAGAGGCCATGAGTTTATTTACTTCAGCTTCAATTGCATCCATGATGTCTGGACGAAATCGTCGCTGTTGTTGTTTGACCGGTTTAGCATTCGACAGGATATTGAGTTTATGAGTTGTAATCTGTGGATCAAGTCCTGGCATATCATCATAACTCCAAGCGAAGACATCGATGTATTCACGAATAAGTTTGATCATGTCTTGCTTATTAGTTTCTGAAAGACTTTCACTGATGAATATTGGTTTGGGGGATCCCTCTTCACCAATATCTATTTGAACAAGTTTATCTTCAGTCGGAGGTTCTTTTTGTTCGAACCGGAACTCCCATTGATTATCTAACCTTTGGGCCCATTGTTCTGATTCAGGTGAGATTTCAAACTCGTCTTCGTCTTCATCACTTTTTTCAGAGTAATCAATGGAGACCATATTGGAGGATAGAATATTGCAGTGGAATTCACCGATACTTGTATCAGAATCCCAAGAGGTAGTACTAGAAGAATCAGATCTCTTATCTTCGTCAGATTCGGGATCTTCATGGACAATGTTAATAAAAGGAGTAGGAGCAATATAACCCAATCCGCATTTCGTCCTTCCATATTTCAAAGGAGGGATTCGAACAGGCATTCTTCTTTCTCTACCATTACTGAGGCCAGTTCTGAAGTCATAACCCATATAATGATGTCTTTAGATTGCTGACTATAACGACGTAGTTGTAATCTTCCAGTATCATCATTTTTGTCATCATCTTCAGGGTTAGAAGGATTTTAGGGCCCTTTATAAAAGAATATTGGAATATCTCCTGGCTTTCTGCTGGGAACTAGAAAGTATGAAGTTTGTACTGATTCTAGGGATACGTCTGTATGGAAAGTCTGTACAACTCCTATGGTTATTGTTCTCAAGTTATCTAACAAATGTAAATAACTATGAACATGATTACACACATCAACATACTGCAAAGATGGAGACTTTTTATTAACTTTAAAAGTAGCAGTATTTACATTGGAAGAAGGCTGAGCCTTAGAGATCTTAGCCAAATCAATGACTAAAGGAGGAGAAGAAGAATTAGAAGGAGTTTTGTTTCGATTAAGATCGATAACAAACGGCTCAGAAGAGGTGAGCTCCCTTGAAACTTGAGATGGAAGAGTAGTTCGTCCTCCAACAGGAATGATCAGAGTACCTTGAGTAGACGACTGAGGTAGTGGAGAGATTCGTCCGCTCACTGGAATGATTAAAGAACCTTCTCCAGAGAGTTTGGGAGATTGTTGTTGAGTAGTTCGACCTTTAACAGGGATTATTAAAGTCTCACTTTGTGAATCCTCTTTCTCCATAGCTTGTATCACCCTTGTATACTCTTCTTTGTACATCCGGGAATCATTAAAATAAGCTTCAACCCCATGGAAGGGATTTATATCAGCGACTTCCTTTTGTACTCTTCTATTGCTGTCAATATATTTAAAGCACTGGTAAAGAGTAGAGGGCACCACATTATTTTCATGAAGGAAAGGCCTCCCCATTAGAAGATTATAAGATCCTACGATCTCGATCACATAGAAAGTGACTTTGGATCTAAAATTGCCAATATGAAGTTTCAGATGAATCTTTCCCAGAGGTTCACTTCGGCTCTGATTAAATCCCAGGATAGTAGTAACCGTCTTGGAAAGTTTGTGAAGAGAAATTTTTAATTCATCCAACAGGCTCTTCGGCATTATACTTATAGCAGACCCTGGATCAATGAGGATACGATCTATCTTCATTGTATCGATATAACCGGTGTAGTAGAGAGGTCGATCATGTCGATTATCCTCCAATAGCATGTCGTCTTGTGTAAAGGTGATATTTGGAATAATCTCCAATACACTATTGCAATGTAAGCAAGTGCCAGGTTCTTCACCTGGCTTCTTTAATTGTGCAAGACAAGAGTCTGCCTGAAGAAGTGCCTCACTTAACGTCTCCTGAGTCTCTTTGGAAAGACGTAGAAGTTCAAAGAGTGATATTCTAGCTGGAGTATTAGCAAGTTGTGCTAAAATGTCGAAATTATAAGGCTTCTGAAGTCCAAGAGGAGAGGACTTCTTGATTGGTTTATCAAACCGAGCCTGTTGTTTGCCTTTCTCAAGAGTTGTGGACTTGGGAAGAACAGGTTCAACTGGTGTAGTTGAAGAAACAGGTGCAGTGGATGATTCTTCTTCAGGAGGAACATTAGGAGCATCTTTGTCAACCGGAGGGATATCAGGAGTATCCTCAGGATTCTTGGAATAATCCTTTAGATAAGGTTTCCCCGTTCGAGTAGCACTAGCAAGTGCTTCTTCCTTATCTTTTGGCTCTGCATCAGAAGTAGATCCGAAAGAAGTCATATGACATGACTTAATCTTTCCAGCCTTCTTGGACTTTCGAGATGTAGTCTTTTGAAGAGGAAGAGATTCAAAGTCTGCCACTAAATCAGGATGAATCCACATGATTTCTCCTGTCTCCATAGTGATTGGTACTAATCCGTCAGACTGTGGAGGAGGAATATTCACTATCTCAAGGGTTGCCTTGGGAATAGGAACGATCCCGCTTTCAAGGAGTTGAGGGAGAAAATCTCCGAATTGCATGGAGACGACATTGGAGGTGACAGTCTTCTCTTTCGGAGTAAGAGAGATAGCTCCAGATTTAATCATTTTTTGGATCTTTCCTTTCAGTACATAACATGTACGAATTGTGTGACCCAACATTCTGTGATATGGACAGTATTTAGGATGATCTGTCTTACCAGCTTCATCAGGTTTCTTGATTTCAGGTAATTGTACTTTATTACCCTTCAGCAGACATTCAAAGATACCGAGGACATCATCGTCATCAAAAGAATATTCTTCCTTGGGGTGAGATATTCTCGGTTGTTGAGTTGTAGAGGCAGGAGAAGTTTGAACGGTCGATGCATCTTTACTCTGAAGATTAACTTCAAGAGTTTCTTTTCCCTTGTTTTTATTGAATTTAGCATTATTTTGACCTGTTTCTTTAGGAGACATCTGTACTCCAAAACCTTTGAAGGTTTCAGCACTGATTTCTGCAGCTTTGGCACTGACTATGAAGGAAGGCCAATCTTAAAATTGAGTAGAACCTGTCCACATGCTAATTATTGGCAACAGATTTGATTTGCATGTGTCGATGGTGACAGCATCAAGAGTTCCAAGAGGCATCTTCAGAGCTTCTCTTCGAAACCGTTCAATGAATTCCTCTGTAGTTTCATTATTTTTTTGCTTGATTCTAATAAGAGCAGACATAGTCATGTCATTTAGCCCTTCATAGAATCGTTCAAGAAACATTTATTTGAAACCGGCAAATGAAGTAATGCACCCATCAGGGAGGCTTCTATACCATTCATAGGCTGTTCCTTTGAGACATCCGACAAACACCCGAGTAAAGAGGGCGTCACTTGGTTGCAATTGATCAGTCATCACTTCAAAGTGATTAATAAACTGACTTGGAGAAGTGGTTCCGTCATAGAATGAGATAGTAGGAGGCTTGTATTTAGGAGGATACGATACTTGCTTCCATTCTATCGGATAAGGTTGTTTGATGCCTAACCTTTGTAAACCATCTTTCTATTTGAATGCTTCAAATTGAGTTTTGAGATTCCTCAATTCATCACTAACAACTCCGGAGGATTGTGGAGTTGTAGCTTGTAGAGAATAGTTGGGAGGGGGAACAGCATTATAAGTACTACCTCCAGCTCCAGAGTGACTAGGAACTGGTTGAACTTGCCCAGGAGTATTGGATTGGACTGCTAGACGAACATGTACTGGACTTACACCAGTGTCAATTGGTGTAGCTCCTGGTACAGTCTGTCGATTTTGTAATTGGGCTGCCATGAGTTCATATATTGACTTCATATTATCAGCCATAAACTTCATTTGCTGTTCCAAAGAAGCAATTCTTTGTTCTTGAGGAGTCATGGAAGAAGAAGGTTCATCAGTATTCCCATCAACCATGTATGTTGTGACTGTACGAGGGATTATTGATGAACTTGTGGATATTGTTTGTTCTGAATCACTGCTTTGTGTATCAAAGTCAGTTATAGGAGAACTACCCCCAGTAGGAAGAGGTGGAAAGTTAGATTTCCTAAGAAATTCAGAATCATCTTCAGGAATCAAAGTCCTTTGAGTAGAAGCCAGGACTCTTGATCTGGTGCCTCTATATACTCCATCTGGACTATCATTTCTACCCCCAGTATCCTGAGAGGTCATATTGACAGAAGCATACAGAGGTTCATCTTCATCAGGCATAGGTTCACACTGAATCCGATTGAAGACAGATTGTCATTTGGTTTGACATCTGTATTACATTGTGACTCTCGGCTGGAAGTCACATTCATGATCAACATGGTTCTGATCCATTGATTGACATCTGCATTGAATTATGACTCTTGGCTGGAAGTCACATTCAGCATGGTCCATCGACATAGAATTATTCCTTCTCTTCTGTTGAAGATGTTCTCGTAGATCTATTTGTGAAGATTGAGATACATCAGAGAATATTCTCTGGTTCTTGGGTCTTGATGGCTCTTGGTTATATAGAGAGTGATTAATGTGAGCCACATAATTTCTAGCATACTCTGCATCTGGATCTCTTACTTTTGTTCCCGATTGGTATGGTTTTTTGACACCAAAAGTGCTTCCTAAGTGGATTTGATCAAGTTTTGCTCTTAGATCAGTTGGAGGTAACACATTAGTTCTTGAAACTTGGAGTTTTCCTTCTATTGATCTGGATATTTGCAGAGAAGGAAGAATTGGACCACCCCCTTGATTAGGAGTTGGTAACAGACTCTCTTTCATAGACAAATTATGTGCCCAATTCGAAGAAGTCGTAGAAGAAGACATTAAGAAATGTTTCTTCTTAGACTTATTCAAGTTTTGAGACATAGAATGTCCAGAAGGAAGAGTAGTCAAAAGACCATCTCCTTTTCTTTGACTAACAAAATTGTCAGTCAAAGCTGTTCCTGAAGTAAAAACTACAGGAGCAGAAGAAACAACTAAAGAGTTATCTCTTTTCGAAGGGACTTTGTGTAGAGGAGTTTTAGCAAGACAACCCCCAATTGTAATAGAACTTGGTAAAGAAGAAGAGATAGCTAAAAAGCTATTCTTTCTAGAGCATGCTGGTGACAATTTGGCTAAGGAGCTTGTATTGTCAGTGTACAATGTTTTGGCTAAGGAGCCAAGTTTTGGTGAAATACACGCTGGAATAGGCTTGGCTAAGAAGCCATTGCTGTTAGCGTGACTTTTGAATTTAGGAATACACGCTGGAACAGTTTTGACAAAGGAGCCAGTACTGCCAGCGTGACTTTTGGATTTTAGATTGCACGCTGGAACAGATTTGGCTAAGGAGCCAGTACTGCCAGCGTGACTTTTAGAATTAAGATTGCACGCTGGAATAGGCTTGGCTAAGGAGCCAGTGCCGCCAGCGTGACTTTTGGTTGCTGTTGTCTTTGAACACACAAGAGTGTGTGTGCTTGCAGTAGACTCCTTGCCAGTGTTAAGAGTAGACACTGTGGCAGAGACTTCACCATTGGCTGCCAACTGATTCTTAGGGACATAGACAGAGTGTCCCTTCGACTTGGCAGTAGTGATGGAGGCTGAAGTGGGCTTGCCACCCTTAGCCCGCTGCATTTCTTCGTAGGCGAGTTGATCGAATTGGATCGATATCACCTTCTTCGTCGAGCCGACCAACGAAGTATCGTATTGAGTTGTTGCCATCTCAGAAGAGAAGATGGCTTTCCCCAGCAGAGTCGCCAATTTGTTTTCTATAAATAAATTCACTTTATTTATTGTGTATCTGGAAAAATTACAACTGTAGGAATCCGATCTAGAAGACGATCGCTTTATCCCTTGGACGATGCGAAGAAGAAAAGCTCTCAAAAATGCAACAGCAATTTAGATATCTATGTATCTGTACAATAAAATGAGAAAAGAACTCTATTTATAGAGTCAAAAATAACTAAAAAAGATAACTGTCTTCACAGCCTCTGCCTAGTTGAAAATCACGCAGAATTTAACATACGCAGAGTTATGAGCAGTTACTGGACGTGGCCTGTAACTGTTGGACACATGGCAATCGTGCATGAGTCGTGTGCAAGTTACAGGACACGCAGGCGAGAGATTAGTGGCATGGCCGCCACGTACTCCAATTTGATGAAATCCATACAGGCTCGTTGAGGATGAAATCCACGCAGACTCGGGTCAGAAAGCTTCAAAATCCACGCAAACTTGGGACAAGAAGCTTCAGGATCCACGCAGACTTGGGGCAAAAAAACTTCAAAATCTACGCAGACTTGAGGAAGAAAACTTCAGAATCCACGCAAACTTGAGACAGAAAGCTCAAAATATACGCAGACTTGAGGAAGGAACATAATCCACGCTCGATTGAGGCAGGACTGCCAGCTGTCTTGATTCGACGTGCCTCGACTGACACAAAATCTCTGAAAATAATTACTTTGTCAGTCGCATTAAATGACAAGAAGCTCTTTTGGTACGCCAACTTGATGCAGGCTGAGTCTTGTTGAAGAAGATTTCGAAAGTCACGCAATAGTCGGCTGTGATCTCTCGAGTTCTGTGCATACGTGGCATACAAGGAGACATTCTTCGACTGTCGTGCTGTCAGTCATGATGAAATTTCTGACAAATGATGAGCTGTCACTAGCGTGATTTTTTAAACATTTGTCCTGATCACTTCTGTGTGACTTTGAGACTCAGTTCTGATCAACTCAGTGTGACTATTATTTTTGAGGCCTACAGTGATTATGATATTTTAATGTCATTTTTGGCCTAAGAATATTTTTGCATTTGACCTCTTTGAATTATTTTGATATTATTTTATTATTTATGATATTATTTTGGGGTTATTTGAGTCGGGTTCGAATTTCAACTCAATCCGACTTGAAACGGGGACCCGGGGGATAGTTTGACTCTAGTGGGGCCCACACACTAGTTAGGCATGGCCCACATGATATTAATTTTAGTCCACATGATAGAAATATTTTAGTTAGAGGTTAGACTAATTATTATGGATAAGGTTAGTGTGATTAGAGACTTTAGAATGACTAATTTAGCCCCAACCAATTAGCCCTTTCCTAATACTAATAGAATAGGTTAGTGGAGGCATTTTGGACCTTACCATAATAGGACAAATAGCCCCATATGGCCAGCCACTTTGGGAGAGGATAGGCTCAAGTTTATTTCATTATTCTCATCCACACTCTCTCTCTTGTTCTTTCCCAAATTTCTAGAGAGCAGTCCCTAGCAATTTCTCCACCAAATCCTTCCATTTTGCCACCAAATCCTTCCATTTCGCCACCAAATCTTCTTCTTTCCTTCTCCATTCTAGACAAGGAGGAAGCTACCCAAGTTTGAGAGGATTCGGAGCTCGTTTGTGTCCTTTTGGAATCTCTACGTTTCGGTGTCGCTCCGGAAAGGCTTTTCTTCGATTCGATCTACCGGTAGGTATAAATCCCTTCTCCTTTTCATTTTCTCATGCATATAGGTCTATTTTGAACCAATAGGAATGACCCCCATGGTTGTATATCCATTTGTGTCCATTTCGTGTCCATTTGGAGGTCATAGGAGTGTCCTTTGTGTTGTGGTTGTGTCCATGTGGGAAAACCCCAAATTTGGACACACTATGTGTCGCTGTTATGTATGAATGAATTATTACATGTTTAATCTCATATTTTTGTATTGGAGATGTGTTATATAGTGTCTCATATATATATATATATTAGTGTAGAGAGTGATTTCTTGATATATTATGTTATATACTTGTGTTCTTTTGTCTCAAACTACCCAAATCCGTCATGATTTTTAGCCACGTTTTTAATTTCAGCCCTAACTTAGAAATGTTATAACTTCTAGCTCAAAGCTCGGTTTAATCTTCCGTTTTTTTAAAAGAAGCGTATTGAAGTTAGATTTCCAAAAACATGTATTAATAGGCCTAATTCTTTCTGTAACTTTCTGGAGAATTATTTGAGTGTTAGCTGTACGAAAGACAAATGCGTTCTCGGTGTTTTCGCGATTCCGGGAGTTTTCGGAAACGAAAACGCGATCCGTTTGAAGTTTCGGAAAGCTAACACATAGATCTATAACATAATTTAATCCTAGATTTTAAATCATGTTGAGATGGTAGAGTATTGATTATTAGTAGGAGTTACTATTCGACATATGCATTTTGTGCACCCTTGTGTGTAATATAATGTTCTATTTGATTTTAACCCATATTAATGTATATACATTATGTAATTTAATAGAGAATGCAAGCATGAGTAAATAGTTAAATAAATGATGTATGAGGTGTAAGTATCCTATCTAATGTAAGCATGTATAAGTATGGCTTGTAATGAATATGTAGGTTCCATAGTATGTAATGTATGGTGCATATAGTAGTGCAAGAGAATAAATGAATGATGAATGAATGCAAGCATGAATGTAATATAATAATAGATGTAATGTATGCAATATACAAGTTAATAAGATGTAATGTTCTATGTTAACACAAATCCTATATTACCTCATGTACCCCCTTACACTATGTTGACACTATCACACTTGACACATTGTTCACTTACACTTTGACACTCTTTGATATGTATACACTATGTATACCCATTTAACCCTCACTTGCCCCTTTGCCATGTTCACATACACACACATAGCCTCTTAAATAAGTATTTATGAATATAGTTAACTTAGCTATGTATGTATATTATATATATGTTAGCATATTGTGTTGTAATATATAAGTTTATATAACCATTTGAAATACCATGATTATAGACCTAATGTTGAATACCAATATATGCATGTGTATATATGTGTAGACATATATAGCTTAAAGTAATAGATTACCTAGTGTATATCCAATGTGAATTCTTGCCTATTTGAGTATTGAATAATTGCATGCTATATAGAGTTGGGTGTATGTTGGCTTGTATAGCCTTGTATTGATGTGTGCTTGCTAGAATAGTCTTGGTTAGGCCTAGTAAGACTTGCTGGGTTAGGATATGACCTAGTTTGACCTATTTTGACTAGTGTAGTTGACCAGAGTTGACCAAGGGTTGACTTTGGCCTAGTTTGACCTAGATTCATGTAGAATGCATTGTAGTGCTTTATATTACCCTTCTGGACATGTTGTGACTTGTGCTGTTCTAATTAGGAGCCAGACACCTCTCCTCGGACAGTATATTTACTTTGGACATTCAGACATCAGGCGAGTACATTCTCTGATAGTTCTTTTATTTATTTGTCAATTACTGTACTTCAGTTCTAGTTAGCTGTATATGATTCTCTGTTACAAACACGTACTTTTATTTCTGAATCCATGTATGTGACACACATACTTACTTGTCTTACCTCTATTATTCGAATTACCATACGAATCACCATACGAATCACCATACGAATCACTATTCGAATCACCCTATTCGTATCTTCATATGTTGGTTGGAATTTTATTCGATTGATGTGTCGGATTTTGGATTCATTTGTATTAGATGGGTGGGAAAATACTTGATTAGACATGTAAACATTCCTACTATTCGAACCACCCCCTGTGAATATATTCGAACGATAGCCATTCCACACATGGCCAGGTGTGTGATGTGCCAGATTTACCCTTAGCTGTTTACATGTCTAACTAAGTATTTTAAAACACACTTGGAGAATTTATTCGAATCATTATTAGAACATCAGGTGAATGACTATTCGTATCACCTTATTCGTATCACCTTATTCGATTCACCTTATTAGAATAATGATTAGAATTACATTCGACTCATCTTATATTAGACTCACATTAGGATTACACTCGACTTATATTGTACCATCTGAACTCATTATGTTACTCTAGTTCAGCTAGATCTTATTTTACAGTCTTCTTTGCTATGCTTCTCTTCTTGTTTAGTTACCTTACTTTCTTTATACCTTAACTGCTCTCTACATCATTACTCGTACAAACTGCCATTTTCATCAATACAACTGTCTATAACTGCTTTATAGTTCTCTGTTATTTACTTGGGATTTCTTGATGAATTGTACTCGTTTCTGTCCTGACTGGACCTGTTGATAAATTTTACAGATAGCCTGGAGGTTGCCTGCTAGCCTAGAGGAGACACAGTAGAGGTTGTATAGTTAGTTATTTCAGTTGTATTGAGTTGTATTTATTCTATGGATTACTGTATTGAGCTTTGAGATATTTTCTGGGTTTGTGTATCTAGACACTTAGACTTCTATCTGCTGTATCTCTTTTGGATTTCATGTTTTACCTATCTTTTATCTTGCTCTACCTTAGTTGTGATTAAGACTGTATCTGCTATGTCACCTCCATTCGGAGAGTATATACTGTACAGGTACCTTTATATTGTTAGATGTTTGACCTAGGACAGCGTTCTACCGTCGATACTGTGGCGTAGGCTGGAAGTACCCACGTCTCGTGCCCTTACTCTAGGGCGCGGGTCGTGACACGTTTTTAGTGGTGGCCCATGCAGGTCGAGTTTATGTAGTGGTATTCGAACTAGAGTATCACTACAGCCTGCAGTAGGATTAAGATATTTTTGGAGGTACTCAATCACATTAGAAAAAACTCTTAATCCGATTCCTTTTGTCTAAAATTGTTGCTTATTGACTTCCCTTGAATATAAACTGTTCTCCTTGAATTTTCGCTTCATTCTCAGAAATTGCTTCTTGTTTTGATCTGTCTTCATGATGGTTATGAAGACACGATCTCATCGCTTCGGTTCGGGGGATACTATCGAGAGGCTGGCCACCTCTCGTCCTGTTCATCAGGGCCTCGAGACCGCAGCTTCTGTTGTGCCGACTCAGGTTGGCGTTTCTGCTACATTGGAGGTGCATCTCCGTCTGTACAGAGACTTTTCCTTTCGCTTTCGGTTTGTCTCAGCAGCAGCGATTCATGCAGCATCAGCAGCAGAGATTTGTGCAGTATCAGTATCAGGCTGGAGGAAACCAGCAGGGTGAGCCATCGTCAGGACAGTCGAGGATGCACAGAACGTTGGAGATCTTGCTGCAAGTTTCGTTCTTCTCAATTCCATTCCCGCAATTGTCTTTTATAATTACCTTGAAATCCGATTCCATCTGTTCCTTGTTGATTGATTAATTTTGTCATGTTACTCTTTTGTTGTGTTTGTTTTTCTTCTGAGAAGATCATATGGGCTAGGTCGCGTAAATCATGGGATCTAGAATCCTCGATAGTCGTGTTAGTTGGCATAGTGAGGACATGTAGTCAAATTTTGGATGTATTCTCGGGTATAGGAATTTAAGGTTTTCGCCATCGTATGCGGCAGTGCAAAAATTTTAAATACCATGAACCTAGAGGTACGTACCTTAGTCAAGGACTATGTGATTATCGTAGCCTTGCTCACTAGCATGATGAAGACTCTGGACAATATGATTTTGGACAGACGCATATGATTAACAGATTGTATCTTGAGAAGGTTTAAACATCATACCCTTTTGATTGTTATAAATGACTTAGGAGTAGGGATATTTAGTTTTGTAGAGCTTATTCATAGGTAGTTCATTCATAGTATAATGGTGTGATGACTTGTAAAGTGTCTGTACCCTAGAGGTGATAGTTAGCATTGGTGTTAGAATAGTAACTCATTGCCGATAATTCTCCTGTTATCTATAATACCAACCAGTTACACATAGGATGTTAGTATGCCTTACAGCCTTGATGATTATTACTACTTTCCCTTACCTTTTCCAGTGAGGCACCCATGACCAGAGCCTGCCTTTGAGTATAGTTGTAGTTTCACCTAAGACCGAGATATCTATTTGCATAGATAGATTGCAGATGATATTGGCATAAGGGATATAGGTTAGTTGGTATCTATAGGCCATTGTTGTATAGGGTTATAAACATGTTGTTTAGCCTATACTTGGTTCAGTTTTCCATTTTAGTTAAGTTCTCTTCGTGTTGAGTTCCTTTGTGTTGATCACCTTTATAGGCAGTGTGCAGACCCTTCACTAGATACCATGTCCCCTTGATTCAGACCATTCATCCTTAGCCTAGTTCAAAGCATTGTTTCAGACCCTTATAAGTTTAGTCTGCCTTAACCCTTGGTTGATCAGTTATGTATATATATATATATATGATATACTTAGGATATATGTGATGGGTTGTTGTTCTTGAGCATATATATATGTGGTATTTGGTATTCATGTGCTTAGCTTGTAGGTATTTAGTTATATGTGACTTGATAGGATTGGGAAGAGCTAGTCTATTATAGAGTTTCTCTTTTGCTAAATTCTAGTTGCCAACACCTAGATAGCTAGCATAGGTAAAACTCTAAGAAGTTGACCAGTTGATGACCAAGTACTTGGATGTTGAGAAATTGACTAGTGATTGACCCTTGACTATGTTTGACATAGAAGGGGGTGCGATCATCTTAATTTCGAGGACGAAATTTTTATAAGGTGGGTAGGATTGTAACACCCAGTTTTTCAGATGAGAGTAATTTTGAAATTTTGTAATTATAATAATTATTTATTGATTATTATTTCATGATATAGTTTTTGGTGATTTTAAATTATTTTAAAATTATTTAAATCAATGACTTGTGGTTTTGACGTTTTGCTAGTGAAACCCTAGAGACTGTTTGACCTAGAGCCTAACCATGTGATTATGATATTTTAATGTCATTTTTGGCCTAAGAATATTTTTGCATTTGACCTCTTTGAATTATTTTGATATTATTTTATTATTTATGATATTGTTTTGGGGTTATTTGAGTCGGGTTCGAATTTCAACTCAATCCGACTTGAAACGGGGACCCGGGGGGTAGTTTGACTCTAGTGGGGCCCACACACTAGTTAGGCATGGCCCACATGATATTAATTTTAGTCCACATGATAGAAATATTTTAGTTAGAGGTTAGACTAATTATTATGGATAAGGTTAGTGTGATTAGAGACTTTAAAATGACTAATTTAGCCCCAACCAATTAGCCCTTTCCTAATACTAATAGAATAGGTTAGTGGGGGCATTTTGGACCTTACCATAATAGGACAAATAGCACCATATGGCCAGCCACTTTGGGAGAGGACAAGCTCAAGTTTTTTTTATTATTCTCATCTACACTCTCTCTCTTGTTCTTTCCTAAATTTTTAGAGAGCAATCCCTAGCAATTTCTCCACCAAATCCTTCCATTTCGCCACCAAATCTATCTATTTCGCCACCAAATCTTCTTCTTTCCTTCTCCATTCTAGCCAAGGTGAAAGCTACCCAAGTTTGGGAGGATTTGGAGCTCGTTCGTGTCCGTTTGGAATCTCTACGTGTCGGTGTCGCTCCTGGAAGGCTTTTCTTCGATTCGATCTACCGGTAGGTATAAATCCCTTCTCCTTTTCATTTCCTCATGCATATAGGTCTATTTTGAACCCATAGAAATGACCTCCATGGTTGTATATCCATTTGTGTCCATTTCGTGTCCATTTGGAGGTCATAGGAGTGTCATTTGTGTTGTGGTTGTGTCCATGTGGGAAAACCCCAAATTTGGACACACTATGTGTCGTTGTTATGTATGAATGAATTATTACATGTTTAATCTCATATTTTTGTATTGGAGATGTGTTCTATAGTGTCTCATATATATATATATTAGTGTAGAGAATGAGTTCTTGATATATTATGTTATATACTTGTGTTCTTTTGTCTCAAACTACCCAAATCCGTCATGATTTTTATCCACATTTTTAATTTCAGCCCTAACTTAGAAATGTCATAACTTTTAGCTCAAATCTCGGTTTAATCTCTCGTTTTTTTAAAAGAAGCGTATTGAAGTTAGCTTTCCAAAAACATGTATTAATAGGCATTATTCTTTCTATAACTTTTTGGAGAATTATTTGAGTGTCAGCTGTACGAAAGACAAATGCGTTCTCGGTGTTTTCGCGATTTCGGGAGTTTCCGGAAACGAAAACCCGATCCGTTTGAAGTTTCGAAAAGCTAACACATAGATCTATAACATAATTTAATCCTAGATTTTAATTCTTGCTGAGATGGTACAGTATTGATTATTAGTAGGAGTTACTATTCGACATATGCATTTTGTACACCCTTGTGTGTAATATAATGTTCTATTTGATTTTAACCCATATTAATGTATATATATTATGTAATTAAATAGAGAATGCAAGCATGAGTAAATGGTTAAATAAATGATGTATTAGGTGTAAGTATCCTATCTAATGTAAGCATGTATAAGTATGGCTTGTAATGAATATGTAGGTTCCATAGTATGTAATGTATGGTGCATATAGTAGTGCAAGAGAATAAATGAATGATGAATAAATGCAAGCATGAATGTAATGTAATAATAGATGTAATGTATGCAATATACAAGTTAATGAGATGTAATGTTCGATGTTAACAAAAATCCTATATTACCTCATGTACCCCCTTACACTATGTTGACACTATCACACTTGACACATTGTTCACTTACACTTTGACACTCTTTGATATGTATACACTATGTATGCCCATTTAACCCTCACTTGCCCCTTTGTCATGTTCACATACACACACATAGCCTCTTAAATAAGTATTTATGAATATAGTTAACTTAGCTATGTATGTATATTATATATATGTTAGCATATTGTGTTGTAATATATAAGTTTATATAACCATTTGAAATGCCATGATTATAGACCTAATGTTGAATACCAATATATGCATGTGTATATATGTGTAGACATATATAGCTTAAAGTAATAGATTACCTAGTGTATATCCAATATGAATTCTTGTCTATTTGAGTATTGAATAATTGCATGCTATATAGAGTTGGGTGTATGTTGGCTTGTATAGCCTTGTATTGATGTGTGCTTGCTAGAATAGTCTTGGTTAGGCCTAGTAAGACTTGCTGGGTTAGGACATGATCTATTTTGACCTAGTTTGACTAGTGCAGTTGACCAGAGTTGACCAAGGGTTGACTTTGGCCTAGTTTGACCAAGATTCATGTAGAATGCATTGTAGTGCTTTATATTACCCTTCTGGACATGTTGTGACTTGTGCTGTTCTAATTAGGAGCCAGACACCTCTCCTCGGACAGTATATTTACTTTGGACATTCAGACATCAGGCGAGTACATTCTCTGATAGTTCTCTCATTTATTTGTCAATTACTGTACTTCAGTTCTAGTTAGCTGTATGTGATTCTCTGTTACAAACACGTATTTTTATTTCTGAATCCATGTATGCGGCACACATACTTACTTGTCTTACCTCTATTATTCGAATCACCATACGAATCACCTTACGAATCACCATACGAATCACTATTCGAATCACCCTATTCGTATCTTCATATGTTGGTTGGAATTTTATTCGATTGATGTGTCAGATTTTGGATTTATTTGTATTAGATGGGCGGGGAAATACTTGATTAGACATGTGAACATTCCCACTATTCGAACCACCCCCTGTGAATATATTCGAACGATAGCTATTCTACACCCGGCCAGGTGTGTGATGTGCCGGATTTACCCTTAGCCGTTTACATGTCTAACTAAATATTTTAAAACACACTTGGAGAATTTATTCGAATTATTATTAGAACATCATGTGAATCACTATTCGTATCACCTTATTCGTATCACCTTATTCGATTCACCTTATTAGAATAATGATTAGAATTACATTCGACTCATCTTATATTAGACTCACATTGGGATTACACTCGACTTATATTGTACCATCTGAACTCATTATGTTACTCTAGTTCAGCTAGATCTTATTTTACAGTCTTCTTTGTTATGCTTCTCTTCTTGTTTAGTTACCTTACTTTTCTTGTACCTTAACTGCTCTCTACATCATTACTCGTACAAACTGCCATTTTCATCAATACAACTGTCTATAACTGCTTTATAGTTCTCTGTCATTTACTTGGAATTTTTTGATGAATTGTACTCGTTCCTGTCCTGACTGGACCTGTTGATAAATTATACAGATAGCCTGGAGGTTGCCTGCTAGCCTAGAGGAGACACAGTAGAGGTTGTATAGTTAGTTATTTCAGTTGTATTGAGTTGTATTTATTCTATGGATTACTGTATTGAGCTTTGAGATATTTTCTGGGTTTGTGTATCTAGACACTTAGACTTCTATCTGCTGTATCTCTTTTAGATTTCATGTTTTACCTATCTTTTATCTTGCTCTACCTTAGTTGTGATTGAGAATGTATCTGCTATGTCACCTTCATTCGGAGAGTATATACTGTACAGGTACCTTTATATTGTTAGTTGGTTGACCTAGGACAGCGTTCTACCGTCGACACTGCGGCGTAGGCTGGACGTACCCATGTCTCGTGCCCTTACTCTAGGGTGCGGGTCGTGACAAGTCCTATCTGTGTTACAAATCGTGCAGACATAAATGAATGCGATACACCTGAATCAAATAATACTGATACTTGAAAAGAGTTGACGAGAATGGTACATGCCACCACCTCACCTGAAGCTAACTCTTCTACTACGGTCAGAGCCATAGCCTGACCTTGCCCTCTTGGTGCTGGTCCCCTCTGCTGGTGACCTCTCTGCCTGTTCTGAATCTGAGCTTGGGCATACTGCTGAGCCTGAGGCGACAATGGCCTCATAAGCTGGTACTTCTGCTGTACTGGTGCTGGACCCCTAATCGATGGACTGGTTAGGTTTGATGATGATGAAGTGGCTCTATTCGGACAGGACCCTATCTGGTGATCCGGTGCCCTACAAGCCAAGCATAATTCCTGTGCTCTGCGACACTCTGATACTACATGTCCTGGTTTTCCACAATGAGTGCAGCCCATTACGGAAGACAGCTTCTGCTTCTGTTGCTGAGGATACGTCGGCGTCGAGTGCTGAACCGACGAAACTGTGGCCGCCCTCCTAGGAGCTCCAATAGTCAAAGCCCTAGCTGTCGGGGCTGGTGCTGAAGAGTGGGACATCTGCCTATGAGACCTCTTTCGTCCGCTTCTATCTACAATCCTCTGTGAAGTATACTCATGCCTCTTTGCTGCTCGTAAGACGACATCAAACGTCTGGTGCTCAAACTGCTCCACAGATATGATAATCTCTGGGTGGAGCCCCTGCTGGAATCGCTGGGCTCGATCCAATTCGGTTACCACCAAGGTAGGAGCAAACCGACAAAGTTTAGAAAACTCGGCCGCATATCCATCGACAGTCATGCCCATCTGCTTAAGATTGGTGAATCTTATCTACAGATCATACCGAGCTACTGTATCGAAGTACTTGGTCTGAAACTTGTTTCTGAATACCGCCCATGAGACAGACGTCGGTAATCCAACTACTAGCATCGCCCACCAGCTGCGGCCTAAGTCTAATAACTATTGGCGCACAACGGCCACCTTTTCATCCTCAAGAATCCTAGCTGCTTCTGGGACAACCTCTGTATCCTGAAGCCATGCATCAGCAGCGATGGCTTATTCACTGTCATCAAAGAAATGAGGGTTCAGACGCTTGAAGCTGTTGGCCACGTTGTTCCCTTGGTAACCAACTCTGCCCAAGGCATCTTGTACTGTCTGGTGTAGGGCATCTCCCCGACGATCTTGAGATGCAAGCAATTTCATGATGAGACCCACCAGGGTTCCGTTATCAGGCTCTGCAGACTGGACTGGCTGAACTGGGGCTCTAGATCCCCGGAATGCATGACTCGGGAGGCCGCTCCAGAGTGCTGGGCTTGGTCTCCAGGTTGCTGCTGGTCCACTGGAGGTGCTCCGCCTTACTGATCGATAGGACCAGGAATAATGCCACTGAAGAAACGACATGGGGAACAATAAGGAAGGACCATAATAAATCGAGGATATAAATATGTGATCAGGTCAAGATTTTGGAAAGATTAGAAGACACGAGTAGATATCAAGGACGAGTGCTGATTGAGACATCTATTCAGTGAAACCCTCACACATCTTGATTTACAAGACCTGCATGGGCCACCACTTAAACCGTGTCACGCCCCAGAACTAGAATACTGGAGAGCAGGGGACAGACACAGCCAGCTACGTATATTGAAGTGAATCCCACCACATAATACGGTCACGGCTGTCAAGATGCATGAGGGTTTACTACAAGCCATTAGTCACTTAGGGTCAAGAACAAGCCTAGTGTCTTAATCTCAAGCAAGCAAGTAAATATAACAAGATGGTAGATCATCAGACATACAAAGTAAGACATCCCAAATATTACATATTCAGATGATCATGAAGCTAGTCATACAAAATTCGAAGACTAGCAAGAGTTTAAGTCATACATGATCAACCCTAGGATTTGTCAATCATGTTACAGCCCTTAGGCAGACAGGAATGTAAATTCAATACGAGCTAACACTTGCTCGACGGCTAAACGCCTCAAAAGAATAATTTTACAATTAGAATAAGAGAGCAAAATAAAATCTACTCGTTGCCAGGGTTGCGCCTAGTGTTCACCATCTGGATGAAAGGCTGGAAGATCCTCGGGTGCTACTCCAAAATCTGGCCATACAAAACCAGCTGGATCAGACCCCAGAAAGAGCAAGTGCCACAAGGGAGGCTTTACTTAAGAACTAAAACTAGCATATTAGCACATGAGACGTAAAGGATAATAAAAGACATGATTTAGAGAAAACAAGGTGATAAACGATAAGACAACTAAGGAACTATTCTGGTAGCCAAGTTACAACCCATAAACCAAACAAGGACCGGGGTTGTAATCCTTCACCTGAACAGAGCTTAGTCTCCAACCAATTATCAACAAGAATATAGCATAACTGTAATGTGCAGAAATAACCATGTAGTGGTCTTGCTAGACAAGACTAGACTGGACTCCATCCATCAAACACGGCCAAGTAATGAGTACGGCTTGATACTTTAACTAAGTAGGGTTATCACAAGCCTAGTTACTAACAAAATGCATCGAGATGTTCCAACAGCCACAAGCCCTGTAGTCTTAATCCAGGTTATTCGGTCAAAAGTTAAGAGAGTTGGATTAGGTGACATGGGGGTGCAACACATGACAGTGTGCTAGAAATGTGCCCTACTAGACGGCAGGCTACAAGTCCAATTAGGGCGCCCAGATAACGGGACTGCCTATAGCTGAAAAATCTCTTCATGAACTACTTGATCAATCTAGTCATTATCCTAGTCAGATTCAGTATGAATCCCTGACCGTGGTAACCAGGAATTCATGTCCTAGACATGATGCAAGACGAGACATGTAGCTTATACAAGCACAAACACCCACGGTGTCAAGATAAGAGTTACTTAGCAAGTCAAGATAGCCGTAACAATAGCATATCGAGATTATCATGTTAGGTTTACTTATCAAGTATGCGCCACAACGGGCCACTATCATGTCATGTTACTTGTCAAGAGTGCACCACGACGGATCACTATCAAGAATCATCATGTCAAGTTACTTGTTACTTGTTACTTGTTAATTGTTTAGAGTGTACCTCAACAGGCCGCTATCGTGTTCTATCCTTACATTATCATGAATGAGAGAAACTTGCATAAAATAGCTAGTAGCATATTCTTAAAGCCAAGAAAAAGATCTACAACTTTTATGTTGGGAGTTGAAAGAAATTTTAGCCACAATTTAGCCAAATCGGACATAAAACAGCCAAAATAGGCACTATACGGCACTATGCAAGCCATACGGCACTATTTATCCATACGACACTATGCAAGCCATGTGGCACTATGCATCCATGCGGCACTATTCATTCATGCGATACTATTCATTTCTGTGGCACTATGCATCCATGCGGCACTATTCATTTTTGCGACACTATGCAAGCCATGCGGCACTATTCATTGTCCCTGCCAAATTCAGGACAGATGAACAAGAAAATGTCCAAATCTTATTTTGGCCATAACTTCCACAAAACAAGTCAAAATCTAACTTTTGAAAGGTCCATTTTGGGTCAAATCGAATTCTCTACAACATAGAACTCTCATAACTTGAAAATAATAAAGTTTGGTAGATCAAAATCCAAGAAAATCGAAAAGATTACAAACTTATATCAATAAAAATCCATCCATCAAACCCAAAAATGTCAAGTTCTAAAGAGGCTTAAAATCAAGTAAGGAAGAGAATGGAACAATAAAACTTAAGATCCATCATGAAGCAAGTTGCACTTGCCTAGGACTTGGTAGGTGGGAGGAGTAAATGAAGAAGATGAAGAAGTAAATGAAGAAGTAAATAAGGAGAAAGAGAGAGAAGGAGTCGGGTTATATATCAACCCTCTCCATCTCAAACCAAACCAAGCCAAGCCAAGCCAAACCAAGTCAAATTGAACCAAACCAATCAAATAAACCAAGTCAAGATTAAACCAAGACAAGGCTAAGCAAAACAAGTCTTACTTCGGTCCACCTGATAAATGCCGAAAATCTCATATACGCATACAAAAATACATATAACGGGAAACGGGAGTGACAACTTCCAATCTCTATAAAACTTTCTTGATTATACATGTGATCTATATTTCTAGATTTGTTATAATTACATTGTGGACTTGTTCCAGGCTTACTTGTATCTTGTTTTGTTAGTGTTGGGAGGGGAAAACTTCTAGTAGGCATATTGAATACGTCCAGTTGCGATGCCACTACCCTTTCTAAATATTTGTATTTATTGGTATTTTGATTCGATATTTTATCTATACTTCGTGTATTTTGTACTGATACTGTATCACATGTCATGTACTCAGTGTATATGTACCTGATACTGAAGCAATATATCCAGTTTATCTCTTGGTTATTTGGTTTTGGTTTTCTTATGAGTGTCTCGAGATCTGTACAGACAAATCACCCGTTGTGTTATCGATAGGTCTAAAACTGATTATAGACATATGTAAGTTGATTTGGATTTTGTTTTCTTGTAAGATAATAATAGGGAGACCACCCTAGACCCCTAGATAGACCCTTGGTATTGTCATGGATCCGTACTAGGCCTCCTGCATAGACTGGTGTACCCTAGTAATCCTAAAAATAGAAAATTTGTTGTACATAAAGTATACCAACAATATATTGTTCATAGCATGTTGGCACAATCAGCAACTGTTCAGTTTGCTGTCTCTTTAGCTATTGGGCTAATATTTATCTTGTGGATGACCCTAATTGGTGGGTGCCATGGAATATCTATTTCTTTTTTTATATATAATCTCTCTCTCTCTTTCTCTTGCTCTCTCCACTCTTCACTCTCCTTCACAATTGTATCATCTCCTTAACTCTTCTTATAGCATTAACAACCGAAAATTCCAAAATTAGCAATTAGGACATTAGAAGTGCAGCATTAGGTGGCATGGACTAAAAAGTGGATTAAATGTTGTATAAATACATTAGAAAAGCTTAGGAAAAAAAGGTTAGGTAATTTTTAGATTTTATTATGAATATTTGGAAGTCTAGAAATTTAATATTATTTAATTCTAGACTCTAGGAATTTTAGAAGCTAGGGTGTGAATTTGGACCCCCAATATTTTTTAGTAAGCTAGAACATTATTTTAGAGTTTTCCCTAATTTTTATATTTTAGGGGGATTTAATAGAATTTATTTGTATTTATTTAAGCTAATAGTAATTATAAAATAGGTTTTGGAATTTTAGAAAAGAATAAATAAAATAAAACACATTTTTTCTCCAAACCCGCACATACAGTAGGGGGACCCACCCATTGGTTAGTTGCGCCAACCCACTAGGACCCACAATGCTGTTGGGGTCCCAAAAATCAACTCGGGCCCACCAATCAACAAAACTCCCTCGTCGCACATGTAGGAGGGTGGGCCACATGTCAGATTCGTACCCCTAGTTTTTTGAATGGATGTCCAGGATAGATCATGGTCATCCATTCAAAATGATTTTATATATATATAGGATTTTGATGTTAGGATTTTTATATTTAGAATTTTTAGAGTGGATTTTCTATCAATTCTAGGAGGAAGAATTTCAACTTTAGAAGCGGTTTAATGGAACAAATGAATTTTAATATGAGATTGTACATGTATGTTCTCCTTCTTGTTACTTTCTGAATCATATCCCCAAGTTGAAAACAGACTTCGTTTGACCTCTGGAACAATTCCTCCAAGCAGATGTGTTTTCAAGAGTATATACCCCTAGTTTTTCAGATATAACTTTTAGATAGTTTGATATTTTTATGAAATCAATTTTTTAACAAAAATAACATCCATGGTTTTACATCAAAATTATTTTTGTAGATTTTCTTGTAATTTTCGTATGTCAGCCTTCACAGTTTCAGCCCTTCCAAAAAAATTGACAACTTATAGTAACTCAAAATTGGTACATGATCTCTATGTGAAATTATGCCACCCCTTTAATGGATATGTCGTCTAACTCTGACCAAAACTTTAGCTTTTCGGGTTAGCTGTTTAGGAAAAATCATCCTTCCCTTCCTTGTTGTCCCGATCGAATAAATGAATTATTTAGAAAATGTAATGACCCATAAATTAGAAGATTTTGATTCTGAAAAATTTAGGTTATACCACAGGGTTATGTAGGGTCTTAATCCTATTTTCTTATATTTTCTAAGAATTATTTGATAGTTATTAGCTAGGGGTTTTCTAAAGCCAAAAGATAATCTAAGAAATCATGAAATAGGACTAAACCCTAGAAATTATTAGGCAATTCAACTTTAAGTTATTTAGTATTGATTATTGCTTTGTTTGTATAATTAATAGTATGGATACAATAAGGGGACTGACTCACAACCATCTAGCAATCAACAAAACTCATCAAACAGACGAAATAGACAAGTACTTGTAGTGATTTAACATTTACAGTAGATATTGATATGATTATTTTCTTATCCCCTTTTGTGTTCATGTTCTAGTTCACTTCTATTAGGACATGATTTTATTATTTTTGTTATGCACGATTACTTGTTGCTATACTCGAATCACTACTAGCTTCATTACTCGAATAATTTACTCATACATGCTAAACTTGCATAACTAGCTAGTCTTTAAATCATGTTATAGTCGAGATTGGGGAATACAATATGAGGGTGTAGACTATACTCGTTTGATAGTCGTCATGTCTTATTACATGACATGTCATATACGCCTTTACCTACTCTAATGATAGCAATCGGTGTCCCACACGCACCAATGTGTCATATTAGTCCTACTAGTCCACATACTAAGCAGTGTATTCCAAATGACACAAGTTACACGTTTATTATTGTTGTGTTATCTTTCTAGTTGTACCTCGGGGTGAGCAATGGTTTGTTTTGGGTCAAACCGAACTGTAATTGAAAAAATTGAATCAAACTGAACCATAATTGCAGAAAACCGAAAATCGAACTGTATTCGAAAAAATCGAACCGAACCGAACCGAATTTAAACGGTTCAATTTTCGGTCGGTTCGGTCCAATAAGCCCAACTGGGCCACACCTTCTAAAGCAAAATATTACCAAAAATTACAGTAATTTTTTTATATTAATAATTAAGCTGGAGCAAGGATAAAAATAAAATTCATATTACAAATTTCTCAAAGCCCGTTCCTTCCAGCCCAAATCTAATTCAGTCCAAACCCAACTCTTAATCTTTTGTTGTGTCCTAATTCGTTTTTGTGTCCAGTATTCAATCCAACCACAAATATTTCGTGTCCAGCCGTGTCACCCTCGGATCCAACCCCGATGTGTTCATTTTTTGTGTTTGATACAATTACAAAAATCAAATACAATTTCTTAAAGCAGTATCCGACACAAGGACACATCAACCCTAGTCCTCCTAACCATGCAGATTCGGCCACCTCTTTCGCTCGTCCTCCAGATCCCCATCTCCACCGACTAACAGATCTTTCTACTATCGAGTTCAAGCCAAACAATAACAAGAGATTGACCCAAAATAAAACATACACATGTCATCAAACTCTCAAATAAGTAACAAAATCTATATTTACACCAAAAGTGCACTAGAAGTTAAAAAAAACATAAACACATGTCCATCTCTTAGAAACAATTCCCAGCTCGAAGAAACAAAACTGATAGAAAATAATACAAATCATCAAAAACTGACAGAGAAATAATACAAATCATCCACATGTCATCAAACTCTTCACGCGTCCGGTTGCAGATCCGGCCACGTTGGTACTTCGTTCGGCATGGCTTCTGTAGGACTGGTCAAACCTCTCGGCATTGCCTGTCGACGCTGTAGCACCAGACCCTGCTATATGGAGCAAACCTGATTTGGGCCAGCACCAGATTTGAACAAGGAACAGAGGTTTTTTTGGGAAAGAGTTAGCGGAGGATGTAAAGAATGGAGGAGGAGAGAGAAAAACTAGGTTTTATTCTGTATAAAAATATATATATACGAAGGAAGGGATACAAATGTAATTATCCATTTCGATTTTCGGTTTGGGTCCATAACTGTAGTGTCCCGCTCCTAGCGGTTCACTATATAAGGCTTGTGGCTTGGCTAACTCGATCGGAACCGAGTATTGGGGAAACTTACCGTCGGCACCGAATCGATCACGGACAAGTGCATAAGAACCTTTCCAACTAATGGATTGGTTTCTCTTGAAATACGTCCAAGAGTTTTCTCTGGATATTTTGCTGCTGGTTTTGTTGCTTGGTTTCGATGGATACTTTTTTGAATGATTTTTGATGATTTGATTCTTGTCCATTTTTATCGATTTGCATAGCATTCATTCTTGAGAATTCTGAGAGAAGAGAACACAACGAGATAGGATATTAACCAAACTTTTGGTTCCAATGCAGACTGACGTGTGACAGAAGGCTAAGCGTGCAAGTGTTCCTCTCTCTCTCGGCGATTCTCTAATCTGGTGAGTGTGGATCTCTGTGGTGGTATTGTCCCTCTCGCTATTCCTTCATGCCAACTAAACAATTGTCTTACAACATCCGTTGATCGATATCAAGTTGCTAATGCCACAAGTCAATACCACTAAGAAGCTAGAGATTGGACATTGAACATTGAAAGAATTGATTACACTGTTAACAACATTGAGATTGTGCTTGTCCCTTGAACATTGAAATGAAATGAATTGATGCCTATGATGGTGGAATATGAAATATTGAGAATGAATATGTGCCTAGTATTTCAATATTCTATGCACACTATAATTGTTGAGTCGGACACACATTCGCATGACCGGGGACAACTTGTATACAAGGGGTGACTGCTTCCTCGGACGGTATGCCCAGCGCTGGGGCCGATCTGACCATAGAGGAAGTGTAAACGTACTTTAAGGGTACGTGGTATCGGGACATTTTATTAGGGCTTGTAACCCGAGTGAAATGGCACGTCGGTTACCTTTCGAAGTCCTATATGGCAAACGTCCAAACTGGTGCACTAACACCAATGGTCATGTTGTAAGGATGTATGCTAATCACTGTCTTATGCAGGGGCAGTAAGTATATTATTATCATCCTGTAGCTTATGCAGGAAAGCTGGATTCGGCCAATGGTAAACTAAACATGGTTTCATGAAATACCATGTCATTTGAATTGTGATTTACTCTAAATGTTGCATGTCCCTAATAAGTTCATATCTTTAAAATGCTTGTCATTAATAAAATGTTGGTTTAGCTGAGTGGGCCAACGGGGCTCACCAGCGTATTGTTATAATGTGATGACCCCTCCTCCACAGGTACTGGAGAAAGCTCAGGCGCACGTCCGAATTAAAGCTTTCTGAACTGCTATTTTCTTTCAAGTTGTTTTCCCTAAAGATACACAAAGTATTGTGGAGCTTTCAAAAGATAGCTGCTTATATTTTAAAGTACTAAAGGGGCATGATGTATGGAACGAGAAGTTATTTCATGACAGCCTATCAGTTGTACTTCTTTTCATGTATCAATGTAGCCGAAATGGCATTTCAAATATTATCGAGAAAAGTTGCATTCTGACTACAATTATGAATAAAATGAGTATTTTCTTCTTCCTATATTGTGTCCTCAATGTTTCTGAAATGTGGCTGGGTTTCAATGTTTCTAAATGACATAACAGTGCACGTTCTTGCCTTGTACAAGTGCAACACCAGACTTGTACGGCATCACGCCTTAGCGAGGACGAACGATTCGGTACGAATCGAAGCGAGGACGAATGATTCCCCGAATCGAGGCGTGACAAGTTGGTATCAAAGTACGGTTTCAAATCCTCGGATTTCAAAAATGTTTTCAAAAAGGAAGTTTTGATGCAAATTTTCTCGATTGATGGTGTCGATAGCGCTGGCATGAAATAATGTTCCATACAATAAGCCCATAAATATTTTATGAGTGCTAATGGAATTATTTCTTTGTTGTAGAATGACCAAGGGTGATAGCGCAAAGACGAATTCATCGTCTGACCCAAATGAGAAACTGATTAAACAAATAGAAGCTTAGAGGAAGCAGAGCGAAGCTCAACATCGTGCCCTTCAAGAGCAGCTTCAGTATCAGTTTCAGGAGCAGCTAGATGCTCAACAAAAGCAAGTGGATAGTCTAACTCAGATTGTCACCAAGTTGACGGCTGATTCCAATGTTTCTGTAAAGGTCGCAGCAACCGAGACCGTAGAAGTGCCGGCAGAGAAACCTGAAACGCCGAAACGGAAGAGAACGAGCTTCAAGTTCTCCGAATTTAAGAGCTGTGACCCACCTGAGTTTAATGGGAGAGAGCAGCCAGATGAGGTGATGGGCTTCTTGAACACACTTGAGGGCTATTTCCGAATGTTGGATATACATGGCAGTAAGAGAGTAGAGTGTACCGCTGTACTACTTCGTCTCAAGGCCCAGGAATGGTAGATTTCGCAGAGACAGGTACTTCGCAGAAATAGTCAGGATATGAAAATATCTTGGGAGACCTTCAAACAGGCTTTCATTGCACAATTTATTCCACCGGCTGTCCGTCAAAGGAAAGAGAATGAGTTCATAGAACTCCGACAGGGCAGTATGTCAGTGGACGATTATGAAATTGAATTTTTAAAGAGAGTTGCCTTCGCTGGATACATGGTCCCGAATGATGATGCTAAGCGAGGAAGATTCGTGCAAGGCTTGAATGAGGGCCTGCAACGCGATGTGCTAAGTCGAAAGTGTACGTCTTACAGGGAGGCGTATAAAACTGCGCTCAAGATAGAGAGATTTCATTTGCTCGTTGGTCGCAAAACAACACAGAACTACCAAGGCAGCAACCACAAACGACCTTGGTCTGCAGAAAGGAATGACGCACCTAAGCGTCATAATACTGGTGACAACATAGGGCATCAACAACAGCTGCTATGTTTCACTAAATACAGTCGAGTGGGACACCATACTGAAGAGTGTCGTGTGGGGTATTATAAATGTGGCGACATGGGCCATAAGGCAGCTGAATACGGAGGCAAGAGAGGGAATCAGTATCCTCCTCGTGGAAATAATAACAATCAGTATCGTGGGCATAACAACAATCAGAACCGGGGCCAATATAACAATCAAATTCGTGGCCAAGCGCCACCAACCTTACCAGCTCCGAATGGGAATGCACTGAATCAACAACAAGGTGGACAAGCAAGGGTTTATGCCTTGACTCAAGTAGAGGCCCAGACCGCAGAGAATGTAATAACAGGTACGTTACTGTACAAAGGCACACCTGCAAGAGTACTTTTTGATGCTGGTGCCTACTTATTGCTTTATCTCATCTGATTTTACAACGGAAAATAAATTTTGTATGACTCAACTAAAGACAGCTTTGTGTGTTAGCACTCCTTCGGAAGTAGATATGCCTGTAACTTTGATTTGCAGGAACGGCTATATTAAAATTGGATGCAAGACTTTATCGTTGGATGCAATTATACTCGACATCACATAGTACGATATCATCTTGGGAATGGACTGGCTCAGCGCCTGTCATACAACAATCGACTGTACGGATAAGAGAGTTGTGTTTAGCCTACCCGGAGAAACGGAGTTCTCTTGCTCGTGCGGGTTAACGTTCGAAGGACCCATGGTAATATCGACAGTTACAGCAAGGCACATGTTGTACTCAGGGTGTGAGGGATTTTTCGCTTCTACTGAAGACACTCGGATGAAGAGTGTAGGCTCGAATCAGACCGAAATTATGGCAGAGTTTTCCGATGTGTTTTCGAGCGAGATACCTGGAATGCCGTCGGATAGAGAAATTGAATTCACAATTGATACATTTCCAGATATTCATCCGATATCAAAGGTGCCGTACAAGATGGCTCCGGCAGAATTAAAGGAACTAAAGGTGCAGCTACAAGAGTTGCTAGACCGGGAATACATTCGCCCAAGTATATCTCCATGGGGAGCTCCAGTGCTGTTTGTAAAGAAGAAGGATGGGATGATGCGGCTGTGCATCGATTACAGAGAACTAAACAAGGCAACCATCCATAACAAGTATCCCTTGCCAAGGATAGATGATCTATTCGATCAGCTTCAAGGGGCGACCGTGTTTTCTAAAGTTGATCTTCGTTCAGGATATCACCAATAGAAGATCAGACCCGAGGATGTCCCTAAGTTAGCATTCCGTACAAGATACGGACACTATGAGTTGTTGGTCATGCCCTTTGGCTTGACTAATGCTCCAGTAGCCTTTATAGATTTAATTAATAGAGTATTTCGACCGTTCTTAGACAAGTTTGTTGTTGTTTTTATCGATGACATCTTGATCTACTCAAAGGATAGGGAGACTCATGTCGAGCACTTGAGAGCAGTACTTCAGACGCTACGGGACAATCAATTGTATGTAAAGCTAAGCAAGTGCGAATTTTGGATGAACAGCGTGTCATTCCTAGGACATATTGTTTCGGCAAAAGGTGTTACCGTTGACCCAAAGAAGATTGAGGCAGTTGTGGACTGGAAGCAGCCTGCATCAGCTAGTGAGATACGGAGTTTCCTTGGTTTAGCCGGGTACTACCGTAGATTTATGAAAAAAATTTAAGAATCGCATCGCCTTTGACTCGCCTCACTCAGAAGGGAGTCATATTTAAGTGGATCGACGACTGCGAGAATAGCTTTCAAGAACTCAAGCAGCGGCTCGTCACGGCTCCAGTTTTAGCACTTCCAGAAGGCTCTAAGGGATTTCAAATCTACAGTGATGCATCGAGACTTGGTTTGGGATGTGTTCTCATGCAACGTGGGAAGACAATATCTTATGCGTCGAGATAACTCAAACAGCATGAGAAGAATTACCCAACTCATAACTTAGAACTGGCGGCAATTGTGTTCGCATTGAAATTGTGGCGACACTATCTCTATGGTGTGTCCTGCGAGATCTTCACGGATCACAAAAACCTAAAGTACATATTTACGCAGAAGAAATTGAATTTGAGGCAGCGGCATTGGTTAGAATTGATCAAGGACTATGACTTGACAATCTCCTACACGTCGGGTAAAGGAAACGTGGTAACTGATGCCTTAAGTCAAAAATTTGTTGGATCACTAACAATAGCAAAAGAGGTACTATGAGATCTTGAAGAGATGGGCATCGAATTCAGGATTCGTCCTTAGAATGTGCAGCTGGCTCAGTTGCAACTTGAGCCGAGCCTCCAGGGAAGGATTAAGATTGCTCAGAAGGATGACCCGTTTCTGCAGAAGATACGCGAGTTGATTCTAGCAAGAAAGGCGTCGGACTTTACCGTTGAGGATGACACTATTCGTATCAGGAGAAGATTGTGCGTCCCTAAGGATGAGGATATCATGAAGGAAATACTGACCGAGGCTCATTTCGCGAAGTATTCCTTGCATCCGGGCAGCACGAAAATGTATAAGGATCTACACACAATATTTTGGTGGCATGGCATGAAGAAGGATGTGGCGCTATTCGTGTCACAATGCTTAGATTGTCAGCGTGTGGAGGCCGAACATCAACGGCCAGGCGGAGAACTACAAAATTTGGCTATTCCACTGTGGAAGTGGGATAATATCTGTATGGATTTTATAGTCGACTTACCAAGAACTCAGAAAGGGAATGATGCGATTTGGGTTATCGTGGATAGATTAACCAAGTCGGCACATTTTATTCCAATAAAAGTTACGTGGGGCGTAGAACGGTTGGCTCAGATCTACATAAACAAAATTGTCCGATTACATGGGGTGACAGCTTCTATAGTGTCGGATAGAGACGAGAGATTCTTGTCACAATTTTGGATAAGTCTGCACTCAGTAATGGACACAAAGTTGAACTTCGGTACGGCATACCATCCGCAGACTGATGGTTAGACAGAGAGAGTAAATCAGATTCTTGAGGATATGTTGAGATTGTGCGTGCTCGACTCGAAGACAAATTAGGACGCACATCTCATATTGGCAGAATTTGCCTATAACAACAGTTATCAGGCAAGTATTCAGATGGCCCCGTACGAAGCCTTGTATGGACGGAAATGTCGATCACCGATATACTGGGATGAAGTCGGTGAACGGCAAGTGCTCAGACCAGAACTTGTGGAACAGGCCATCGAGAGAGTCCGCTTAATTCGAGAAAGAATTAGAGTTGCTCAAAGTCGATAGAAGAGTTATGCGGATGTACATCGACGACCTTTGGAATTCACAGCAGGCGATCATGTCTTCTTGAAGGTCACACCCATGCGAGGTGTGATGCGGTTTGGGATGAAAGGAAAGCTAAGCCCGAGATTCGTTGGACCCTTCGAGATTTTGAAAAAGGTAGCCTCAGTGGCTTATCGACTTGCACTACCTCCGGCTCTGGCTGATGTGTACGATGTCTTCCGTGTATCCCAACTACGGAAGTACGTACATGATCCAAGTTATGTAGTGAACTTAGATCAGCTGCAGCTGAGCGCTGACCTATCCTACACTGAAGAGACTGTCCAAATTTTGGACAGGAAAGAGAAAGTTTTGCGGAATCGGACAGTATCCTTGGTCAACGTGTTGTGGCGGAACCATGCTGTCGAGGAGTCGACGTGGGAGTTAGAGGAAGATATGCGGGTGAAATACCCCTCGCTGTTTGATAATTTTGAGGTAGGACTTTTGCTTTAAATTTCGAGGACAAAACTTTTTCTTAGTGGTATGTTATGTAGTGTACCGCTCCTAGCGGTTCACTATGTAAGGCTTGTGGCTTGGCTAACTCGGTCTGAACCGAGTATTGGGGAAACTTACCGTCGACACCGAATCGATCACGGACAAGTGCATAAGGACCTTTCCAACTAATGGATTGGTTTCTCTTTAAATGCGTCCAAGAGTTTTCTTTGGATGTTTTGTTGTTGGTTTTGTTGCTTGGTTATGATGGATGCTTTTCTGAATGATTTTTGATGATTTAATTCTTGCCCTTTTTTATCGATTTGTATTGCATTCATTCTTGAGA
The DNA here is from genome assembly GCA_029216955.1 of Iris pallida. NCBI lineage: Eukaryota > Viridiplantae > Streptophyta > Magnoliopsida > Asparagales > Iridaceae > Iris > Iris pallida. The sequence goes on from JANAVB010013999.1 coordinate 538,085, forward strand.
ATTCTGAGAGAAGAGAACACAACGAGATGGAATATTAACCAAACTTTTGGTGCCAATGCAAACTGACGCGTGACGGAAGGCTAAGCGTGCAAGTGTTCCTCTCTCTCTCGACGATTCTCTAATCTGGTGAGTGTGGATCTCTGTGGTGGTATTGTCCCTCTCACTATTCCTTCATACCAACTAAATAATTGTCTTGCAACATCCGTTGATCGATATCAAGTTGCTAATACCACAAATCAATACCACTAAGAAGCTAGAGATTGAACATTGAAAGAATTGATTACACTGTTAACAACATTGAGATTGTGCTTGTCCCTTGAACATTGAAATGAAATGAATTGATGCCTATGATGGTGGAATATGAAATGTTGAGAATGAATATGTGCCTAGTATTTTAATATTCTATGCACACTATAATTGTTGAGTCGGACACACATTCGCATGACCGGGGACAACTTGTATAAAAGGGGGTGACTGCTTCCTTGGACGGTATACCCAGCGCTGGGGCCGATCCGACCATGGAGGAAGTGTAAACGTACTTTAAGGGTACGTGGTATCGGAACATTTCATTAGGGCTTGCAACCCGAGTGAAATGGCGCGCCGATTACCTTTCGAAGTCCTATATGGCAAACGTCCAAACTGGTGCACTAACACCAATGGTCATGTTGTAAGGATGTATGCTAATCAATGTCTTATGCAGGGACAGTAAGTATATTATTATCATCCTGTATCTTATGCAGGAAAGCTGGATTCGGCCAATGGTAAAGTAAACATGGTTTCATGAAATATCATGTCATTTGAATTGAAATTTACTCTAAATGTTGCTTGTCCCTAATAAGTTCATATCTTTAAAATGCTTGTCATTAATAAAATGTTGGTTTAGCTGAGTGGGCCAACGGGGCTCACCAGAGTATTGTTATAATATGATGACTCCTCCTCCACAGGTACTGGAGGAGGCTCAGGCGCACGTCCGAATTAAAGCTTTCTGAACTGCTGTTTCCTTTCAAGTTGTTTTTCCTAAAGATGCACAAAGTATTGCGGAGTTTTCAAAAGATAGCTACTTATATTTCAAAGTACTAAAGGGGCATGATATATGGAACGGGAAGTTATTTCATGGCAGCCTATCAGTTGTATATCTTTTCATGAATCAATGTAGCCGAAATGGCATTTCAAATATTATCGAAAAAAGTTGTATTCTGACTACAATTATGAATAAAATGAGTATTTTCTTCTTCCTATATTGTGTCCTCAATGTTTCTGAAATGTGGCTGGGTTTCAATGTTTCTAAATGACATAACAGTGCACCTTCTTGCCTTGTACAAAGTGCCTTGTACGACATCACGCCTTAGCGAGGACGAACGATTCTGTGCAAATCGAAGCGAGGACGAAAGATTCCCCGAATCGGGGCGTGACAATAACCGAAACCCAAACCCGACTATCGACTGACAAACTGATATATTCTCTAGTCAAAATTGAAATCCGATCCAAAATTTCAAAAATGACCCGATTTGTTAAATCAGTTCGAATTGGGTCGGTTTCGGTTCCAAAACCGAAATCTTCTCACCCCTAGATGTGCCTGTAGGAACGAGATGTAAAGCAATATACTCTAGAGGGTAGTAAATAATGTAGACAGCAGAAAATTAGCTATTAAAAATTATTATTAGCAAAATTATTAGTAGCAAGATCACATAAATATATCACATATATAAAAATTTAAAAATAGAGTGCAGAGTACAAATGCAAACAAAAAGATGTATACTGGTTTTCCTCGTGTGAGGACTAATCCAGTCGGAAGAACTCCATCTTCCAGTTGAAATCCATTATGAAAAATCACAAGTTTTCATACGAAGTCCTTACAACTTTTACAACTCGAGCTTTGATCTGAAGCACTCGACCAACTTCAATTGTGAAGTATCAATCTTCAATCAAGCCTCTGATTACAATCACTCTAAAACTTTTAAACCGTACCGCACTGGCAAATCGACTAGAGAATTGTAACTGGCTTGGGATTTAAAAATGAAAGCTTAGAAGGCTTTGGAAGACCGTAGTAGGCTTAGAGAGAAGAGAAGAGAGAATGAATTGGTATGTTAAAATGGTAGAAATTCTTCTCTATTTATAGGTTTTCCAAAGGGAGAATTTGGGCAGAATTATTTGAGAGAATCTTAGCAGATAGTCGTTGCATCCGTAACTGCGGAGAGACTGAGTTTGAAAGCCAACGTTCTACTAACCGAACTCGGACCGAATTTTGTTGGTCCAGAATTGGTTTGGTTAGGGTTTTACAAATCGAGTTTTGGGCTTTTTGAGAAGTCAAACAGTTATGAAGTAGTTTGGGCTTTTGTAAGTGGGTTTGTTTTCAAAACGAAAAGAGTATTTTGAAAACATTTATGGGTAGCCTATTTTCTAGTTCGACTCGGTGTACATTGCATTTCTAGACTTAATAAATTATGAAAAATACATTGATAATGACAATGCAGACTCAATGGCAAAAGTGCTTCAAGTTTTGAACGGTAGCAGTAGCAGTTTGAGCAGATCGTCCAAGTAACCCTTATATCGAGACATGGTTAGATCAATTATTAAAATCAGGTTTGATCATGACCAATGGGCTAACAATTTTTCCATTTTGATAATTGATAAATCTTGGCCGATATAACTTCTTGATCTTGATTTGACCAAAAAATATCAAAATTTGTAAGGTATTATTCTGTGTTGTCTCCTCTTCGTAGAATCCTGAAAAGAGATGTTAGATTCTTTTCTCTCCCGTTGTCACTTAGAAAAATAATTGCAAAGAGAAAAGCTCTTCCGTAATTCATGCATAAGAGACGAACGTTGAAGAAACACAGAGATAATATAAGGAAATAACATAAAGTTCATAGGCATTTTTATGAAAGAAGCATCAGCTAAGATATAGTGCTAAGCATAAAATGCAGAAGTGCATACCAAAAAGAAAAAATATACCCTGAATATATATAAAAAATGCATAATAAAAAGAATTTGAATACATCAATCCAGCATAACAAAATCACATACTCAGACCATTTGAGATGATGTTTGGAGGAGAAAGAATAATAATAAACATATATACTCTCATAAAACAACTATAAATTAAAATACCATAACCAAATCAATAAGATATAAAAGAATATATGTCCATGACGAACTAGGTATACCACATATTAAGGGTATATATGAATTGAAACAACTAATTTGCTTCCCCTTAAATATGCATATCTAGTTCAAAAGCATTTATATGCATAAATATATAAAATAATCACAAGATCTATGGGATATCCGATATATGCATCTTTCATCCCTTTGATCAATGCATATAAAGTTCCAAACTTTAAATAAAATATCATCTTTAGGCAAGTAAAAGTAATATCCAATAAATCGATATACGATGAATAATCATATAAGTCAAAAGACAACATAAATTGATCTATTGTAATAGTATCTTACAATAGACAAGATAGATCAACATATGTAAAAAATATTAAAATATAATATTGTCCATCAAGGTGAAAGTCCAGATCTAAAGGCGAAATTCATATCTCTTTGCTTGGAGATGAGATCAATCTAAGATTAGATAATACAAGATATTATGACGATATAAGTATATCCACTGGAATCGAAAGATCTCAAACAACACAAAAATTCAAATTATTTGTAGCTATAAGCATAAGATATGTATCCTTATATGTGTTACAAAATCAATAAAATATAAAGTATTTATAAATCAAAATATAGAGCATCGATATGTTGATGTATTCTGGAACCTAGGGGACTGGGTTCAGTGCCTTGGATCTAGAAGTAAGTAGTAGTTGCAAGTAGACCTTAATAAATTATAAGTTTAAATTTAGATTTAAAGGAATATACGCAGTATCATCAATCAGCATCGAAATTCAGAATCCCTAAATATAAGAAAAGTAAATACTCAAATAATGAATAAGGAATGATCATACGATTAAGATACTAAAACTATTTTTTAAGAAGCTTTAATAGTGCACTATAGAGGAAAATATATAAAAGATATAAAAAAAGGTGAACTAATGAATTAGAAAAATAAAACATAAGATCATACGGACTAAAGTGATATACATACTTTATAAATAAAGATAAAAGATATGCATAAAAATGGCATACAACTAGAAAGGCTACTTACTATGACATAACATTTGAGATAATAACCAGCCATGCAACTGTATTTCAAGAATATTAATCTAAGCATGCTAGAAACATGTATCACACTAGTTTACATAAGATAACAAAAAAAACACTTCTAGTAAGAAATAGTACAAATTCTTTAAAGACATGCAAGATTCCATAGTTCTAAACATTTAAGAAGAATCGTTTAGCATGTTACCAAAGTTGTTCTAGTGATCACACTTGTGTTGGTATAATTGCTTGAAAGATGACCTTTGAAGCTTTGCAATCACCAACATGTTCCAAGGTTCTATGGCTTAGCATATGATGCTCCACCTACATTATTAGGTGAATACTTTGGTATCCAAGTAAACTTGGATCCACATTAGTTACACTACAAAAAAATTGGTTTTTCCAATGTTTTATAAATGTCGAAAAAAGGTCTAAAAACGTCGGCATATGTTTTACTGACGTTTGATCAACGTTTCTCGCAAATGTCATCGTTGTCGTAGTCGAGAATTTACAACGTTCACAATAAACGTCGACAAAAGCAAAGCCGACGTTTGCAACAACGTTTAATAAACGTCAAGAATTTGTGTCCATGGTTGACAATTTTTCAACATTTTAACAAAAACATCGAAGAACTTAACGGTTTTTCCTAACCTTTTTAAAAGGTTGGGATTTGTGTTGATGGGTGAAAATTTTCCAACATTTACCAAATCAACGTTTAATTCAAATGGTCGATATTTGCTTACCTAAGCTGACTTGAAGATAAACGTCGAGGATCCTCAATGTTTAAGAACAAACGTTGGTATCTTTCAATGTTTATTATAGAACGTCGGTGTATCATGTCTAAGCCGACTTTAACATAAACATCGGGGAAAAAATGTCGATAAAACCCTATTTTCTTGTAGTATTAGCTTTGGGAACCCAGGTAAACATATTCATATCAACCATCTTTCTAATCTGACAATAACTTGAAATGTGTTCATTCATACCACAATAATGATAGAAAGTATTAACATTAGAGCTATGTACATCAGTATAAGAACGTGATTTGGTATGATATGTCTTACGTGATTGACTATAATAAAAAGTGTGGTTATGTTTAACCTTAGTTGTGCCAGAACCTTTTTGAATCTTGGATTGTGTCACATGCCTTGTGTATGACTGTGTCTTGGGTTGAACAACTTGTTTATCCAATCTTATCTCTAACTTTTTAGAGATCATACAAGCCTCATTATACTTAGCAGTTAATGAGTCTATTCTCTGTGTAGCAATGTTATACTTCTTCTTCTCTGCTTCATAAGCTTCATTGGATTTTGCATGCTCTTGTGTCATCTTATTAATGCATTTTTGAGCATCATGCGACTCAGCTTAACTATGGATAGCTCATCCGTGTCACTAGTAGTGGTAGTGTCTCTAATCTCATTAAACAGAGAAGACAATCTTTCATTTTCAAGATAATAAGCCGTAACCTCTTTTCAAGACTGCTTATACTTATCTAATACTTTCTTGTGTTCTTCTAATTGATCATTAAAAGTATCAGATAACTCATCATATAAAAATTTACTCTTTTTATAAAAAGAATTATTTTGTACCTCGTTAGATAATGTCATTGTGCATATATTTGTAGCTAGACGAGGTCTCTCTTCTTCTTAGCAATCGTTTGCTTTACTTTCATACCATATGCTCGTGGTAGCGTACTTATGAGACGATTATCTTCCTTCATTGGATCGTTTGCATAGATTCTGCTTTTTAGTAGTACAATAATCTTTCATCATGTGGCCTGATCTTCTACAGTTGTGGCATACAAGCTCTTTTTCAAATAAGGGCTTGTGTTGCACTTCAAATCCCAATGTCATCATGCAAAAAATTTCTTCTTTGGAGTTGCTAGCTTCACTTTCATACCTGTTCTCATGAGTAGTTTCAAGCAGTTTCTAAATTTCATGAGATGTAGTGCAAGTAGAAATACGAATAAATATATTTATGTTTGCAGCACAATAAAAAGTATGTATTGCTTTTGCATTAAGGCTAGCTAACTTTTTCTCTTCCTTCGTGTAACTATAATAAGGCTTGTTAATAATAGAGGAAGTAAGAATAGAGGTGATAGTAGGCTTTTTGTAGCTACTGATAACAATTAACCAGAGGTCAAAATCTAAATACTTCAGATAAAAGCTTAAACGTGTTTTTCAGTATGTGTAGTTGGTACCATCAAACAGTGAGATTTTGTTTGTGGCTTGGCCTTTACTTATGAATTTTATAGTTGTCATGTGTGATATAGTGATCTATGTAACAGTAGTTGTATTAAAGAAATAATAGCAATATTACCTCGTTTTACCTGTATAACCCGCTCTGATACCAATTGTAGGACAATTGGAATCAGAGTATAACAATTGATAATGAGGACCTGCTCCAAGGATGTTAAGCCAAATAATAGAGTCCTAGATCTGATACAAATTGTAGGAACGAGATATAAAGTACTATACTCTAGAGGGGGTGAATAGAGTAGGCAGCGAAAAATTAGCTATTAAAAATTGTTAGTAGCAAGATCTCAAAAATATATCACAGATATGAAAATGTAAAAATTGAGTGTAGAGAGCAAACGCAAACACAAGGATGTATACTGATTTTTCTCTTATGAGGACTAATCCAGTCGGAAGAACTACAACTTTTAGTTAAAATCTACTATGGAAAAACTGTAAGTTTTCATACGAAGTCCTTGCAACTTCTATAATGCAAGCTTTGATCCGAAGCACTCGACCAACTTCAATTGTGAAGTGTCTATCTTCAATCAAACCTCTGATTATAATCATCCTGAAACTTTTAGACCATACCGTACTGACAAATCGACAAGAGGATTATAACTGGCTTGGGATTTAAAACTAAAATCTTAGAAGGCTTTGAAAGACCGTAGTAGGCTTAGAGAGAATGAATTGGTGTGTTGAAATGGTAGAAATTTTTCTCTATTTATAGGTTTTCCAAAGGGAGAATTCGGGCAGAATTCTTTGAGAGAATCTCGGCAGATAGTCGCTGCATCCGTAACTGCGGAGAGACTGAGTTTGAAAGCCAACGTTCCACTAACCGACCTCGGGCCGAATTCAGACCGAACTCGGTCCAAATTCTGTTGGTCTAGAATTGGTTTAGTTAGTGTTTTACAAATCGGGTTTTAGGCTTTTTGAGAAGTCAAGCAGTTAGAAAGTAGTTTGAACTTTTCTAAGTGGGTTTGTTTTCAAAACAAAAAGAGTATTTTGAAAATATTTATGGATAGCCTATTTGCTAGTACGACTCGATGTATATTATATTTCTAGACTCAATAAATTGTAAAAAATACATTGATAATGATAATACAGACTCAACGGCAAAACGACTTCAAGTTTTAAACGGTAACAGTTTGAGCATATCGTCCAAGTAACCCTTATATCGAGATAGGGTTAAATCAATTATTAAAGGCTTAATTGCACTTTGCTACCCTCAACTATTCCGCCTTTTCAACTTGATACCATAAACTTTTTTTCGTAACAAATTGGTACCTCAACTATTATTTTTTTTCAACTTGATACCTAATTTTTCAAAAATTCCGAAAATGCCCTTCCCTCTTCCTTCCCTCCACCCCCTTCCCCACTCCGGCCACCCCCCCTGCTAGCTCTGGCCGCCCCACCCCCCCTGCTAGCTCCGCCCCCCCCCCTCCTGCTACCTTCGGCCACCCCCTGCCCCGCCTCCCGCCCCGCCCTCCCTCCCCAGCCTCCCTCCTCCCGTGCTGCCGCGGCCTAGGGGAGAGGCGGGGGCGGGCGGGCGGCCGGAGTGAGTAGGGGGGGGTGGGGGGCGGAGGGGGGGCGGAGCTAGCAGGGGGGGCGGCCGGAGTGAGCAGGGGGGGCGGCCGGAGCATGCAGGGGGGAGGGTTAGGGGTAGGGGTAGGGGCATTTTAGTCCAAAATAACATCTGGGTACCAAATTGTTACAAAAAATAGTTTAGGGTACAAAGTTGAAAAATGGTAATAGTTGAGGGTAGCAAAGTGCAATTAAGCCATTATTAAAATCAGGTTTGACTATGACCAATGGGCCAACAATACCATCTATGTCATCACTACTTGCCTTGCTTCTTCGAGTCGAAAAAAGGTTGAGGATGTCGTTAAAAAAGGACTAGGTAGGAGGTCGTCTTTAAGGTTTTTTTTTGCCTCTTAGTGGTTTTGTATCTGCATGCTCCTTTCTCAGTTGGAGGCCGAGAAGAGCCTCCACCAGGGAGATTCAACGATTTGGAGCAGTGTACTATATTGTGTATTGTTGTGGCTGTCTCTACGTTCGAACGAGGTTGTCGAAGTTGAGGTATTCCTATGAGAGTCGGAGAGGAGGCTCGTTGCCTCCTAGAGGTTGAGGTGGTTGTTGTTGAGAATACCTTCATCTGGATTGTGGGTGTTGGTTATAATCCAACAAACCAGGTATTATTGTCGAGGTTGTGTAGACCCTCGTGCTTCTTGGGAAGGATTACCATTCCTGACGGAATATTGCTGCTGGAGAATAGCATAACTTCTATCATATTGTTGTGGTTCAACATAGGTAGTTTAGGACTATTGGTGAGGGTATGTACAGCAACCCTTGTGAAAAGTTGGCCGAGGGATAGTGATGGAGAACAAGTTGAATTTTTGGCTATTTTGGATTTTTTTTTTTAGTTTGTTTGTTAAGATAAAATAAAATTAAAATTTGTATCTCTTGAGTTGGTTGAGATTGGTTAGGGATTGACATATCTTATGGATAAGAACTTAGAGATTTAATTTATCTTATTTTGATTGTTTCGTAGCTTATAAATAATTTATAATTTCATAAGTTATGGATCGAGGAATTTTGAATAAGAAATTTATTTTGAATTTATATGGTGCGATGTCAAAACTTTGAAGTGGATCTCTCTATCTTAGTTGCTTCTCCGCTTTCGACATTGACGTCCTCGACGGTAATCATAGTATTATTTTGCATTTCTATTATAATTTTTTGAGATAAATTTATAATAGTTGTTGTTCACTCTTCAATTAAAGCTTCCGCACCCAAATCTTCTCAAATCCCTAACTTCATACTAATAATTTATTTTTGGATTTTCGTTCCGCATCAAATTGGTATTAGAGCAAAACCCTAGTTTAGAAATAGTTGTATATGAAGGTAGGTAAGACCCATACAAGAATATCTACACAAAATTTTTTGCAGCAATTTTGTGCAATAATTAATAACATATATGATAAGATGATTGCTGAAATAAAAAAAGGTGTTTGAAGAATTTTTCAATCGTATTAAAATAAATGTTATTGCTAACGGTGATCCTATACACATAAAAAATTTATTAGTGGAACATATCGAGTTTGTCATAAACGAGTCAGAAGTTAAATCTAAGTCTGAGTCTAAGTCTAGATTTAAATCAGTAATAAATTTTGAGCTTTATTAGTCTATATTTAAACCACTAATAAAATTGAGCATTATATATCATCATTAGAATAATTATATAGGTAATTTATAAAATCAATAAATTTAAAAATCCTATTAAGTCACCTAAATATTTTGAACATGTCCTAATAATTGAACATGTGAATAATTTCTATTATACGTTTGTTACAAATAATTGTAATAGTTTGCAGGAAATAATAATTTATTGTAGGGACGATCATTTTGATTTTCTGGAGATATCGAGACATCCAAAAGTTGTTGAAGTGCTTGATAGGTCCATGTTGAATATTCTACTTCTTCCACTGCCACAACCTCCAGTACCACATAGAGATTTGTCGTCTTGTCAGAACTTCAATGTTGACTAAATTGTTAAAGCAAAGGACTATGACCGAATTGGAGGGCATCAATAGGAGCATAATTCTCTGATTTTATACTTGATTTACCAGAAGGTAAAAATTTTAAAGTTGGGAAAATGATGGAAAACAACTTAAATTTTCAGTTATTTTGGATTTCTTTAGTTTGTGTGTTAGGATAAAACAAAATAAAGTGAATTTTATATATTGAGTTGGTTGGGGTTGGTTAAGGATTGACTTATCTTATGGATAAGAACTTAGAGATTTAGTTTATCTTCTTTGATTGTTTGTAACTTATAAATAGTTTATAATTTCATAAGTTATGCATCGAAGAATTGGGAATAAGAAATATATTTTGAATTTATATAGTGCGATGCCAAAGCCTTAAAGTGGATCTATCTATCTTAGTTGCTTCTCCTCTTTCGACGTTGACGTCCTCAACGGTAATCATAGTATTATTTTGCATTTCTATTATAATCTTTTGAGATAAATTTATAATAGTTGTTCACTCTTCAATTAAAGCTTTCACATCCAAATCTTCTCAAATTCTTAATTTCATACTAATAATTTATCTTTTGGGTTTTCGTCCCGCGTCAGATAGCTAGTTGGCGAATACGCTGATAGCCTTGGCTTGATGCATACCCTTGTGAGTAGGGAATTGGTGTCATGGGTGCCAAGGACAGAGCCAGCAATTTATTTTTATTTTTTACGGGTGGGTTGGGGGGTGGCTGGGAGCAAGGATACAAAAAATTTACGTGATAAACTCAAGAATTGAACAAGGATATTCCATTTTACAGCTAGCAGCTCCATCAACTGAGCTAAGACTGTTACTTGTTATTACATGTGATAACATACACTTAACTCCTAGTAAGTCCGGGCTACAGCCCACCTTATGCTCCGCCACTATACAGTGGTCGACGTTGTGGTGCATGGTGTTGGAGTCCAGTCTGGATTTGGTAATAGCATATTTATGGAGTCCAAATCTGATTAAATATTTGATTTAATTTGATTTGGATGTCCATAATTAGTGCTGGGCTATTTTAGATATAATAGGATTCTTATTTGAGGGTTTCCTATTTAAGAGATCCTATTATAATATAAAATAGGATGTTGATGGGCTATTTTAGGTGTAGTAGGATTCTTATTTGAGGGCTTCCTATTTAAGAAATCCTATTATGACCTAAAATAGGTTTTCTCATCCTATATATATAGGGTGAGGGTGGAGGCACAAAGTACAACACAAAAAGTAGAGATTCGAGGTGCTCGTCCATAGGAAATCTAAGAGAAAGTTCCGCACTTTGATCTTAGGACTTTGCCATCCAAGACAGAAGAAAGAAGAGATCTAATCGAGGGCTCGTCAACTTCGGTTAGGAAGATTGCTATGGGTTGGTGAGTGATTTCAATTGTAATCGCTTTCTTTTCTTCTTGAGTGTGGTGAGGGGGTTGAACCTATTAGGGCAAAGGGTTCAACATTAGTTTTGTCAATCTTATAATTTCATCTGAGTTATAGAGATTGGGATTTGTCCAGGTGACGTAGTCACCGCCATATACTTGTCTTTATCTGTGCTTGGTGTCCGTTAGACAGGGGTTGGTTATTTCAGGTGGGTTGGCCTAAGTTTTCGCTGCGGCAACGTCTCAGATACGGTATCGGAACGCAGGAGAGCGTATCTGATTCCCAACATTTGGTATCAGAGCTTTGGAGGTTCTGGCAACCATGTCTTCGGAGCAGATGAACACGCATATGATCACCCTCACAGGAGAAAACTGGGCGATTTAGAAACCAATGATGGAGGATCTACTCTGGTGCAAGGACTTGCATGGTCCGTCGGAGGGCGACAACGCAAAGCCAATGGACAAAGCTGCTGAAGATTGGAAACGACTGGATCAGAAGGCCGTTGGATTCATCCGCCAATGGTTGGATGATTCGGTGTTTTACCACGTGTCCATGGAGAGTTCAGCAAAAGCATTATGGGAGAAGCTGCATTCGTTGTACGAAAGGAAGACGGCTGGCAACAAGGCGTTTCTTATTCGCCAACTCGTCAACTCGAAGTACACAGAGGGTGCCCAGTGGCACAACATCTGAACGAGGTTCAGGGTATCATCAATCAGTTGTCTACGATGAAGATGATGATTGACGATGAGCTTCAGGCCCTACTACTCTTGAGTTCTCTGTCGGAAAGCTGGAAGACGTTGGTGGTGTCGGTGAGCAACTTCGCGCCTGATAGAGTTGTCACGATGGAGGCAGTCAAAAATATCTTGTTGAATAAGGAGGTCCGACGCAAGCAAGTGGAATCGTCGTAGGAGTCTGCTCTGGTGACTTCCTACGGGAAGGGAAGACCCAATTCACAGGCAAAAATAGGGGGAGTTCTCGAAATCTTGCGATTGTGGACCGCAAGGATGGCTGCTATCACTGTGGCAAAAGGTGTCATATCAAGAGAAACTGAATGAAGCTCAAAGCTGAGAAGGCAAAAGGTAAGGACGATCAGAAGGATCTCACAGCAATAGAAGATATCATCATCGCAGCAACCGATGCAGAGGAACCTTGTGGCATGTGTCATGACGGCAACTGGTTCATGGAAACGGGGGCGTCATATCACGCCACTCCATATAGGAGGATCTTCAGGTCATACCGCGGCGGCAGGTTTGGACGTGTGAAGATAGGCGACAAGGGGACAGATGCAGTTATAGGCATCGGTAATATGCACTTGACAACGGAGCTCGATGAGAAGCTCGTTCTCAAGGGTGTGCGACATGTACCGAGTTTGCGCTACAACTTGGTTTCGATAGGGAGGCTGGCAGATGATGGCTGTCGCAGTCTATTTGGGGACAAAGATTGGATGCTTGCGAAGGGTTCCCAACAGCTGGCTCGGAGAGATTTATGTTGTGGCATGTACATGCTCAAGCCGCTGAGCTGTACAGGTAGGCCATAGACACCAGATAGAGGCTCGAGGAGTGCTCGACAGGAGGTGGATCATCGAGAAGTTGCTGAAGAGGGGCTTCTAGGTGCTTTGAGGGTAAAGAGGATTTGGTTCGTCGAGACAAAGCGACGGATGGTGATGAGTCAAAGATTGAGGGTTAATCTGTCAGTCCCATGACAGTTGGTCGGTCTCCAGGTGGGGGTTGCTCTACGGATCCGATTTTGCGACGGGTTGTTTGCCAAAGCTTCACGGAGTGACATCGGTTTCAGCAGTTCGAAGCCAGGAAGGAGATCAAGGTTTGCAGCAAAGTCAATCTGAGGCGGGAGCGTCATCATTCACACAGTTCAGGAGGAGCTGTGGGTCATCGACGGCATGCACAGTACATGATGTTCTGCTCGAGGACGCATGTTTATGGGGGAGCTTCAAGTTCAGATACGAAGGTGGACAGGTTCAGGAGTTTGAATCTCAGGAGGACCGTACCGTCTGCTTGGTTGGGCCAGCCAAGGATGAAGAAGCTCATCGGAACGTTAACACTTTCCGGTGGAAGACAGAAGTCGGAGACAGGCAGCCGAGACTTACGGTGAGGCTGATCGTCAGGGACTTCGGTCTTGATCGTGTTATTGATATCGACAGAATCCCAGTGGTGCAAGAGGTGCTACGCATGGCAGCTAGCGTCGACGTGACGATCGAGGAGCTGGAGACGAAGGAAGATGCAAAGCAGCCCAGGGGATCGAAGATCAGTGGCATGAGGGAGCAGAAACTCTGTCGCATGACGACAGGCATGGAGTCAAGTTGAGGAGCCATGGGGTTAACACCCTCTCATCAGACTGGAGGGAGAGATTGTTGGAGTCGAGTCTGGATTTGGTAATAGTATATTTATGGAGTCCAAATCTGATTAAATATTTGATTTAATTTGATTTGGATGTCCATAATTAGTGCTGGGCTATTTTAGATATAATAAGATTCTTATTTGAGAATTTCCTATTTAAGAGATCCTATTATAATCTAAAATAGGATGTTGATGGGCTATTTTAGGTGTAGTAGGATTCTTATTTGAGGGCTTCCTATTTAAGAAATCATATTATGACCTAAAATAGGTTTTCTCATCCTATATATATAGGGTGAGGGTGGAGGCACAAAGTACAGCACAAAAAGTGAAGATTCGAAGTGCTCGTCCACATAAAATCTAAGAGAAAGTTTCGCACTTTGCTCTTAGGACTTCGCCATCCAAGACAGAAGGAAGAAGAGATCTAATCGAGGGGTCGTCAACTTCGGTTAGGAAGATTGCTATGGGTTGGTGAGCGATTTCAATTGTAATCACTTTCTTTTCTTCTTCAGTGTGGTGAGGGGGTTGAACCTATTAGGACAAAGGGTTCAACATTAGTTTTTGTCAATCTTATAATTTTATCTGAGTTGTAGAGATTGGAATTTGTCCTGGTGACGTAGTCACCGCCATATACTTGTCTTTATATGTCACATCCCAGAACCAGAATACTGGAGATCGGGGGCGAAACAAAGCCAGCTACGTATATCAGAATACGCCAATACCCCAAAAGATACGGTCAAAGCTGTCTAGAAGACAAGTAGGTGGACTCTAGCATGCCACTGACGACTCCTAAGGTCGAACAAATCCTATCTCAATCCAATCAACATAAGAAGCAATAAAGAGTAAATCATATATGAGATGGGTAAGGCGTCCCAAACATAAGTACATACATAATCATGAGAGCTGACATAATAAAAGATGTATCAACTGACTATACAAAAGGTACGTAAATGTACAACTAGCAGCTATCCAGAATATACATCCACGCCGTACTAAGACGGAGGGAACAAAATCCAGAAACAAGGACTAACATATGTCCTTGGCTAATATACCACAAAATAAAAGTGCAAGATAAAGTGGGAAATAAAGATAACCCACTCACTAATCCATATCGGTCCTCTGAGTACGAACCATCCGGAGGAGGGGACGGTAGATCCTCGTGATCAACTATGGAACCTGGCCATACAAAACCAGTAGGATCAGACCCCAAATAGCAAGTACCACGAGGAAGGCTCGAGGTGAACGACAAAGCCCAACAACAACACAACAACATAATGACAAAAATAAATAAATATGGGTCAAGACTAGTACGGTACCAATGCACGTATCTCGAGAATATAAATGACTGAATGGAAATACTGAACCATATAGCAATAGAGAACAATAAGCCAATGAGCAACAAGGGACTTAGGAACTACTAGAAATAGGAGCCACAACCCTTAAACCAAACAAGGACTAGGGTTGCAGATCTTTTCCCTAGCAGAACTTAGCCTCTGGCTACTCATCTACATAAGAGTATATAAAGTAACGCATAACCAAAAGTGCACGGCCAATCATTACCTACGGCTTGCTATCATTAACTAGCTAGGGTTATCACAATCCTAATTACTAGTATGCAAGTTGAGAATTTTCGCAACTACCTGACTGCAGATACCCGGATGTCCAGGGGTACGAGTAGTACATCTATTGTCCAACAAGACTGCTGGCAGATGAAACGTGTCTTGACTTATAATATGAACAACCATATCATATACTTGTAAAAGAAAACATATAACCGACTGTGCCGTAACCCGGCACGACATGTGACTCGATCGTATATCAATACGCGCAAACTTGGTAGGTCATGGAGCCCTTGCCTAGCAGGATTGAGCCACGCCTCATGGGGCCCTTGGAGCTCGGGGTTGGTAGTGCGAATTTTCTCATACAATGATCTACTTGAATTTATTAATCATTTACCTTATCATATTCATGTCAAATTCTCAAGTCGTGGACACTCAAGAATTTCCTAAGATGACGTGTGCTATGTACGAGTAAATCGTAAGTTATCACTTACGAACATCCCCGTACTAACATCACGCGATACACGGAACAATACTCACACTCGATTGTCCAGTGCCAAGATGCAATAGATTAAACATTCAACAAGCTATATCCACGGTGTCAAGAAAGGACATGTACTCATATCTGTGGTCAGAAATTAATATAAAAAAAAAAATCAAGTCACGAGTGCGCTACTACGAGCTACTAAATCGAGCTAGGCATATACAGTAATCTGGAGTGCACCATGACAGGCCACTATCTAAAATCTGGACATAGAACAATTCATGAACATAAGCATGTGCCATGTATATAGGGTGTACGATCATTCTCTGACTATCCAAGATCATCTAATCATGTTAAGAGTCCATTACAATCGAGAAAATATCAAAAACGGACAAAAACGGACCAATACAGCCTAAAACGGCATACCGGCGGTATAGGGCGGCATACCGGCAGTATTTCGGCCTAAAGACAGAAAGTTTCTGGTGCAAAAATCGGCATACCGTCGGTATACTTCGGTATACCGTTTTTCCAAACAGCAACAAAATTCAGATTTTTGCCAAAACTTGTTTCGGCCATAAAAACTTTATTTTAAATCAAAATTCGGATTTTCAAAAGTCAAAATTGCATAGAATTGAATTTTTTACAACATGAAAGTATTAATTTTCACAAAATAAATCATTTGATAGATCAATACCTCAAAATACTCAAAAATTATATCTAGAAACTCAGATCTACGTAATTCTACCGATCAAAACCAAAAGTGCTATATACTAAAGATGCTAACAATTTAAAGAAGCATATTATAGAACAATAAAACTTTAATTTCTATAGGAAACAAAATTATAGCATGGTCATGTCACTTTTGAGCAAGATGTACTTGCCTAGGGTTAAGTTACAAGCCTAATCTTCTACTCCACCACCAAGAGGGGTTCCGAAATCATACTCTAGGCCTCAAGGCCAAGCCTTCCTAAGCTTGAGGAAGAGGGAAGAGAGTGAAGAGGAAATGGAGAAGAAAAGAAAAGAGAGGAGAGAGAAACTCATAGGATATATATAGAAGGGGTGAATTAATCGTGACCGTTGGATCGTGATCCATGTCACATTCTAGATCAATCCTAGCCATTGAAAGAAAACCAATTGTTCATTGGATAATAGAATGCATCTACACTATTCACGAAAATATCTAAATACTGTTCATCAAAATATTCAAAATACTATTCATAAAAATATCAGAAACACTATTCACGAAAATATCTGAAATCAAAAATATCTGAAATGTGAAAATCTGCCCCGGGCAGTATGCCGTCGGTATACACCGGTACACCGTTGGTATGCCGGCCAAGGAGAAAATCTATAATTTGAAAAGAATTTAAAGCATTCCGAAAATCAAAAAAATATGAAATACAATACAAAATACGTATCCGTATATAAATATCGATACTGTGAGACGAGTCTCACATTATCTATGCTTGGTGTCCGTTAGACGAGGGTTGGTTATTTCATGTGGGTTGGTCTAAGTTTCCGCTGCGGCAACGTCTCAGACACGGTATCGAAGCGCAAGAGGGCGTATCTGATTCCCAACACATGGCTGGGAGCATGAGGGGTAGGTGTGACTGGTGTTCTAGGATTTGTGGAACCGAGGTCGGTATCCAATAGACCAGTTGTTGATTTGGAGTCTGGTATGCCCAATGGCGGAACTATGTAGAGACGGAGCCCACCTCAATTTTTTTTCCTTTTTCATATATACATACATATTTTATTATTTATTTTTTTATATTAGTCCGTCTATATTTAGTCCACCCTTGGCTCAACCGAGTTCGAATTTTTTGTTCCCCTCTTGGGCCGGACAGATTGTTTAACCCAGATCTGTAAAGTACAGGTTCCTGGCTGTGTGGAGTCTGGTTGTTGGGCCCTGATCTGACAACAAAGTCTCAGTTGGTTGCAAACAGTCTGAACAACGTCGGGAGATCTTGATTCGAATTTGGAATAGATGGCGTCTAGCTGCTGTTGTGACCATGCATGCATGGCTCAGATGGCTCGAGGTTAAACAATAATATTCTAAGCTGAATAGTAAGTAATTCATATATATTCTTTAAGAGCATCTCCAACCCTTTTGTGAGTTTAGAAAAAATGGTGCCACATAGAAATGACAAATTTTTATTTCAAAATTTTTTCTCCAATGCAAATGTAGAATAAATTATGAAGTTGACATGACAAGGACATGACAAGGACAATGTGAAATTGGTTTTCTAGATCTAGACAATGCACCTCACAATGACTGTCTCCAAATCATCAATATGAATAGAAATATTTATGAAAAAAATAAAGAAGTGAAAGAGTTGTCTTGGAAGTTAGAAAAAAAAAAAACTTTTTATTCTCTTCTCAATACTTTTGTATTGTAGAATACTTTTTAATCTCATTGTCTTGTGTGAATATCATCTTGCTACATAAGAAAAGACATTGTCTTGTGTCTAATGTCTCACAGGAATCCCAACACAAAATAAGACAACAAGAATTGCAAGTATTTCTGTGAAAGAGAGGAGAATTATTTGGCAAGACATGGAGCATCTCTTTGCAGCTGGCCATGTCCCCAGGACCCTAGCTAGCTGCTAACTTTGCTAAATCAACCAAGGCGTTTTCTTGTACGAAGAAATAATATTGCTTGTTATGTGTGATGGCACTGATGCAGACTGGCGACAAAATAGCTGGGCTCCCCACGAGGTCTTCTTCTGCGGCTTCAAATGTCTTTATTATTACAACCAGGCATCACGAGCACAATAACTGATGAAAAAGAGTCTCAACAAACCATCAGCAGTACTGCTGTACTGGGCATTGCCAAGTTGTTCAATGTTACAAACTTAAGAACCCAACTTGAAGTCTTCAGTACAAAATTTCCATGTTGACAACCAAAGATGCGTTGCCTACACATTGTATATTTAATCTAGTTTATTTTATATTTAATTGTCTATAGATTTTAAAGAAACATGAAGTCACCATTACAATGTGTAGGCAACAAGTAACAACGTACAGTTGACGAAACATTAATATATTAATATAGAACAAAAATGTAGTCACATAATGCGCTTTGATTGATACCACATGCCATTTATTCTATATATCTACCATTCTTCCTCTTTATGTCTCATGGTTCGATTTATTTCTCTCTTTCGTTTCTCCATCATCCTCTACTAACAGCACATAAACAATAGTAATATCAAACCAAATGAAAGCTAAACTTCAAAACCTATTAATACAACATTCCAACAAACTTCGATACGTCGCCCATATCGTTGTCTACTTCCTTTTTCATATGGGATGACAAGCACATTCTACCTAAAAGAAGAAATACTTTGTCAAATAAAATAAATCAATCAATATTTCATCCAATGAATTCATGATAGCTGACTAATGACCAGCATCTTTATTCTTTAGTAGTAGAGTATAGAACAAAAGCTCAAGTAATTAATAAAACATTTATGCAATGATTTATTGCAAATTTTTCAATGTAGAACATGAGAGGCATGAACCCATCAACAACAAAAACGAAACAAAACATTGCTATACAGGGGAGTACATCAATCGATCGGTGTCTAGTAAATTTCTCGTATAAACAAAACAAACAAACATCGGTTTGCCCCTTTCATGTTATTAAGAATATATAATCGGGGGCATCACCTTTCTCTGGGCATCTTTTTTCCCCTTCTTTTCGCGCTCTATTGGCAAGTGGTGAATTTAGTTCGCTGGCCGAAGCTTCCGAGCATCTGGCACGCCACCTCCAATAGTTTCCCTGCAGGAATTAATGAACCAAGCATTAAGTTAGAGACTTTCTTCCACCAACCAAATTGTTGTACAATATACATTTTAGTGATCAAAAGTTGAAAATACATTTTATGATACAATTTGTTAATAGAGCCTAAGCAGTAACAAGCTACTACAACTAATCACCTGGCTTCAATACATACTGTTTGAATCATTTTTTTTTTTCAATTTAACTTTGTTAAGGTGTCGTGTATCTCTTACATTGAGAAAAACAATCTCATTTTTCACTAACTATATATGCAGATGATTGGGATTATCATGTTCGCAAAAGCAAAACTCTAGCCTAGAAAAACCATCCAAACAAATGACCAAAATCAAACGGTCCCTTGAACTCCAAGGTTTATGAGACGAAGAGTTCTCTCCACATATAGCACTCATCCATCTAATAAGCTACGTTCAATTCTAGACATCATGACAACTTAGCGGTATCTTTAATATATCAGTCTATCCTTTTCTTTCTGCTTTATAATCCATCATTTTCTAGTTGATATCTTAGAAGTTTCTGGAAATAAGTTCAAAGAGCCAACTGCAAAAGAATTTGGGATTTAAGTCTTCACTAGTATGTATGCACGTGCATTGCACCTATTTCATACTATTTGAAAAGGGCAAACAATAGTCTTTTAATTTTTTAATACTTAGAGCATCTCCAACCCTATTGTCTTGTTAAGTGTTGTGAGTCTTAGGTGGCTCCTATGTGGCATGAGCCACAAGACAATGTCTTGTTTATGTGGCAAAATTATATCTCAAAAGACAATGAGATAGAAAAACTCTCTCCAATGCAAAAGTATTGAGAAGACAATAAAAATTATTTTTTCTAACTTCCAAGGCAACTTTTAAGACAACTACTCATCTTCTTTCTTTTTTCTAATATTTTTTATTCATAATTGATGACATGGAAGAGAAGACATTGTCAAGTGCATTGTCTAGAACAAGACAATCAACTACACAATGTCTTCTTTAATTTTTGCCACATAAGCTTCACAATTGACTTGACAATTGCATTCGAGAAGAACTTTTGAATAAAATTTTGTCATTCCTATGTAGCATTAACGTTTTTCCAAAGTCACAATAGGGTTGGAGATGCTCTTAGAAGAGCAAAATCTCCTTAATTTTTTTACTAATTGGGAAGAGTAAACAACAACTCCCTTAATTTTTCCTACACGTAATTACCTAACTATCCATGTTAAATTTAATGAACACTTTTAATTAATAAACATATATAAGGCATTTTTGGGGAGGAAAAAAAAACTTCAAGGGTGATGCCTTAACTTTTCTTATTATATAGTAGTTTAGATTATTGTTGTAATATAGGAAGTAATCAAACTACAAAACTTATTATGAGGCCGCTTACGTAGATTTCCATGTTGATGGCTTTGAACAGCGAAAGTAAAAAAATAAGCCCACCAACCATTCTCCAATCCATTTTATAAATTGGACAGCTAGCTGATTCCAGCTCAAGAACAGCGATATACAACCCAATCGATGACCCACCACCCCAAACAAAATCCAGCAGTCCAAAAAAAAACAGAGTTTGCACTATAAGCACAACTGTCGTTTTCTTCAATAGTCGGACTTTTGCTACTTGGTCTCCTTTGTTCCCAGAAAGGAAAAGAAATAAGGCCCCGTTTGGTTCGCGGAATCAGGACCTTGGAAAAGGAAAGTCGTTCATTTTCAGTGTTCGGTGGGGGGGGGGGGGGGGGTGGAAACCATTTCCTCACCAAGGATTTACTTTTCCCTCTAAGGATTCACATTCACTGCCAATTTGCTCCAACATTTTAAAAGATTGAAAAGGAAATTGATTGGAATTGTAATTTTCCAAAGGAAAGAAAAAGAACAAAGAATCAATTTCCTTTCCGCGAACCTAATGGTGTTTAAAAAGGTCACAAAAATTGGGAGGGAAAGTGAATCATTGCATGGTAAAGAGAATGATTGGGGTGGATGGAGGAACGACTTTTTTTTTTCCGTAAGGATTAAACACGACCTATCCCTAAACTAAATTTTCTAGATCTATCAACCAATCCATTGGCATCTAAACACAGAAAAGCAATGACTTTCCTTTCGCAAGCGCCTGTTCAGTTAACCAAACCAGTTTAAGGATTAAACACACCTCATCCTTAAACTAAACTGATCTATCCACAAATATAATAATATTAATAGTCAAGAAGCAGTGGTTACTATCAACATAAAAAAAAGAGGAGGGACCGACTAGTAAAGAACATTAGCTAGTGCAAGCAAGCAAAGAGACAAAAGCCTCATGACAACAATCACGTGCATTATCGGAATCTACTACGGGGTGATTAGCAAACGTCCGGCGAAGTTAATCACATTGCGAAAAGGGAGGGAAGGGAGGAGAAAGCGCGCATACCTCTCCTGGGCGCGACGGTCGGGTTCTTGGCGGCCGCGGGAGCGAGTGCGGCGGTCGCCGGGGTCGCCTTCTCCTCGGGCGGGAACATGACGGAGTCGATCCCCTGCACCGATATCCTCCCGTCGGTGTAGATGTCCGGGTCGAAGAGGTAGGCGGAGCCCTCCCCGAGGCCGAACTTGACGGAGCCGTCGGCCTCGCGCGCCACCACCTTGTGCGGGAGGCGCAGCGTGTCGTACTTGACCTTCCCGAACCTCCTGACCGCGTTGTACATGCTCTCCTCGGTCTGGTACTCCGGGATCAGGTGGTAGTAGACGATCTGCTCCGCCGCGCCGGGCTCGCCGAGCTGGTCCGCCGTCAGCCTCCCCATCGCCTCGTCGTTCGGGGCGAGGACGGTGAGCACGTAGCCCTCGGAGACGAGGCGGCCCATCTCGGTGGCGAGGGAGGTCAGGTTCACGAGGATGTCGGCGAGCTCGTTGTAGCCCCCGTAGAGGATCAGGGTCTGGATGAAGTCCTTCACCTGGGACTCGCCGTCGAAGTGGCGCTTGCCGGCGCCGGGGCCCGGGGCGGGGGCGGGGGCGAGGGAGGGGCCCGGGGCGAGCGCGTCGAAGACGGGGAGGGCGGGAGGGGAGCCGGCGGGGGCGGGAGGGGCGGGCCTCTTGAGCCGGTGGGTGCGGGGGTCCACCTCCGGGGCGCCGGTCGGGAGCACGGCGGAGATGGCGGCGAGGCTGCGGCGGCGGTTGAAGGCGTCCTGGACGGACTGCGGGACGAGAACCTTGGAAATGCCGTGGATGAGGCCGTCGGGGCGGACGACGGCGTCGGGGTGGACGACGGGGCGGTCGGAGAGGCGGACGCGGTCGCCGGAGAGGGCGCGGAAGGGTGCGGCGGAGGAGGAATTGGCCATGGCGGAGGAGTGGAGGCGGGAGGGGATGACGTGGAAGAGGAGGAGGGTCTGGAGGGACTTGAGGTTGCCGGGCTCGAGGAGGAAGCGCTTGAACTCGGGGTCGAGGTCGCGCTCGAGCGCCTCGTTCCTGGGGGCGAAGATGGTGAGGTTGGTGGAGCCGACGGCCTGCTCGAGAGTCTGCAGGAGGAGGGCCTTCTCCACAAGCTCGGCGAGCTCGGTGTAATGGGAGTCCAGAAGCGCTACGAGAACAGAGTTCGAGTTGATCATGGTACCGCTACTTGTAGAAATATTAGACTCGCGATGAGCTTGTACGTTACTGGAGGAGGATGGCAATGCTGCTGCTGATGATGATGATGTCGAGTGTGCGAACAGGAAGAGGAGGATGGCGAGGAGTGCGCCGCCATAGATCGGAGAATCCATGGCGCCGGAGGCTGCTTTTAGTCTTGGGGAGGTCAGTGGAGAGAGAAATAGTTTTGATTAAAATTTCTTCTTTTCTGAGAAATAATATAAGCGGAGGAATGCAAGTGGAAGGAAGAGAAGGGACACGTGGCGGTATTTGACATTTCTTACTTGAAGAATGTTGATTTGTGACGATTCTAGCCTTGCGCTGTGGGCTGGCTGTGTCACTTGTCGGTCCTGTTGGAAAGGATGAGGGTGGGTTGGTCATTTTGGATGGTTGCATGTGCATTGTCAGGACCGGTGGGGGTTCTTGGTATAATTATCAATTTGTCAGAGGATCATTTTGGACAATAAAAAAAAGGAAGAAATTTACTTTAACTCAGTTGGAAGTAACCCTTGTGTCAAGACTTGTTCTTGCTTATTGTCTACCAGAACAGAGGGTTGAAAGCGATGGGCGTAAGATGAGCTGTCATTGTTTCTGCTTCCACTGTGTGAATACAAATTTTTAATTAGGTCCTGTTTATTATAACTCATGTTTGTCTGTTTTTATATATTTTTATTTCTAAAAATATTATTTTAATTTTTTTGTAAATAATAAATATGTTTGATGCATTAAGTTGTTATTTGTTTACAAAAACAAAATAATTTTTTGAGTTATTTGTATTTACCCTCCAATTGTTAATCATAATCCTACTTTTTCCCCAAATTTATTTTAATTACTATTACCCCCCCAATCTTCGGATAAAGTGCAAATAAACCCTCCTTACATTTGCGTTTTTGCATTTGAAGACCCCTTATTTAAAAAAAATTCATATTTTCATTTTTGTTCAGTTTGTACCCATGTCGTTAACAGTCGTTAAAATACGTCTAAAATACGATTTTACCCCTCCCCCCACGCTCTCCCCCCTCTCTCTCCGGTGGCGGGGGCTTGTCAAGCGGGGCCGACCAGAGGAGAGGGGAGGGTAGTCGGCCAGCGAAGGGAGAGGGGCGGGTCGAGCTAGGGTGAGCATTCGGTTAATTCAGTTCAAATCGAATCGAAAACTGAATTGAACCGAAAATCGAATAAGCGAAACCGAAACCGAACCGAATTGGCCCATAACTGAATTAAACTGAACCGAATTAAATCGGTTCGATTTTCGGTTTATTCAATTTTTTGGTTTATTTGCACTTTTTTGTTAATATATATAGTACTTAAATATACCTAAATTTATTTAGTATATATCTGTACTGTATATATGATCTGTAGTGTGTATATATATATATATATATATATATATATATATATATATATATATATATATATGAAGCGGATCAAAAGTCCCCCTTAGAAAATCTCCTAAAAATCCTCCTCACTCTCAGCCGTCTATTTAATGTTAATTATTAATGTTAATGTTAATATTAATGTTAAATACTAAAATTAACATTAAACTTAATATTAAAATTAAAATTAATATTAATATTAACATTAACATTAATATTAACATTAATATTAATATTAACATTAACATTAACATTAATATAAAAATAAAAATAAAAATTAATATTAACATTAACATTATTATTAACATTATTATTAACAATAATATTAACATTAACATTAATATTAACATTAAATGGACGGCTGAGAGTGAGGGGGATTTTTAGGAAATTTTCTAAGGGAGGCTTTTGATCCGCTCCTCTATATATATATATATATATATATATATATATATATATATATATATAAACTAAATTTTCTTATTCGGTTTTAGGTTTTGGACCGAAATCGAAACTGAATAAGAAAATTTAGTATTTTTAAAATCGAAATCGAAATCGAATCGAATCTTTTTTAAACCGAATCGAATCTCGGTTCGGTTCGGTTCGATTTTTTCTTATTCGGTCCCCCTCGACCCCCCCTCCTCCCTCCGCTGGCCGGCCCCCTCGACCCGCCCCCTCCTCCCTCTGCTGGCCAGCCCCCCCAATCCCCCTCCTCCCTCCGCTGGTCGGCCATGCTTGACCTAGGGGTGAGCATTATTCGGTTTTTGACCGAAAATTGAACCGAATCGAATAAGAGATTCGGTTCAATTTTAAAAAAAAAAAATCGGTTCGATTTTGGTTTTGAAAATACTAATTTTTTTATTCGATTTCGATTTCGGTCCAAAACCGAAAACCGAATATATATATATATATATATATATATATATATATATATATATATATATATATATATATATATATACTACAGATATATACTAAATAAATTTAGGTATATTTAAGTACTATATATATTAACAAAAATGTGCAAATAAACCAAAAAATGAATAAACCGAAAATCGAACCGATTTAATTCGGTTCGGTTTGATTCGGTTATGGGCCAATTCTGTTCGGTTTCAGTTTTGCTTATTCGATTTTCGGTTCAATCGGTTTTCGGTTCATTCGGTTTCGGTTCGGTTTGAACCGAATTAACCGAATGCTCACCCCTAGCTCGACCCACACCCTCCTGCCTTCGCTGGCCGGCCACCCTCCCCTCTTTTCTGGTCGACCCCGCTTGACATGCCCCCACCACCGAAGAGAGGGGGCAGGGGTAAAATCTTATTTTTAAACGTATTTTAACGACTTTTAACGGCATGGGTGCAAACTGAACAAAAATTAAAATGTGGAATTTTTTTTAAAACAAAAGGTCTTCAAATGCAAAACAAAAATCTAAAGAGGGTTGTTTGCACTTTACATAGGATTTGGGGGGGGGGGGGGGGGGGGTGTTACACTAATTAAAATAAAAATGGGGGGGGAGGGGGGGAGGGGGGGAGGGGGGAATTAGAAATATGATTAGCAATTGGGGGGGGGGGGGGGGGGGGGGGGGGGGGTTTAAATACAAATAACTCTATTTTTTTTTGGTAACAACCAAAAGTATAAATTAATTTTTTTTATAAGTAATATACCATACCACGTAAAAAAATTAATGACCTAGCAATCTACTAAGAATGGATTATATATTTTTTTTCC
The DNA here is from genome assembly GCA_029216955.1 of Iris pallida. Lineage (NCBI taxonomy): Eukaryota > Viridiplantae > Streptophyta > Magnoliopsida > Asparagales > Iridaceae > Iris > Iris pallida. Next base: position 564,257 of record JANAVB010013999.1, read on the forward strand.
TTTTATACTCACTATTTTGTAAAATTTTACGAAAATAAATAAATAAGATTGGATTGGATTTTTATTCTCAAACCACATTCTAGATATAGCTTATTGGTTGTTTGCTCATGTCCTTCTAGATTCTCTTAATGGCCATTGTCCCAAAATTTTCTTCTTTTCCATTCTGAAACATCTAGATTGAAAGGAGAAAAAGAAATTTATTTGTGGGTTGCTTACATCTCTCTAGAAGTACTGTTCTAGCTCATTTTGATGAATATTCTGAGGTCACTCCTAATGGATTTTTTTGTTTTTGCAAAAAAAAAAAAAAAAAAAAAAAAATTGCATTCATTTTGCACCCGTTTGGGGTCTAAAATATTTTCTATTATTATTTTTATGCACTCAAGGGACTGGACGTCAAGCAATCCATTAGAATCAATGGATCCGTCACCTTTGTTGATCAATATGCGTCGGGCTTTAGTATACATCGTCAAGATATTATTACCATGTCGAGGGGGATAAAGACGGAAGACGAAGGAGAGGCGAACGTGAGAGGGTCTCAGACGGATTTGAATTCTTGGTAATTTTCTATTTTTTGTTTACGAAAATATGATAAACAATTTTGTTTCTTTTCCACTATTGTTTTAAAAAAAATAGTTTTCACAGTATTGGAATCGGTATGAGACTATTTCTATAAGTATTGGTATTGACCATATCAGTAGTATCGGCGGTTTCGGATCGGGAAGTATCGAATATTTTGTATGGAAACAAATAATTATTAATAAATTAATTAAATTAATAAAATTAATAAAATTTAAAAACATATATTTTATACATTTAGGTATAATTTATGTAATTTTAGTGTTATTTTTCAGTAGTTTTGAAATTAAATAAAATATTAGTCACCTTACCGATTAGTTTACATAAAATATATTTATTTTCTTCTTTTACATGCTTTTATAACCTTATTTTGCTTTAAATCCTTGCTGATTTGTCTTTTTCGTTTATTTTTTTTGCCGAATTGATAGGAAAAGAGACCTTCAATGTTGGTATCAGTCAGTATCGAGTATCGATCGGTATCGGATCGAGACATGCCAAATCGTATTGGTGTCGGCCGTATCGGATCGGTATCGCCGATACTTTAAACCATGGTTTTTAAAACTAAAAAAAATATATAAATTCACTTACCAAACATATTTGTGTAAAATAATTTTATAAACAATAAGTCAAAATAGAAATTACGTTTATTTAGTTTTAGAATCTCTCACACACACACACACACACACATATATATATATATTGTTTGGGTCTTGAAATCGTTTGATATTAGAATTTGGATTTCAAAATTATTATCCATTAGCCTATAAATAATGCCAATTTTGATACCCAAATTTTAATATATATGTATATGTGAGATTCTAAAATTAAATATCCCTAAAAATTATAACAAACGGGCCCTTATTAAAACCTTTTTAGAAATAATAATTGAGGAAAAGAAGGAGACGAGAGACCCGCCACTGACTGACTGACTGAGGAGGACATGCGACCGGCCGGTGGATCCTTCGTCGGTTGCGGTCAAGACCAAGGCTCAGCTCACAACAATTAATTAATTAGAATGCATAATAACAATTAATTACGTCACTAGGCCGTGTGGGACCCATCTGACATATTATAGGTGTGAGTACTTTTATGATGATTATTTTATTGAGTGGTGAGAGAGCATCAAAATGGTCCTTTTTGGCTGTGTTGGGTTGATTTGATGGTGCGAGGACATGAGAGATGCTGCAGCTGTGTCGGTGGTTCTTCCTCTATTCTCTCTCTCTCTCCGTGTCATGTGGCTCTCTGCTGATTTATTTATTTGCATGGGCTGTGGAATATTGGAATGGTAGAAACTCTGAAGTAGATAGAGCTCAAAATACATTTAAATTTACGGAAAATTTCAACAGCAGCATTAAAGTTTATTTAAATTGCGTAAAAGGAACAAATTTTGGGAAAATTGTAAACTCAGCATCGTCGCGTCCCATTTTTGGGCGTCAAAAATTAACTACCCCTCCACCTGGACATTGTCCAAAAAAAAAAAATTAATAAAAAAAAAGGGCGCCCAAATAAGGGACGCCAAATTTGTTTACTCTCCGAGAAACAAAAAAAAAAATAAAAAAAAATGAGCGCCCAAAAAAGGGGCGCCAAATTTGTCTACTCTCCGAAAAAGAAAAAAAAAAAAAATGGGCGCCCAAATAAGGGGCGCCAAATTTGTTTCCTATGCTCCCTGCTCACCGCTCACCAAAATTAATCCATCATTTTTTTTTTCCCGCTCACCGAAATTAAATGGTTTTTTTTTTTTTTTTCGGGGATAATGGAAATTCGTAAATGGAAATTCGGCGTCCAGATGTTGGGCGCGTTTTTTTTTTTTTTTAAAAATGGGCGCCCCTTTTTTGGGCGCTATTTTTTTTTTTTCTAATAATATATGCAAATTTGGCGCCCCTTTTTTAGGCGCCATTTTATTTTTTATTAATTTTTTTTTTCATTGACTAAGCCGGATTAGGGGGGGTTTTTAATTTTTGACGCCCAAAAATGGGGCGCGACGATGCTGAGTTTACAATTTCCCCAAAGTTTGTTCCTTTTACGCAATTTAAATAAACTTTAATGCTAAATTTATAATATAAAAAATAAATATAAAATAGATTGAATTTGTATAAAAAATAGTAAATAAATAAATTTTAAGGTACAAATAAGATGAATAGATATAAAATTAAAAAATAATATAAAATTTAGCAATGGAAAAGACATCAGAGTTCTGACTGAGTGATGGAAGATCGGTAGATCGAGTCACGGTGGCTTATTATTCCTTCCGTTTGTAAAAAAATGATAAATTTTGAAATAGTGGATCCAAAAGATATGCAACAATGTGTGTACAAAATTTTGAATGTTATGTCAGATATTTTAAAAACATAAAATCTAGATCAAAGTGAACTTTACTATTCTATAAAATGGACACATGTATACTGAATCTAGAAATTGGGATGAGCATTACTATTGATGCTCTAATTAAACTCTTAATTTGTGTACTTAGTAATTTCTATGGGATGAGCATTACTATTGATGCTCTAATTAAACTCTGAGCTGCGCCTACACACGTAGCAGCTTATGAGCAAAAGTCGTTCATGTTGCGCCCAGGCGCAACTAAGGATTTTGTTTAGATTGCGCCTGGACGCAACTCACGAAGTGTACAGGACAGCTGCCCACCAACTTCTCTTGAGCGGCACAATTCACAGGATTCGAAGAGATTTTTTTTCGTTCACTGTTGTGTCAGTCGTCAGTATTGTCAGGTAATGATGACCATTAAGTGTCAGATGCCACATAGATTTTGGCGCAAAAAAGATTAGGCACAGTCTGATATCGGGCGCAATCTGATCGGTGGCGCAATCTATTCTCTGAGCTTCATATCAGTGGCGCAACTTGATTTTTGGGACACAACTTGATCATTGATCAGTATATTCAAGGCGCAACTTGATTTTTAGGCTCTACACATGGACGGTAACAAAATCAAGTATCCATGTGGTAATTATCACAATAGAGGTTACGAAGAAGTGGTGACTATGAGAGATTATTTGACCCGTAAGGGTTTCGTACGTGATTACGGCCTGTGGTCATCGCAAGGTGAACTATATGCGGAAAGACAGGTTGCGAATGCTGCTACTTATACTTTTGATGATAATGCTGCAACGGATATTGTCATCGAAGACGACAGATGCTCTGTTGATTATGGAGACTTGCAGAACCTTGCACGAGATATGGTGTACGATGCGACATGGCCTAATTTTGATCAGGAGGATCCTAATCCCGAGGCGAAGGAGTTCTATGATATGTTTCGGGATGCAGATACTTCTCTATATCTTGGTTGTGAGACTCATTCTGTACTGTCAGTGACGATACGGTTGTTGAACATAAAGTCTAATTTTAACTTGCCATAAGCTTGCCATGATCGAATTACACAACTAATCAAGGAGGTATTACCGAAGGAATTAAATGAGCTCCCAAAAAACTTCTATAAGTCAAAGATGATGGTCCGACAACTGGGACAGGGGTACGAGAAGATAGATTATTGTCGCAACGGATGCATGTTGTACTATAAGGAGAACGAGGACATATAAAGTTGCAGCTTCTGTAATGCGGATCGTTACAAGCCAATGCAGGAAAAAGGAAAGTCAACTAGAAAATGATGTCCTTACAAGTATATGCATTACTTGTCGATCACGAAGCACTTGCAGAGGATGTATATGCCTCTGAATATAGCAGAACACATGACATGGCACAACGAAGAACGTACAAAGGACGATGGAGAATTGTCACATCCTTCTGATGGAGAGGCGTGGAAATATTTTGATTTGTGTCATCTAGATTTTGCTGCAGAGCCTAGAAATATACGTCTGGCGCTATGTTCTGATGGCTTCACCCCTTTCGGGCAGTCGGGATCTCAATACTCCTACTGGCCAGTCATTCTTACCCCTTACAATCTGCCACCATGAATGTGTATGAAGACTCCTTATATGTTCTTGACAGCTATTATTCCGGGTCCTAAAAATTCGACGAAGAAAATCGATATATATTTACAGCCGTTGGTGGATGAGCTGAAACAGCTGTGGGAGATCGGCGTCGCGACATATGATATTTCCAGGAAATAGAACTTTCAGATGGGACCTTCTCTGATATGGACAATCAATGATTTTCCAGCATACATTATGCTGTCGGGATGGAGTACTCACGGCACCATGTCTTGTCCGATATGCATGGAAAATAGTAAGGCGTTCCGCCTTAAGCAATGAGGAAAAACTTCTTTCTTTGACTGTCACCGTCAATTTTTGCCCACGAGTCATCCTTGGAGAAAGAACAAGGATGGTTCAGAGCTGGAAAACAAGAATTTTCTCATCCGCCTACCAGATTGTCGGGATACGATATTTGGGAAGATGAAAAGGATTTGTCCACCGTAATTGAAGATCCATCGAACAATCGTGTCGAAGGGTTCGGACAAAGCCATAACTGGACCAAACGGAGTATCTTCTGGGACTTGCCTTATTGGAAAGATAATCTTATAAGGCATAATCTTGATGTCATGCTGTCACGCCCCAGAACCAGAATACTGGAGAGCGGGGGAAGACATAGCCAGCTACGTATAACGGAATGGGATCCACACCGCTATACGGTCACGGCTGTCTAGATATGTGAGGGTTTCACTACAATCCATCAGTCTCTTAAGGTCATAAAATAGCCTATTGTCTCAATCTCAACCAACTAATAATAATCACAAGATATCAGATCTCCAAATATACAATTATAAGGCGTCCCAAACATTACATATCCAGATGATCATGAAGCTAGTCGTTACAAAATGTGAGGACTAGCAAGAGTTCAGTCATACATGATCAACCTCCGGGGCTTGTCAATCATGTTATAGCCCGTAGGCAGACAGTAAGTAAGTACAATCGAGCTAACACTTGCTCGTCGGCTAAACGTCTCAAAAGAATAATTTACAATATTACAGTGGGAGAACAAAAGAAACCCACTCGATGCCCTGGTTACGCCTGGTGACCACCATCGGGCTGGAAAGCAGGAAGATCCTTTGGTGCTGCTCCGGTATCTGGCCATACAAAACCAGCTAGGTCAGACCCCAGAAAGAGCAAGTGCCACAAAGGAGGCTTCACTTAAGAACTAAAGCCAGCAGATTAGCACAATAATATAATTACATAATAAAAGACAGTAATTTAAGAAAAAAAAGCATGATAGGTAATTATAAAAGACAATCTTGCATAGAATCACTAAAAGGCAGGACATATGGAAAAGCATGCCAGGATGATATACGATGAGATAACCATAGGACTATTCAGATAGCTAGGTTACAACCCGTAAACCAAACAAGGACCGGGGTTGTAACCCTTCGTCTGAACGGAACTTGGTTTCTCTCACCATTTATCGGTAAGATAAATATAAGAAATCAGGTCAAGTAACAATCTGGAGTGACAATCATTATAGTGACAATCTGGAGTGACAATCATTCAATCATTCTGGTACAATCTTGCAATCAATCAATTCTAGACAATACCATACTGGACTGGACTCCATCCAATCAATCACGGCCAATCATTGCCTACGACTTTCTACATTAACTAACTAGGGTTATCACAATCCTAGTTACTAGCAAGATGCAATGAGATGCTCCAAGTAGTCACAGGCCCTGCAGCTATCCAGGTTATCCAGGCAATCATTATAGTGACAATCTAGAGAGTATAATGCATTAGAGTGACAATAGAGTTCAATCATTTAAGTGACAATGGCAGGTGCCCCACATAACAGTGGGCTAGAAATGTGCCATACTCGTCGGCAGGCTACAAGTCCAAACATTTGCGGCCGGGATAACGGGATCGCCTGTAACTGGAGAACATCTCTTCATGTCTAATGAATTATACTAGTCATTAACCTTAGTCCATTTCAGTAGGTACTCCTGACCGTGGTACTCAGGAGTCCCCTCCTAGACATGATGCAAGACAGGACTGGATTATTTGTACAAGCACAATCGCCCACGGTATCCAGGTTATTCATACAGGTCATGTCATGTCAGGTAGCCGTCGCAACAGCTTATCAAGATATAACATGTCAGGTTTATCATGTCAAGTGTACTTGTCAGGAGTGCGCCACGACGGGCCACTATCAGGTCATGTCAGGTCATTATGTCAGGAGTGCACCACTACGGGTCACTATCGTGTCACGCTCAGGTATCATTTCCAAACATATTAAACAAATCCATGATTATCAAGTTCATGACAAAAGGCGTAAGGATATAAAATGGACGTTAAATATCTAATAAAATATCAATATACAGGGCTATAGAAGATCAAGGGTAATCAGGCTACGCTCAAGCCAGGCTACGCTCAGGCTAGCGTACACTCAGGTCTGCGTACCAGAGGATCCATACACTTCCAATGGAAAGCGTACGCAAGGGTCAGCGTACACAAGGGCACGCTCAAGCTACAGGTCAGCGTACGCTCAAGCTAGCGTACGCTCAAGACTGCGTACGCTCGAGCTAGCGTACGAAAGGGGCCAGCGTACGCCTTGCTCGCTTAAGCTAGCGTACCAAGGCACGCGTACGCTCAAGCTAGCGTATGCTCAAGACGCGCTGCCAACAGGCAGCGTATCAAGGTGAGTGTACGCTCACTAAAGAGCAGCGTACGAAGGCTAGCGTACACTCGCTAAAGAGCAGCGTACGAAGGCTAGCCTACGCTCACTAAAGAGCAGCGTACGAAGGCTAGCGGCATAAGCTAAAAAGCTAGCTCACTGTTCACTGTCTTCTCCAAATGGCAAGAACAGCAAGAACTCTAAAGTTGAATCTAAGCTTCAATTGTCCAAATCTTGGTCAAAACAAGTCCGATTCCAACTTTCCAAAGGTCAAAATTGGGTAGAATGAAATTCTCCAAAACATGGAACCATCAAAACTTGAAAACAAGCAAGTTTAATAGATTAAAACCACCAAAATCCAAAAATAGCAAAACTCTAGATCTACAAGAGTTAAAGCCTCAAAATGGAAAATGACAAGTTCTAATGTAGTTTAGAATCATGAGGAGAAGCTAATGAAACCATCAAAAGGAGTTCTCTTGTGGAAGCAAGTTGCACTTGCCTATGGTGTTCTTGGTTGGTGGAGAAGAGTAATGGTAGGGAAAAGAGAAGTAAATGAGAATTATGGAGGAGAGAGAAGGTTGGTGGGGATAATAAAGAAGGGGGTTGTGGTGGAAATGAAGGAGAAGTATAGGCTAAGGTGTTCCACCCTTGGCCCATGATGAACCAAGCATTGGGCCGGCCGAACCAAGCCAACCCAAACCGAGAGTAAACCAAGCCCAAATAAACCAATGAACCATTAAAACCAATTAAACTATCAATGACAATAAAACCAAGCCAATGCAAAATAAACCAAGACAACTAACCATGAATAAATAAAATATGGGTCCAAAACACGTATACGTACACTAAATACGTATCACGAATTTGTGACATTACACATGCATATCGAAAAGATTGTGTTCGATAATGTCTTCAATACCGTCATTGTAAAACCCCTAAAATTCTGCTATGATTTTTATTTTTGGCAGGAATTTATCTTTGAGTATTTGTACGTCAAGTGCGAATACGGATATGCGAGATAATTATTTTGTTTACATAAAACGTTTTTTTATAGGTTTGGTAAATATAAATAGATAGTTTTGTTTTAGAGATACTCATAGAATAAATATTTTGTATATAAATATTTTCCTGCCAGAATAGTCAAAGGTTTCAATTAATTTAGTTATATAAGTATAGATAATAATTTAAGAAAGGATATATTTCGACTAGAAATGTATTTTATATTATTGCATGCGAGTTGCGAGTACATAAAATTTAACTCATGTAGATATTTTGAAAATTTGAAATTATTTTATCTAATTTAAATAAAAAGGTAGTTTGAAATTATTTCCTAAATATTTATGTTGATTTTCGAAATTTATTTATTATTATTATTTATTTTAAAGATATTTTTGGAATTATGGATTTAGTGTTAAATTAGTTATGGTACTTGAAATTGAAATTGAGATTTGATTATTTTGTTTTTATTTTAAATGGTTTTAAACTTATAGATAAAATTTATATAAGTTTGATTCAGATTGGGATTGATTGAATTAGTTTTAAATTTGATTTAAAGTAAATGGAGAATTATCTAAAAGGGGATTTAAATCTTTTTCTACTCCTTATCCAACTAGGAGTATTCACCTCCTATAAAATAGGAGAGCCTCCATATGTTTCCTCCGCAATTACTTCCACAAACAATTCACCACAAATGTGCGTGTATCGTGTCGGTGTCCAATACCTTCCCGTGTCAGCCGTGACGGCTTCGGGTTCGACCCCGAGTGTCTTTCCAATATAAAATATTCTTTTTACATTATCACTTCCACGTCCAACAATCCTGGACACAAATCCAATATTCCCCTGCCGTGTCAAACACCCCGGACACGACGACCACCTTAACGCTAATCCTATTCTAATGGCCAGCCTCGTCACCGTTCCCGACCAGCAGCCAGCCACATCCGACCACCACCAGGCACTCCCTCTCCTGGCACCACCATCGACAGTTCTGACACAACCTCCATCGCCGTCATCATCATCAAAACACCACTGCTGCCTCGCCCATCACCACCACTACAGTAACCCTCATCCCGACCCCCTGTGCTAGCCTTCACCACCATCATCGTCAGACCCCAGTCTCCACGTCGCCGTCCCTCACGGCCACCAATGCCGAAACCCCCACACTTCCCATGGCCATCCTTCCCAGAAGTTCACCGAGTACCACCTCCATCAACATCAACCCGCCCGCTAGGTCACCACCGGCCACCGCGGTCCACTCCAACGGCAACTAGTAAAAAAAAAACCACCCAAAATATCCCAAATCATCACCACCACCATATTTGAGCGAAGACTCACCTCCGCCGCGGAGGTCCTCGTGTCCGGCCACCACGAGCGGCGACCTCGTCCAGCGCCTCCACCCTTCTCCCTGCGGCCGCCCACGACCGAGCCGATCTTGTGCGTCGTCGATGGCGGGTCCAACGCACCGCCGCAGACTTGATCTGTGGCCGCCAAACGCCCACGCGCCCGCCCTCCAACTCCAGCACCGACGTCTCGTTCTCGACCGCGGTCCTCCGGGTCACCTCCGACCTCCGGAGATTGCCTCCAATGGTACATCCCCGCCTCCACCACTCTGAAATGTTTCCCTCTCTCTTCTCCTTATACAGTTTTTTTGTTGCTTTAACCCCTGTTCTCCTCTCGAGGAGAAGACAAGTGGGTTGTTTATCCTTATTATTATTATTATTATTATTATTATTTTGTTGTTTTAATAAGTACATTTCTCTGTCATACAAGGATAAGTTTTCATATCATCATTTTATAAGCATATATATATATATATTTTTTTTTTTTTTTTGCATATATATATATATATATATATATATATATATATATATATACAACTATGTTTAGATATCTACAGTATTACACATGATTATGAGTTTTGCTATTTGTTACTACTAATTATATATATGTATAATTCCTTAAAAGTTTATGGAAACAAAACATTGTTTTGAGCTTAGCTATATATATTTTCAAATTTTAGTTAAACCCTAAAACAATTTCTAATAGATTATTGTTAATTAATATATATATATATATATATATATATATATATATATATATATATATATATATATATATATATATATATATATATATATATATATATATAACCCCTAAAAGATAGTTTCGAAAGTATGAAATATTTTGGTATTACTCAAATATTTTAACTAACCAAGTTTCCATCCCAAAACCATATTTTTACAACTTAGAGTTTTACCAAAAACGATTTTTTTTACTTTAAGTATTTTTTCTATGAATATCTTTGACTCATGAAACTAGTTTTTAGCTATTACAAATATCTTTCAAAAATTCGTATATATACTATTTTTCCAACTTCCTTCGATTTTTCTCCAACCCGTGACTAATCCCAGTATTTCTATTCCTTCGCTAATTTTGTCCTTCCTCCTATCAACCCTAACTAATTTGTCTATTTTGGACCCGATGGAACAGTCCGTATTATCGAGGCTGTCTAGTGTAGTTGTAACACCGAAGTCACAGTATGTGCCACCTTGATCACCGCAGCACACCAGGCGTCACTACCAGGCAAAATACCTTGCCATTAGCTGTCTATTTTACTTTAGCTCATATTTCATGCATTATTTACTTTCTACAAATTAAACTGTGATACATGGCATAAGTAGATAGAATTTTTACTGTTTAATTCTATTTTCTACTATGTACTATTTTCTTATACATTGAACTTAGATTAAGGGACCACCCTTTGTGTGTTGCATTCATAGGCCTTGACACATTTGTACCATGGAGTTGCGAGTCGCATATAGAACTCGGACATGCGTGATTGGCTGGCCACCGGTACGTATAAGCTGTGTGATAGGAATAACCGCTAATAGAGGTTGCATGGGTTTTGTGTTATGGATACAACATAGTAGGCATTGGGTAGGGAGGACAATACCTTAGCGTATGGGCTACTATGCACTTTACCTTTTGTAATCCGTGAGCTCCGCCGGAGATGCGGGTGAGATTACCCATGATTACTGACGGTCACTGGCGTTCTGCGGAACGTTATGCTCTTATTGATTTGGCCTCTGGTGCCCCAAGGGGGGACTATGCCGATCCCATTTTAGCCAGGGCCCATGCGTTGAAGGATGTTCTTAAAACTGCATTCACTTAGATTGGTTAGGCACCCTTATCCGTTAGGTATGAGTACTCTTGGTTTGGGTACTTGTATCTGACCGTGGCTTGGAACAATAACTTGTTGCGAATTAGTTTGCCACGTCTTGTCCTTGCTTGGTTATAGGTGTGGCTTACTACTTTGATGAGAGGGTATTGAACCTTGTTGGGGTCTGGATACCATATTGGTTTCATGACTTGGAAAGATACTTCATCGTGGGTTAGTGTGCCATTTCCTGTCCTTGTTTTGTTGGGGGGATGGTACGCTACTCCAAATGGTGTGGTATTGGACCATGTTATGATCCGATCTTACTTATTATTATTGAGCAGTATTTATTCAGATTATATGGCATGATATTATGTATTTTGTTACGTCCCACTGAGGACCTGGTTATCTCTTCAGGTGTGTGCTTTTGTCTTTCGCAGGTGTTCTAGCCATGGCCATGATCATCTCTATTTTTTCGAGGATGATTGCACTTTGATCGTCTTCGCTTCGTTCGCCAAACTCTTTTTTTTTATGTATTTCTTTTCATAATTGGTAGTAGATTTGTCTCTGCCCAACTACATGTACCAAATAACAATTTTATAGTTGATTATATGATATCTTTTATTCTTTTATTTTGTGGATGAGATTAGTTAGCCTTGGTTTTACTGCATTTACAGCTTATGTATACATACGAGAATTCCATATATTGGAGTATACTTCGTATGTATGCAGCTGGCATGTCTACGTACTTAGTCCTAAGTATTTTGGGACTGGGGCGTTGCATGTTTTTGTGGTGGTCCATACAGGTCAAGATAAATTGTTTGGTTACTTCACCGTACCAAACAAGCCTGCGTATAGGATTAGAGTTTAGGATCTCATCCACATACTTGACCTCCTTCCTCGACTCTATTTTGACTCCTTTGATTTGCATCTTGCTTGATTCCCTCTACCGTTAATTCTTATCCTTATTTCATGCTTGATAGAGGTTAGGAAAGTAACCCATACTAGGTAGACATGACACATTTTCCCCTCACACTGCTAGTTTAACTCTTGTAAGTTGGGTAGAATGCCTCACCACCTAGTATCCCCTTTGCTATCATGACTCATTAAGGTAGCAAAATGGAAGGTCACCAATAGGATATTCTAGAGATCCTAACTCCTCTTGTCGATCAAATCTTTACATAAAAAATTGTAGGACGACTGTATGGGAACAATCACCTGACAAGACTTAGATTCTTAAGGAGTTTGAACTAATTCTATTTTCAATCATAAGCCCTCGTGCCTATATTTTTACTAACTTGACCAATGTTGCTACTATTGTCTAGTTTTGCAAGCTTACCCTTTATCGAGCTTGTTCAAGACGATTGCTATTGGGTGCACACCCACTAACATATTGTCTAATCAGAACCGGTACATGATGGTCTGATCAACCTAGTGCACTTTGGTTCGCTTTTCATATATTATTCTACGTGGATGGAGACATAGTTAAACTTGGCCTCTAGAATCTCATCCGCGACTGCCTTGGCAATTCTTTTTGAAAATTTTCAATTGTCTTGGCACCCCTTATTTGTATTCGATAATATCTTCTTCGAATTCTTTATTATTTTCGTCCTTCGCTAATTTTAGAAATACAAATGCTCGTACTTGATATCCCCTTAGTTGCCCCACCATCTATTGCCAAGATAGTTAGCCACTGACCAACCAATGTGACAGTATCCCCATCTTGAGTTACTCGTCCTTTCCATGACCCTAGATTCAATATCGCGACTTTCTAATCATTCTTGAGACTTAAGAATGACTCAAATCATTTCCTTAATCATACTCTAAACCTAGACGACTATATCCTCTCAAAGCGCCGTATCTCTCAAGTCCCTAAATTATTCCCTTTGATCTACTCTATTTCCTTACTATCCTCTAAATTCGTATTATCATTGCCTAACTAGCGACCCTCATCCAATTCCATATTTGTGAATTATTTTCGTATTCATCTAATTCACAACTTTCTACATACATGTTTGTGTTAAACGTCGTTTCCTTGCCACGCCCAATAATTTGATCGTGTTCCTTATTGATATACCCTTGTACCTTCTCAACCCCCCTAAATATTCTTAATTTCGAGGACGAAATTCTTGTAAGTTGGGTATGATGTAAACCCCCTAAAATTCTGCTATAATTTTTATTTTTGGTAGGGATTTATCTTTGAGTATTTGTACGTCAAGTGCGAATACGGATATGCGAGATAAATTTTTTTTTTTACATAAAATGTTTTTTAATAGGTTTGGTAAATATAAATAGATATTTTTGTTTTAGAGATACTCATAGAATAAATATTTTCTATATAAATACTTTCCTGCCAGATTAGTCAAAGGTTTTAATTAATTTAGTTATATAAGTATAGATAATAATTTAAGAAAGGATATATTTTTACTAGAAAAATATTTTATATTATTGAATGCGAGTTGCGAGTACATGAAATTTAAATCATGTAGATATTTTGAAATTATTTTATCTAATTTAAATAAAAAGGTAGTTTGAAATTATTTCCTAAATATTTATGTTGATTTTCAGAATTTATTTATTATTATTATTTATTTTAAAGATATTTTTGGAATTATGGATTTAGTGTTAAATTAGTTATGGTACTTGAAATTAAAATTGAGATTTGATTTTTTTTTAAATGGTTTTAAACTTATAGATAAAATTTATATAAATTTGATTCGGATTGGGACTGATTTAATTAGTTTTAAATTTGATTTAAAGTAAATGAAGAATTATCTAAAAGGGGATTTAAATCTTTTTCTACTCCTTATCCAACTAGAAGTATTCACCTCCTATAAATAGGAGAGCCTCCATATGTTTCCTCCATAATTACTTCCACAAATAATTCCACCACAAATGTGCGTACACCGTGTCGGTGTCCAATTCCTTTCCGTGTCAGCCGTGACGGCTTCGGGCTCGACCCCGAGTGTCTTTCCAATATAAAATATTCTTTTTACATTATCACTTCCACGTCCAACAATCCTGGACACAAATCCAATATCTCCATACCGTGTCCGACACCCTGAACACGACGACCACCTAAACGTTAATCCTATTCTAATGGCCAGCCCCGTCACCATTCCCGACCAGCAGCCAGCCACGTCTTGCCGCCACCAAGCGCTCCCTCTCCTGGCACCACCATCGATAGTTCTGACACAACCTCCATCGCTATCATCATCACCACACCCCTGCTGCCTCGCCCATCACCACCACTATAGTAACCCTCAACCCGACCCCCTGTGCCAGCCTTCACCACCATCATCGTCAGACCCCAGTCTCCACACCGCCGTCCCTCATGGACACCACTGTCGAAATCCCCACACTTCCTCCGGCCATCCTTCCTAGAAGTTCACCGAGTACCACCTCCACCAACATCACCCCACCCGCTAGGTCACCACCGACCATCGTGGTCCACTCCAACGGCAACCAGTAAAAAAAACCACCCAAAATCCCCCAGATCATCACCACCACCATATTTGAGCGAAGACTCACCTCTGCTGCGGAGGTCCTCGTGTCCGGCCACCACCAGCGGCGACCTCGTCCAGCGCCTCTACCCTTCTCCCTGGGGTCGCCCACGACCGAGCCGATCTTGTGCGTCACCGACGGCGGGTCCAACGCACCGCCGCAGACTTGATCTGTGGTCGCCAAACGCCCACGCGCCCGTCCTCCAACTCCAGCACCGACGTCTCGTTCTCGACCGCGGTCCTCCGGGTCACCTCCGACCTCCGGAGATTGCCTCCACTGCTACATCCCCCCTCCACCTCTCTAAAATGTTTCCCTCTCTCTTCTCCTTATACAGTTTTTTTAGTTGCTTTAACCCCTTTTCACCTCTCGAGGAGAAGACAGGTGGGTTGTTTATCCTTATTATTATTATTATTCTGTTGTTTTAATAAGTATATTTCTCTATCATACAAGGATAAGTTTTCATATCATCACTTTATAAGCATGTATATATATATATATATATATATATATATATTATATATATATATATATATATATATATATATATATACATACAAAATATATATATACATACAAATATATATATATATATATATATATATATATATATATATATATATATATATATATATATATATATATATATATATATATATATATATATATATATATATATATATATATATATATATATATATATATATATATATATATATATACATACATACAACTATGTTTAGATATCTACAGTATTACATATGATTATGAGTTTTGATATTTGTTACTACTAGTTATATATATATATATATATGTATAATTCCTTAAAAGTTTATGGAAACAAAACATTGTTTTGAGCTTAGCTATATATATTTTCAAATTTTAGTTAAACCCTAAAACAATTTCTACTAGATTATTATTAATTAATTAATTTATATATATATATATATATATATATATATATATATATATATATATATATATATATATATATATATATATATATATATATATATATATATATATATATATATATATATATATATATATATATATTACCCCTAAAAGGTAGTTTTGAAAGTACGAAATATTTTTGGTATTACTCAAATATTTTAACTAACCAAGTTTCAATCCCAAAACCATATTTTTACAACTTATATTTTTACCAAAAACATTTTTTTGACTTTAAAGTATTTTTCAATGAATATCTTTGACTCATGAAACTAGTTTGTAGTTATTACAAATATCTTTCAAAAATTCGTATATATATTATTTTTCCAACTTCCTTTGATTTTTCTCCAACCCGTGACTAATCCCATTATTCCTATTCCTTCGCCAATTTTGTCCTTCCTTCTATCAACCCTAACTAATTTGTCTACTTTGGACCCGATGGAACAGTCCGTATTATCGAGGCTGTCTAGCGTAGTTGTAACACCGAAGTTATAGTTTGTGCCACCTTGATCACCGCAGTACACCAGGCGTCACTACCAGGCAAGATACCTTACCATTAGCTGTCTATTTTACTTTAGCTCATATTTTATGCATTATTTACTTTCTATAAATTAAACTGTGATACATGGCATAAGTAGATAGAATTTTTACTGTTTAGTTCTATTTTCTGCTATGTACTATTTTCTTATACGTTGAATTTAGATTAAGGGACCACCCTTTGTGTGTTGCATTCATAGGCCTTGACACATTTGTACCATGGAGTTACGAGTCGCATATAGAACTCGGACATGCGTGATTGGCTGGCCACCGGTACGTATAAGCCGTACGATAGGAATAACCGCTAATAGAGATTGCATGTTTAGTTTGACTTAGAGGTTAATAAAGGTTTTATGTTATGGATACAACATAGTAGGCATTGGAAAGGAAGGATAATACCTTAGCGTATGGGCTACTATGCACTTTACCTTTTGTAACCCGTGAGCTCCGCCGGAGACACGGGTGAGATTACCCATGATTACTGACGGCCACTGGCGTTCTGCGGAACGTTATGCTCTTATTGATTTGGCCTCTGGTACCCCAAGGGGGGACTATGCCGATCCCATTTTAGCCAGGGCCCATGCGTTGAAGGATGTTCTTAAAACTGCATTCACTTAGATTGGTTAGGCACCCTTATCCGTTAGGTATGAGTACTCTTGGTTTGGGTACTTGTATCTGACCGTGGCTTGGAACAATAACTTATTGCGAATTAGTTCGCCACGTCTTGTCCTTGCTTGGTTGTAGGTGTGGCTTACTACTTTGATGAGAGGGTATTGAACGTTGTTGGGGTCTGGATACCATATTAGTTTCATGACTTGGAAAGATACTTCATCGTGGGTTAGTGTGCCATTTCCTGTCCTTGTTTGGTTGGGGGGATGGTACGCTACTCCAAATGGTGAGGTATTGGACCATGTTATGATCCGATCTTACTTATTATTATTGAGCAGTATTTATTCAGATTATATGGCATGATATTATGTATCTTGTTACGTCCCTCCGAGGACCTGATTATCTCTTCAGGTGTGTGCTCTTGTCTTTCGCAGGTGTTCTAGCCATGGCCATGATCATCTCTATTTCTTCGAGGATGATTGCACTTTGATCGTCTTCGCTTCGCTCGCCAAACTCTTTCTTTTGTTATGTATTTCTTTTCATAGTTGGTAGTGGATTTGTCTCTGCCCAACTACATGTACCAAATGACAATTTTATAGTTGATTATATGATATCTTTTATTCTTTTATTTTGTGGATGAGATTAGTTAGCCTTGGTTTTACTGTATTTATAGCTTATGTATACATACGAGGATTCCATATATTGGAGTATACTTCGTATGTATGCAGCTGGCATGGCTACGTACTTAGTCCTAAGTATTTTGGGACTGGGGCGTTACAGTCATGGATATTAAAGGAAAGACGAAGGACAATCCAAAAGCAAGACAATATATTGTCTAGATATGCAAGCGTCATTATCTAAACTTGATACAAAGGGGAGCTGGTGGACAATTAACTAAGCCGATAGCACAATACACATTGAGCAATGAAGATAGATTAATACTCTACAAGTGGATATCTACTTTAAGATTTTCTGACGGCTATGTGTCGAATTTGTCTAGATGCGTTGATCTCAATGAACGCAAGCTAACGGGAATGAAGAGTCACGACTGTCACGTATTTATGGAAAGATTACTGCCCACTGTTTTGAGAGAGTTGTTGCCTTCTGCTGTATGGGTTCCGTTGGCCGAGCTATCTACATTCTTCAGGGATATTTGTTCAACTAAGTTGATGGTGCAACATATGGTTGAACTTGAGGATAAGATTGTCTTAACAATTTGCAAGTTAGAGAAACGGTGGTTGACTGACAATGAGTATGATGCCGCTCACCGATTTGTCTTGTTAAATTGTGACATACAAAAAGTGAGAGATTTGGAGAAGTAAGTGACTACACTTACACTCGTTATAATCTCTAATTTGGTGAAGTAAGTGACTACACTTATTTTTATTCTCTCTAACAGTGTATTTAGATATGAAGTCAAAATAAGGACACCCGAGATTACCGATGAGGGACTTCAAAGAGAGGTTGATTGTAACTTTCCGTCCTGGTTTCGCAAATACGTAAGTAACTGAGATAATATGTTATGCGGCTACCATTAAAATATATGCATCTTAAACATTAAAATTTTTAATATTTGTTTACAGGTTTTATTGCCTGGAACGATACTCACAAATGAGAGTATTCGTTATTTTGTATTGGGACCGAAGAAGCATGCAAAGACTTGGCCAGGCTATGTCGTTAATGGCTTCAAGTTTAAGGCAACTCAGAATGCTATTAATGTCGAATTTCTCAATGACGACTTCAGTACCAAGGATTCTAGTATTTGCATAAGAGGCACCATCTATGACGATGAGCCGAACTTTGACTATTATGGAGTGCTTCGGGATATTATTGATTTACAATATACTGCCCCATATGATATGCATATTGTGATGTTCAAATGTGAGTGGTTCGATACGACACCAAATATCAGTTGGAGAATCGATAAACAATTTGGATTCGTCGATGTAAATCATCGCAAGAGGTATAGAGGGTCCGACATGTTTGCGATAGCAAGTCAGGCTGTTCAAGTCTACTATATAAGCTACCCAAGGTATCGTAGAGATCAATTTGACTGATGGGCAGTATGCAAGATTAAATCTAGAAATACATTCAACGTTGGAGACCCAGCATACCAAGAGGACCAGATCGAAAAGCCCCAATACTTGGGACAACAGTCGGATACCATAGATGTTGAAGATATTATTGAGGAAAATAGAGGGGAAGAAGAGGTTGATACACAAGTCTTAGCTGTCAACCAGTTGTTTTCCATAAAGAAATTCTCTTTATTTGTTGTTTCTGGGAAAATTACAACTGTAGGAATCCGATCTAGAAGACGATCGCTTTATCCCTTGGACTATGCGAAGAAGAAAAGCTCTCAAAATTTTGACAGTAGATATCAATGTATCTGTACAATGAATGAGAAAAAGAACTCTATTTATAGAGTCAAAACAGTAACTGAAAAGATAACTACCTCACCACTGGTGCACTTGAAAAGTCATGCAGACTCTAAATACACGCAGGGTTAATGAGTAGTTACTGGACGTGGCCCGTAACTGTTGGACACATGGCATCAGTGCATGGGTCGTGTGCAAGTTACTGGGCACGCGAGAGAGAGATTGGTGGCATGGCTGCCACGTACTCCAGTTGAAATGAAATCCACGCTGACTTGCTGAAGGCAAAAATCCACGCAGATTCGTTGACGCAGACTCGTTGAAGGCGAAATCCACGCAAGCTTTGAAGAAGAATACTTCAGAATTCACGCAGGCTTTGAGAAGAATAACTCAAAAGTCACGCAATGTTTTGAGGAAGGAGAAGATTCAGAATCCACGCAAACCGCCAGCTGTCTTGATTTGGCACGCTTTGTCTGACACAAAATCTCTGACATTGATTATATTGTCAGCCGCATTAAATGAAGATAAGACCCAAAGTCATGCCAACTTGGTGAAGAGTGAGTCTTGCTAAGGAAGATTGCAAAAGACGGCTGTGATCTCTCGAGTTCTGTGCATACGTGGTATACGAGGAGACGTTTCTCGACTGTTGTGTTGTCAGTCATTATGATTCTGACGTATGGCTGAGCTGTCTCTGCGTGACTTCTAAAGGAAATGGCCAGGTAGAACTTAGCGTATCTTTTGTGCTGCTTCTTGGATCACTCTGCGTGACTTGTTCTGATCAACTCAGCGTGACTTCATTTTTGAGGCCTACAAAACCCCCTTCAAAGTTTTCGAAAAATGATAAAATATTTTCGAAATACTTTGAAATAGAGATGATGAAATGAAATCAGTCACGCTGAGATGACTTTAAAGTTTTTTCGGAAGTCGAAAAGACTTCGAAGTTCTTTGAAAATATCAAATGAACTTATTAAATGTCATAATGACTCTTCGTTCTCCGAGACTGATTGCGTCCAATTTATGGTGGAATATGAACTGTCGACGAGATCTGTTATATAAACAGGAAGAGATTCTCAGTTTTGACATTCATCTCTCGAAAATATGACCCCAAAGGAAGCAGCCGAAGAGGAAGCACGCAAGTTGGACTTTTGTTCACATGGTGACCCCACTTTTGGGGGCAAAGAACCCGAACCTGTCGTCATCGAGCTCAAGGACGACTCCACGCAGTTAGCCAAGAATCTCTTGAGCTACTTTGGATTGGATGGCTCGTCTTCTTCTGATGGGCGGAGCCTTATGGAGAAGCGTGAAATGCTCGAGACTCTGTTGCATCGCCTGGGAGTTAAGAGCGTAGAGGAGTTAGGCATCAAACTTAGCCGCTCTGGAAAATAGAGCGTAACTTTATACGCTTTTGTTGCACTTTTCTGTTGTCTTTTTGTAAGGCCATCAGTGCCTGTTTAAAGAATGAAGTACAACGTTTGTGTTTGATCTGCGTGCCTTTTAATGAAGAATATTAATTAGCACACTTTGACTGTTTCCAATGTTGTACTGTCTCTCGAAGTACACGTGACACTCATTCCACAATTTACGAGCGCTATTTATGCGGATCTTTTCCAAGAATAGACCTGCACTTGACCCTTTAAATAGATGGATGAACTCCACGCAAACTCATCTTCCCATTCTTCTTCCTCTCTTCTGAGAAATGAATTTTCTGTGAAAAGAAAATAGGAAAGCCATGTTGTCTGATGTCAAATCTCTGTGCACGCTACCAGACATGGGTCTGTCAATCCTTAGTAGCAAACTCAGCGGTAAGTTGAATATACACGCATCGAATTTTTTGTTTGCTAAAGACAAATTTATCTTCCTGAAATGAACAGAATGCATCTGTCTTTGCTTGGCCAATTTCTGTTGGCTGATTTTTCCTTACTGTTTCTTGCAGAATTTTGGCTGAAAATTTTCTTCAGAACTGGCATTGGGGATGTGGATGCTGTGGAGAATATCTTGCTGACATCTACATCAGGGAGCTCATACGCTTTTGACGCGTAAATCAAACAACTCAGAACTCTTCGTGAGATAGAAGGGTCTTCCTTAGATGGTAGGAAGAGCCTTTATACACGAGAGTTGGATGGTGGAGTCAACTCTACTACCGAGAGATTGGGTAGTAGAGTTCCTTTTACGGGAGAACTAGGAATTGTATCCCAAGGTTGGATACATTCCTGTCTCCTCTGAAAGGTCGCTCCTAATCCACCAGTTGTATTGGCAGCAACACGTTTTCGTGTTGCCCTACTCTGTGGTTCTCCTCTCGTCTGAGAGATAAGACCAGAGTTTGATTCCTGCTGGACACCCAGGAATTGCCACAAACAACGAGATTGCCAGAGAAGATCCAAGAAGAAATAGATCTCAGTTGTACATAGAATGAAAATCCAAGATTTGTAATAGATTTCCATTATGATTTGTAAGAAAGTCTAAGAAAATATAATAGACTTTTTATGGTGAAATGGGAATGGAAATGACAATTTTTCTATGCTCAATGATTTGTATTTGTGGATGAATTGTGGACATGATAGATAATAAAATCATTTTTTCTGTTTTGGAGTATATGATATTATCAGAGGTATTATGGACGTGATAATATATAGGAACTCGAAAGAAAATAGATTGATTTCTATGCAGAGGTCAAAACATGACAAATGAGTAAGTAGATTCAGAATTGATTCAGAGGTTATGAAAACGTGATCAATAACGAATCCCCACTTAATGAACTGATAGAAGATTATGAACGGACGAACCGTTAGGAATTGAAAAACAGATGAACTGTCGAGTGAATGTAATAAATGAACGGACGAACCGTCAAGTATTAATGAACATGTGAAACGTCGGATGAATGTGAGAAATGAATGGATGAACTGAATATCGGAAAAGAATACGTCCCTTCGATCCTTGTAACCATATGCCTATAAATAGAGCATATATTTGAATAGAAGGATCGCATTTTATCCATAATGTCTTCTGAAGAGAATATAAAGAAGGCTGAAGTCGCCCCCGAAGCTACTGAAGGTGTTAAAGAACATCCACCTCCACAGAAGAAGGAAATGGGCGAAAGCTCGTCTACTCCCAAGCCGTTGAAAGATATCCTGGACTTCCTGGTCGAACCAGGAGAAATCGAAGAAGAAGAAGCAATGAGGCTGGCTGCCTGTCAATTCTTGGTGCGGTCAGGAAAAGATGTACTCAATTCTTTTGCTGATTATGTATGTGGTCCTCGTCCCAAATATGAAAGGGATTACAGTGATCTTCCATGATGATGTACTCTTTTTCTTGAAGAATTTGTCTCAAATAAACTCCGTTTAAGGAAACTTTGTTTACGATATATCCTTCCCACTTTATATTTTTGCCTTTATTCATTGATCTTTTGACTCAGAAATCAGAAAGACTAAATATCATTTTCATAAATATGATATTGAGATAGAAAATTCAGAGGTAGTATGGACATGATTTTCTGGATATCAAATTTGTTGAGAAAACGATACAAAGTAGAATACCTATCTCCACTGGGGATAATAGATATCAGAATGATTCTTCGGAAAGAACAATGAAACAGCTGGAGAATGGTGGGAGGACAATCTTGATAGAAATATTAAACGTAGTACTTCTTCAAGAATTTGTCGTTGATGGGCATCATAGTGGCTTTACCATCTAGAGTAGTGAGTTGATAAGCCCCATTAGAAAAGATCTTATTGACAATGAATGGACCTTCCCATTTTGCATCAAACTTGTCCTTACTCATGTGTGTCATAGTCATCGGGAGTCTGACAGTAAGCACAAGTTCTCCTTTCTGAAATGTTCGAATTCTGACTTTCTTGTTAAAAGCCCTTGAAATTCTAGCTTGATAGAATTCAATATTCTGTTGAGCAGATAATCGCTTTTCATCTAGAGCCTCCAATTCTTGAAGTCGAAGACGATCATTATTTTTAGCAGTGAGTTCATTAGCGATTGCTATCCTTAAAGAAGGAATTTGAATCTCTAATAGGAGAACAGCCTCAGATCCGTACACCAGAGAGAAAGGTGTACACTTAGTAGCATTACGGACTGTAGTGCGATAAGCGCACAAGCATTCCCCGAGCTTGTCACTCCAATTACGTTTGTTAGTGGAGACAAACTTCTTTAGGAGTTTGATGATAGTCTTGTTGAAAGCTTCTGCCAATCCATTAGCTGCTGGATTATATGCGGTAGAAGCCACATTATTGATCCGGTGATCGTCACATAATCGAGTAAATTTTTGGCTGACGAACTGTGGTCCGTTATCATGAACAATGCGTCGAGGAACACCAAATCTGTAGATGACGTGGTGCTTAATAAAGCTGATGACATTAGACGTCTTAACTTCAGATAAAGGAATGGCTTCAGCCCATTTGGAGAAGTAATCGGTTATTGCGAGAATGAACCGATGACCTTTAGATGACGGTGGATTGATCGGGCCGACAATGTCCATGCCCCAAGCTTCGAAGGGCCATGATGCTGCCGTCGGATGTAGAAATTCCAAAGGTTGATGTATAAAATCCGCATGGATTTGGCAAGCTTTGCATTTCCTTGCATATTCAATGGCATCTGATACCATAGTTGGCCAATAATAACCCATCCGTCGAATACGGTCTTGAAGTTTTGGCCCAGGTTGATGCGCTCCACAAATTCTATTATGTGCTTCACGAATAACTTGTTGGGCTTCATCAGATATTGTTTTATATCATCGAATGCTTTCTGACATTCATCTTTCCAGACAAAAGAGACACCTTTCTTCATAAGTTTGTTGAATGGTCTGCAGCGTCCTGATAAATTAGAGATGAATCTCCTGATATAAGCGATTCTTTCTTGAAATCTTCGTAGCTCTTTTAAGGTGCGTGGAGGACGCATTTCTTGTATGGCTTTGATCTTCTCGGGATCCACGTGTATACCTTTAGAGGTAATGACGAAGCCGAGAAATTTACCACTAGAGACGCCTAAGAAGGACTTAGTAGGGTTCATCTTTAATTGATGCTTACGCATTAGATCAAATATAGTCTTCAAATCTTGGATATGATCCTCCTTTTGTCGACTTTTGACTGCAATATCATCAACATAGCATTCGACTATTTTCTGCAAATGTTCACGGAATATAGTGCTCATAGCTCGTTGATAAGTTGCTCCTGATTCTTGAGACCGAATGGCATAACTGTATAACAGTATGTACCAATCGGCGTTCTGAAAGAAGTGTGCTTCTCGTCTTCTGGAAACATTTTGATCTGATTGTACCCAGAATACCCGTCCATGAATGACATTCGTTCAAATCCACAGGTATTATCAACCATGACATCAGTGATTGGTAGAGAGAATTCGTCTTTAGGACATGCCGCATTGAGATCGCGGAAGTCTATGCATACTCTGATCTTGCCAGTCTTTTTAAGAACAGGAACAATATTAGCCACCCAATCGGGACGTTGTTCCTCTCTAATAAACCCAGAGGTAATGAGTTTATTGACTTCAGCTTCAATTGCATCCATGATGTCTGGACGAAATTGTCGCTGTTGTTGTTTGACCGGTTTAGCATTCGGCAAGATGTTGAGTTTGTGAGTTGCAATCTGTGGATCAAGACCTGGCATATCTTCATAACTCCAAGCAAAGACATCAATGTATTCACGAATGAGTTTGATCATGTCTTTCTTATCAGTTTCTGAAAGACTTTCACTGATGAATATTGGTTTGGGAGATCCCTCTTCACCAACATCTATTTGAACAAGTTTATCTTCAGTCGGAGGTTCTTTTTGCTCGAAGCGGAACTCCCATTGATTATCTAATCTTTGGGCCCACTGTTCTGATTCAGGTGAGATTTCAAACTCTTCTTCGTCTTCATCGCTTTCTTCAGAATGGTCAATGGAAACCATATTGGAAGACAGAAGGTTGCAATAGAAGTCACCGATACTCGTATCGGAATCCCAAGAAGTAGTACTAGAAGAATCAGATCTCTTATCTTCGTCAGACTCAGGATCTTCATGGATAATATTGATGAAAGGAGTAGGAGCAGTATAACCCAATCCGTATTTCGTCCTTCTGTATTTTAAAGGAGGAATCCGGACAGGTATTTTTCTTCCATTTCCATTATTGAGGCCAGTCCTGAAGTCATAGCCCATATTTTTGATGATGTCTCTAGATTGCTGACTATAACGACGTAGTTGTAATCTTCCAGTATCATCATTTTTGTCATCATCTTCCAGATCAGAAGGATTTTGAGGCCCTTTGTAGAAGAATATTGGAATGTCTCCTGGCTTTCTGCTGGGAACTAGAAAGTATGAAGATTGTACAGGTTCTAGAGATACATCTGTATGAACAGTCTGTACAACTCCTATGGTTATTGTGTTCAAGTCATCTAACAGATGTAAATAACTATGAACATAATTACACACATCAACGTACTGCAAAGGTGGAGACTTTTCATTAAATGTAAAAGCAGCAATATTTACATTGGGAGAAGGCTGAGCCTTAGAGATTTTAGCCAAGTCAATGATTAAAGGGGGAGAAGAAGAAGAAGCTTTGTTTCGATTAAGATCGATAACAAATGGCTCAGAAGAGGTGAGCTCCCTTGAAGTTTGAGTAGGAAGAGTAGTCCGCCCTCCAACTAGAATTAGCAGAGTATCTTGTGAAGGTACAGGAACTGTAGTACGCCCACTGACAGGAATGATCAGTGTATTTTGAGTAGATGACTGAGGTAACGGAGAGATCCGTCCACTCACTGGAATGATGAAAGAATCTTCTCCAGAGGGTTTAGGAGATTGTTGCTGAGTAGTTCGACTTTTAACAGGGATTATTAAAGTCTTACTTTATGCATCTTCTTTCTCCATAGCTTGTATGATCCTCGTATACTCTTCTTTGTACATTCGGGAATCATTGAAATAAGCTTTAACCCCATGGAAGGGATTTATATCAGCAACTTCTTTTTGTACTCTTCCATTGCTATCAATGTATTTAAAACATTGATGAAGAGTAGAGGGCACCACATTATTTTCATGAAGAAAGGGCCTCCCCAGAAGAAGATTATAGGATCCCGCGATCTCGATCACATAGAAAGTGACTTTAGATCTGAAATCGCCTATTTGAAGCTTCAGATGAATCTTTCCCAAAGGCTCACTTCGGCTTTGATTGAATCCCAAGATAGTAGTAACCGTCTTGGAGAGCTTGTGAAGAGGGATTTTTAGTTCATCCAACAAACTCTTTGGCATTATGCTTATAGCAGACCCTGGGTCAATGAGGATACGATCTATCTTCATCGTATCAATATAACCAGTGTAGTAGAGAGGTCGGTCATATCGATTATCCTCCAGTAACATGTCGTCTTGTGTAAAGGTGATATTTGGGATAATCTCCAGTACACTGTTGCAATGTAAGCAAGTGGCAGGTTCCGCATCCGGCTTCTTCAATTGTGCAAGACAAGAGTCAGCTTGTAGAAGTGCTTCACTTAACGTCTCCCGAGTTTCTTTAGAAAGACGTAGAAGTTCAAAAAGGGACATTCTAGCTGGAGTATTAGCAAGTTGAGCCAAAATGTCGAAGTTGTAAGGCTTCTGAAGTCCAAGAGGAGAAGACTTCTTGATTGGCTTATCAAACCGAGCCTGTTGTTTGCCTTTCTCCAGAGCCGTAGGCTTGGGAGGAACAGGTTCAGTGGATGATTCTTCTTCAGGAGGAACATTAGGAGCATCTTTAGCATCTGAAGGGATATCAGTAGGATCTTCAGGATTTTTAGAATAATCCTTTAGGTAAAGTTTCCCCGTTCGAGTAGCACTAACAAGTGCTTCTTCTTTCTCTTTTGGCTCTGTGTCAGAGGTAGACCCAAGAGAAGTCATATGACATGACTTGACCTTTCCAGCCTTCTTGGATTTTTGAGAAGAAATCTTTTGAGGAGAAGGCGATTCAAAATCTGCCACTAGATCAGGATGGATCCACATGATTTCCCCTGTTTCCAAAGTGATTGGCACTCATCCTTCAGACTGTGGAGGAGGAAGATTCACTATGTCAAGAGTTGCCTTGGGAATAGGAATAATCCCACTTTCAAGGAGTTGAGGAGGGAAATCTCCAAATTGCATAGAGACGACGTTGGAGGTGACGGTCTTCTCTTTTGGAGTAAGAGAGATAGCTCCAGATTTAATCATTTCTTGGATCTTTCCTTTCAGTACATAACATGTACAAATTGTATGACCCAGCATTCTGTGATATGGACAATATTTAGGATGATCTGTCTTACCAGCTTCATTAGGTTTCTTGATCTCTGGTAATTGTATTTTATTACCTTTTAGCAGACATTCAAAGATACCAAGGACATCGTCGTCATCAAAAGAATATTTTTCTCTGGGACGAGGTGTTCTTGATTGTTGAGTTGTAGAGGCAGGAGTTTGAACATTTGATGCATCTTTGCTCTGAAGATTAACTTCAAGAGTTTCTTTTCCTTTGCGAGCATTATTTTTATTGTTAGCACCTTGTCCTGTTTCTTTAGGAGTCATCTGCACTCCTAAACCTTTGAAGGTTTCAGCACTGATTTCTGCAGCTTTGGCACTGACTATGAAGGAAGGCCAATCTTGAAATTGAGTGGATCCTGTCCACATACTGATGATTGGCAACAAGTTTGATTTGCACGTGTCAATGGTGACAGCATCAGGAGTTCCAAGAGGCATCTTCAGAGCTTCTCTTCGAAACCGTTCAATGTATTCCTCTGTAGATTCATTATTTTTCTGCTTGATTCAAATAAGAGCAGACATAGTCATGTCATTAAGCCCTTCATAGAACCTTTCAAGAAACATCTGTTTGAAACCAGCAAATGAAGTAATACTCCCATCCGGGAGACTTCTATACCATTCATAAGCCGTTCCCTTGAGACATCCAATAAATACCCGAGTAAGGAGGGCATCACTTGGTTGCAGTTGATCAGTCATCACTTCAAAGTGATTAATAAACTGACTTGGAGAAGTGGTTCCATCATAGAATGAGATAGTAAGAGGCTTGTATTTAGGAGGATATGATACTTGCTTCCATTCTATCGGATAAGGCTGCTTGATGCCTAACCTTTGTAAACCATCCTTCTGTTTGAATGCCTCGAATTGAGTTTTGAGATTCTTCAATTCTTCAGAGACAACTCCCGAAAATTATGGAGTTGTGGCTTGTAGAGAATAGTTGGGAGGAGGAACAGCATTGTAAGCACTACCCCCAGCTCCAGAGAGACTAGGATTTGGTTGAGCTGGTCCAGGAGTATTGGATTGTACTGCTGGAGGAACTTGTACTGGATTTATATCATTATCAACTGGTATGACATCTGATACAGTTTGTCGATTTTGCAACTGAGCTGTCATGAGTTCATACATCGACTTCATTGTGTCAGTCATAGACTTCATTTGCTGTTCCAAAGAAGCAATTCTTTGATCTTGAGGAGTCAAGGAAGAAGAAGGTTCATCAGTATTCCCATCAACCATGTAAGTTGTGACTGTATGAGGGATTATTGATGAACTAGTAGATGTTGTATACTCTGAATCATTGCTTCGTGTATCAAAGTCAACTATAGGAGAATTACCCCCAGTAGGAAGAGGTGGAAAGTTAGATTCTCCAAGAAATGCAGAATCAATTTCAGGGATCAAATTTCTTTGACTAGAAGCCAGGACACTTGCTCTGGTATTTCTATATACTCCATCTGGACTATCAACTCTACCCCCGGTGTCCCGAGAAGTCATGTTGACAGAGGCAAACAAAGGCTCATCTTCATCAGGCATAGGTTCATACTGAATCCTATTAAAGACAGACTGTCGTTTATTTTGACATCTGCATTGCATTGTGACTCTTGGCTGGAAGTCACATTCATGATCACCATGGTCTTGAACTGTTGATTCATATCTGCACTGAATTATGACTCTTGGATAGAAGTCACATTCAGCATGTTCCTTTGATATAGAATTACTCCTTCTCTTCTGTTGAAGATATTCCCGTAAATCTGTTTGTGAAGATTGAGGAGTATACTTCCTGTTCTTGGGTCTTGATGGCTCTTAATTATACAAAGAGTGATTAATGTGAGCCACATAATTTCTTGCATACTCTGCATCTGGATCTTTTATCTTCATATCCAATTGGTATGGTTTCTTAACACCAGAAGTGCTGAGTTTTGTTCTTAAATCAGTGGAAGGTAACACATTAATTTTGGAAACATGGAGTCTTCCTTCCATTGATCTGGATATTTGCAGAGAAGGAAGAGTTGAACCACTCCCTTGATTAGGAGTTGGTAACAGACCCTCTTTAATGGACAGATTATGTGCCCAATTTGAAGAAATCAAAGAAGAAGACATTAAGGAATGTTTCTTCTTAGACTCATTCAGATTTTGAGACATAGAATGTCCAGAAGGAAGAGTAGTCAAAAGACCATCTCCTTTTCTTTGACTAACAAAAGTATCAGTCAAAGCTGTTCCTGAATTAAAAACTACAGGAGCAGAAGAAACAACTAAAGAGTTATTCCTTTTCGAAGGGACTTTGTGTGGAAGACCACCCCCAGTTCTAGTAGAACTCGGTGAAGAAGAAGAGATAACTAAGGAGCTATTCTTCTCTGATGAAATACACGCTGAAACAGACTTGGTTAAAGAACCAGAGCTGTTAGCGTGATTTTTGATTTTAGAATTACACGCTGGAACAGGTTCGGCTAAGGAGCCAGTACTGACAGCGTGATTTTTGAATGTAGGTTTGCACACTGGAATAGATTTGGCTAAGGAGCCAATACTATCAGCGTGACTTTTAGAGTTGAATTTGCACGCTGGAACAGATTCGACTAAGGAGCCAGTACTGTCAGCGTGACTTTTAGAGTTGAATTTGTACGCTGGAACAGATTCGGCTAAGGAGCCAGTACTGTCAGCGTAACTTTTAGAGTTGAATTTGCACGCTGGAACAGATTCGGCTAAGGAGCCAGTACTGTCAGCGTGACTTTTGAATGTGGGTTTGCACACTGGAATAGATTTGGCTAAGGAGCCAGTACTATCAGCGTGACTTTTAGTTACTGTCATCTTCGAGCGCACAAGAGTGTGCGTGCTTGCAGTGGAGTTCTTGCCAGTGTTAGGAGTAGACACTGTGGCAAAGACTTCACCATTGACTGCCAACTGATTCTTAGGGACATAGACAGAGTGTCCCTTCGACTTGGCAGTGATGATGGAGGCTGGAGTGGGCTTGCCACCCTTAGCCCGCTGCATTTCTTCATAGGCGAGTTGATCGAATTTGATCGTCATCACCTTCTTCGTCGAGCCGATTGACGAAGTGTCGCATTGAGTTGTTACCATCTCAGAAGAGGAGATGGTTTTCCCCAGCAGAGTCGCCAATTTATTTTCCATAAAGAAATTCTCTTTATTTGTTGTTTCTGGGAAAATTACAACTGTAGGAATCCGATCTAGAAGACGATCGCTTTATCCCTTGGACTATGCGAAGAAGAAAAGCTCTCAAAATTTTGACAGTAGATATCAATGTTTCTGTACAATGAATGAGAAAAAGAACTCTATTTATAGAGTCAAAACAGTAACTGAAAAGATAACTACCTCACCACTGGTGCACTTGAAAAGTCACGCAGACTCTAAATACACGCAGGGTTAATGAGTAGTTACTGGACGTGGCCCGTAACTGTTGGACACATGGCATCAGTGCATGGGTCGTGTGCAAGTTACTGGGCACGCGAGAGAGAGATTGGTGGCATGGCTGCCACGTACTCCAGTTGAAATGAAATCCACGCTGACTTGCTGAAGGCAAAAATCCACGCAGATTCGTTGACGCAGACTCGTTGAAGGCGAAATCCACGCAAGCTTTGAAGAAGAATACTTCAGAATTCACGCAGGCTTTGAGAAGAATAACTCAAAAGTCACGCAATGTTTTGAGAAAGGAGAAGATTCAGAATCCACGTAAACCGCCAGCTGTCTTGATTTGGCACGCTTCGTCTGACACAAAATCTCTGACATTGATTATATTGTCAGCCGCATTAAATGAAGATAAGACCCAAAGTCACGCCAACTTGGTGAAGAGTGAGTCTTGCTAAGGAAGATTGCAAAAGACGGCTGTGATCTCTCGAGTTCTGTGCATACGTGGCATACGAGGAGACGTTTCTCGACTGTTGTGTTGTCAGTTATTATGATTCTGACGTATGGCTGAGCTGTCTCTGCGTGACTTCTAAAGAAAATGGCCAGGTAGAACTTAGCGTATCTTTTGTGCTGCTTCTTGGATCACTCTGCGTGACTTGTTCTGATCAACTCAGCGTGACTTCATTTTTGAGGCCTACACCAGTAGAAAAAGAGGCGTCTTGTCCCAAGTATTGAGGCTGAAGAAGAAGAACTTGATGAGGATGAGGATACAGATGAAGTCGACGATGAGGATGAGGATAAAGACGAGGCCGAGGACGAGGATGAAGATGATGACGATGACTAGATTAAATATCAGTATATATTAAAAACACTTCCAATTACGTGAATTTAGTTTGACCTCATAAAAGCACTTACAACAAACTTAGTGAATTCAGTTTAAACTTCTGCATTCTTGTTTCAGTTTATGCTTTTGTCGTTCGATCATCTACTTATTGTATATTTTCTTTTTGCAGATAGCACTACTAGTCCTTTTCATCGCGGCAACACTCGTCGCCCTGCTGGTGGTATATATATTTTTTAGTTTAGTTTTATATTCATTTATACTTCTATATTGTTAATTATGTTTATGTGTTCTATTTACAGGTCATGGTGGCTAGCACTCATCGTGGGGGTGGTGTTGGTCGTGGTGCTGGTGGTGCTGGTGGTGGTGCTAGTGCTGGTGGTCCTGGTCGTGGGCGTTGTCGTGGTAGTGGTGGTGGTGGTGGTAGTGGTCGTGGTCGCCTTCAGCATTCCCAGGATATGACCCCATCTAGCGATCCCGACCCGGAAAGTACCCTAGGCACAGACTCATTCCGCCATCGATCTACCACGGGGCTATCGTCACCTTCGTCGAGGCCTGTGTCTCCATCCGCTGACGAATCCGTTCTGCCAGCGGATCCACCAGTTAATGCACAGTGGGCCCCCGAGTACCCCCGGACTTAGTTACATCTGGTTACTGGTGAGTACATGCGCGGAGCCGTGGATCCTCCGACGCCACCAGAGAGGCCGATGGGCGAGTTCCGACGAGAGCTATGGCCCGCGGGTGAATCGTAAGTAAATTTAAGTTAATTTATTAAATTTGTTTCATTTATTCAAGTTAATAATCAAGTCGTTGCTTCTTTGTAGGTTTCTTTTTCCGTGGGTTGCTGCCAGGCTTCTAGAGCAGATTATCCGGGCTAATTACCATGGCCCCTACCTCAATTTTTCTAAGGTGCCCCTAGACTTGTAGTACATCTGACTCGACGAGATGGGGGTATATATATATTGTGGTTAATTATTAATTACTCTTTAATTAACTATTTTTTTAATTATGTGATAATTGGATTTATATGTTAGAGGACGTTCTGGTGGCCCCCCCATCGCGAGGACGCGGTCCACAGGACCTACAAAACATCGTCTGAAAGAAGATACAGGGCGCGGTGTATGAGCTTCGAATGGCGCATCCGAAGAAGGAGTGATCCGGCAGGAGTATTATGAGCAGATCTTGGAGAAGATGGATACTCCTGCGTACAAGCAAAAATCGGAGAAAGCGAAGGCAAATCGATGGGCCACGGGTCTACATACGGGGGGATCAAGTCCCCACGCAGCGACGCATGCAGATCTGGTGAGATACCGCAAATTCATTCCACTATCTAATTCGGTACTATTAATATACAGTGTTAATTAAATTCTACGAATATTTCGTATGCAGTCCTAACAGGCGATAAAGGAGGAAAAGAGACGAAATTGGTCACCATACACGATGTATTCCAGTATACGCACAAGAGGTGGAAGGACGGGAGCTTCGTCGATGAGAGGGCCAAGGAGACTGATGTAAGTACTTTTATGAGATTTATGTTAGAATTATAAGTATTCAGACTATAACTTAGGCAAAGTTAGGATTCAGACTATAACTTAGGTAAACTTAGGATTCAGACTATAACTTAGGGAAACATAGGATTTAGATTATAACTTAGGAAAACTCATAGTATAAACACATTAATTTGATAGGCTGCGTATCGTGAGGCCCTTAGACGGGTTCAGCCATCTGCTGCCGAGGATGTCGGCAAAACGACGCCCGCCCAGGTGCCCTCTTTTATGGCCGCTCGCTACGACGACATGTTCGTAGATACCGTCGGCGACTTTAGGAAAGGGCACCTCTACGGATGCGGCTCCCTGGCGTCGTTGCAGGCGTCAATTCCAAAATTTCTATCGCCCCCGCCTCCTCCCCGACCCCGACAGGCGATCATGTGGGGACACAACTTGCGAATCTGACCGAGACGGTGTCGTCCTTGCGGGAGCATATAACCACGTACTATTCGCGTCCTTCTACTGCTCCCGGTCTATTTGCTTCCAGTTCTTCTGCTCCCGGTCCGTCTACTGCTGCTCCCGGTCCTATTCTGTCGGGCGTCTTTTTTTTAACCCTGCTGCCCCTCTGGTACCGCCTCCTGCTGTAACGACACTCCTTGACAAGATGTCACCAGAGCAGCTACGCCAACTTCCAGACCATGTCTTTGATACCCTGCCGCCATACATGGTGGAGGAGTATTATCGTCGGGCGCAGCAGGGAGTACCACCAGCGGACGATCCAACTCCTCCTTCTCATTGATGTATATTTGAATGGTTTGAAATGTTTTTAAATGTTGAATATTTATGAATTTTGGATATTACCACTTGGATATTAGTTTTTGATGAATGTTTGGATATTGGCTAAATAATGGTGGTAAGTTTTGGATAATGGTGGTAAGTTTTGGATAATGGTTTGAATTGATGGATATTTGTATATTGGTGTGTGTTTTATGTTGATTTGTGTGATGTATTTGTGATAGATATTTGTATATTGGTGTGTGATGTATATTGGTTTGTTGGTTCGTGTGATGCATATTGTGATGTTTCGATGTTTCGGATGTTGTGTGAACAGGGAATGCTCTGTTTTCTGTAAAAAAATTTAAAAAATTTCCAGTTAGCGAAGGACTAGCGACGGCAAAGCGACGGAATATCCGTCGCTAACTTGAGAATTTCCAGTTAGTGACGGATGGCGACTACTAAGCGACGGAATATCCGTTGCTGACTGGAGAATTTCTAGTTAGCGACGGATGGCGACTACTAAGTGACGGATTATCCGTCGACAAGGTTCTGGAAACATGAAAGATTTCCAGAACCAAAGCGACGGATACCCCGCCGCTAATCCGTTGCAAATTCGTCGACCATTAGCGACTATTCGCGACAGATTAGCGACGAATTTTGTGTATCAGAAAATCTCTGATACGCGTTTACCGACACATTTCTGACGTATTTTTGATGGATATGTCCGTCGATAAAGTAGCAGTACCACTAACTTCCTGATACTTGATTTGACGAAAAACCGTCGGCCAGTCGTCGCTAATTGTACGAATCTTGCTGACGGTAATCCGTCGCTAAGTCGTCAAATGTCGACAACTTAGCGACGGATATTTTTAGCGACGGGTTGTTTCCCGACGGATTTTTCGGCCAAAATCTGTCGGCGGCCCGTCGCTAAATCCAATTATCGACGGATTAACGACGGATATGGCCGTCACTAAACCGTTAGATTTTGGTAGTGTCTCTATATGAACTACTTAATCAATCTAGTCGTTTAACCTAGTCAGATTCATTATGAATCCATGATCGTGGTAACCAGGAATCCATGTCCTAGACATGATGAAAGACGAGACAGGTAGCTTGTACAATCACAATCAGAAAAATTAACCATGGTGTCCAGACAAGAGTTACACTTAACAAGTCAGGATTGGTTGTCGCAAGAGCAATCAAGATTTCATATGTCATGTCAAGTTTACTTCTCCTGTCAAGAGTACTTGTCAAAAGTACGCCTCGATGGGCCACTATCATGTAAGCAAGAAAAGACGTATACAAGAGTGCACCACGACGGGTCACAACAAATAGCAAGCAAAGAAGGTATGTAACATGGGTGCGCCACGACGGGCCAATATCATGTAAGCAAAGAAAGACATGTACAAGAGTGCACCACGACGGGTCACTATCTAGTAAGCAAAGAAGACATGCAACATGAGTGTGCCACGACGGGCCACTATCTAGTAAACAAGGAAAGACATGTACAAGAGTGCACCACGACGGGTCACTATCTGGTAAGCAAAGAAGGCATGTAACAAGAGTGCACCACGATGGACCACAACAAAGAAGTTCTAGACATGGTATAGACTGTATCGTACAATAAATCTGGGAAGGCATGGCAATACATAGCATAGCATATAAGAAAGAATCGAAAGGAAAGACATATCATCGCATATGAAAAAGAATAAATAAAAGTAAGTACATGACATAGAATAATAATTGAACATGATCTAGTGTCAAGTGTATATAGGGTGTACAATCATTCTATAACTATACAAGATCATCAAGTTGAGATCATGTTGTCAAGTTCAATATTAACAAGTTATCAAGTCGGGTCGTCGCAAGTTAGGCCAAATACAGAAAATATACCAAGAAGATCAAGAACTATGATTGAAATTATCAGTCGCATATGAACTCCAATTCAGGTGAAATAAAAAGATTCTTGAAGCCAAGACAAGGATCTACAACTTTCATGTTTTGAGTTTTTCAAGATTCTAGCTACAAAATAGCTTAAACATGCAAAAATGGCTAAGTGCAGGAAAGTACATGAAGCCTGCACGCAGAGTAGTGCACAGAAGCGCAGGTAGTGCGTAGGAGGCCTGCGCGCAGAGTAGTGCACAGAAGCGCAGGTAGTGCGCAGGAGGCCTGCGCACATAGTAGTACACAGAAGCGCAGGTAGTGCGTAGGAAGCACAGCTTGCGCTTTTGAAGTGCACAAAAGCGCAGATTGGTGCAGGAAGCACATCTTGCGCTTTTGAAGGGCATAAAAGTGCAGATTGGTGGAGGAAGTCTGTTCATCTTCCCCAAAATTAGCACCGAAGTGCATAGGGAATCCATGAACTCAAAATGACATAACTTCTTTAAAATAAGTCAAAATCAAGCAGTTTGAAAGCCAAAATTGGATAGAAAAAAATTCCCACAACATAGGACCATTAGATTTTGGAAATAACAAACTTTAAGAGATCAAAACCAAGGAAAAAATGTCTTAAAACTTAGATCTAAAAAAATGTAACCATCAAAATAAAAAAAAAAGTTCTAAAGAGGCTTAGAATCATGTAAGGAAGAGAATAAA
This sequence comes from Iris pallida, assembly GCA_029216955.1. Taxonomy (NCBI): domain Eukaryota; kingdom Viridiplantae; phylum Streptophyta; class Magnoliopsida; order Asparagales; family Iridaceae; genus Iris; species Iris pallida. Next base: position 600,820 of record JANAVB010013999.1, read on the forward strand.
ACAAACAAAAATGACAACAAAATAATATTATTCAAGATTTGGCAAGATATACTTGCCTAGGTTAAGCTCCAAGCCTAATCTTCTACTCCACCGCCAAGAGGAGTACGAAACCACACTCTAGGCCTGAAGGCCAAGCTCTTAGCAAGCTCTAAGGGGAGAGAAGAGAAGAGAAGAAGAAATGAAGGGAGAGTGAAGAGAATGAAAAGAGAGAGGAGAGAGAAAGTGAAAGGGTATATATAGAAGAGGGATTTAATCATGACCGTTGGATGGTGATCCATATGAAGATCTAAGTCAATCCTAGCCATCCAAAGAAAACCAAGTATCCGTTGGATAATGTGATGCATCTACACTATTCACGAAAATATCTAAATACTATTCATCAAAATATCCAAAAAACTATTTACGAAAATATTGGAAACACTATTCATAAAAATATCTGAAATCAAAAATATCAAAAATATAGAAAATTTGTCCAGGCAGTATACCGTCGGTATACACTGGTTTACTGGCGATATGCCGGTGAAGGAGAAATTATATAAGTTGGAAAAAATTTAAAGCGTTCCGAAAACCAAAACAATACGAAATACAGTACAAAAATACGTATCCGTATATATAAATATTGATATTGTGAGACGAGTCTTACATATATCCTTGATCTCTTTTAACTTTTGATTTTACAGATTAGTTTTCTCAAAGGTCTTTTCCTATAATTTTATTTAAGCCTTAAGATAATATAATAATAATCTTTAACTATTTCTAATCCTCGAAATTTGATTTTATCAATATTCCTAAAAATTCTAAAGCAAATTAAACGCAAGTCCACTCTCACCCCAGTCTATTCAAAATTTTAGTAATCAACAATCTTCCAAAGTTCAAATTTTCAAATTCCGTAGCCTTCAAAATTTAAATTCAATTTTTTTTCTCAAAATTTAAATCAATGATTCATCCCTCAAGCTTAAATTTTAACCAATCAACTAATTGTAAATCTCTTAAATCAATTTTTATATATATATATATATATATATATATATATATATATATATATATATATATATATATATATATACACACACACACACTATATATATATATATATATATATATATATATATATATATATATATATATATATATATATATATATATACAATATTTTAAATTCAATCTTCAAGACACTTTTCTCTTTGAGTCAAATCTCTATCCTCCAATTCTTTTTTATATTAGCTCAATAACCATAATTTGCTCTTCTGAAAATTTTCAAAGTCAAAGCGCTAAAATCCCTCAATCTTATTTTACTTGATTGCCTTTTCAACCACTATCTAAGTGCTTCACAAAAATTTTCTTTCTACTTTGACTCTGACAAAAACACTCCTACCTACCTTAAACTCTATCGATCTTTCATAAACAAAAGATTATAAGTTATAATAACCTCCTCAAAATTTTAAATTGAATCCATTCTCCTCTCTTTCAAGTTTGTAAAGTCCTAATAATTTCATCAACCATTTCACTCATTAATTCACCACCAATTAATCACATTGCGCCTTGAGGACGTCTACCCACCTTTGGTCACACTACCCTCATCCAGCACATGCTACCATAAAATCTTATAATCTTTGTCCACTATCAAAATAAATTAAATACCACTATATACCTATGACTAATGGTATCCCCAATCCCTTCATATCTATCAAGTAACCAAAATTTAATAAGCAAAACTAATTTACACAATTATCTAAGGAATACTGATAAATTCTATAAAGCACCATATTTTGTCACTCCAAAATAGGAAGGGACGAGATGCAATGACACGAGAAAGTAAAGAAAAAATAGTTGAGTGCAAATTTGAAGTTCAAGGACGATAGAAAAATTCTAAAAGAATTGTCAAGGCAGTTATGGATTGAGAATCCTAAGAGTCATCCAATTCGCAGGCCCGCTCGGTAATGTAACCAAAACGGCTAATTTGACCTGCATAGGCCACAAAAAAAATAATGTATTGCCCCAGTTTCAAAATACGTAGTACTAGGAAGACGTATACATGCCAGCTATGTAGCAAGTGGACTCCAGCCCAGCTCGATTATGTAAATGCTGTATAGTAATAGCCAGCTATCTACAGAAATTATTAATATCTCTAAGTCTCAATCCATGACGATATAGAATACAAGAATGGATCATATATATAATGGTGTGCACCCCATGCTATGCTTGTCCGAATAGACTCAAAACAAAATATATGAGTCTAACAAGCAGGATGCAAGTAAAATGATATAAAAATATAATAGCAAAAGATACCTGAATCAGAAGTAGCAACACCATTATGACCAGCAAACTAACTCCGCTCAATCGACTACCTGGAGAGATCACCAGGTCCTCAGGGGACATAGCAAGGTACATATACATGCCAATGAACAGTAAAGAAAATATGATCTAAGGGTATCTACTATATCCAGTCTAAGTAATATGCATATGAGAACATGTTCTGGAATATCAAGCTTCACCACTGAGGCTCATAATATCCTCAGCAAGTAAACACCAAAGGCACCGTGTTGTTGTACCTCGCACAAGCAGTAAAATAACACCAGAGCCCTACTACAGAAATAATGGCAAGCAGGAGTAAACAACCAAGTCCCGGTTTGTCAAATCCCTATTTTAAAAATAGGTATATGAGTATATTTTTGTATTTGTGGATTTTAAATTTTGGGGTATTCTTAAAATTTTATTATTATTTTCTTGAATGAGAATTTTATTATTATTATTATTATTATTATTATTATTATTATTATTATTATTATTCACTTCATATATCTACCCCCTAAAGAAAACCCTAATCCTAAAATCTAACTCCCCCTCTCTCCCCTGGCTCAGCCGCCAGCCCCCTTTCTCATCTCATTTCTTTTTCACTCTCACTTCCCTCTCTCATTCTCCTCTCTTGCTCCCCTATGGCCTCCGGCCGCCGTCCTAATAGCCAGCCCCACCGCCAGCCCTACCCTCTCCCCCGAGCTTCCTCTCCCATCAACTCTCCCCACACTCAGCTCTCTCCCTTCCTCTCCCGTGCTCGTCCGTGGCCACTGCCATCTCCAGTCGTGGCTGTCCCCATCTCCACCGTAGCACCGCTTTGTCACCACCCCGTAGCCGCTGCCCACGCCTTGGCTGCCAGTGCCACCGCCTCTACCATCTTTACCACTTCCACTGCCACCCCATGGCCACCCTCCTCTCCACCTCCAGCCACCATTAACCCCATGGCCGTCGTCCTCACCACAGCCACCGCCACCACTTCTATTTGTCGCCGCCGCCCCTCTCCCAGAGGTAGAACGTCAGAGATGTAAATCTTTGGAAACTTCCTTCATGAGTCTGTAGTAGACAAGATTATCTTCACTTTGATATATTATGTTCCACTCAAACTTGTTCCCTTGTACTACTTTTGCATCGCAGCTTTCGGTCCAATTTAGGCCATTTGACCATTCCCACTTTAATTATGATTATCATATGCACATTGCCATGACTTTTAATTTAGGAGCATAAAATTAGTTGTTTTCTCAAAACTAACTTCACATACATGACCTATACATGACACCCTACACCCATGACCTTTATGTCCTACTCGGACACGCCATCTTGTGCTTCATCATTATCACACGACTTTTCTGACACAAGACCCCATATTGATTTACCCCACGGAGTCACTTTTATTTCTGACTCGAATTGGGGACACCTTTTCGACCCAAACCTGCCGACCCAAATTTGGAATATGACCCATTTTAAGCCTACTACCCATATTTTACTTGTTGACCTTGTGTGCTGTTGGGTAGAAGCTTCGACCTTGATTGTTGGGGACGAGACTCTAGGAGGAGTACGACCATCTTAATTTCGAGGACAAAATTTTTCTAAGGAGGGTAGACTTGTAACACCCACTTTTCTAAAATGAGAATAATTTTAAACTTTTATAAAATTTATTATTTAATAATAGGTTTAAATCATGTTATTGATTTATTGGTGAATTTTAATTATTTTAATATCATTAAATTAGTGTTTTATGATTTTGTCCTTTTACTAGTGTTACCTTAGAGCTGCTTAGCCTAGAAACTAACCATGACCATGGAGGCCTAACCCATTTGATTAGATTAGCTAATTACCATATTTTTAGCTTGAGGGCATTTTGGTCATTTTGAAAATTTTGGATTTATTTTGAATTGTTGGAGTGATGGTTGTTATTTTTAACCTTTGCTAGTTGAGACTTTGGAGACTGACCTAGATGTTGACTTTGACTATGGTGACTTGGTTAGCATGGTGGGACCCTAACTTAAGTCGACCCAAGTTGACTTGTTGGGATAATTTGCATGGAGAGAATAGGTGCTTAGGGTGTTTGAACCTTTGGCTAAGGGATTGAATCAAGTGACATCTAAACTTGGCCCAAGCCTACTAGCCATCAACCCTAACCCCAATATTCCATTCTTGGCCGCCTCCCTAGGGTTTCCCCCCTATTTAATGCCTCTTCATTGTTCTTGCCTCTTTTTACATCATTTCTACATTTGGCAAAAAAGAGGTATTGACCATTCTTCAACACTTCACAACTTCTCCATTTTAATTCCTTTTTGACTCTAGTCTCTTGCATTAGGACCTAATCATTGCCTATTTACTGTTCATGATGAGAAATCATGCTTTTAAACAATTTGGGGCTTTTGTATTGCAAGAAGGATTCTCATTTTTGAAGTTTTTTTATTGAGTTTGACACTCAATATGTAAACCCCTCAAACCACTTCATTTTCTTGATTTCTTTGCATGGTTGCATAGATCTAGGAGTCCCCTAGCTGTGGTGTGAGTCTTAGGTGATTTTGTGTCGATTTTGTGTCCGTATCGGACACGTATCACTCACCTTTTGCAAGTGTTTGATGTTATACCTTTGTGAACCTTTTCATGCTATTTTCGAAATGTTTTTGAATAAAAATGTTGATTTATATTTGTATATTAATTTCGTGTCAGTTTGGAAGTGTCACGGTGTCCGTGTCGTGTCTGCAAGCAACAAGACACGTTGCGTACAGCGCTCGGTCGTACCCTGCTACTCGAACAGCAGTGTACGGTGTCCGTGTCGAAATACGATGTGACACTTGGTGTGGTGCTAGGCCCCACAACTGACACGAGATTCCTCGAATGTCTGATCGTATCGTGTCGAGTCGGACGCGTTCTAGACACCACACTGAACGTATACACACGTGAAACCCAGCCCGATACGCATCTCGTATCCGTACTGGACACAACGTGGACACCTCGTAGTGTGTCATTTGTGTAGACCTATACGTGTGCTACACGTGGACATGACCACATGGCTCCATGCGTTGTGTGTCGTGTCCACGAGGACTCGAAACCTCCATACGATGTTCTGATACGTGGGTGCACGTTGTGTGTTCGAAACATGTTGGACACGTCGTGTCCTACTTTGAGGACACGACACGACCTGTGTAGCACATGTACACCTACACGACACTTTACCAACCATTTAATTAATGATTTATGTTAAATTGGAATCCAATTTTGTATTCCCCCTATGTTCTGATACTGTGCAGTATCAGAAATTGTTTTCTAAAATTTGAATGATTTGAATGCAATGTTCATATGTTAAATTGTATGTTTCACATGTTATATCATGCAGGGTTGTTTGTGGATAGTGTGGGGATTCACATATGGAGTTTACGTTGAATTTTGATGAGTTTCGAGTGTGTTATGACACTCAATTTTGACTGAACTGTACTGTTTAGTTTACTGAGTTTGTTAGGTTTTAATTGACTAAATTATGGATTGATTGCATGATTCATATGTTAATTTGTAGGTTTAACATGTTAGAATTATGCTTGGCTATATAGTTATGTATTGGTTTCGCATGTGGGATTGGATGTGCTTCTATGTACATGCATACTTGATTGTATAAACTGAACATGTTTGATACTCCTAATATGAACTGAAACCATTGTCATGATAACCCCTTCACTGCATATAACTAAACCATTATGTTCATATATACCAATGTGAGTTTACTGAAACTTGAAGGCTTAATGTTAACCCTAATCTATAAACTCTATTAACCCACTTGTTAAACTGAACTTTCACTTGTAAAACTGAACATTACCCATACAATGACCTAAATCTGAACCTATACACTTGATAATGTGAACCTGTGATGAAAAATGAACACTATATTGGTATTAACTGAAATCTGAACACTATGAGATGACTGTACACACCCTTACAACCATTATGTGTATACACACACACTATGATATGTATGTACACTTGTACTTTCACTCTTCACTTTTTTACTCTATATATATATATATATAGTGTATATTTACATGAATGGTTGATTAGGTTACTTAGCATTGTGATACTTATCTATATGTATGTGTATATGCATTTATGTATGCAAGTTTGTTATTCAAAGAGTATGTATGCATGATGTAAATTTGTTATGTATTTGAAGTGTAACATATATATTGTAGGGTGCATATTTATATATATATGCTATGAGGTCCTAGTGCCTTGTGTTGTATGTGAATGCATGGATAGACAGGTTAGTCTTAGTGAGACTTGTCTGGGTTAGGACTTGACCTAGTTGACCTAGTTTGACTAGTGTAATTGACTAGAGTTGACCAAAGGTTGACTTTAGTCCAGATTAACCCAAACATCATGTAGAATGCATTATAATGTTCCATATTACCATTCTGGACATGTTGTGACTTGTGTTGTTCTAAATAGGAGTCAGACACCTCTCCTCAGACAGTATATTCACTTCAGACACTCAGATATCAGGCGAGTACATTCTCTGACCGTTTCATACTTGCTAGAACTTATGTTCCTGCTTTAGATTACTTTACTTAAAGTTGTCATGACATTATCAAGGATTGGTACTATATGGATCTCTTCATGCGATGTTATCCCCTAGGGAGCATCGGATACGTCATGTCATGTGCATTTCACTTTCATCATGTACTCCTGTGCTTTCATCATGCATGTATACTCATATGAATCATGTAATCTCATGTTCACTGAGCCCTCATGTATAAACTTTACATACACTCATTTATGAGCCCCCATGTGAAGTAATGTAATAACATAACTTGATTGGATCCTTGTGTATTGATTGGGGACGGGGGAGTATAAATAGTCATGCGGACAATTCCAAAGTAGTGTAGTCATGTACAAACTTTTATGTTTATTATCAAGCCGTTCACATGTCTATTTTGTACTCTAAATCACTAGTTTACTGTTAGTTCTCTACCTATAGTAGATATTTACATTATAGTTATCTCTTTTACATCTTGTAATTCCTACAGTCATTTATGTATCTTACTCTTTTGCATGTTTATATTTTCTAACACATTATGAACTGCGTGAGATGTACTGTGCTCGCTTCTGTCCTGACTGGACCTATTAAAAATATTACAGAGGACGAGGATGAGGCATATTGTACTACCTACTACGGGGCAACATTAGAGGACACCTGTGACTTGGACCTCCGACAGGATCCATTACCTGCTGACGATACCCCTATAGTTTAGCTATCTTATTTCAGTTGTATCTCATCTGGATATTTGTATTTGAGATTTTGTGATGATGTGGATTTGTGGAGTTGTTAGATGTTTATCTTAGACACTTTGGATTCTCTCTCTTATTGTATTTCATCTGTGGATTCTGTTGATATTCCAATCTATCTTATCGTACATCTTCCTTAGCTGTGATTGAGATTTATACTTTATATTTTTTCTCCATTCGGAGAGTATAACTATATAATATACCTTAAACTGTTAGATGCATGTGACCTAGGACAACGTTCTACCATCGACACTGCGACATAGGCTGGACGTACCCACTTCTCGTGCCCTTATACTAGGGTGCGAGTCGTGACATACATCGTCTCGATTTACGTGTACGTATCGATTTGTGTTCTGTATTGAGTTGCTTGACATATTGTATCTTGTATCATCTCGATTTACGTGCATGCCTCGATTGGCGTGTCGTGATTATTCGTACGCTATCCCGATATACATGATCCCTCGATCTACGTGTATGTCTTGATTTACGTGCATGTTATGTCTCATATTCATCTCAATCTTTGTGTTATTTTGATTCTCGTGCGCGTCTCAATTTATATGCACGTCTCGATTTGTGTATCTGTATCGATCGACGTGCCTCGGTTTCTGTGCTAGATCCTTGTAGTGCTTGCGGGACCTACGCGGTATATCGTTCTACCATCTCTTGTAATTGTTCTATTATTTTAATATTTTATGCTAATGAATGTTTATTGTGTGTTTTATGGACCTCGATGGACGTGCTAGTCTGGATCATGATTGCTGAAGACTTGCTTACCTAGCCGAGCCCTCTAGTCAAGTATCCCTTGCTCATCTACGACTCTTGCCCTCGTCCTGGATTTAATTGTATTTAATTTATTTGTAAATGTAAATGTATAACCATGATTAGTATAGCTTAGTAGTAGAACTGCCATGATGATAACCTAGGATAGCTTGGTTCAATATTGGGTTATGACCGTATCGGATAACTCGGACGGGTCATCCACACCTCCGAGGACACGAGCACGACTCACATGTATGGATTATCCCCATATGCCCCGTGTCCGACTCGTGGTCGGGTAACGGCTTGGCTAACTGTTTCTATGACTGTGCTTGTGGCTTGGATATGACTGTGGGTCCGTGATGCGCCCTGCATGGCGATTCTTGTTGCATGTGTTGGCTTGGCGTCCAGTACGTATCGTAGTGCTGCTGGAGGTCGAGACTTAGTGTTCTCGGCTACGGTTTGGTTTCCAGTACACATTGTAGTGCTGCTAGAACCCGGATCTCAGTGTTCTCGATTTACGATTCTGCGGTGGGTTGCGTCGAGTGGATTTAACCCCAATTTGCTGGGAGCGTCCGTCCAGAATACAAAGGAGACTGCCAAATTTTTTCAGAATTCTCCATCGGGAATTTGGTTCAAAGATTTGGACAGAACCATTCCTTTGGTTTGCTGAACCAGACGCATGCATGTTTATCGTAGTATAGATTACATGATTCCAGTACCTACTAGGTAGACTCATGACTAGATTAGTCGTCTAGCTACTTGACCTGTCTTGTCCGTCGGATAGCGTGAGGAGCCCGACTCCATTCGGGGGACGGTCTGCAACCCTGGTCCTTGTTTGATTTAAGAGTTGTGGATCTGTTCCAGAGCGGTTCATGCAATCCTTACCATTTGTCCGACGACATTAATTAATATATTCTTGTCCCCTGACCATTCATTCTATAAGTTATCCTAGTCTAGCTAGATAGGACTGATAGTTGTCCTATGTATCGGGATTTGTGAACTTTGGATATATATATGAGGATTGGGTATTATAGCGAGTATGATCCCGGGACTTTGATTTGATAGACTCATGTGGACTCTTGGATAGTGTTGCCATTTCTTTTGATGATGTTAAATTTGATCAGATATGACTATGTAGATTTCTGGATTTTGATGATTGTGCGAGTGTTTCACGGAATGAGGAGAATATAGAGGGTATCATTACATGATTTTTACTCGAATTTTCAAGCACCCAAAATCTGATACGATTGCAATATCTTGGTAGTTGAGAGGCTTATTTTATGATAGCTTATGATCATTGATTCAAAGGATTCTTATGAGCCAAAGGGCCTGACTTTGATTATAATGATTAGCTTAGTATCTGGAGATCGTCTTCTCTGACATGATATTTATTCCATCATAGATGGGAGACTCCTAATAGATTGATCCGGTGGATATACGGACTTGATGATTAGAGCTGTAGGCTCCCATGTGTATTTGAGATGCTATTCTAGTAGAGATCCCAACCATTTACCTGATCTGATATCCATATCACGATGTGGGTAGATGACTTCATGTGATTGATTGATTGTCCTTGTTCCTGACATGACCACGTGTATCCGTCCTATGATTCTAGCTTGCCTTTTTGGTATTGGCCCTGATTCTACTGGCACTTTGAGGTGCTACCTGTCTACTGGCACTTTGAGGTGCTATCTCCTTGATTATATTGCACTGCGGTACAATCTTGATATTCTAGCTATATGATATGATTACCTGCACGGGTACCTTGGTAGTTGGCCTGTAGTCTAGGCGTGGTCAGGATTGCTTGTTTGTTTGTTGCATAACACTAAGAATGAATCACAACTGGGACTATAGGTGTCGAGGTTGATTCTTACTTAGCATTTTCGTACTGAGGTACGATATCAAGGAGGATGATCATGTGACCACGGCATGTGATTTCGGATAAATGTATGGATAATCTAAGCAACTTAAACTAGTAGTAGCATTGGGAGGGAACGAAATCTCGAGATCGTGCAGCACTAGTCCACTTTATTTTAGCTGGCCGCCACGGATATTATTACCGTCCGTATTAGAGGATGGCAGTATCCGGCTACATTATGTATTATGTACTACATACTTGTCTTGTTCGTACGGTGGCCTTGTAAGGGATCAGTGCTCATCTAGTCTTGTTATATTTGGCCCCGTCAGCCAGGCTGAATCGACAAGATTTGAGGATTCCTATATTTTGCATTGTTGGGGTAACACAACCTCCATTTAGAAAGTCGTAGGTATTTGAGTGGCCGCTTATTTCCCTAAATTGTTTGGCCTTTTGCTTGCAAAGCTGGCTAATATTGAGTTCCAGTTGGCAATGCAGGCATTATTGGATGTTAGGGAGATTGTGATAATTGTTGGTTTTAGCTACATTGGTTGTGATTGTTATCGTGTGTTGGTACTACACGATCCTTACCCTCATTTACTGTTCATTTGTGTTCTCATGCCTTATGTTTTATCATGTTGGCTTTTTTTTGCCCATCCTTGAGCCTTCCTTTCTGGTACTTGCTGCGGTTGGCCTGACCAACCCTGGATTGTTCCCAGATTGCCAGTGACCAACCCTGTGGATCTTTCAGACTTGACTTGGAGGATGTGCTTCAGTTCCAGACCATGTTAGGAACTGTAGGAAGATATACTCGTCTATATTATTATCATGTACTATAGATTTCCTGATTATCATATGAGTATTTCCTGCTTTCCATATGATTCTCTCTCTTGCTTATGATTTCATTGTTATTGCCTGTGGATATGAGATCGGATTTAGGCCGTAGATTGATTGCATTCTAGGATACCCAACAAGATTGACAGCCGTAATCGCCGTATGACATATTTGTACCTTATACGGTATAGTTGGCCGACGTCCGTCCTTGTATTTAAGTACTGGGGCGTAACACGGGTATAGTGACGATGTCAAGCAGTAAATAACCTGATATGTCTGTAATGTTCTCTCCATCCCATGTCTACATCTAGTAAGTCGAGTCAAGTCCAATACAACAAATCACAAGTACAAGTAATGATCTAATATCCTATCACGAAGTACATAACCACGAACTCATGTAAGACCCCGTATTATTAATCATGTTGATGTCCCATGGTCTATTGTGCCAATGGGACACGAATAAATATAACACGAACATATAGGATGACATCGGCACCCGAATACGACACGGACGCAAAGTATCGACTTTTCCTACGTCCTCATAGATACTAAACAAGAAATAAAAATAACAATAAAGGAAAGGAACATGAACTAAAACCTTGGCAAGGTACACTTGCCTATAATCTCCAAGGTCGTATACGACGGTCCGACTCTGGGATCCTCCCTAACACTGTCACGTTTACCTAGAATAAATCAATCTAACTATCAATGATATGTCTTACATACTATATATGGACTTACTATATATAGACCCAATTAACATATTCTACTAATCTAGTTCACATTATAGATTGAACCCAATCTAGCATATGGTATTAATCAATATGATAAAATAATATTTTTATAAAGTAAAAAATATATATTTATTTCTAAAAAAATCATTTATAATAAAATTTATACTATTTTATTCATAAAAAAATAAGTACCAAACTCCTATATTGATCTAAACCAACTTGCCGAATAATCTGTACCCGAGACAAATCAATTTAAAGAATTAAGAATTCTAGAATAAATTTGTAAAATAGGTTAAAATATGATTTTCATGATGAAAAAAAAATCATAATTACTATTTTGGAGAAGTTTCGTTGAGTTCTGAGTCCAAAAGAAAGTCTAAATTCTAGGTTTTTCAATGTTCCAAAATTGACACGACGAAAATAAAATTTAAAATATGAAAACTCAACAAAATAACCCAAAAGCATATTTGACTGATAGAATAAGGTGTCAAGAGAACTACCAATATTTTTGAGAGGTCAAGGGCTCTACAAGTCGGCAGAAGCTCGCACGCAACAAAATAGGTTCAGCATGGACACATGTTCGTACAACGGATGCCACGGACATACCGTGTGGAACCACATGGGTGGCCAATTGTAGATAGAAGTATACATGTAGGGCTATGAGTTAGAAGTGGTTTCGCATCTAATGTATCAATAAAAATCGAAAAACGATGCTTACAAAAATAGCAAACCTGTTGTGAGGTTCCAGCCCATGTTCAACCAACTTCAGGTGCCTTCTCGACTTGGTGCTGACCAAACTAGGCTGTGGGTGGCATGGGGATTTCTAGACCACTAGGAGGTGTCTTTGGGAGGCATGAGAGGTGGTGGAAGTGTTGTAGGTCCTAAAAAATCAAGTTGTATCAATCAACAAAATCAAGAAATCAAGATATACATCATCTTGTTGAATTGCGCAGACAACAGCTTACGCAGCCATCCGATTGCGCATTCTAATTTGCGCACACAACCGATTGCGCAAGCTGACGTGGCAGAAGTCATCATTACTAAATCAAATCAAATCTTTTCTGACAACTGACAGCGCGGATAACAAGGAGTCTGTTCGTTTCCTGCGCCGCACAGTGCTCGAGGGCGGCTGACAGCTGGCAGCGCAAACCAATCCTGCGCAGTTTGAGTTTGCGCAAACCATGTATGCGCAATTCAACTCTGCGCACTCTATCAAACGTAACTGTTAAGTTACACGTGGCATTCATGCCATCGATTGTTCATCACGTGGCAACTGTTTATGCACGATCATGCGCATTTCTATCAAATCATGCCATGTGTCCATGATAATCGGCCCACGATCCAGTAACTATCTGCGCAAATCAATGTTGCGCAAACCAATGCTGCGCAAATCATCATGCGCAGTCCAAAATAACTGAAAGTTAGTTATTTCCAGAACTCTATAAATAGAGTTTCAAGTCTTCATTCAAGGGGCAGAGATCAGAGATCAGATATCAAGATCAGAAATCAGAGAGTCCAGGAGTTCTTGCCAAAGTGCTGCTGCATTCTTCCGAGACTTTTGTCTTCAACTTCAGAGGCTTTTGCCTTCAGTTTCCAGAGTTGTTTTCAACTTCAAAGGCTTCGTCTTTACAGTTCACATCGTCCAAGGGATAAAGCAATCGTCATCGAGATTGGATTCCTACAGTTGTAATTTTCCCAGAATTCTTGTAATCTTTATTACAGTTTGTATCAATAAAGTTCTATACTTTTGTTTTTGCAAACAAAATGGCGACTCTGCTGGGGACAACTTTCTCCTCCGACGAGGAAGTAGCAACTCAATGTGACGTAGCGTCTATCGGAAAGACGCAGAAGACCCTGGTTGTCAAGGTCAACCAGACAGCCTACGAGGCAATGCTCAACTCCAAGACCATTCCCCGTACTGCAGCCACTTCTGCCAAGAGCAAAGTGCGCTCAGTTTGGGTCTCCAAGACTGCTGCACAATCTGGCAGTTTTGCCATCAAAAGTGCTGCACACTCTGTTGCACAATCTGCTAGTCAGAATGCTGCACAAACTGCTGTGTCAACTGCTGCACAATCTACTGGCCAGTCTACTGCGCAAACTGCTGTGTCAACTGCTGCACAGTCTGTCTCAGCAACTGCTGCACAATCTGTTGCAGTCAATGCTGCGCAATCTGTTGCAAAAGTTGCACAAGTTACTTCATATGCTGCCTTGTCAAAACAGAAGACTCCTATGACTCTGGCGCAATTGGCAGTAGCTTTTCCTGCGCAAAACAGCATTCCAGCAACCAAAGTGCATCCTAAGCACTCTAAAGCAAGGACTCCTACTTCTGTGGCCAGAACCAATGCACCCTCCACTCATGCGCAAATCACTTCTGCGCAAACTAAGAGAAACAGCCCTTTGGCTAAACTCTCTCCTTCTCATAATCAAGAGAAAATATCTGATTCTCCTCTTAAACATCCTGCTGTTCTAGCACAATCTACTGGGGGTAGTCCTTTGGCTATTCCTCCTCCTTCTCAGATCAAAGGAAAAGGCCCGTTGGTCTTTTCTCAAACTTCCTTGTCTCATGACTTGGAAGACAACAGAGGAAAATGCTCTTTAGTTATCCCTTCTTCTCAGAACAAAGGAAAAGGCCCTTTGGTCTTTTCTCAGTCTTCTTCGGTCTTTACTGAAGTAGATCAAATTGAACGTGTTTCAACACCCGTCAGTACAAGATCTCCTACGAACAAAGATTCTTTTTACCTTCATAACAAAAGAACTTGCACTGATCAAAGAGGTATTTTGCCTACCCCAGTAGCAGAATTCCAAGACCTCCCAACTTTCAAAATATCCCGTTCCAAACAAGGAAAACTGTTGATGTCTCAAACAGAAACCCCTAGGAGTGAATTTGCAGACCTACGAACATATCTTAACAGGACAACTTCGGCAAAACGTAAACAGCCAATGCCGAAGGTCAAGCCTCAAAGACAAATCTCCAGGAACATAAATTCTGATACCTATGCCAATGAGATGAGTACTTCCTTGTATACACAGGGGACAAAACATTTGAAGAATCGGAACCATGTTCCAAATATTGTTAAAGAACACATTCCTCAAACTTTTCCCTGTCCCGGCATGATTTTTGATCTTCGAGAACATCTAAGACAAAAACGGGATAATGTCTCAACTCCTTCAAATCAACCATCTGATCATCATTGCAATCATAAAGTCATCATTCAATGTTGTTGTCCAACAACAAAGCGATCTATCTTCGATCGTCTGACTTTTGCTAAAACAGAACCAATGTCAGAAGAAGACGAAGTGTTGTACGCTTCTGTCAATATGGCTTCCCGAGACACCGGGGGTAGAAAGTGCTCCAAACATGGTAAGCCTCGCAGACCAAGCCAACGATATTTGGATTTACTCCAAGAATCCTCTGAAGGAGTATTTCAACATACTCGTTCCCACAGCCGAGACACAATCGGTCAAAGGAATCTTCCCCAAGATCCTTCAGCTTATCTTCCTACTTTTCAGTCAGGAGACGAATCTTTCTCTGATTATGATGCATATAGTGAAAGCTCTGAACAAACAGTTTCGTCTACTGTGCCTAGAGAAGTGACGGCATATGTTGTTACTGATGATCCAGATGCTTCAACTTCTGTAAACCAAGAACAGCGGATTGTTGCACTGGAGGGCAAATTGAAAACCATGGCTGAAATGGTCGCCAGTATGCATTCTATCATTATGGCACAACATGCTACCCTACCAACTGTACCGGCTGCTATAAACCCTGAAATCATAGCTTCATCGGTGCCTGTCAATACTGGGCTGGGGGTAGTACCTCCTCAGATGCCTCCTGTGCAAGTACAAGTTCAAACTACACCCAGTCAATCAGGTGCTGGGGGTAGTGCGTATAATGCTGTCCCTCCTCCTACCATGGCTCCTTCCTCTTCATCTGAAGATGCTAATGAAGCAGTCAAGCTTTTACGAACTCAGTTTGAAGCTTTCAAAGAGAAAGACAACCTGCAAAGGTTGGGAATCAAACAGCCATATCCCGTCGAATGGAAAGAAGTTCCATTTCCTCCCAAATACAAGATTCCAACAATCGCTCTCTTTGACGGTAGTACCTCACCAAGTCAATTCATCAATCACTTCGAGGTAATGACTGTTCAACTTCAACCAAACGACGCTCTTCTTACCAGAGTGTTCGTCGGTTGTTTAGCCGGCGTAGCATATGACTGGTACAGAAGTCTGCCCGATGGTTGTATCACTTCTTTCTCAGGTCTCAAGCAAATCTTTCTAGAACGATTCTATGAGGGATTCAATGACATGACTATGTCAGCCCTAAATAAAATCAAACAGAAACATAACGAGACTGCAGAGAGTTTCATTGAACGTTTTCGTCGAGAAGCCCTGAAAATGCCTCCAGGGACTCCTGCTGCTGTTACCATAGATACTTGTAAGGCAAATCTCTTGCCTATTATCAGTATGTGGACAGGCTCAACTCAGTTTCAAGACTGGCCATCCTTCATTGTTAATGCCAAAGCAGCTGAAGTAAGTGCTGATAAATTCAAACAGTTGGGGGTACAAATGTCTAACCCCGATCGGGATGAACATCAAGCGTCAGGCGGTGGTAATCGCCAAAACAACCGCAAGAACAAAGAGACTCTGAACATTAATCTGAAAAGCAAAGAGTCTTTGGCTGTCAACGTAGCTCAGCCTACGTCCACTTCCACTCCTTCTGCACCACAACCGAGGGAACCTCGTCCTAAGGTAGAGTATTCTTTTGACGAGAATGACACGGCAAGTATCTTCGATTGTTTACTCAAAAGCAATAAGATCCAGCTCCCAGACCCAAAGAAACCTGATGAAGTCGGTAAGACCGATCATCCTAAGTACTGTGTTTACCACCGATTCAT
The DNA here is from genome assembly GCA_029216955.1 of Iris pallida. Lineage (NCBI taxonomy): Eukaryota > Viridiplantae > Streptophyta > Magnoliopsida > Asparagales > Iridaceae > Iris > Iris pallida. Next base: position 617,478 of record JANAVB010013999.1, read on the forward strand.
TGGACATCCTACTAGAGCATGTTATGTACTCAAGGGCAAGATTCAAGAGCTTGTTAATGCTGGAGTTGTTACTCTGCAACAAGATGAAAAGACTGTCACTGCCAATATGGTTTCAGTTCAGTTTGGTAACTTTCCCCCGCAGATGATACAGCATGGTGTCATTCCTATTCCGAAAACTACTCTTGAGATTGAAAATATTCCTTCTCCACCAAATGAAGGTCTCGTTCCTTTGTCTCTAGACAATGGCGAGGTTATGTGGATTCACCCTGATCTTACTTCAGAGTTCGAGGATTCTTCTTCTTCCAAGAAGAAAGGTCGCTCCAAAGGCAAGACGAAGATTTGCAACATGGTATCTTTTGATCCCATAGTTGACGAAAAAATTCTATTAGGCACCAGATCAGGAAAGCCCTATTTGAAGGATTACCCTGAAACTCAAGAGAATCTTGCTTCTTCTCCTGAACCTACCTCAGCACAACCTGCTCTAGCTGAAGAGAATCCTGCTGCACCTTCACCAGTTGTGATTCCTATTCCTCCTAAGCCAGTGACTGCTGATAAAGGCAAACAACAAATCCGCTTTGACAAACCTTTGAAGAAATCGTCTCCTACAGGACTCGAGAAGCCTTACAACTTCGATATATTGGCTCAACTAGCCAATACCCCAGCAAAGTTGTCTATCTTTGAACTCTTGCGTCTTTCCAAAGAGACTCGAGAAACCCTCAGCGAAGCTCTTATGCAAGCAGAAGCTTGTCTAACCTTTCTCAAAAAGCCCGAAGCAGAATCAATCTCTTGTAATAGTGTTCAGGAATTCATTCCGAACATAACTTTTACGCAAGATGACATGCTGATGGAAGACAACAGGCATGACCGTCCTCTTTACTATACAGGATATGTCGATTCGATGAAAGTCGATCGTATTCTGATAGATCCAGGGTCTGCTCTTAGTATCATGCCGAAGACAATGCTCGATGCTTTGAAAATTCCTGTGCATAGTCTCTCCACTACAATCACTACCATCCTTGGATTCAATCAAGGAAAGAGTGAACCTTTGGGCAAGATTCGCCTAAAACTTCAAATTGGCAATCTTCGCACAAAAGTTACATTCTACATTATTGACAATTTTGGTTGTTCTTACAACGCTCTATTGGGGAGACCATTCTTACACGAGCACAATGTTGTTCCATCAACCCTTCATCAATGTTTCAAATATGTTGATGACAAAGGCGTAGTTCGTAAGGAGGTTGCGGATCTTTATCCCTTCAAAGGTGTTGAAGCATACTGCAACGACGCTCGGATGTATAAGGATGAATTCATGAAAATCGTGTTAGCATTAGACACTGAAGAAGAACAAGAAGCGACGCCTAAAGACACTCTAATCATACCTGTCAAAGGGCGAGTTTCTCATCCTCAATCTTCCAAGCCACTGGCTATTCACTTATCAGCCCAAAAGAAGTCAATTGATGCTGATCAAGATCAAAGGAAGCTCACCTCTTCTGAGCCACTTGTTATCGATTTACGTCGTAACAAGGACAAAAAGCAGCTCACTTCTTCTGAGCCAATTGTTGTTGATCTCATTCGCAACAAAGAAAAAAAGGAGCTCACTTCCTCTGAGCCACTTGTTATCGACCTCCGTCGTAACAAACCGCCTCCACGTTCTTCTTCTCTCCCTCTTGTAATTAATCTGATTAAGCCTGCTAAGGCCAAAGGTCCTGTTGTAAATACTGATGTACAAATCAATGAAAAAGTACCTACTTTCCAGTATACTGATGTTATTTATCATACCAAATACTATTTAGATATGTTTGATAGCTTCCAATCAATTACAATGGGAGTTGTGCAATCTCTTCATACAGAGGTCTTACTCGAACACTCAGATGATTCATACTTTGTTGTCTCTTCTCGAAAGAGAGGCGAAAGTCCAATAATTTTTATTAAAGGACCAGAACAAAAATTCAGTTATACGGATGACAGTAAACTTAACGACACGGGGCGTATCCAACTCCATCGTTATAGTCAACAATCAAAAGACATCATTCGGAAAATGGGTTATGATTTCAAAAGTGGCTTCAATTACGGTAAGGGTAGACGAACTCCTATTCGTACAACTGTTCCGAAAGGAAAGTCAGACATGTATTATAGCAGGACTAAGAGAGGTCACGGATATGCTTCTCCTCCATTGTTATCCCCAGCAGTCTCCGACTCCGACAGTGAAGAACGCTCTAACTCATCTGATTCCAGATCTTGGGATTCTGATACTAGTATTGGTGAAGTCCATAGGTTGGTCGTATCATCTAACATGGTCTCCGTTGAACTTCCAGAAGACTATGACGAGAATGTGGAAGAAAATCCTGAAACAGATCCTTGGGCTCAGCATATGGACAATCAGTGGGTACTTCGCTTTGAACAACGTGAACCACCTACTGAAGATCAATTAGTTCAAGTTGATGTAGGAGAAAGTAGCTCACCTCGGCCAATTTTTATTAGCAAAAATCTTCCAGAAACAGACAAGGAAGAGTTGATTCTTCTTATTAAAGAATATATTGATGTCTTTGCTTGGAGTTATGAAGACATGCCGGGTTTAGATCCCAAGATTGCTACACATAAATTGAACATTTTGCCTAATGCAAAACCTGTTAAGCAACAACAGCGACGCTTCAAACCAGAAATGATGGACGCGATCGATGATGAAGTCAAAAAGCTCATTGCTTGTGGCTTCATTCGAGAAGAACAACATCCTGATTGGGTAGCCAATGTCGTCCCAGTTCTGAAGAAAACTGGCAAAGTTCGAGTCTGTATTGACTTCCGGGATCTTAATGAAGCATGTCCAAAAGATGAATTTCCTCTTCCTATTACGGACGTCATGATCGACAATACTTGTGGGTTCGAACGAATATCTTTTATGGATGGATTCTCTGGATACAATCAAATCAAGATGCATCCTGAAGATGAAAAGCATACTTCTTTCCGCACTCCTCGTGGTGTTTATTGCTATACGGTGATGCCATTTGGTCTTAAGAATGCTGGTGTAACTTACCAACGTGCTATGAGTACTATTTTTAAAGATCATCTTCGCAAAACTGTTGAATGCTATGTTGACGATATTGCTGTCAAAAGTCGTCTAAAGGAAGATCACCTCCAAGACCTGAGAACTATCTTCAATCTCATGCGCCAACATCAACTCAAAATGAATCCCACCAAGTCGTTCTTGGGTGTCTCTAGTGGCAAATTTCTCGGCTTCGTCATTACCTCTAAGGGTATACACGTAGATCCCGAGAAGATCAAAGCCATTCAAGAGATGCGTCCTCCACGCAACTTAAAAGAGCTACGAGGATTCCAAGGTCGACTTGCATACATCAGGCGATTCATTTCGAACTTGTCTGGACGTTGCAGACCATTCACTCAACTAATGAAGAAAGGTGTATCTTTCGTTTGGACTGAAGAATGTCAACAAGCATTCGATGATATCAAGCGATATCTCATGAACCCACCAGTCTTGGTGCCACCTATTTCTGGTATTCCGTTCTTAATGTATGTCCGTGCTATGGATCATTCATTGGGTGCTTTACTTGCCCAAAAGAACAAAGAAGGTCACGAACAGGCCATTTATTATCTTAGCCGTACTATGATTGGTGCTGAACACCGTTATAGTCCAGTTGAAAAAGAATGCTTGGCTCTCATATTTGCTGTACAAAAGACGAGGCATTATATCATTGGTCAAACTATTCATGTTATATCTCGAGTTAACCCTCTCCGGGTACTTATGAAGAAACCAAGTACACTTAATTCTCGGTTGGCTACATGGGCAATCCTGCTAGCTCAATATGACATGGTGTATGTTCCACAAAAGTCTGTCAAAGGTCAAGCGCTGGCGGACTTTTTAGCGGCTCATCCTGTACCTGAGACATCTAAGCTCTATGACGAAATTCCAGACGAAACATTGGAAGTCAACATGATCTCCGAAGAATTTCCAACCTGGCGTTTATTCTTTGATGGTGCATCAAGGATTGGACCAAATGGTGCTGTTGTGGCAGGTGTTGGAGTGGTCCTCGTTTCTCCAGACGGATCAACTATCCAAAGAGCCTACTCTTTAGATGAACCTTGTTCTAACAATGTAGCAGAGTATAATGCTCTACTTATTGGCCTTCAGTTAGCTAAACAACTGAACGTTGAATATCTTGAAGTATACGGTGATTCTAAATTGGTTGTTAATCAGGTTAGAGGAACCTATGAAGTCCGTCATCAAGACCTAGTACCTTATCATGAGGCGGCAATCAACTTAGCTATATCATTCAAAGATTTCTTCATTGACTATGTGCGGCGGGCTTGCAATACTGAAGCAGACGCTTTAGCCAATCTTGCAGCTGTCTTAGCTATCCCTATTAAAAGACAGCAGGTGGTGGTTATCTCCAACCGAGAACTGTTCTGTATTGAAAATAATCGTAATATTGAATTCAGCAATTTTGCTGAAGTTAATGTTATCGATGATGACTGGAGAACTCCTTTTATCGACTTCGTGGTACATGACATACTCCCCGAAGATCCTAAGGAGGCTACAAGCGTTCGTCGACGATCTCTCCGATTCTATTATAATCAAACTACTAAAACTCTCTATCGGCGAACTTATGACGGTCTTCTTTTACGCTGTCTCGCTGGTGATGAAGCTAAGCAAGTACTGCGTGAAGCTCATGACGGTGTATGTGGAGCACATCAGCCTAGTCCTAAGCTACATGACCGCATTAGACGCATGGGTTACTACTGGCCCTCTATGGTATCGGATGCCATTGAGTATGCAAAGAAATGTCGAGCTTGTCAAATCCATGCAGACTTCATTCATCAACCATCAGAATTCTTACACCCGACGGCTGCTTCCTGGCCTTTTGAAGCTTGGGGTATGGACATCATAGGGCCTATTAATCCTCCTTCTTCTAGAGGACATCGGTTCATATTGGCAATAACTGATTATTTCTCCAAGTGGGCTGAAGCTATACCACTAACTGAGGTTAAGACTAGCAGTGTCATCAACTTCGTTAAACACCACGTCATCTATAGATTTGGTGTACCCCGAAGAATCATTCATGACAATGGACCTCAGTTCATCAGTCAGAAGTTCACTAGATTCTGCGATGATCATCGGATTGATAATGTTGCTTCAACAGCATACAATCCTGCCGCTAATGGTTTAGCTGAAGCTTTTAACAAAACCATCATTAAACTCCTCAAGAAGTTTGTTTCCACTAACAAACGGAACTGGAGCGAGAAACTTGGCGAATGTCTTTGGGCCTATCGAACTACAGTCCGTAATCCAACAGGCTTTACACCTTTCTCTTTAGTGTATGGCTGTGAAGCCGTTCTTCCTTTAGAGCTGCAAATTCCTTCTTTAAGGATTGCCGTCGCTAACGAGCTTACTACAGAGAACAACGATCTTCTTCGACTTCAAGAGTTAGAAGCGTTAGATGAGAAGCGATTAATGGCTCAACAGCATATTGAGCTATATCAAGCCCGCATCTCAAAGACTTTCAATCGCAAAGTTAAAGTCAGAGCATTTCAGCAAGGAGAACTTGTTCTAGCAGTCAGACGTCCTATGACTATGACTCATATGAGCAAAGGGAAATTCGATGCGAAATGGGAAGGTCCCTATGTTGTAAGCAAAGTCTTCTCAAATGGAGCCTATCAACTTTCAGAGCTCGATGGTCGAATTGCCATGATGCCTATCAATGGCAAATTTCTCAAGAAGTATTATGTATAAATATAAATGCTTGTAAAATTGTCAAACAGAATCAAGTTCATAAATAAAATGCAAATTTTATTTCATTAGATGATAGTACATAATGTTAAAGGTCACTATCATCTTTCTCTACATTGGGACGCGGGCCACTGCCGTCCTTCTCGAAGACATGATCAGCAAAAGAGCTAAGAACCTCCTTGCTGGAACCCACGAGGAATTTGCAGGCGGCCATCCTCATGGCTTCTTCTTCTTCAGTCTTTCCTGGTTCGAGCAGGAAGTCCAAGATATCCCGTGGCGGCTGGGGTGCAGACGGACCTTCGCCCGCTTTTGCCTCCTTCGGCTGGATTGGATCGACAGGGCGCTCTTCAGTGCCCTTCTCAACCTTCGGGGCGATCTCGGCCTTCTTAGATGCTTCTCCGGACAACATTTTTATGTTGAAAAGCAGAAGTGTTCATTCCTGTCAGACTTCTGTTATATTTATAGGCAGAAGTTCCTCAAATAACGAAGAGACAGTTCATCCGTTCATTTATCACATTCATCAGACGGTTCATCCGTTCATTTATCATATTCATTTGACGGCTTACCCGTTCATTGTCATCCATCATTTGACAGTTTACCTGTTCATTCATTTCACATACATTGATGATTCATCATCGTTTATTATCTATATCAGCAACTGGTTGTTTTCGACTAAGTTGTCAAGTCGAAATAATAATATTCAATATATTCTGCCACGTCCATATTACCTCTGAGCAGATATAATGAATATAATTATTTTCTTTAAAATCATCAGGAAATATATCATGTCTTGCACCTCTGAATATATTTTCTATATCTAAATAAGATATGCAATAAATAATGGAGCCACAACAAAATGTCTTTTATATCAAAATACGGGACATTACAAAAGTGTAGCTATAGCAATAAAACACAATAAAAATCAAGAAGGAGGGATAATCAGATTGTCAATCTGCTGCTTCAATGTCCGCAGCTCTTCTTCATGTGTTGATTCTACTATCTTTCTTGCTTCCTCCATCCCATTTTCTTCATCAAAGATGGGCATATCCACTGTCCTGCGGGTAATTTCAGCACTATGAGTCTCGTCATACTCATTTTTCTCCTGAATTAGGGCATTGAGTTGTTCAATCATAAATCGTTGATTGGCAGTTTCTTCTTCAAATTCCTTCTGAAGGCGAATAATTTCCGCTTTCAATTCAGCAAGCCTCTGTCCTTTGTTCTCAGCTGCCAAAGTAACTGATTCTATCTTTGAGTTGAATTCAGCTGACTTTACAGAATGAGCTTCTAAAAGGTTCTGAAGGTTTATTCTTTCTATATCAGCTTCTTGGGCTAGTCGCTCATATTCAGCTTGCACCAGAGAGTCTATATTCTTCTTCTTGAGTTCTTTATATTTCCTTATGGATACTTCCAACTCATCTAATATATGTTCAAGAAGAATGGCTTGGGCTTCATCTCCTTGGCCTCTTATGGCTTTTATCAAGAAATAAGTGGGCTTCCTGACCATAATGAAGTCAGCTCCTTCTTTCTCTATCATTTTACGGACAAGAGATCCCAATGACTCAAAGAAACATCTGGTAAATGATTGTACAACTTGCTGATTGATGGCTATGGTTCCAGGAGTCGAAGCTACCCCTGTTGAGGATGGAGTAGTCGGTTGCTCAAACCTTTGCTGCTGAATGATGGGTTCTTTAAATAAGGGAGCCAAAGTAGAGCTGGTTGCTCCTCCTGCTTGTTCTTCTGCAAAAAGTAAAATTATTATTTTACTAATTTGCCAATAAACAAAAAGATCAAATAAAAAAACAGTCTTACCTTGATTTGATCTAACAACAACTGCATCTCCTGCCGGAATAGACTCCCGTTGAACGGAAGTAGCTTCAATTGCGACAGCTTGACTACTACCTGCTTCAGAACCGCAAGATAAGTGATGGCTACTACTAACAACCACCATCGGGATAGGCACCATGGTGAGGTCCCTCGGAGGTGTTGGTAGAGTATCAAGATCTGCAAGAACTACAAATGAAGATATTATATATATCAATCTATTTTAAAGAAAGAAGATTGCTAAATCTCGTTTTATACCTTGGGGTTCGGTGGTGAGATTCTCTTTCGGAACGTCTTCACCGGCCGCTTCTTCAGGAGATATTTCTATCTCGACGTCTTCATCAGGATTAACAACTTTTTCTGCGAGCGCCTCCACTTCAATATCCTTTTTAGGATTTGAAGCATCATCGGCGGTATCAAGAGATATGTGTTCTTCGTTGTTCCCTTCAGGATCCCGTATATACTCATCAACATTTCCAGATGACGAGCTTTCTTCATCCTCTTCTTCTTCCCCTTGTGCTGCATTCCCACTGTCGGTTGCAGTCTGATCTTCTTGCAAGCTATAACTGCAATCGGCCAAAGCTGCTATCATTTCATGCTCTTCTTCTTCACGAAGAGTCTTAGGAGTAGGAGGAAGCTGAGTTGTTTCCGCGACGGGTGAAAGAGGTCGTATAATATTTTGCTCATCCTCAATGATGTTTTCTCTGAATGTTTCAACTTCAGTTCTGGGGTCGAGATCTCCCCTCTGTTCAGTTTCTTCAAGGGTTTTACTCCCTGATTCAGAAATAGGTGTAGGAGATGACATTATAAATCCTGCTGCAGCATCTACTGAAGTCAGGAGTTGCTTAGAAGAAGAGGCTTCTAAATTTCTTCTGGTGACCAATTTCTTCTTTCTGTGTAGAGGTCTGTCGGGACTCTCTACATTTATTGGTGCTATTTGCTTCTGTACAGAAGTTGGTGTAGTAGCAACTTCTTGATTTGTCTCGGCTAGCTGCCGAGATTGGGATCTTGTAGTCACTTTATCAGAAGAATGCTCCAAGACCAATTTCTTCTTTGCTGCAGGAGCAGGAGGCTCCTCTCTTCTTCTTTTCTTGGCAGGAGACTTTCCCACTTTTAGAGAGATCCGCATTGCTGCGTTTACCTCTTGTTGGAACATCATTTCTCTTGAAGTTTCTAGAGGTGCATCTACCGGTTCCTGTGCCTCCTCATTTATAGGGATTGATAAAGCTATCCTCCCTTTCCTCAATCTTATCGCAGAAGCAAAACTATCGGCGAGATTAAAGTTCTCGACAAAAGTATTTACAGATGTGTAAAATACCGAGTATGTAAAGAGCATCCGAGGCCCTTGAGGAGTGCTCTTTGGTGGCATCGAGAAGGTAGCCTTTGTGTCACGGGCATTGTAGTAGGCCCAAGCTCGGGCCCCGTCAATCAAGAAACCCTTGCCCTGAAGGCAGGTGATTACATTCCCTACGTGGAACTGATCATACCCAAATTGTCTAGCAAAACGGCTAGGGAGGTATGGTTCCAAAAAGCATTCTTCTTCAAAGCGGTATACTAAGTGAGATGGTCGAATTGTCTTCAACCATTCAAAGGCCACACGGTTTAAGGGCTGCAGTTTTGAATCTACCATGTTGGGTGGCATCTGGTCATGACCGGCCGGGAGAGGGGCGCAACAGAAGTTCCATCCTCTGTTCAAATTTAAAACAAATCTACATTCACTCAGAGAGGTGTACTTCCATTTACCCTGAGAATATCTGCGCAAGAAGCTGCCATCTACTGGTCCCATACCAGGGTCCATTAAAGTTGGATAGTGGAGGAGTAACCATCCAAAGAGATAAGTGTACGGCATTTCGAGACGGGGGAATTCTTTCTCTCCCTTTGCCTTCAGCATCGAGTCAACATACAAGCGAAGACTCGCATTCAATTTGCAGGTCATTGCCGATAACAAGTCAACCTTATAACCGAAGACTAGCTTGACGGCAGCAAAAAGTACACCGCGATGAAAACGGTCCACTGCACTAGATCCCGGGACCACGAATCGTCTGAGCCAGTGTGTCAGAAACCCTGCTAACTGGGCTTCTTTGGACATGGGTCTGTAACCCATTCTCAAAAAACTCTCCAAAATGTCACCTTTCTTTAAAGGTGGATATTGATAATCATCCTTCATTTCCTTATCATAATGTTTACTTTCTTCCATCATCTTCATGACTTCCGTGTTAATTAAGGGTTTGAAAAAATGAGGGTAACATTTGTCATTTTCCTTGGTTTTCTTCTCTTCAATATGATTTAAGAACAAATATGGCAACCACTTCGAAGAATAGCAAGTGTTGGCCGTAGCACTCTTATAGTACAAAGAGCAAATTTTGTAATGGCATAACAGTTCTTCAAACACTGCTACCATTTCTGCATTTTTTTTTCTGAGTTTCTCTAACTCGTCATTTGTGGGAACAAACTCCTCATATGGAGCATCCGCCATGGGCAAGTATGAGATGTACTTCATCTCGTGGAGTGCAAACCCCATCTCTCCACTCGGGGTCATGAAGGTTCCTGTTCTGTAATTGTATCGCTCAGCCAAGGCCAAAAACATTTGAGGGTTAGGAGCAAACCCGTATACAGTGGCATGCACTGCTTAAAACAGGTTAATTTGTTGAAGTTTATCTTGGAAGGTTGTCAGAACCCAATTTGCAATGCAATTCCATCGTTTGTAATCTGGATTCACTAATCCAGTCATTCTGATATCCTGTTCAGGGTATCTTCCTCCTTCCTTCGCAAATTCATTTGCGAATATAGGGGTTCTGACGGGCATCAGCATAGAGGAGTTTTCCGGTGGGATGCAGCTGGGTCTTAAACCTCTCAACATAACACTGTATCTGTCAGAAGAGCTGTAAAACATATCTTTCCCGTTAACCTTCTTTACAAAGATCTTCCCTGCACGAGCATCCTGGAGAAGGGTGATGTTCCAATCCATTTTCCTTGGGTAGCTCGCATGAGCATACCGTGACAAAGGAAGGCATCGAGCAATTTTAGGAATGAAGAATGATCTGTCTTCCCGGTGGACTACCATCTCCTCCATCATTGGCCTAGGCTGGGAGACTTTTTCAAAGGCGTCACCAAACAAGAATAAGGGTTTCTTGTGGATAACAGCATCTGCTGATTCCAGAGGCTGTCCATTCATCAGACACATTAAAGTTTCGTTGTCCTGAGAAATCAATATTGCCTGACGAGAAGTCGGCAGATCGTACTGAGGATAATGGACGTGAGACAAATCTTCTTTATATTCAGATTCAGACAAAGTTCCCACAAAATGTTCATAGTTTGGATCTTCATTGGTTTCAACTGCATCAAAAACAGATGAAGATCAGTACAAGTCAAAAATTCTATTTTTTTCAGACAAGCAAAACAGAAGAGTACACAATCCTCAGATTGCGCTAACATGGATTGCGCAACATTAGTTTGCGCATCATAATAGGGTGCGCAAACCAATCGATTGTGCTGACATTTCAGCGCAAACCAATCGATTGTGCTGACATTCAGCGCAAATCAATCGATTACGCTGACTTTCTGTCAGCACAATTCGATAGATTGCGCAGGATTACAGTCTTCATAAAAATGAAGACTGACTGTTTATGCAACCAAAAACCCTAAAAAGGGTGGCGCAAGTTGAACTCATCTCTAAAAAGAAATGAGTTTCGAAGATCGAAGGAAGTCAAAACACCCTAAAAAGGGGTTTCGATCGGTTTTACTACCTATCAAAGCAGGGTGCGCAGACTCATGTCGAGATGCTCGCCGAGCAACTCTGTCAGAGGATTCGGCCGGAGCTTTTCCTTTTGCAGCGGTGGTGGCGGCAACATTAGATCGTCGGGGCGCCATGGAAGTTGTCGGAGAAAGAAGACAGAAAGGGTTCGGGGATTTTTCCTTCAAAAGCACAAAGGAGACAAAGTAAAAAAATGAAATGAAGAAGTGAGCTATTTATAGCCTTTGAAATACGAAATGGCTGCCTTGGACTGCGCCTAAGATCGGGGAATACTTCGCTTTGCGCAGACAGCTCATCAACATGCGCAACTTGGTTCAATATTCAAAAATTCAAAGTATTTCGAAATTTTAAATCAAATCAACTTTCGAAAACTTTGAAGGGGGTCTTGTAGGTCCTAAAAAATCAAGTTGTATCAATCAACAAAATCAAGAAATCAAGATATACATCATCTTGTTGAATTGCGCAGACAACAGATTGCGCAGCCATCCGATTGCGCATTCTAATTTGCGTACACAACCGATTGCGCAAGCTGACGTGGCAGAAGTCATCATTACTAAATCAAATCAAATCTTTTCTGACAACTGACAGTGCGGATAACAAGGAGTCTGTTCGTTTCCTGCGCCGCACAGTGCTCGAGGGCGGCTGACAGCTGGCAGCGCAAACCAATCCTGCGCAGTTTGAGTTTGCGCAAACCATGTATGCGCAATTCAACTCTGCGCACTCTATCAAACGTAACTGTTAAGTTACACGTGGCATTCATGCCATCGATTGTTCATCACGTGGCAACTGTTTATGCACGATCATGCTCATTTCTATCAAATCATGCCATGTGTCCATGATAATCGGCCCACGATCCAGTAACTATCTGCGCAAATCAATGTTGCGCAAACCAATGCTGCGCAAATCATCATGCGCAGTCCAAAATAACTGAAAGTTAGTTATTTCCAGAACTCTATAAATAGAGTTTCAAGTCTTCATTCAAGGGGCAGAGATCAGAGATCAGATATCAAGATCAGAAATCAGAGAGTCCAGGAGTTCTTGCCAAAGTGCTGCTGCATTCTTCCGAGACTTTTGTCTTCAACTTCAGAGGCTTTTGCCTTCAGTTTCCAGAGTTGTTTTCAACTTCAAAGGCTTCGTCTTTACAGTTCACATCGTCCAAGGGATAAAGCAATCGTCATCGAGATTGGATTCCTACAGTTGTAATTTTCCCAGAATTCTTGTAATCTTTATTACAGTTTGTATCAATAAAGTTCTATACTTTTGTTTTTGCAAACAAGTGTTAGAGGAGGTCAGGCTTGGTGGTTAGATCGGTTGGAAAAAACCTGCACCCGCATGAGAAAGAAAATAGGTAGCGCTCGGTTTTGGGTATTTAAATATACTAAAACCACACGACATAGGGAGAGGGGCATGGGTTTACGTAGGGAAAAGATTTGGAGAGAGATTAGTTTTGGTTTGGTGAGATTTGGTTGATATTTGAATTTGTTTTGTATTAAAAAGGAAAGGAAAAGATTGAGTGAGATTTGTTATTTCCAAATAACCCCTCTCAGTCTTTGTTTTGGATATTTGCATATTCCACTATAGGTGGCTGTAAACAATTAATAAAAAACGTCCTCATCCTATTAGGCTAGGGAACCTAGAATAGGCTATAATAATCCTAATTGGGCTAGTTTCCGGCCAATATGATTTATTGAGTCAAAAAAGGCTCCGAAAGTTTATTAAATGGGTCTTGTGTGCCATTTAAAAATAAGTAGCACATGGAAACTCCATTAAGTGGGATACTATTGGCATGTATGTATTAGTCTACTAATTGGTCAACATCATATATTGGGTCAAAAGGTTTGGATCGGATTTAGGCCTCAAATTGAAAATTAAAAAATACATCAAAATTATGGCGAAGGCAAAAATGACAATTTTGACCCAAAAATTGTGCAAAACAAAACATAGTACAAAAAATATGTTTGAGTGGGACATGATATGCCTATATGAAGGTGTACTCGTCTAGAACATGAATATGAAATTGGTTTCGAAGAATTGGCCAATATTGTGCTTCAAAAGTCAAAGTTACGGTAAAGTATATTTATAGTCATAATCGAAAATAAAATATAGTTTACTAATAAATAAGCATATTAAATAAATAAATAAAATAAATACCAAAAATTAGAGGGCTTACACATACAGAATCATATCGAAAGAAGCCAAAGCGTATCGACCGTCAACGGAGCAAAGGAGTCACTACAGTACTCGACCTCCACCGTCACACTTCCCCGATCTTATTATTGACTAAAATCCCTCATTGTTAGGTTATCTATTATACTTTTCATTGTAATCTAGTAAAAGAAGAAGCTTTTTTAAACTTCCCCTCTTCTTACATTTGTGATGGCAACAAATCTGGCGACTCTGCTGGGGACTGGCTTCTCCTCTAACGAGAAGGCGATGATGCAATCTGATACCGCTATGATGGGGTCTTCCTAGAAGATGTTGGTCGTTCGCTTCGACCAACAAGCTTTCGTAGATATGCTCTCATGGGATTCAAACCCCTCACATAGGCCGACGAAGCCTAAGAAGACCCGCAAGGTCCATGTAGCCAAGACCATTGTGCCATCTACGATGACCATAGAAGATGCCCTCCTGGCTTCCATTGATGAAGCCGCACATGCATCCCATGTGTATGCTACCCCTGTTTCCAAAGACGAAAAGAACATGGCCCGTCGCCCGGGTACAGTAAAGGAAAATAAGACGATGCTTAGGACCAGGGGGCTCAGGATCCTTCCAAGCCATCACTCTCCCTACTGAAAAGACCAGTGCTACTTTCCAGCCTATGTTCCAACAGAAGGTACGGAGATGTGCTACGCCTAAATCAAGGCGTGTGTGCATTGACGCCCACTAATCCATATTTGGTGCTACCCAACAACGATATACCAGAGATAGAAAGAGAGGATTTGTCCTTCATAAAGCCTCTCATGACTGTAGACCCATGCGCCAACATGCATTGAGAAGACATGGACTCGATGTACTATGCACCCACGAATGCTAATACGAAGAAGTCCAGGATGACGTAAGCCTTATACGCCAAGACGGCCGTCCAACCGGCTAACCGTCAAAGGTGCCATTGATGATCATACCCGCTCCCAATGGAAAACTGTAACGGACCGGCACATGCAACCAGCCTAACCATCGTATGAGGTTGGCCGGTCCCATAGATCCTTTTTAGATGGCATCAGTCCAGCGTCAAAAATTCCATCAGCTAGCACGTGCACCTGCCATTCACGATCATGAACCGAAGATGTAAAGGTGGACTCTCCCTCAACAAACCTGCGTAAAGTAATAAACCACAAGCGCAGGACTCGAGAAGCTGAAGTTGTACACGGGGGCCCTTCTCCGGGACCTTGTACCAATATCACCATCAACTGCTGCTTCACCCTCATAGCAGTTCACACAAAGAAATGACCTGTCTTCCAATGGCTGTAGCGTACGGTGGAGAAGGAACTTCCACATGCCTCCTGCTACTCCGCTCGAAAGAACCCTTCTCTTCCAAAGGGCTCAAAGGCTTGTTCATCTAACCTTTCATTTTGACCAGTACATCGAGACCACTACCCAGGACATCTCGACCGACTGTGCCTATAGAAGGGGTGTTCTATAACATTTAGTCAAAATTGAAGGGTTCTTCACAAGATGCCACACAACAGTTTGACGATATGGTTCCCTCGATGATCCAACTAGCCAAGGGTAGAAATCCCTCCGTCGCTGACCTCCAAGCTGGGGATAGCCCTCCACATGAGTAGGCTACCACAGTGGTTGGGGTGTCCACCCACTGGAGTCAGAAGATGATGCAATCATGCGCCCATACCCTAACGATAATGAAGCCTAGAAATTAGGATTAGAAAGAGATGGGCCTATAAGCTCGTTGATATTTCTACGCTGCAGGACAGTTACATGACTACTGACAATAAAGTGACGGTTGGACAAACCATGTCGGGCGTACCTTACTTGCGCAGCGATAGCCCAAGTTAAGAAGATGCTCTCCCTTCAGAAGCGCTATCCACTACTATGTATCCAAAAGTAACTCTATCTAAACCTCCTGCAATGGACAGAAGCAAGCAAAAGGAGACTCATTTTGACAAGTCTATGAGGGATAGTTCCATATCAGGGCTCGACAGGCCTTACAACTACGACATCTTGGCCCAGTTAACCAACCCACCAGCTAGGCTATCCATCTTCGAGCTTCTCAGTCTCACTAAAGAGACTCAAGATGCTTTGAGCGAAGCCCTCCAGCATGCTGACTGTTATTTGACACAAATCAAAGAGCCATCAAATAACTCAGTTGCATGTCCCCGTTGCTACAGTGTGATGGACAATATGTCAAACATTACGTTCTTTCAACAGGACATGTTGCTAAAGAACAATATGCACACCCGGCCCATGTATTGTACGGGATATATTGGTGCCATCAATGCACATCGACCCGGGGTCTTCTATCAGCATCATCCTATGAATCTTACTCCAAAACTTAGGAATTCTATGCACCGGTTGTAGCCACTACAACTACCATCATTGGCTTCAATGCCATGAGGAGTTACCCTTTTGTCAAGATCCGCCTGAAGTGCCAGATAGGCGATCTGAAGACAGAAGCCACCTGCTATGTTATTGACACAGATTTATCCTACAACATCCTACTTGGGCGACTATGGATACATGAGCACATGATCGTACCATCGAATCTTCACAAATGTCTGAAGTATGTCGACAATGACGGTATTGTCAAAATAGAGTTTGCTGATGTCGATCCATCAAGAGGGTTAAAGCATACTATGTTGATTCCATCTTGTACCAGCCAGTGCTCCATGAGGAATCCTAGAACATCGATGCTGACGATGAAATCGAAGAAATCCCTAAAATTGATAGACCTCTAAGGATTCACATTAAGGGATGTTCTCCGGATGTCGGTGTCGAGCATGCGGCTAAAGAGAATTCCATTCCACGAGAGCCTCCAAAATCGTGTCAGGGGATGCTCTCCAAATGTTCCCAATCCTTTGGTTGTCAAGATCTGCAAGAAGGTCGCCCAACCCTCGGTAGCCAATCTTCATGAAGCATCGTCGGAGGGAGACCTGAGCTCCCCCACCAGTGAGAATGTTAGAGCCTCTGGTGATAAAACTTCGACGACCCAGCAAGAAGGGCCCTACTGATAGTGGACTTAAGTATGGTAGCTCAAATGATGTATATTCCCTAGATGACGTAATCCCGAAAAGGGACATACCCCACTTCCTAAATAAATGAATGTATTTAAATTATCCATATGTGCAACATGCAGAGACAACGCATCTCCTATGGCATGACTTAGGTCAACGCTTTCATGCACCTGTAACGTCCATCCATATGGCAAATTATCTCTCTCCATAAAGGTGCATGTATTATCATTCTAGCAAGGAAGGAGGGGTAAATACCCATCATCTTAGGGAGGGTTCAAGGTCCTCCTGATTATCTCCAGACCGAACAAGAATCAGATAGTGGAAGGATACAACTTCACCACTATACCTCCCAGGCCAAAGATATCATACAAAAGATGGGCTACGACCTGAAGAGAGGCATGGGTTTGAACTATGGCAAGGGTCGACGTCTACCAATCTATCTTCCTGACCCGAAAGGAAGGTCAGAGGATTATTATCACCGCACTCGTTGTGGGCTGGGATACGGGACACTCACGGTAACTCATGAACGCATAGAGACTGAGGTCTAAACTCGCTTCTACTCGTCGGAGCCTTGCTATTGGGACTCTGACACAAGCATCGGTGAAGTATTCCAAAAAATATTATCGACCAACATGGTGTCAACGGATCACCAAGATGAAGATGATGACCGGTCTCCTGAACCCTTCAAAGTTGAGGCTTGGGCTCAGTGCTTGGAATTCCAATAGAAACAACATTTCGAGCAGAAGGAGCTGTCCACATAATACGAAGTTGTACAAGTCAACCTGGGTGATGAGATGACCACTAAGCCCATCCTCATAAGTAAAAGCCTAACCGAAGATAATCGAGATTCTTTCATAAAATTGGTAAAGGACTACATTGATGTCTTTGCCTAGAACTATGAAGACATGCCAAAATTAGATCTATAGGTTTACACATGCTGAATAACCGATCTGGTTCCAAACCAGTAAAGCAGCAACAAAGACGATTTTGCCTAAATGTTATGGATGCAAATGAAACAGAAGTCAACAAGATAACATCGAGCAGCTTCATTTACGAGGACCAGCACCCGAACTGGGTGGCAAATATTGTTTTCATAGTAAAGAAGAATAGCAAGATCCGGATCTGCATCAACTACTGTGATCTGAATCATGCATGTCCTAAAAATGAGTTTTCTCTCACTACCACTGATATTATGGTCGCTGGTACATGCGGCTTTGAACGGATTTCCTTTATAGACGAGTTCTTTAGCTACAACCAGATCAAGATATTCCCTACTGATGAGAAACACACAGCCTTTTGCACCTCACAGGGAGTCTACTGCTACACTGTGGTGCCATTCGATTTAAAGAAAACAGGCACCACTTATTAGCGTACCATGAGAGCCATCTTCCGGAAGAACCTCAGAAAAATAGTTGAGTGCTATGTGGATGACAATACCGTAAAGAGTAGATCCAAAGTTGATCATCTCCATGATCTACAGACAGTGTTTGAGCTAATGCGCATGCACCAGCTAAAGATGAATCCAACCAAGTATTTCTTGGGCTGTCTAGTTGCAAGTTCATGGGCTTTATTATCACTTCGAAGGGCATCCACATAGACCCCAAGAAAATATGAGCCATCCTCGACATGGGTCCCAAGAAGAATCTTTGATAACTCCGCGGGCTCCAAGGGAGGTTAGCATATATCAGAAGATTCATATCTATTCTTTCTGGGCCCTGTCAACCCTTCACTCATCTTATGAAGAAAGGCGTGTCATTCGCTTGGACTGAAGAATTCCAGAAGGCCTTCGATAATATCAATGAGTACCTCACACATCCTCTAATTCTGGTTGCATCAATGGTAGGAAGGACTTTTCTGCTTTATGTTCGTGCCATAGACGACTCCCTTGGTACCCTTTTAGCCCAGAAGAAAGATGCGAGCCATTAACAAGCATATATTACCTTAGCAAGATAATGATTGGAGCTAAGCACCGATATAATCCAGTTGAAAAGGAATGCCTTGTCTTGGTATTCGCCATTCAGAAGAAAAGCCACTATGTGACCGGGAAAACGATTCACATCATCTCACGTGTCAACCCTCTCTGGGTGCTCATGATGAAGCTTGGAGCTTTGAGCTCTCGTCTGGCCACTGGGCGATGCTTCCTTCCCCGTACGATATCATGTTAACTTCTCCAATACCAGAGACATCAAAGTTATATGACAACATTCCTGACGAAGTACTGGACTCCAATATAGCTGTAAGCAAATCCGTTTGATCTTTGACGGAGCTTCGAAAATGAAACCCAAAGGCAACATTATTGCAGAAGTCGAGATAGTGCTCATCTTCCCTGACGATTTGATCATCCATCATGCGTACTCCCTCATGGAATTAAATTCCAACGACATGGTAGAGTATAATGCCCTTGTCACTGGAATCCAATTGGCCAAACAACTAGGGTGAACTACCTAGAAGCATGACTCCAAGCTGATAGTGAGCCAGATTTGAGGAGAATACGAGGTCCGCTATGAGGACCTGATACCCTACCACCAAGCGGTGATCAACATGATCTCTACCTTCACAGCATTCTATATAGAACATGTGTCTAGGCTATAAAACAACAAAGTCGACGCCTTCGCTAGCCTAGCAGCTTCATTGGTCGTCCCGGCCAAAGTTTAACACACAATCACGGTGACAGTCGGAGTTGGTGTGTATAAAAGACAGTCTGTAGATGTGCCAAACCTACTCTACAGAGACAAATGTTGATGTCAAAGACTGGAGGTTCGCCCTTATTAACTATGCAGTCTACGGATACTTCCGAACGACCCAAGGGAAGTTGCTTCCATCCGAAGGCATTCTCTCTGGTTCTACTACGACATGGCCACCAAAACCTTATATCACTTCTTGTATGAAGGGCTCCTGATACGGTGTCTGTCAGAGCAGAAGCCAAGAAAGCACTCCAAAATGTGCATGATGGTACCTGTAGGGCACATCAACCAGGTCCTAAGCCGTAAGACCATCTCCGTCACATGGGATACTACTTGACCATGATGATCGCGGACGCTGTGGATTACGCCAAGAAGTGCAAGATGTGTTAGTTCTACGCTGACTTCATCTACAGACCTTCAGAGTTCCTGTATCTGACACTCGCCTCCTCTCCTTTCGAAGCCTAGGGCATGGACATAATTGGTCCAATCAGTCCACCTTCAATGAAAGGACATCAGTTTATCCTAGCCATAACCGATTACTTATATAAATAGGCAGAAGCAGTACCACTCATAGAAGTGAAGACTTCTAACGTAATTGCTTTTGTCAAGCATCATGTGATCTACTTGTTTGGCCTGCCTCGGCGGATCATTCACGATAATAGCCTGAAGTTTGCAAGTCACGCCTTCTATCGATTTTATGATAGAAATCAAATTCAGAATGTAGCCTCCATAATGTACAATCCAACGACGAATGGGTTAGCTGGAGCCTTTAACAAGACTATCATTAAGCTGCTCAAATTTTTTATCTCAACCAACAAGCGTGACTAGGACGAAAAGCTCGATGAATGTCTTTGGGTACCGTACCAGAGTCCAAACTCCTACAGGTAGCACACCATTTTTGTTGGTATATGGGGGGAAGGCGGTTCTTCCCCTGGAAATCCAGATTCCTTCTCTTTGAGTGGCCCTTTCAAGATAATTGACAACTGAAGACAACCATCGCTTGAGGTTACATGAGTTATAAGCATTGGATGAGAAGCATCTCTTGGCTCAACAGCACATTGAGCTGTACCAAACACACATCTCTGGAGCCTTAAACAGAAAAGGTGAATGAAAGGACATTCAAGATCGATGACCTTGTCTTAGCGATCCCAAGACTGTTGACCACAACTCACAAAATAGCAGAAAATTTCCAGCACAAGTAGGAAGATCCCTTCGTGGAAGAGTCCATGTACTCCAACGGCGCTTACAGGCTCGCGAAGCCCAACGAAGACCTGATGATGATGCTATCAATAACAAGTTCTTAAAGAAGTGCTATGTCTAAGCCGTGCTCAGACATGCAACATCGATCCCCTGCCGTTATCTCCTTGAGGTACATGATGTCAACATTCAAAGTATGATGTTTGTACCCTATAAAACTCCACTCTGAACATTCATGTACTATGTTCATATTACTTCCTTGAGAATGTTCGTATCGATCGATTAACAGAAACCTTGTTCCTTTGTCATAATCCTATTATAAAAATCTTTCCACTACATGTAGCGAAAGTCGCATGTGCCTCAAAAGAAATATGTCTACAAGCGCCCCTCAAGAGTACCTTGCTCCCAAACTCTAGTCGGTAGTGCACGTCTATATTTCCTCTGACCTACCACCAAGAAAATAATCATGTCCATATCATCTCTAAGTTGTTTTTCCAGATTAAAGATAATTTATTCGCCACGGCTATATTACTTCTGAGCGAATACCTATCTTACCTCACCGTTTGTCTCAAACAGTGACATACCGGAAATGCTTGCCATGTCCATATTACCTCTGAGCAATGTATTCTTCCCTTTACACTATCACACCCACGTGGTCCCTAATAGCATCTCACTTTTCTTTATTATCTATACCTAATCTCAGGTACGCCACAGTTAATAAGTCCACCAAATCCTAATATGTTCTCTTACAGAACATTCTCTACTCTACAAAAAATATTCATTTTCGACAGAAGTTTCTCAAGAACAAAAAGCACATGGCAAACAACGAAAATTCATGTATGGCACAACAATTAGCCCTAAATGACCTACCAAGTAAGACAGATTAAAAAAAAATTTATTAAAGAGGAAGAAGGGAGCAACAAAATAGGGCCATGAAGACCCAACAAAAAAAGGAGACCCCTAAGAGGAGAAGTCATCAGAGTTACAGATGGCATCTGCAATGTCCTGGATTGATCGAATTTGACCGGATGCCAATGGTGTAGATGAGACGACAAAATGCATCCATCCATTCCTGTAGCTCTCTCTCTCTCTCTCTCTCTTCTGGAGGAAGAGAAGTGAAGTCTACAGACATGCCTAGGTGTCACCTCCGTTTTTCGTTATCCGTATTTCCAGTATACGTGTACGGAATCCTGAAAAATATTTTTACTTATCTTTCCTTGCTAGCTATTTTTGGCTTAATCTTGTTTAGGTTCATCATGACATATCATGGTTTGACTTGATTCATTTTGGTTTGGCTTGGTTTATTTCCATGGTTCATCATGTTAAACCTCCCTCCTTTTTTTTATAAACCCAACTACTTTTCTCTCCCCACCATTACTTCTTCTTTCTCCTCTTTCATTAATTCCTCCACCCACCAAGCTTAGGCAAGTGTAACTTGCTTCATAAAGGAACCCTCCATTTTATTGTTCTAATATCTTCTATGCAACATTCTAAGCTAATTTAGTTATTGTCATTTTGTATTTTCATGTATATATTATTATAGATCTAACTATACACCTTTTTAGAGTTTTATTGGGTATTGATCTATCAAACCATCTTGTTTTCGAAAACTAAGAGTTCCATGTGGTAGAGAATTTGATTTTACACTTTTGAAAAGTTAGATTTCATTATGTTTCGACCAAGTTATGGGAGTTTGAAGTTCATGGGTTCCATGGCCTTCTTCTCGAAATTTTGGAGAAGAAGAACAGTGTGGGCGCATGGCATTTTATGCACCCACAGGGAATCAGCCTTGAGCGCATAGCCCTATATATGCGCCCAAGCTTCCTGCTTTCCACAGTGCTGGCGCATAACTATGCGCCCACGAGTTGTGTGGGTGCATGGGTACTGGGCGCATAACCCCCTGGGCGCATGCCTCTTCTTGGGCGCATGTGTCCCAAACTCCCTTTCTGTTGGGCGCATGCCACCATGGGCGCATGCTGCCCTGACCACCCCCATGCTTAAGTGCACGTTACCTTGACCATCCCCAGCTTAGGCGCATAACCCTGGCGCATGACCCTTTGTGGGCGCATAGCCCTTATTCTACGCCCACATAGTTAGTATAGGTGGCTTCTTACTTAGCTTCCCATGCACCCTGCCTCACTTATGCGGGCACATAGACCGCGGGAGCATGTATGTGGGCACATGCCTTAGGCACATAACCCTGGCGCATGCACCCCCTTGGGTGCATGATGTCCCAAGGTTCCCTTTTCTTGATTTTTGCAACCATTTTATATCGTTATGCCTTTTCGATATGAACTCGACATGAACACGATGTGTGTATGACATGTTAATGGAATGATAATTCTTGATGGTGGCCCGTTGTGGCGTACCCTAGACAAGCAATATTGATATGATAATCTGAACACGACTAAGTAATGAAAACTACATGTTCAGTGACCCGTTGTGGTGTACTTACATAAACACGACATGACATTATGACTTTACATGATAACTCTTGATAGTGACCCGTCGTGGTGCACTCTTGACAAGTAATTTGACATAATAATTCTTGATGGTGGTCCGTTGTGACGCACCCTTGCCTTGATAAGTAATTTTGATAAGTAACCTAACATGATAAATCTTGATATGCTGTTGCGATGGCTATCTTGACTTGCTAAGTAACCATTGTCTTGACACCGTGGATGGTTGTGCTTGTATAAGCTACTTGTCTTATCTCGCATCATGTCTAGGACATGAATTCCTGATTTCTACGGTCAGGGATTCTGTCACGACCCGTACCCGCTTTTTGGGATACGAGTGCGTGTCCAAGCCCAGCCTACGCTACGGTATCGGCGGTAGTACGTTGTCTAGCCCGCAATAAATAAAGTGCTCATAAATACTAACTGCTCATTCACAACAACTAAATCAACTTTACAAAATATAGAAGTTTTACATTTGAAGAAGAATGTAAGCTTTTACATTTATAGAAAACTACCATACAACTAACTAGTCTTCTATGGTTTAGCCTTCGAGTCTCTATCTCCCCCTCGTATGGTCCATAGCGCAAGAGTAGGCACGTCAACCTCACCTAGAACAACGATCCAGTCAGGAAAGGAGCAGAGTACAACCATATTGCAGTTAATGTTGTTAGTCCAAAATAAGTTTAGAACAAGCGAGAAGCCATAAAGGTAAAGAATATATAAAGAACTAGCAAGACAAGAACTATCAGGATATGAACTAGCACTAGCAAGATATAAACTAACGAGATGTATAGTGGCAAAAGTAAACTGGCAAGACATGATCTAACAAGATATGAACTGGCAAGATGTGAACTTAACAAGATAATAGACTAGATAAAGGAAAAGATAGGAACCACTATGTGTGTATGAAATACCTTTTAATACGTGAACGGCTGGGCTAATACGACACATCATACGATGGCTATCATTCAGTAATTGGTACGGCTAACTCATACGTGGGTGTGTATGACTTAGCTATCATTCGGTAACGGTAATTGGGTTTATTCACGTATTTATCGAGTATTTCCCCTTCTGACTCTCTAACAATAAAAAAACGGTCAATGATATGCTAAGAAGGATACGATAACTACCGTGTCACAATGGTGTCTCAATGGAATATCAAGCAATGACTCAACGGGATATCAAACGAGAAATCTATAGAGTAAACATTATAATGAACTAAAACATAAATACAATACTGTACTTGCCTGAATCCTTGCACAAACCGTAGTCACAAGCCAAGGATGAGAGGATGCCGATCTATAAGCTGTCAACCTATAACACACATCGCACCACGAACCGTGCACGAAAACCACAAATCAATTCTAATATTCTAGTTCTAAATAGTGGCTAGTTGGGTTACTAATCTAATAATAACTAATTCTGAAATAATTCACTTTAAAACCTAATTTAACCTAATAATAATCTGAATATAATCTAAACATGCAAGTTCGGCCATCAAAAGTCGTGTTTCTCAATTTTGGAAACCATGGCACACAAATCGAGACGTACCGTTGACTTTTTAGTCAAATGTTGTGAACTCTAGATTTTGAAAGTGCATCTTGGTAGATTTCAGTGCCACGAGTGCGCTAGAATCAACCGTACCGCAAAATTACGCTTTGGTCAAAAGATATCGCCGTTATGGCTAATCGTGACCAAAACGGTGATCAACCGATCAATTCTGAGTTCAACAGTAAAACTAAAATACTAAATGAACGAAATAATTTCAAGAAAAAATATATGTCGTAGATCTCTGTGTTAGCTTTCCGAAACTTCAAACGGTTCGTGATTTTGATTTCTGGTTCTCCCGGAATCTCAAAAACACCAAAACGTGTCAAGTTTCGGACAACTGACACTCTACGAATTTTTCAGAAATTTAGATTCAGAAATTACGAAAATAAATTAGATATTCAGAAACTATACCTCAATATGAATCCAACAAAAAAAACAGCACACAAAAATCACGTCGGAGTTGACGGCAATCGCTTCGGGAAGTCGGAAACCCTAGATGAGTTCTTCCACAAAAGGCGGCTGAAATTTAATTAGGGTGACAAATATAATAATATATATATAGGAGAGAGAGAGGTGGTGGCTGACAGGTTTGAGCGCCGACAGGTGGGCCAGGGTACGGCTGACTGTGTAATGTTTTAGAAAAATAGGTTTTTAATTAGCAGAAATTAATTTTTAATCAGTTTTTAATCAAATAACTCAAAATAAATATGTAAAAATATCAGAAAAATCTGTAAAAATTCCAAAAAATATAAAATAACATATAGAACCCTAAAAAAATATTTGGGGTCAATATTTGCTCATAGGCTTGCACAGTAAATTCTAGAAGTCTTAGAAAATAGGTTTTTTCTATATTTAATTATCTAAAAATTCTAAAAAAATTGTAGAAAAATACAGAAAATATATTTAACCTAATAGAGCCTAAAGAAAAATAATGAGTCTCAAAATAGTCACAAATGGCCTCAAAATAAATTATAAAAGTCATTCATAAATATAAATCTTCATAGAATAAATATTTAAAAATATGTAAAAATGTCCAAAAATCATAATAAAATATATTATACCTATAAAATGCATGATTACCCTATCTAGAGGTCATGTGACAACAAGATGGTCATAGCCCACCTATAAGCTTTGGCATGACTCACAATTGTCATAAAATTAATCATAAACAAATAAAATAAAAAAAAATTAAAAATTTGGGAAGTGGGCTTACAAATCTACCCACCTTAGAAAAATTTCGTCCTCGAAATTTCAAAAGATACAATAGGCACAACCAAGAATATCATCAAAATATGACATGACCAATCGATATGAATAAGCACGACAAAGAATATAATCAAGAAAATAATGTGATAAATGATCGAAATTGATCAGGCATATATAATCAAAATCTAAATACGTTTTAGAAATATAGAGGAAGGAAATCAAAATAGGTTTAAAAGATGGCAATTCGAAAATAGAAAAATATGAGAGAAATAAAGAATTACTAGTTGTAGAGAAGGTGGTAACAAAAAATAAGACATCAAATAAATTTGAAAGAAAAAAAATTTAATAGTCGTATGCCAATAAAAGATATAGTCGCTATGATATTCGAAAATCATAAGTATATTCGAAGTCATTTAACCGAGAATCCATGCCTCGCCAGTGTACATCTGGCTGCCGTGAACCCTTGGTTTCATGTCTCGAGTATAATATGTTATCAAACACTTTATCAACTCTACCCAATATTGACATAATAAATCAAAAGATCAATAATACAACTAGGATATAGTTTTAGTAATATTCGACAACCTACGCATACTTGAAATTATTTTAACTTAGGGATCATGCCACGCCAGTGCGCTTCTGACTGCAGTGAACCCGCAGTCTCCATAATTCAAATAAATAGGGACAGTACACATCTGTCTTACCATTGTATGTTACCGAAAATTATTTTAACTATATCCATAAGAATTTCAAAGGAACTTCAATAAATTCAAATAAGTCGATCATGATAAGAAAATATAAGTATCTGTCCTTAAGTAAAAGTATCAGTTTTGAAAACAAAACGATCACAAAATGAACGAAGACGACTTGAATTAATATATATAGATAATTGAACCAAGATTAGGAATAAAAAATAAAATGATCGCAAAATAGTTTTGAAAATAAAACGAGGTTTAGAGAAAGCAAAAGATAAAATAGCACAAAAAATGATCAAAATTAGGAATTGAATTCTACGAAGTCCTAACTTACCAAACGTATATTCTACCCACCTTGGATCCTACCAACATGTCAAAACAAAATAACATATTCTCTAAAAAAAATTCTTCGATTTATCTATACCGAGACTTCAATAAATCATTAGCTAAATCACATGGCCTATTTAACTATCTTAACTATCCAGGGGTCAAATTGAATAAGGGACTCCTAGTCCTATTCATTCTCCTAAAATTAAATTAGTCCTAATTGTGAATGAGCAATTTTCTAGTCGCAGGCTTGCAGTAGTATGACTAACTTAAGTACTACCACAAGTTCGTAATCTTTTGCGAAATCAGACCTGCATGGGCCACCATAGATTCATACTGAATTTGACTAGGATAAAGACTAGATTGATCAAGTAATCCATGAAGAGATTTTTCAGCTACAGACAGTCCCGTTATCTGAATGCTCTAATTGGACTTGTAGCCTGCCGTCGAGTAGGGCACATTTTCAGCATACTGTCATGTGTTGTACCCCCAAGTTACCTAATCCAACTCTCTCAACTTATGACCGGATAACCTGGATTAAGTTTGCAGGGCTTGTGGCTGTTGGAACATCTCAATGCATCTTGTTAGTAACTAGGCTTGTGATAACCCTAGTTAGTTAAAGTATCAAGCCGTACTCATTGCTTGGCTGTGATTGATGGATGGAGTCCTCTCTAGTCTTGTCTAGGCAAGTCCAGTACATGGTCAGCACGTTCCTGTTATATTTTACTTTATCGATAATTGGTTAGAGACTAAGTTCTATTCAAGTGAAGGGTTACAATCCCGGTCTTTGTCTGGTTTACGGGTTGTAACTTGGTTACTGGAGTAGTCCTTTAGTTATCTTATCGTTTATCACCCTGTTTTTTTTAATTCATGTCTTTCGTTATCATTATGTCTTTATGTGCTAATATGCTGGTTTTAGTTCTTAAGTGAAGCCTCCCTTGTAGCACTTGCTCTTTCTGGGGTCTGACCCAACTGGTTTTGTATGGCCAGATTTCAGAGTAGGACCCGAGGATCATCGAGCCAGATGGTGAACACTAGACGCAACCCTGGCAACGAGTGGATTTTATTTTGCTCTCCCACTCTATTGTAAATTATTCTTTTGAGGCGTTTAGGCGCCGAGCAAGTGTTAGCTCGTGTTAAATTTACATTCATGTCTGCCTAAGGGCTGTAACATGATTGACAAATCCTAGGGTTGATCATGTATGACTTAAACTCTTGCTAGTCTCCGTATTTTGTATGACTAGCTTCATGATCATCTGAATATATAATGTATGGGACGCCTTACTTTGTATGTCTGATGATCTACCATCTTGTTACACTTACTTGCTTGCTTGAGATTGAGACACTAGGCTTGTTATTGACCATAAGAGACTGTTGGCTTGTACTAAAACCCTCATGTATCTAGACAACCGTGACCGTATATCGAGGTGGGATTCACTTTAATATACGTAGCTGGCTGTGTCTGTCCTCCGTTCTCCAGTATTCTGGTTCTAGGGCGTGACACTAGGGGCATGCCAATTTACATCACCAACAGACGTGCCAGCAAAGCTCAGGAGTTGCACGGCCCTCAATAACTTCTTCTTCTCTAGCCTTTTTGCTCTCGTCTTAGAGGAAGGGGGTAGAGGAAGTACCACCGTAGGCCCTGTAGCAGAAGAATTGGGGACGATGTCCTTCTCGACTCTCAAAAGCGCATATGACAAGAAGTTCTTGTCGGAGCCATGAGAAAATGAATAAATAAAGTGAGGGGCAATGGCCTCCATTTATAGAGAGAGAAACTGGCCATTCGAATGAACTATTCAAGGCATGGGGAAGCGGAGAGGCCTTCATAACGTAGATTGATGCCTTAATCTCCTCTAGTCATGATTCGAATCCTTCAGATGATGGCAAATCAAAGCCGAAAGCAAGATCCTGTCAATTTCTGAACAAATTTAATCAATGCTTGCTAGGCTGGCGACATTTAAAAGTGCTCTTCCCAACTGATGGCAACATCAGAGCCCAAATGACTTCACAGAGTTCCAGTGGACGAGGCCCATCCCGCCCAAAGAACTCTACAAGTCCACACTTCTGTTTAAAGTATTCCAAACTCATTTCAAGTTTGGAAACTTTGAAGATGATCATATAGAAGCATGGAAAATTTTTAAGCCCGTTCAGTCCAAAGTACATCAGACTCATTGTATAAAGCCCATATGACCTCTTTCGGCTCCCCAGATGGATCTTTTGTTAAACACCAAGTCCAGCAATACTTGGTGTCCCAAAGCACTTTGTACTTTACGGGTACAGTACCAACATCCCTCTTGCCGTCTTTACCACAAACGATGACGGCATTGTGCCTTAAGGGCATGTCATTTGCAACTCCGAAGACAACATGCCCTCTCATGTAGCCAACTCTCTATGCGACATAAGACTTCATGTCGCTCCCTTCCCAGAAGCTCTTATGCGACCAAGGCGTCATGTGGCCCAAATATCTCAGAAGGTCTCTCACGAGACCAAAAAAACTCTACATTACATGCATTCTTGAAGGCAGATGGTTCATGCCCCTGGTCGAGCCACCCTGATCCAATAATCAATGGCTGAAAGGATCAAATCCTATATTTATGGCGTATGTCATAACCGTCCCATTCAAATGAGAGATTTCCTCCAAATCATGGATCATGCCACGTGTCAATACGATCGGACCACCTGATTTAAATCTCGTATTTATGGCGTATGCGTTATGATCGCCCTATTCAAACAACATATTACCTTAAGTTACCATATGTGCTACTTATCATTCTTGATCGAGACATATAACAATTAGCCATAACTCATGATTGTTACGACTCAGGATCCTCAAATCTGCTTCTGCGATCTCTGTAGCCAATCGACGTTCAATCAGAGCCACAGGTCACCATGATCGAACTGAGCGGTTAATCAGTTGTATCATATAGCTGTGACAACCCAAATTGCGTCTATCTAGCATAAGACCTCTCCTCGTCAATGTTGTTTGCATAGTCTATCTTTGACGATGGCTATAAAAGGATATATATGCCTTCCAAGAAAAAGCACGAAAAAAACTCGGAGAATACCACAAATATACACAGGAGAGATCCGACACAGAGAGCATATCGAAAGAAGCCAAAGCTATCGATCATCAACGGAGCAAAGAAGTCATTACAGTACTCTAGGGGTGAGCAAAAAATGGGTTTAACACATAAATTGAGCCAACCCGAACCACATTAGGCAAACAGTTCGGGTTTTGAAATAACGGCTCGGTTAACAGTTTAGAGAAACTGTAAATACGGGTCTCTGTTCGGGTCACAATTTTAAATTTTTGACCCGACCCAAACCAAAAATCGAATTAAATACACATGATTACCTATTTACCCCTCCTCATTATATATATACTCTCGAAACCCTATTTTTTTCTCCACACATTATTTTCTGCCGCTCCAAAAAATGAGGGTTTCTCTCCCGAGACCCCTCTCCATTCTCCACCGAAGATTAGGGTTTCCTTCGGCTCTCCCGACTCCACTAAGTCCACTCTCCACCGGAGATAGGGTTTTCTCTCCACGCTCACCCACCGGCCGGCCACCCCTACACTGGAGATTAGGGTTTTCTCTGATCCTCTCCACTCTCTGATTCTCCACTCTCCATTGGAGATTAGGGTTTCCCTCCAATCTCTGATCCCCTCCTCTCCTCCAGTCTCCAGTTCCTCCCCAATAATAGCAACATCACTGGAGATTAGGGTCCACCTCGTCGAGACCCCCTGCTCTCTCTAGTTCCTCCCTAGTCTAGACTCCAGTTCATCTTCTACAGGACAGATCTGACCTACATCTACAGTCCAGATTTCATAATTATAGGTATAAATTTCTACTTAGATCTACTCATCTACTTAAGTTATATTTTTGTTTTTTAATGTTGTATTAATTTTGGTTGTGCAGATATGTCTTTTGGACCATATTCTCGTTTTAGAGGCTCGAGCTCTCGGCTTTCTGCATATTGTACGGTCTGCGCATTGAACACTCTGCAAAATTACTGGTATAATACTATAATCTATGTTAAAATATATTAAAATCACCATTTTAAAATTATAAATCATGTTGTATTTGTATATACAGCACACACTAAACACTCTACAATTTGTAGTGCACTCTGAACACTTCACACACTAAACACTCTACACTTTCTTCACACTTAGCACACACTACGCTCTGTGCACACTTTGCAGGAAAGAAATTCTTGTTGTTTGTTGTTTGGCAAAAAAATACTTGCTGGAAAAAAAATGCTTGCACAGATAAAATGCTTGCTGGAAAAAAATATGCTTGCTACAGGAGGTTTGCTTGCTGGGAAAAAAATGCTTGCTGGAAAAAAAAATACTTGCTAGGAAAAAATATGCTTGCTACAGGAGATTTTCTTGTTGCAAGAGATTTGCTTGCACAATTTGCAAAAAATTCTTGTTGTTTGTTGTTTCTGTTTTTGTTTAATATGCATAAAAATAGGTTGTTGTCACATAATCACATTTGTATTTTGGAGTTGGACTTGTTGGACTTGCTACTTTCTACTTGTTGTCACATAATCACATTTGTATTTTTGTAATATGTTGGGCTTGTTACTTTCTACTTGCTGTCACAGCTAGACTTGTTGGACTTGCTACGTTCTATTTGCTGTCACATAATCACATTTGTATTATTGCAGCTGCTACTTTCTACTTGTTGTCACAGCTAGACTTGTTGTTACATTTTGTATAACTGTGTGTGCAATGTAGATTATTGCAGCCATTGAGGACTCTCAACTCTGGCGAGGCATATATTATAAATGTTTGCAATGGCGAGGCACTCGTTGCAGCCATTGGCGAGAAGTCTGTAGGCATCCATTGATGATGATGATGATGGCTTGTTTATTTATTATTGCCAGTTTTTTTATTGTTTCTTCTTTAAAATTTTATTGACATATTAAATGAGAAAGTGGCAATGATGATTAGGGCTTGAGAAAGTGTAATTGATACTACATGGCATCATGCTATGATGCATAAATAAGCCATATTTTTCTTCTTTTTTCCTTCTTCTTCCCCTCTTTTTTGTGCAGGGCATTTGATTCTTAAACAATAGATTGAAACAATCGATTGCTAAACTGGAAAGTGGGACTGACTGTGGCTTGGTTTGTAAACTGGAAAGTGGCATGGATCCTTGGTCTGTAAACATGCAATTTGGTTTCTCTCTTCTCTTGGTTTGTAAACTGGAAAGTGGGACTTACTGTATATTGGTTTTGTATTGTCTTAGTCTTATATATGGCATCTGTAAATTATAAAGTGGCTTGGAATACTGGAAATTGGAATCAGTATGGTTAAAAAATAGTTGGTCTGGAAATTGGATTATTTTGTGGACTCTGTAAATTTGCTAGAACTGTATTATTTTGTTAGAAATTGGAATCACCATCAGTATGGTTAAAAATTAGTCTTGGTCTTATATATGGGCCATGTTTTTTTTAAAAATTAGATTATTTTGTGAACTCTGAAAAACTGGAACGGGAAAATTATTGTATGAGCCATTTTTTTATTAATTTTTTAGGTTAAATTTGTCTACTATGGCCCATAAACCGGCCTATTAAAAGCAAGGCCCATAAGCCGAATTAACCGAACAAACCGAACCGATTTTGAATGGTTCGGTTCAATTCGGTTTTGGACTAAAACGATTCAGATTGGTTTTTAAAAATTTCGGTTCGGTTCATGTTCAATTTTAGGTAGCACGATTCGGTTTGGACCGAATCGACCCGTTTCTCACCTCTACAGTACTCGACCTCCACCGTCACACTTCCCCATATATTATATTTGTACTAAGTAACCCTCGTTGTTAGGGTTCTGTTGCGGTCCAGTAAAAGAAGAAGCTTTTTCTCTTTTTACATTTGTGATGGCAATATTGTACTTCTGAAATATATACACTAGGTTATTGCATTTAACCTTCATGGTGATTTCTTAATCTCAACGTTGTGTGATTTTCTTGATCTCGACGCTGTTATTTGTTAGGACTAATTAGTGTTTAGACCCTAGTTTTTATATTAGTTTAGAGTTTAAGTCCTGACATGTCTAATTCTCAAGTTTAGACCCTAAATTTCTATTTATTATTATTTTTCCATTGTACCCTCCTCCTATGCATAACAATAAAAAAATTCTATATAGGCTATAAATGGTATAATAGGAAAAGGAAAACAAAAAAAAACAAAAAAATCTTAGGATCCAAATATTTCAATTGGACATGTCATTATCTAAACTTTAAATTGGTATAACATCCAGGGTCTAAACGCTACTTAGTCCTATTTGTTATCCCAAGGTTGTTAGTCTATGAATCCAACCAGTGCAGTAAACTACACTTCCTTCTAGTTTTGATTATAATTTGAAGTATGGGTATTTCTTTGAAATGTCAACTTCATGATCCTTCATTAAGCTAGCGTTTTTGAAATGTCTAATTAAAACCAACCCCCCCCCCCCCCCGACGAAATCGACTTCTCGTCTCTCGCCCAACCCCCCCTCCGACGAAATTGACTTATCGTCTCTCGCCTTTCTGTTCTAGTGAAATGTGCATCTCATGAACCTTATTTTGATTATCACAATTGTTATTGCAGAGGCACAATTTTCGATGGAAAATTCTGAAACAGAAACAATTGTAAAGACAACGTTTCAAATGTAACACCTTAAAGAAGATGTGCAACAGAGATCCTGGAGGATTCTGAATTATGAGGATCTAAAAAGATTCTACGTAATACACAAAAAATCTAAAGAGACTTTTGTGCAAGCGACTATCGGCAGTAGAGCTTCTAAAAAGAAGTTACTGTAAAAGGCAACAGCAGCGATGACAGGCGAGAATGAGATGCTGGGGTGAATGAACCACCGTTGCTCAAAGCTTTATTCGCCCCACACGAGCACGAACAGCTTCCAGGAACCAGCAAGTTCACGAAGAACTTCTGGAACGCTCGTAAGTCAATATTTGAGACTTGAACGAGCTTCCTGGACTTTACAGACTTCCTTCACTCTCTTCTTGGTACATCTTTCAAAGGAGGCCAAGGGGCTCTATTTATAGAGTGGAGTTGAGACTTCACCTCTTCTCCTATCCGATGTGGGACTAAAATACCAATACTCAAAAATAGAGTTTGATATTTTAGATCATCCCACAATCAGCATAGAAGTGTGCCAGTCCACGCCTACCCCCTGAACACTCTCGTGCATGCACGAGACATCCTGGAGTCCGTGTCCGAGTCCGAGTCCGCACAACAAAAATTAACTTGCATCCTTGTTGGATTTAATCCTTTTTCCTTCTAGGAAAATACTCCCACATGGCACAAACTTGTGCCCCACTACACCTCATGTGCACACCTCAACACAAGCAATGCATTATATTGAGATACTCACCATTTGGTGTAGCCGATGTGGGACTATCTTTTCTAGTCCAAAGGCAAAAACACCAACAATCCCCCACATATCTCAATATATGGGTTGAGCGTTCCCCACAGTAACTGTCCATCATGTATTAGGAGAGATGTCGCTATGACTTGAATCTTCCTGCATAGGTTAAATAACAGCATGATACAAGAATGGACTAAGCCTTGAATTTTGTACCATAACTGCAATTCTTCCTACTCACATAATGACATCAACTGTGCTTCTGGCTGCACATTGAAGGCCCTGTGCCAGCCTGGTTTCAGTGTATAATTTTGGGCGTTTACAAGTTTACCCTCAAGAGACGGCCTGATATCTCTTTCCATACACTATAGGTGAGTTCTTTATTAAAGAGATATGGCATGAAGCCTTGCGCTTCCTTGCGGTGCTACGCCGCTATGACATGGCCTGAAGCCGAGGTATTACCCCTACCTGGGAACCTCATCGTAGTGTCATACTACTGTAGCACGAGGTCACAAGCCTCTTTGTAGTGCCAAACTACCTAGCATGAAGCCTAAGGCTTCCTTGCGGTGTTACGCCGCAACGACATGGCTTGCAATGCCGAGGCTTTACCCCTACCTGGGTACCTCATCGTAGTGTCGTGCCACTGTAACATGGGGCCATCCTCCCCTTTGTAGTGCTGTCTACAACTCTTTAATTACGTCATACAGCATTAGGCTACCTGTCTATTTGCGGTGCTACGCCGCTGTGACTTGGCTTGCAAAGCCGAGGCATTACCCCTACCTGGGAACCTCATGGTGGAGTCACCCCACTGTAGCATGGAGTTTTACTCCTTGTAGTGCTGCTCTACCGTGCTTCCTGTAAAGCACTCCAGGCATTCACTCTGCCAGAGAACTCATTAAGGCATTTAAGCCAACCTTCCACAGGATCAATTTTTTTTTTCGCAGAAAAAATACATAGTAGACAACAGTGGTTATGGGTCCGTATCCCTTCCATATTCCAGAGAACAAGTACCCACTGTTACCTGATAGTTTCCCAGTCAGTGATCCTCCTTTGAACCAAAAGTTAGATGCCTAGTAGATTTCTCTTTGAACTAATAGCATAAAACTTTATGGTAGGATTACAAAGACACACTATCAGAATGCCTTCAAGCCCATTTTACAAGCTGTGTCATCGACCAACTGGCGCTTGAGGCCCTTTGTGAACGGATCTGCCAGGTTCTCCTGACTCCGAACATCAATCACTGCAATTACACCTCTTTTGATAAGATCGTGTACTGCCCTGTGCTTCAACCGCACAGTCCTCTTCTTCCCGTTAAAAAGGTCATTTGATGCCACTGCTGCTGCCGCCTGGTTGTCACAGTATATCGGTATTGTCGGTATCTGAGCCCCAACCATCGGAAGATCATACATGAGCTCCCAAAGCCACTCTGCTTCATCTGCAGCAGCATCCAATGCAAAGAATTCAGATTCCATGGAGGAGCGAGATAACATAGTCTGCTTCTTCGACTTCCGCGATATAGCAGCTCCGCCCATGGCGAATACGAATCCACATGTGGAATACTCGCTCTCCATATCTGAACACCAGCTAGCATCACTGAAGCCTTCCACTACTGACGGATCTCCGCTGTAGAAAAGTGCATATGTCTGAGTTTTCTTGAGATATCTCATAACACGCTTCACAGCTTTCCAGTGCTCAACGCCTGGATTGCTAGTGAACCGACTCAGCGTTTCCATGGCAAAAGCTATGTCAGGCCTTGTGGCAGTAGTAGCGTACATCAAGCTTCCGATGACGCTAGCGTACTCCAACTTCCTGACGCTTTCCTTCGAATTTGGCTCCAGCTTCTGATCACTCCGGTACGGTGTATCAATAATAGGAAGATCTTGATACCCGTAGCGAGTGAGCATCTTCTCAATATAATGAGATTGTGACAGCGCTATTCCAGTGCCTGTCCGGATGATCTTGAGCCCCAAGATTACGTCGGCATCCCCCAAGTCCTTCATACTGAACTTGGTCGAGAGGAATTTCTTTGTCTCTGTGACGCAGCTTAAATCCGTACCTAGGATTAGCATGTCGTCCACGTAAAGACATACGATTACTCCTCTTCCGTCAGCAAACTTCGTATAGACACACTTGTCTGTTTCACTGACCCTGTAGCCATTTGACCTTATCACCTTGTCAAACTTCTCGTGCCACATTTTGGGAGCTTGTTTCAAACCATACAGAGACTTCATCAACTTGCAGACTTTGTCTTCCCGACCTCTGACGACAAAACCTTCGGTCAGCTCGCCATTAAGGAATGCCGTTTTCACATCCATCTGATGTATCACCAGCTTGTGTATTGCTGCTAGAGCAATTAATAATCTGATGGTTGTCATCCGAGCTACTGGAGCATAAGTGTCAAAGTAGTCGATCCCCTGCTTCTGAGCAAACCCCTTGGCCACTAGCCTAGCCTTGAACTTGTCAATGGTTCCATCTGCTTTCATCTTCTTCTTGAAGATCCATTTGCATCCGATGGGTCTTGCTCCTTCTGGCAGGTCAACCAATACCCAT
Organism: Iris pallida; assembly: GCA_029216955.1. NCBI lineage: Eukaryota > Viridiplantae > Streptophyta > Magnoliopsida > Asparagales > Iridaceae > Iris > Iris pallida. Next base: position 654,020 of record JANAVB010013999.1, read on the forward strand.
GTGTTGTTGGAGGTGATTGAGTCAATCTCGTTGTCTATTGCCTCCTTCCAGAATACAGCATCTCTGGTCTTCATCGCCTCATCATAGGTAAGCGGATCTGCTTCCACATGATAGGTGACGAAGTCATCTCCGAAGTCTTTCGGCCTCCTCGTTCGCTTAGTTGACGGCTCAGCGAGTTCTGGTTCAGCTGGTGTCTCCTTGACGACAGCTTCATCTTGGACTATTGGTTCATCAAAGACTTATGTCTGTTTTGTACCCTCATCATTCTCCGGAAGATTCGCGAGAACAATATTCTTGTGTTTTGCAAACTTGTCTTTAAAGTATTCAGCATCGCGAGATTCGATGATATGGTTTGACTCGATATCAAGGAATCTCCGAGCATCACTCTTCTCGGCATCCCCTAAGAAGATTGCCTTCGTAGTCCTTGTCCCCAGCTTCTGAATCTTCAGATTCGGGAGCTTCATATAAGCCAGACACTCCCACACTCGAATGACATTCAAGTTAGGTCTGACTTTGAACTAGAGTTCATGAGGAGTTATGTCGGAAGTTGCATATGGCACTCTGTTCAGAATGAACGTTACCGTTAGTACAGCTTCTCCCCAGTAGCACTTTGGAAGACCCACAGTCAACAGCATGGAGTTCATCATCTCTGTCAACGTTCTGTTCTTCCTTTCTGCTACTTCGTTGGATTGAGGAGAGTACGGAGCCGTTGTCTCATTGACGATTCCATGTTCTTTGCAGAATGATAAGAATTCATGAGACCGATACTCCCCGCCTTGATCACTCCTTAACCTCTTGAGTTGTTGTCCAGTTTGCCGCTCAGCCTCGGCCCTGAACTCCTTGAACTTCTCGAATGCTTCGTCTTTAGACTTGAGCAAGTAGACGAAAGCATACTTTGAGAAGTCATCGATGAAAGTAATGAAATACTTCATCCCGGCCTTTGTAGAGAATTATTTGAAGTCACAGATATCTGAGTGAACGAACTCCAGAAGATCTGTGCTTCGATGGACCCTGTGAAAGGGTTTCCTTGTGATCTTCGTCTGAGCACATACTTCGCATTTCTCTACCTTACCCCCACACTTGGAGATAAGTCCTAGACTAGACATTCTGTAAATCTTTTTACAATGAACATGTCCTAGCCTATTATGCCATAACTCAAGAGAATAATCAGAAAAAGTGATTGCATTTATATTATCATGCTGGGTTACAACAAGATGAATCTTGTACATTCCTTCAGTTTGGAAAGCTTTCCCGAAGAATGTACCCTTCTTGGACATCACCAACTGGCCAGCATTGATGTCCATCCTCAAGCCTGCGTTGCAGAGCAGACTTCCAGAGATCAGGTTCTTAGCAATTACTAGAACATGCTTCACACCTTGAAGCGTCAGAGTGTTCTCCGATGTGAGTTTCAGCTCCACCGTCCCAATCTCCAGTACTTCAGCTTGTGCCTGGTTTGCCATTATAACCTTCTCTGAAATTGGCTCATAAGAGACGAACCAGTCCTTGTCTGAACAGACATGGCAGGTCGCACCAGTGTCTATCCACCAGTCCAAGTCAGCCCCCACAGTTGCAACCTGTGCTATCATGGCAACTAGATTAGTAATCATAGAAACCTTACTAGGCTCACCTTGTTCTTTGGGCTTGGACTTGCATTCGGATTTGCAGTGGCCCATCTTGCCACAATTGAAGCAAGTCACATGGGACTTGGACTTCTGCTGCTTGAAAGCAGGACCCTTCACTTTCAGATTCGTGAAGTTCTTCTTTTTGCAATGAGAAGCAGCCTGCTTCCCCTGGTATTCTCTGGTTTGGACCAGATTTGCCTTCGCCAGTTGCTTGGACAGAGTATCCATCTTCTGTTGAGAGCGCATCTCGTCCTCAATATGGATCTCTTGCAAGAAATCTTCCAAGCTAATTTCCATCTTCTTTCGATGCATCCTTGCATAGAAGTTGCTCCATTCTGTAGGAAGTTTCGCGACGATCCCTCCAACGACAAACTTGTCGACTAGGGGCATGTTCTCGTCTTCTAGTTTCTGACGCAACTTCAGAAACTCCTTCACTTGGGGCAGCATCGCCTTCTCGTCTTCGAAGGTCTACTTGTGATATTTTTCTACCATGAAGATCTTGGACCGGTTCTCGTCATCTTTATAGAGCTTTCCCAAGGAGTCCCATATCTCTTTGGCAGATGTCTTCTTGGAGTAGGACTCTGCCAGAGAGTCTTCCATGGAATTGAGTATCAGTAGTTTGCATATACTGTTTTCTCTCTTCCACTTCGCTTGCTTGGTCGTAGCAGCGGCCACAGCCGCAGCAGATCTACTGGTTGGAACGATCGGTTCTCCTTCTGACAGCACGTGATCAACATTCACGAGTTGAAGATTTAAAGTGACCTTTCGTCTCCATATCTGGAAGTGTTCGCCATCGAATTTCTCTAACTTGTTAAAGCCGGTATCGATGAGCGAAGCACGAGAATTATCCATCTTCTCAATAAAGCTTTGAGATTGTTATTGCAGAGGCACAATTTTCGATGGAAAATTCTGAAACAGAAACAATTGTAAAGACAACGTTTCAAATGCAACACCTTAAAGAAGATGTGCAACAGAGATCCTGGAGGATTCTGAATTACGAGAATCTAAAAAGATTCTACGTAATACACAAAAAATCTAAAGAGACTTTTGTGCAAGCGACTATCGGCAGTAGAGCTTCTAAAAAGAAGTTACTGTAAAAGGCAACAGCAGCGATGACAGGCGAGAATGAGATGCTGGGGTGAATGAACCACCGTTGCTCAAAGCTTTATTCGCCTCACACGAGCACGAACAGCTTCCAGGAACCAGGAAGTTCACGAAGAACTTCTGGAACGCTCGTAAGTCAATATTTGAGACTTGAACGAGCTTCCTGGACTTTACAGACTCCCTTCACTCTCTTCTTGGTACATCTTTCAAAGGAGGCCAAGGGGCTCTATTTATAGAGTGGAGTTGAGACTTCACCTCTTCTCCTATCCGATGTAGGACTAAAATACCAATACTCAAAAATAGAGTTTGATATTTTAGATCATCCCACAATCAGCATAGAAGTGTGCCAGTCCACGCCTACCCCCCGAACACTCCCGTGCATGCACGAGACATCCTGGAGTCCGTGTCCGAGTCCGAGTCCGCACAACAAAAATTAACTTGCATCCTTGTTGGATTTAATCCTTTTTCCTTCTAGGAAAATACTCCCACATGGCACAAACTTGTGCCCCACTACACCTCATGTGCACACCTCAACACAAGCAATGCATTATATTGAGATACTCACCATTTGGTGTAGCCGATGTGGGACTATCTTTTCTAGTCCAAAGACAAAAACACCAACAACAAATGTTTCCACCTCACAAATAGCACACCCAGTAGCTTGAACTATTAAAAAAGTCTCTCCAGAATTATCAGATGTGAGCAAGAACAGAAATATTGAGTAATGGATCTCAACAAAAACCACACTAAGTAGTACAAACAAATACTAATAATAGAGGCAGCAACGGAGAAGCTGTTATATTTTATGACCCCATACATCATTCCTCATAACTTCACCAAGTTGTATGAATGTGAGTCACATGATTGGAATGTCGAGTCCTAGAATAAAAAAAAAAAAATAAGACTCGATATTATATTAGAGACTTGTTTACAAACGAGAATGGAAGCGTATTATTTTAATTAAGTTGGTAGGAAGTCTTTATTGTATTAAGCTATTGTTGACTCTTCGCATATAACTTCTTCAGGTTTTCTGATTTACTTCTGAAGAAAAAGAAAATTCTGATTTACAAAAATGCCAAAAAAAAAAAATTTAGATGTCCGGCATAATGCACGGAACTTTGTACATACTGCATTGTATGCCATTTGAGCCAACTGTCCACACCTCCCCTACAGTTCGATCCTAAGACCGTTCGCATAGCCAAGGAGATTATATGTATACTTTAGGGCTAACTGGTGTTTAGTTCTTCCAAAAATATCCTTGCATATGTATATTAAGTAAAATGGTTCATCTATTCTACTATATAATGTCAAAAGTTAGGCTTCACCGTAAAAATTTTCTTCCAAAAATACCCTTGCATATATATACTAATTAAAATGGTTCATTAATTTTAATAAGGACAACTTAATAATTATGAAGACTGTCATTTGGTCTTCCTAAATAGGTTTTCTAAGTTTATTAAAAGAAGGTCAAAATACGTACAAGGTACGTACATATATGCTAGTCTGTTTAAAGTTTAAGTTCTAACATGTCCAATTGAAAATTTTAGACCATACATTTTAATTTCTTGTTTTTTTTTTCCCTATTATATCTTCCCTTCATGTTTGATAATGAAAATTTAATATATAGGTTAGGGAGATATAATGGAAAAAAGAATAAAAGTTTCAGAATATAAACTTTCCAATTGGACATAAAAGAACTTAAACATGCTACAAATTAGTTGAGGGCCATGCATCAATCCAGAAGAAAGAAAAGGAAAAAATATATCAAGAAACTTTTAGTTTCAAGGATTCTCCGGGGAAAAAGTGACCGGTTCGTCCAAGTTATGTATCACCGTCAACTTCGATTGTTAGCCCATCTATTCTATGATCCATCTATCATATTATTCAAAAATGATGGCTCTCATTTACAATCTAGCAATTAAAATCAAAATCAAAATGGTTAACACCTTGCAGCAATGAAATGATAATATTGTAGAAGAATTTTCAATGATACGAGTCAAACCCAGTTTGGTACACTGTAATGTGTAATGTAATCGTAATCGCAATATAATCAATTGGAAAAAGAAAAAAAAATTCCATTTGATTATATTGTGATTACCATTACATTAGTGTACCAATCGAGGCCACTAACAGAGGATTGCAGCTAAATTCAATAAGATGTTAGTAAACACATGTAATGATAAAACAGTGAATAAAGGATTAAGCAAATTTGGAGGATTACAAATATGAAAAAAGGCCAGAAAGATCACTAAATTTTGAGTAAGAATACCCAGACGCATGCCAAAAGCCAACTGAAGAAGAAGAGCAAACCTATGACTAGAAAGAGCTCAGGAACAGTAACAACTGGATCAAGAAAAGAAAAGAAAAATTACAATAAACATGAGATTTAGTACGAGAAGTAAATTAAAAGAATTATGACGCCCCGCCAATTTGTGACAACACATTTGACAACGAATTTAGTCAGGTTGGGCTCAATCTAAATGTGACACAACTCAAAAGAGTTTAAAAGAAGCTGAAGTTTTGACGAAATGCTTCACAAAACAACAAAGCAATTGCTACGAGATTTGGAACAGGCTGCATATAAACAATGAAAAAAAAATCTGTCGGTTCAATTGAATGAGACTCAACAACTAAAGTGAAAAAATATAGCTTCCCATCAACATCAATTCTCTTGCTGGCCAAGCATTTGTTTTCTTCCTACCCCTATCCATCAGCATCAGTATACCAACCAATAACCCCTTTATTTGCCCCCAAGTGACTCAAAGCAGAAGTTCACCAAGAGTTCTGAACAATGCAAGCAACACTGAAGATTAAGCAAGAAATTTGATTAAATATTATTTGTTTTACTAGAGGAAAAAGCTCAGTATCTACAAGATCACAACCATCTTGCATGACAAAAAGATTGATGTAAGCAGTCATAAGAAACTTGTGTATTTCTATGCTGGCAATAAAAGTGATCTTGCTAAATTGAAGACCCATAAAAATCAGCAGCAGTTCCTTTAGGTAACTGTTGCAAATCCAATGAAGCAGGCATACAACGACGACGGCGAAAATAACTGTAACCAGAAGAAGCATAAATCCAGTACCCAAAGGAGTAAGCACACTACTTACCCATGAATTTTCCATCTGCAAATGTAACATACAAAGGGAGGAGAGCAAGGAATTTTTTTTAAAGCATGAATAAGTATCTTATTGAATTAGTTTCGAGTCAATAGATGCTCTATTAACATATTTACAAAGCTGAAATGGAGATGCATAGTTTGCAAGTCTATAGAAAAGACTATTCCACTTCTTCTTTTTAACTTTCTTCCTCATAACCAATGTCCTGCGACTGAAATCTCTGAGCAAAGATGCTCATCATCCAGATTCTGGTGCATATCCAGAATTTCTCTACCTGATGGAAAATAATAAAGTTAAGATCCCTAAAATATACTTTAGTATGCAAAATTTAGTATAAAGACAAGGAATGCAGGAAATCAAAAAGAAAATAAACAGTGGTATAAAAAGAGAATACCTTTAATGAACTAAAATATCAAACATGAAAAAGTGAAAAAAGAAAAGAAAAAAAGAATGCAGCTGGTCCACCCGAATTATAAAAAAAAAACCATAATTTTAATGAACTAAAATATCAGTGTTGTCATACTAGATCCACACTTTCCAGTATGCCCACTCGAACTGCAATAGATAGCCCCAAAACTGTAAAACTAGAACGACAAGTCTTTATTTTTTTTTAAAAGGTCTTCGGGTGCACATCAACTTCCTGAAATGAGAATTTGTTTAGATTCAGAAATATTATAAATTCCAACTTTTCTAAACTCTACACAGTTCTCAAGCAATCTAATCGAATTCTACTTGTTTTCCTCAGGCTGGTATCAGGTGGGTCGAGTTTGCAAACTCATTATAGGAATCCAGATCCAAAATGTTGTCGTATGAGAAATTCAGCAAGGACGTTATGTGTCCGGATAAGGATACAGGTTTTGACTAGATTAAGGTTGAGTTAGGATCCGAAGTAACAGAGAAGCAAAAAAGAACTCTGGTTTATACATATGAAGTACACACGGAATCCAAATTCCAAGCAGTTAGGCCTCGTTTGGTTTGCTGAAAGGAAAGGAAAGGAAATCATTTTTTTGCTATTTCCTTTCTTTTGGGAAATTGTAATGCCCAACACTTTTCCTTTCCAATGTTTGGAAAGACTAGGATTATAGTCGGAATATATCTTTTACATCCCATTATAGTGTTCAGTGTTTGTAAGGAAAGAAAACAAAATGAAGTCAATTTTCAACAATACCCTCCTGCTAATGAGAAAACTTAAGCAAGGTTGACACATAATTCTAAAAGGTACTATGGATACAAATGATAAATAAAATTTTTGAGCAGGAATATTTTAGTCAACAAGAAAATTGTAATAAATGCAGGAAAGTGGGAGGGAAAGCACTTCCTTAGATAGTTGGGGGGAACCACTTCCCCCCCCCCCCCCCCCCCCCCCCCCCCCCCAATTTTTCCTAACCCTTGGGAATCATTTTATCTTCCAGCTTTTTTCCTTTGGCTTCCAAACACAGGAAAGGAATTACTTTCCTTTCCCAAGGCTCAAATTCTGGTAACCAAACGTGGCCTTAATGTATAAATACTCTCCAGTATACAACCCTCATGCAACTTGTACCAAGGTCTGCCTGGTTGCAACCACTCTAGTTAATACATATAAAGACAAGGAATCTAAATTCAAAGCAGTTCATGTATAGATGCTCTGCAGTATCCAACCCTCATGCAACTTGGACCAAGGTCTGTTAGTTGCAACAACTTGGATCTGAGCTTGTTTGGGAGCAAGAATTGTAGTTCATGGAATTGAAAAATCTTGAAATTGCAACTCAATTCTTCATATTTGGTTGCACAAATTAGAAGGTTGCCACATCTGTTTGGGTTCCAGAAGATCAGTTCATCATATTACATTAGTTTTCCGGAATTTGTATTCTCATGTTTTGCAAGCAAAATTCCCTTCCATATATAAAAGTTGGAAACCGGAATTTGTGATGGAATTGCAATCCTTTGACCAAATAACAGAAATTAAAGTATTTTCTTAAATGAGGTGCCTAGAATTAGACTTCACTGCAACTGAATGGTCCCTAAAAAAACAAATGACATAAATCGTTTGCAAGCAATACTCAATGACATCACAGAAATGCAGTCTTGCAACTGAAGTTGCAGCTTTTAGATAGCCCAATAAAAATGCACTTGACTGAAATATAAACATTTGACATTAAAATATCCCAATTATAAACTGGATCATTAAAGTTACAGTTTTAAATGGCCATCCAATAAGAAATGCAATCTTGTAAGTAATCAACCTAAACTGAAGGATTATATATCCATTCATGGAAAAAAGATGTGCAACAATCATGTTCAGAGGCATAATGTAAGAAAGATGTGAGTATATATATATATATATATATATATATATATATATATATATATATATGGAAAAAGGGTAAATTTTATTCCAAAGTAATGCAGCAATCGTACAACATACAATCAAAATGGGACTCCCACTCATCAAATCCCCATAACAGTTACATCAAATTCGATGTTATGAAGCATGCCCACCAGAGGTGTGACCAGTCCCTCAAATATCCGACGGTTTCGTTCCCGCCAGACGTGCCAAACAGAAGCAGCCAGGCGGATCCTGGCGGTCCGGAACCAGTCCTCGCCTCGACCTCTACTATCGCGGATCACCGTGATGATATCCCCAATACTCTTCCCGGAGTCGCAGCCTCCTAACACTCTACTCTGCTCCTTCCAGATCTGCCAAGCCAGGTCACACTCGAAAAAGATATGTCTAATAGATTCATGCTCCAGACTGCACAACACACACTTGGGATCTGAGACCGGCACTCCAAAAGAACTCAACCGATCCCTAGTCAGAAGGCAACCCAGTAGGAGCTTGTAGATACAGAGCTGCATCTTCCTGGCCAGACCTTTGCACCATACGAACTCGTAGTCAGGACTCTCCTGAAAAGCGCGCCGGATGAGATTGTAGCAACTCCGGAATTGGAACTCCCCAGTTCCCGGAGACGCTCCAGTCGGCTCCCAAATCCACCGATCAGCAGACAAGCCCGGGTCGATGACAATAGTACCAATGATCTCATCCAGCTCCACAGTGAATCGGTAAGACTCCGGCCTCCACTCCCCGTCGCGAATGATCCGACTACACGTCAGGCCCCTCCTGTCCTCCTGGTGTGTCTGAGCCCCCCTAATGTCCACTAACGAGCGCCGATCTATCCAAGGATCCCGCCAGAGGTCCGTGCCAGACCCATCCTTCATAACCTTCCTGATTGCAGATTTAAGAATCCTCCTGTGTCTCAGGACAGTCTTGAACGTGACGGAGTGATTGTTGTCAGTAGCACACGTCCAAAAGTTGTCCTACTTCACGTATCTGCTATGCATCCAGGCCGCCCAGAGAGACCCTCCATTGATGAATTTTCAAGCCAGCTTAACCGCGGAGGCCTCCCTAATCTCCAGCAACGGCCTAAGCCCCACTCCTCCCTCCTTCTTGGGACGACAGAGTTGTTCCCAAGAGATCGCATGCATACCCCCCGCCAAATGAAATCAGCACAGATCCGATCCACTTTCCTAACAGTGGAAATAGGAAGGAGGATGGATTGCAGCCAGAAATGAGCTACAGCCGTAACCACCGATCGAACCAGCTCGATGCGTCCACCAAATGACAATCACGATGCTTGCCAACCTTCCACTCTCCGCTGGACGTACTCCACCAAACTATGGCAGTCCTGATCCCGCGCATAGTTGACCGTGAGAGGTACTCCTAAGTAGGGCACCGAAAGGTCACTCTTCTCGATACCCAGAACGTCAGCCCGCTCCTCCTTCCGAGGACATAGGGAGCTGAAATACACCCGGCTCTTCTCCCTGTTTAGCTGTAGGCCCGAAAGGGAATGCAACTCTCCCATAATATCTGCAAGCGTCTGCATACCTGCCGTCGAAGGCTGGATAAACACCAAGAGATCATCAGCATATATGAGATGGGTGACTGGAGGATCCACCCTCCGGAACAGTGGGACCAACCTCCCACGGTGCACTGCTAAATCTATCAGGCATGTGAAGTATTCCATAACAAGCGTGAACAAGGAGACAGGGGGTCGCCTTGCCTAAGCCCACGGTTGCTCTGGAAGTACCCATAGGGGATGTCCTGGATAAGAACAGAGAAAGTGGGGGACATGATGCACTCCCTGATCAGAGCAACCCAATGGTCCTCAAACCCCATGACGGACATCAGATGGCAGAGGAAGTCTCGGTTGACTATGTCATACGTCTTCCTCAGATCAAGTTTCACGCAAGCCTTCTCCCCTCCGGGTTTGCTAAAGCCCCTCACCATCTCATGAGCCAGGAGGCTGTGCTCAGCAATCGACCTCCCCTTGATAAACGCAGCCTGGTTCGGAGATACCAAGTCCTGCATGATCCCCTCCATCCGTCGGCACATAAGGTGCGTAATTATCTTATAAAGATAATTACAACACGCAATAGGTCTGAAGTCCGCCAGCGCTGTCGCTCCCTCCTTCTTAGGCACCAAGGTCAGGAAGGTGTGGTTCAGCTCTTTCAACAGCTTCCCTGTGATTAAGAATTCCTGTACCACCTCCAAGACCTGATGCTTCAGAGTGTCCCAGTGGCGTTTGTAGAACCCACTGCTAAAACCATCCGGTCCTGGAGCCTTGTTGGGGTCCGCCAGCTTGACAATGTCTTCCACCTCCTCCAATGTAACAGGGGCAAGAAGAATGCTATTCCCATACGGAGTAACCAGTCTCTTCGTAACTATCTCTGGGAACACGGACAAGTAGTCAGTCTAAAAATATAACTCAGAGTAGTACCTGACCGCCTCGCCCTGGATCGCAGCCGGCTCCCCCACAAGATTGCCATCCACATCCAGAAGCTGGGAGATGTGATTCCTATGTTGTCTGGTCCGGATGACATCATAGAAGAACTTGGTGCACCGGTCTCCGTCCTTAAGCCAGGAGCATTTGGCACGCTGAGCCGTGCTAATCTCCTTCTGCAACCGCAAGATGTTGACTTCTTCTATCAGCTCCTTCTCTCTAGCCGCCAAGTCTCCATTGAGCATGTCAGCTTGCATGTCTTTCTAGATAGCCCGCAACTCCACCTCCTTATCTTCTAAGGAAGACTTAGGCAACCCCTTCACCCATCTCCGAAGAACCTGCTTCGTGGCCTTGAGACGACGAACCAAACGGAACTGAGCCGTCCCCTCCTGTCCGCTAGTAAGCCCCTCTGAGACAGCCTCCAGGTAACCCTCCGAAAGATACCAACTGTTGTTGTACCTAAAAGGACGGGACTTCCCAGGAGACTGAGGAGTGAAGCCAACCCGGATAGGGGAATGATCGCTCGTCCCCGCAGCCAGGCCCTCCGCCGTAGTGTTGGGAAAATGACGAAACCATTCCCCATTACCCAGAGCTCGATCCAGCTGACACGCAACCCTGTTCCGGATTGCTTTGTCATGCCAAGTCCAGATGAAGCCAGAGCGAGACAATCCCTGGAGCCACGCCTGGAGGAGGCATCTCTGAAAATCATATAGTATAGTGTCTGGAACTGGCCGACCTCCCACCTTCTCCCCTCGGTGCAGAAGGGCATTGAAGTCCCCGATCATAAGAAGAGGAAGGGACGACGAATCTGCTGCAGCTGCGACCCGGAAAATGTCACTCCACATGGACTCCCTCCTCCGTCTGTCGTTGTGACCGTAGACCGCCACCAATAAGAACCGAAAGCCACCCTTGTTTGAGAAAGAGATGGCAATCAACTGCTCCGTCATCAAGAGCAAATCTCCATCCCAGCTCTTCGAGTTCCATCGAACCCAGATCCTGGCCATGTCACACAGAGCCAGGTTGTGCAGTTGGGCCCAATGGGATGGAGTCCTCCGAGCAAGAGTCTTTTCACCTTTGATCTTAGTTTCTAATAGAACAGAGATCACATTTCTCTCTGAGCAGCACCCCACAAATCTCTCTCCACCTCCCTAGCGAACACGTCCTCCTCACATTCCAGGCGATAATAGCCATTAATTAATGAGAGGATGGGTCCCCTGAGGAAACACCTGGATCGGCACCTGGGGAATGTGCCACACCAGTCGCTAAAAGATCCTCCTCCATCCCAGTCGGAATGGTCTGCTGGGGGATAACCTGAGAGAGAACCAACGCCCAGGCAGGATTGTCAACACACACCGCCTCCTCTTTGTCAGTATGATGTCTCCCCTCCCTGGAAGTGTCGTCACTCAGCAGCCCGACAGCATGTCTCTTTCTACAGTACACCTGCCCCTCAGCCGAGCCTCCACCCCCTCGCGTCTCGATCCCCGACGCCGCCATGCCTCTAGTAACAATACTACTCTGTCCCTGGGAAGTGGACAACGCCCCACTCGAGGGAGCAAGCTGGGTAGAGACAATGAGGCTCGTCCCACCCTCACTCACCTGATGGGTATCCTCTCCCACCAAGGCCTCCTCTCCACTGTCAACTCTGAAATCCATGTCACAGGGAACGTCTGGAGCCTCACTCAGGGGGGCAGTAGGCTCTACCTGAGATCCCACCTCCGTACAAGCATTGGCCAGATGGCCAAAGCAGGAACACCGAGAACAGGTAGGTGGAACCCATTCGTATTCCACCCTCTTGGTTAGCACCTCTCCAGAAGGAATCTCATATTCCACCATCTTCGGTAACTCTCCCCCAGCCCGAATCTCCACAAAAATTCTGGCGTACATCAACCTCGACCGAAACACAGTAGCTTCATCCGCCTTGATCGGGGTGCCCACCAAGCTCGCCAGACGCATCAGCAAAGGGATACTCCAGAACCGGACAGGAAACTCAGGGAAGCGAATCCATACATGGATGGCATTCAGGACTTCCCTCTCACATCGAAGTTCCGGTGTCCATTCCTTCAGAATGATAAGCCTACCGTCGAACGTCCAGGGGCCGCCTTGCAGGATCCTTGCTACATCCTCTGCAAGTCCAAACTTCACATAATAGAAGCCGTTCTCGCGAGCAAAGAACTCCATACTGCCCTTAGGCTGCCAGACCCGTGCTGCATACCCCCGAATCTGTCCGTAGAAAGGCTTGTTGCCCAGGACGTACATGACCAGTATGTTCTCCCAGTAGGCAGTCACTTTATCTCCTCCGCAGGGAACGAGGCCCGGAAACCTCTCCCTGCCTTGATCGGCGGGACGTACTCCATCGATGTGGGACTCTTCGGTCTCACAGGTTTACAGATATCTGTCCAGGACCGGCCAGCCGATCGAGAACTCGCCCCCTGTGGCCTGAGGACACCTTCCGGGGGGGCAGACCCCGATCCCTGGCCACCGACATCCACAACCTTGCTCTTGCCCTTGTCCGCCGCGGTTGCCTTCGGCCGCTAGCCTACCGAACGCCCCGCAAGCGCCACAGGGCCCCGAGCCGAAGGCCTCGCCCCTGATCCTCCCTGACGTCTAACCGCAGGGTGGCGATCTCAAATATGGCCCTGCCCTCCTCCTATCTTAGCACCAGTCTTCACCACGCGACGACGAGTAACCGTCGTCCATCCTCCTCCCTCCAGCTGGCCTCCCTGAGACCCAGAGCCTGCTCCAAATTCAAAGTTCGGCCCGTTGTAGTCACCCCGTGGACTCCAAACCCCATCCGATCCCAACGATCCCGTCGATCGTGTCCCTCCCCCATCGCCGGAGGGTGTATCGCCTCCCGCAACCGATCTCGCCCCCCATCACCGCCGGGGAGTGCACCGCCACGTGGACCTGATCTGGGTCCGCCCGACCCCCCCGCCGAAGATCCCGACCCCCCCCACCGCCGGGGGGGGCACCACCGCCGACCACCGGACGGTGGGGTCCGCCCGACCCCCCCTATAATCCCGCGCCCCCCCCCCCAACGCCTGGGAGGCACTGCTGATGTCGACGAGTCGGAGGGGTCCGCCCGACCCACCCCCAGTCGATCCCACCCCCCCCCCCTCCGATTGGGGGCGCTCCGCCGACCTTCTTCACTGGTTTCCTCCCCCCGCCGGCGAGGGGGTCGGGCGGCCGCGGGGGAGGAACCTTTGCCGCCGCTCGAACGCTGTCTCGGTCGCCGCTCGGAAGAGTCATTTAATATATATATATATATATATATATATATATATAAAGGAAATCGTACTTGTCCGAGGGCTATATGGAGGAAGTGGACGAGGGGCTTCACTATCAGCAGGAGGGAACAGCTCAGATCCGTATGGTACACATTCTCAAGCGCACTAAGAGGGCTATCCAAAGCTGGGTGAAGAACACGCCCCAACCTAACAACCTTATCTGGAGGACAAGGAGGTTGAACTCAGGGCTACTCTGGACTCCATGCAATCTGATATTCTGGACGGGCTCTTAGTGGTACGGAAAAAGGAATTGATAAGAAGTCAACATTCTCTGACTCCAGAAGAAAATTAGTGCGTCACAGCGCGCTAAATGCTCCTGGCTTAAGGAGGGAGATCGTTGCTCCAAGTTCTTCTACGATGTGATCCGCACCAGACAACACAGAAATAGTGTCTCTCGTCTTATTGATGGAGATGGTAATTTGGTTGGCGACCCTACTGCGATCCAGGGGAAGACTGTCAGGTATTATTCAGAGTTATATTTTCAAACTGACTATCTATCTGTCTTTTCGAATATCATCACAAAGAAGCTGGTGACGCCATATGGCAACAGCCAGCTACCGGCGCCGGTCAAGCTGGAGGAGTTGGAGGCTACTGTCATAAAGGCGGATCCGAACAAATCCCTAGGGCCAGATGGGTTTAGCAATGGGTTCTACAAGCGCCACTGAGATTCCTTGAAGATGCCAGTTCTTGAAGCAGTACAGGAATTCTTTACAGAGAAAAAACTGCTAAAAAAGCTCAACCACACGTTTTTGACTCTGGTACCGAAGAAAGAAGGGACAACTTCACTAGCTGACTTCCGCCCTATTGCGTGCTGTAATTATCATTATAAGATAATTACTCACGTTATGTATGCAGGACCTGGTCTCCCCATACCAGGTGGCCTTCATCAAGGGCAGATCGATTGCGGAGCACAAGTCTGCTCGCTCATGAGATGGTGCGGGAGTTCAACAAACCGGGGGACGAGAAGGCGTGTGTGAAGTTGGACCTGAGGAAAGCTTATGACATAGTTAATGGGGACTTCTTGTGCCACCTGATAGGTGCTATAGGGTTTGACAAGATATGGGTATCGAGGATCCTACTTTCTCAGTACTTATATAGGGAATCCCATATGGGTTCTTTCGCAGCAACAGAGGATTGAGGCAAGGGGACCCCCTGTCCCCTTATCTGTTCACTCTTGTCATGGAGTACTTCTCCCGCTTGATGGATTTGGCGGTGCATAGTGGACGGGTTGTAACTTTGTACAAGCTAATCTCGTCACATGCCTTCCACCTCATCTATGCGGATGACCTCTTGGTTTTCCTTCGACTGACTATGGGAGGGATGACCACGCTATCTAGGACTATGGATGAGTTCAGCAAGCTTTCTGGGCTGCAACTGAACCGAGAAAAGAGCCGAGTCTATTTTAGCTCTTTGTACGCTGGCGGAGGAAAGAGTGGCTATCCTAGGCATTGAAAAAAGGGAGCTGCCACTCAAATACCTGGGGGTGCCCCTGACAGTTAACTATGCGAGGGACCTGGACTGTCAGGGCTTGGTGGAGTATGCTCAGAGGAGGGTAGAAGGATCGCAAGCAGCTGGCATGTCCTTTGGGGTTCACATTGAGCTAGTGCGGTTAGTCATCTCTGCCCTGGCGCTATTCTGGCTCTAATCTATCCTAGTTCCGGTGGAGATCATCTGTGCCAACTTCATTTGGAGAGGGGGACATACATGCGATTTCCTGGGAGCAACTTTGCCGACCTCGGGAGGAGTGTGGGGTGGGGCTCAGACCACTCCTGGCAGTCAGGGAGGCCTCGGGGCTGAAAATGGAGTGGAGGTTCATTAAAGGTGGATCGTTATGGGCTCAGACCACTCTGTTCAGACTAGATGTACCAGGACACATTGCACTCAAAGAACAAATGTAGAACAAATGTCTCATGGATTCATTTCCTGCTCCACACAACATACATTTGGGATTGGGGATGGGGTTCCCAAACGTAATGAGCCTATCTCTCGTCAACAATTGCCCCAACATCAACCTGTAAATGCAAAGTTACATCTTGCGAGCTAGGCCCTTGTCCCAGATGAAGTCGTAATCCTCGCTCCTGGGGTTCGTTTGGCGAACCAGGTTGTAGCAGCTCTTGAATTAAAATTTTCCTGTAGCTCCAAAATTGGCAGGCGGATCCCAAATCTATCATCAGCCAGCTGACTTGGGTCAATATTTACCGCTCGAATAGCCGTTCCAAGCTCTGTTGTGTGGCGATATAACTCTGGCCTCCATTCATCATTCCTAATGATATGCTGCCACTTCATCCCTCTACCAGCCTCCCTGTGAAGCTGGTCGCTCAATATCTCTAGCAACGATCGCCGCTCCACCCAGAGGTCCAGCCAAAGGTCACTACATGTCGCATCTCTCATAATCCGCCGAATAGAGGATTTGAGAACAGCTCTGTGACGGATGATACTTTTGAAAGTCACCGAGTGGTTGTTGTTGTGGGCACAGGTCCAGTAGTTGTCTGTCTTCACATACCGACTGGACATCCAGTCTGCCCATAGCAACCCGCCTTTAATGAACCTCCATACCATCTTCAGCCCTGAGGCCTCCCTGACTACCAGAAGTAGTCTGAGCCCCACCCCACCCTCCTCCCGAGGTCGGCAGGGTTGCTCCCAGGAAATCGCATGTATGCCCTCTCCCCAGATAAAGTTGGCACAACTACTCTCCACCTTTCTGATAGTGGCCATCGGAACTAGGATAGACTGCAGCCAGAATAGCGCCAGGGCAGAGATGACGGACCGCACTAGCTCAATACGACCCCCAAAGGACATGCCAGCTGCCTACCATCCTTCTACCCTCCTCTGAGCATTCTCCACCAAGGCCTGACAGTCCAGATCCCTCGCATAGTTCACTGTCAGGGACACCGCCAGGTATTTGACTGGCAGCTCCCCTTTGTCAACGCCTAGGATAGCCGCTCTTTCCTCCTTCAATGTACAAAGAGAGCTGAAATAGACTCGACTCTTTTCTCGGTTCAGTTGAAGTCCAGAAAGCTTGCCGAACTCATCCATAGTCCCAGATAGCGTGATCATCCCTCTCATAGTCGGCCGAAGGAAAACCAGGAGGTCATCCGCATAGATGAGGTAGGAGACATGTGGCGAGATTAGCTTGTACAAAGGCACAACCCGGCCACTATGCACCGACAAATCCATCAGGCAAGAGAAGTACTCCATGACAAGAGTGAACAGATAAGGGGACAGGGGATCCCCTTGCCTCAATCCTCTGTTACTGCGGAAGAACCAATATGGGATTACCTGTATGAGTACTGAGAAAGCAGGGGTCGAGATGCACTCCCTAATCCACGATACCCATACCTCGTCAAAGCTCATAGCACCCATCAGGTGGCACAAAAAGTCCATGTTAAGCCCATGTTAACCATGTCATAAGCTTTTCATAAGCTTTCCTCGGGTCCAGCTTCACACATGTCTTCTCGCCCCCCAGTTTGTTGAACTCCCGCACCATTTCATGAGCGAGCAGGCTGTGTTCTGCAATCGATCTGCCCTTGATGAACGCCGCCTGGTACGGGGAGACTAGGTCCTGCATAATCTCCTCCATGTGCCGACACATAAGGTGAGTAATTATCTTATACATGCAATAGGGCGGAAGTCAGCCAGCGACCAGAGTCAGGAACGCGTGGTTGAGATCTTTTAGTAGTTTTCCTTCCGTGATGAATTTTTGAAGTGCTTCAAGAACTGTCATCTTCAAGGAATCCCAGTGGCGCTTGTAGAACCCACTGCTAAACCCTTCCGGTCCTGGGGCTTTGTTCGGATCCGCCTTCATGACAATAGCCTCCAACTCCCCTAGCCTGACCGACGCCATAAGCTGGCTGTTGCCATATGGCGTCACCAGCTTCTTTGTGATGATATCCGGAAAGACGGATAGATAGTTTGAAAAATTAACTTTGAATAATACCTGAAAGCCACCCCCTGGATCGCAGTTGGGTCACTAACCAGATTACCATCTCCATCAAGAAGACGAGAGACTATTTCTGTGTTGTCTAGTGCAGATCACATCGTAGAAGAACTTGGAGCAGTGGTCCCCTTCCTTAAGTCAGGAGCATTTAGCGCGCTGTGTCGCACTAATTTTTTCTGGAGTCACAGAATGTTGACTTCTCTTATCAATCCTTTTCCCGTGCCGCTAAGAGCCCATCTAGAATATCAGTTTGCATGGAGTCCTGAGTAGTCCTGAGTTCAGCCTCCTTGTCCTCCAGAGATGGTCGGGACGTGTTCTTCACCCAGCTCCGGATAGTCCTCTTGGTGTGCTTGAGAATGTGTACCATGCGGAACTGAGCCGTTTCGTCCTGCTGATAGTGAAGCCCCACATCCACTACCTCCTTGTAGCCCTCGGGCAAATACCAACTGTTGTTGTAGCGAAAAGGACGCAATTTCCAGTTGGGTCGCTCAGAGAAGCCAACCCTGATCGGGGAGTGATCACTAGTCCCAGCTGCAAGTCCCTCTGCCACTGAGTTAGGGAAGCAACAGAACCACTCGCTATTACCCAGGGCCCTGTCAAGCTGGCAAGCAACTCTGTGGTGCACTGCTTTATTGTGCCAGGTCCAGACGTGCCATGTTCTCTCCAGCTCCCTCAGACCAGACTTCAGGAGACACCCTTGGAAGTCATATAGGATATGGTCGGGAACAGGACGACCTCCCACCTTCTCGTACTTGTGGAGTAGAGCATTGAAGTCTCCCAAAAAAAGCAAAGGGAGGTGCAGACTGTCCGCCAAAAGGCCCACCTGGGCGATATCTGTTACGTCCTGATTCCGTAGGATCGATAGTCGTCCCCCGGACGTGATACCGTGCGAACCTAATTTGCGATCGCACAAGACATAGTTATAAGATAATCCGAAATACAGCATCTAAGAGAGTGAGCGCAGACAAATTGAATAGCACATTGAGACAGAGAAACTTTTTATTTTATTGATAATAGACGTCATTTACAGACTCCATTACAATCGTGCCGTGCGGGCTTTACAACATGACTCGATTACAAAAGGAGTGCCGATGAGATAGTCGTTCCATACATACATCCCTCATTTACAACAAAAGTATTCCAGCCACCTAGATTGGGGGGATGCCGAGACATGTTTCTTGGACTTGTAGAGAGTCTTCAAAGTTCAGCAGCGAGGTCTTCGACGCATGGTCGAAGCTTCAAAAGCACGAAACGTCGCCTAGCTAGCTGGCGCGTTCCTCCTGGTTCCTATCACCTGCAAAGAGCGAGAGTCGGTACGATCACATATACTGGCAAGTGGCTAATTAAACCCAAGCTCTACATTTGGTTCAAGCAATTTTATAAAATATGTTAGCTAGCAATTTTGTGAACTTTCTAACCATCCTGATCGATTTGCATGTTAACATGTTTTTAGGTAAGCAATTATCCAACTTTATCCCGTGTCACGTGCATTGATTCAAGCCGTGAAAGGGTGTGAAGGTCACTGGCAATGTCAAGCCATCATGGACTACAGTTGGGTTAGACGGCGACCCTTTCGCGGCGGGTAGAGAGCCCTATGCGAAAGTTCCCGAATCACCCACGCCGATTCAAGGCTGGCGCTTGCTACAACTCGTTCCTCCCGGACCGAATCGGTTCCTTGGCCTAGGCAACCGTTCGAGGAAACTACATTATGCATAAGTTGTCCAACAACCGTTTTTGCATATTCATGAAATATTCTATCTTTTTACTAGAACTTTTAACTTTCTATTTTAGGTGTAAAACTGCCCCTTTCTTTGATCTTAGTCATTTATGCACTTTAGCCATATCGTTTGTGATAAACGTTAATCGATCCATCCTTTGGTTTGCATAGGCTAAGTAAATAAGGTATGAGAAAGCAGATATCAGTTTTCAGGCAAAGCAGTTCGATAGCAAGTGTTACGTGAAGAATCGTGCCAAGATTTCATTGATTCTACACTATGGCGACAGGCATTTCTTTTGTGTTTCATATTGATTTTGAAACAGAGGGTCGAGTTGAAGATGGTCAGCCACTCACCTTAGTTTTGCTTCAGGCGAGAGACTGGTTGGCTGCGCTGACGTCGCCTACGCGATCACCTGAAATCGAATACGCAACTGATTAGAACACTGTATTGTTCAAGGAATTCGATACGAATGCGAACTTCAAAAACGCAAGCCATTAAAACCATCGAAACATTCACAAAAACGCATTCACGAAAACCAAAGCCAAAGCCAAAGCCAAAGCAAGTGCGGCATGAAAAACCAGAGCAATGGGAGGTTTCTCCCGACTCAGCCGCAGAGCCAATCCTTGAGGCGCAACCCGCTGAATATGGGACTTGATTCCGAAGAAGCCTTTCCATAACGAGAAAAGGATCTTAATTCAATCGTTCCCGTTCGACCGATTCAGCCGATTCCGATCTATCGATCCCGACTTAATCGGTAGCGACAGTGTTCCTTTCTCCCGCACCCCGTGGACATAAACGGGGCACGATATAGGGACGGGGCACTACAATATCCCTCCATAGACCCTTCCTGCGCCGTCTGTCGTTGTGACCATATACCGCTCCAAGCATGAAGCGGAATCCTCCCTTGTTAGTGAAAGAAATCGCAATAAGCTACTCTGACATTAGGTTCAAGCAATTTTATAAAATATGTTAGCTAGCTATTTTGTGAACTTTCTAACCATCCTGATCGATTTGCATGTTAACATGTTTTTAGGTAAGCAATTATCCAACTTTATCCCGTGTCACGTGCATTGATTCAAACCGTGAAAGGGTGTGAAGGTCACTGGCAATGTCAAACCATCATGGACTATAGTTGGGTTAGACGGCGACCCTTTCGCGGCGGGTAGAGAGCCCTATGCGAAAGTTCCCGAATCACCCACGCCGATTCAAGGCTGGCGTTTGCTACAACTCGTTCCTCCCGGACCGAATCGGTTCCTTGGCCTAGGCAACCGTTCGAGGAAACTACATTATGCATAAGTTGTCCAACGACCGTTTTTGCATATTCATGAAATATTCTATCTTTTTACTAGAACCTTTAACTTTCTATTTTAGGTGTAAAACTGCCCCTTTCTTTGATCTTAGTCATTTATGCACTTTAGCCGTATCGTTTGCGATAAACGTTAATCGATTCATCCTTTGGTTTGCATAGGCTAAGTAAATAAGGTATGAGAAAGCAGATATCAGTTTTCAGGCAAAGCAGTTCGATAGCAAGTGTTACGTGAAGAATCGTGCCAAGATTTCATTGATTCTACACTATGGCGACAAGCATTTCTTTTGTGTTTCATATTGATTTTGAAACAGAGGGTCGAGTTGAAGATGGTCAGCCACTCACCTTAGTTTTGCTTCAGGCGAGAGACTGGTTGGCTGCGCTGACGTCGCCTACGCGATCACCTGAAATCGAATACGCAACTGATTAGAACACTGTATTGTTCAAGGAATTCGATACGAATGCGAATTTCAAAAACGCAAGCCATTAAAACCATCGAAACATTCACAAAAACGCATTCACGAAAACCAAAGCCAAAGCCAAAGCAAGTGCAGCATGAAAAATCAGAGCAATGGGAGGTCTCTCCCGACTCAGCCGCAGAGCCAATCCTTGAGGCGCAACCCGCTGAATATGGGACTTGATTCCGAAGAAGCCTTTCCATAACGAGAAAAGGATCTTAATTCAATCGTTCCCGTTCGACCGATTCAGCCGATTCCGATCTATCGATCCCGACTTAATCGGTAGCGACAGTGTTCCTTTCTCCCGCACCCCGTGGACATAAACGGGGCACGATATAGGGACGGGGCACTACAATATCCCTCCATAGACCCTTCCTGCGCCGTCTGTCGTTGTGACCATATACCACTCCAAGCATGAAGCGGAATCTTCCCCTGTTAGTGAAAGAAATCGCAATAAGCTACTCCGACATTAGAGTCAGATCATCATCCCAGCTTTTGCTATTCCATCTGACCCAGATTCTAGCCACGTCACATATCGCCAAATTGTGGAGTTGGGCCCAATGGGGGGAGTCCGTCGGGTAAGCGTCTTCTCTCCTTTAATCTTAGTCTCCAGCAACACAGAGATGTCACACTTTTTTCTGCGTAAGACCTCACAAATCTCTCCATTTCCCTAAGGAGCAAGCATCTCTGACGTTCCAGACGATTACCGCCATTAATTGTTAAGAAGGTGGGCCCCCTGAAACCCTTCTGAACCAGTACCCAGGGATGGTACCACGTCCGTCGCTGCCATGTCCTCCTCCAAGCCAGGAGTAGTAGTATGTTGGTTCGTTGTTTGGGTGAGCATCAGGGCCTAAGTCGGAATGTCCACACAAAGCGACTCGATGTAGCTAGGCATATGGCCGTCCTCCCGTGGGTGCCCGTCGCGTATAGGGCCAGCATGTCTGATCCTGATATAGACTCTCCTCGGATACACCACCATCTCCCTGATGCTCTCGCCCTGACGTCGTCGTGCCTCTGGTAACCATACTCCTCTGGACGAAAAAAGTAACCATAACCCCACTGGGATGCACTGGCTGAGGTGAGATAGTCAGACCTAGTCCACTGGCATCCTCCATCTACCGGTTCCCCTCCTGCAGGCCACCCTCTACCCTCTCATCCACTCTAGTAGTCTTTATCACCCGAGATGTTCCAGGTTTCTCAGCTGACTCTGGGAGGATCACTGTCTTTTGTCCTCTATTAGGGCATGTACTGGAGAGGTGCCCAAAACAAGCGCAATAGGAACAGGCAGGTGGAACCCATTCATACTCAACTTTCTGGGTAAGGACCTCTCCAGACGGAACCTCATACTCCAGAAGACTCGGGAGCTCTCCACCGGCCCTGATCTCTACGAACATCCGAGCATACATTAGCCTCGACCGAAAGGCTGTAGCATCGCCAGCCTTGATCGGGTTGCCCACCAAGCTAGCAAGCCTCATGAGCAGGGGGATGCTCCAATATCTAACTGGGAACTCCAGGAATCGGTTCCAAACAGGGATAGCATTGAGAACATCATTCTCACATCGCAACTCCGGGGTCCACTCTTTCAGTATAATCAGTCTTCCATCAAATGTTCAAGACCCTCCTTATATAATCCTGACGTCGTCTTCCGCTAGGCCAAACTTCACATAATATAAGTCATTCTCCCTCGCAAACACCTCCATGCTTCCTTTCGGTTGCCAAACATGTGCCGTATATGTCCGGATCTGCCCATAGAAGGGCTTGTTCCCCAGTACGTAAAGGACCAACGTATTTTTCCAGAAAGTTGTCACCTCCGCTATCTCTTCCGCAGGAAAAGAGGCTCGAAAGCTACTCCCCACCTTCTTCGGTTGCACATACGTCATTGACGAAGGGCATTTGGGTCCTACTGGCTTGCAAATGTCTGCACAAGACTTTCCCACAGGGCGGGTAGACGTCCCCGTAGGCCATTGGCCGCCACTAGGGGGAGGGGACCCTAGTCCAAGGACCCCCATGTCACAAGCACTCCCTTTCCCTTTCTTCGCCGTCGTTGCTTTGGGTCGCCACCCCGGCACCCTACCACCAGCATTAATCTCCGAGCGCAGGGGGCTACCTATGCCATGAGATGACTTCCTCATCCCCGAACCTACTCCCACCCTCCTGTCAGTGGGGAAACACGCCTTAGTTTGCATCTGCTCTCTACTCATATCTTGACGCGCACCGCCATCCTTGCCCCAACTTCTACCACTTCGACACCTCATCACCGTCATCCATCCGCCATTCTCCATCTGTCCAACCTGAGATCCAGGCATGGATCCATGTTGGAAAGTCGGCGATCCCGTCAGATCTGGGACACATTTGTCGTTGTGACCAATGCCCGTCGTCGCCGTCAAACTCCTCGGGGCATTATCGCACGGGGGAGCCACCGCTCCCCCCATCGTCGAGCCTCCCACGGCGACGCCGCCAACTCTAGTCCGCCTGTTCCCGACTAAACCGCCGCCGCCTGGACCGCCGCTACCCGCGCCAGGGCTGGGCGGTCCGTCCGTCGACGAGCCTCCCGCGACATCGATGGCTGGCCTGCTCCCCGCCAATCAGCTGCTGTCGGAGCCGCCACCACCGTCGCCGCCGCCAGCGCCGGCTCTAGGCGGTCCCCCGCCCCCGCCAATGTTGCCTCCGCCTGCACCGCCTCTGCCAAAGCCCGAGCCCTTCCCAGTCAATCCGCGCCTGCTGGCCGCGCCGCCTGCCGCCGCGCCTCCCTTGGTCGGCCCACCCCCGGCCGACCCGCCGCTGGTCGCCCCGTCGGCAAGGCAGCGCCGGGGTCCCACGTGAGGGACCCCCTAGGGTTCGTACAATCGCCGCTGGTCGCTCCGCTCATGAGGTATATATATATATATATATATATATATATATATATATATATATATATGGAGTTTTGAGAGAAGAGAAGGAGAAGAGAGAATATGAGAATGAGATTGCAAGGGCATAAAGCCCTTGGGTTGTATCTCATGTTTTTTATATTAATATGCAGTACATCCAAAATTACTATTATACCCTCATAAGATTAACAATAATAACTCTAACACCCTCTTTCAAGCTGGAGCATATAGATCAGACATGTCCAGCTTGTTACATAATTCAGAAAATGGACCACGAGCAAGTAGTTTGGTGAGGATATCACCCAATTGATTCTCAGACCGAACATAAGGAGTGACGATCTGTTTCTTTAGCAACAAATCACGAACAAAATGACAATCTACCTCGATATGCTTAGTGCGCTTATGAAACACCGAATTCATGAAATAGAAATTATGGTTCCTATTCCTATGGAGAATGTATTGTGACAATTAGTCGACATTGCACCCACATCATCTCAGAAGCTGTATGAGCCATCGCACGGTACTCTGCCTCTGCACTAGAACGAGCTACAATATTCTGCTTCTTACTACGCCATGCGACAAGATCGTCACCCACAAATGTACAATAGCCAGAAGTAGACCTCCTATCACTGCGACTGCCTGCCCAATGAGCATCACTAAATTCCATCATCGTAAGCAACTGCGAAGATTTGTACAACAAACCCTTTCTAGGTGCACCATTCAAGTATCGTAGAATACGAGAGATAGCCTCCCAATGTGGCTGTCGAGGGGCATGTATAAACTGACTAACTACTCCAACTACATAGGAGATGTCTGACTGTGTAACAGTAAGATATATAAGTTTTTCAACCAGCCGTCTATAATATCCAACGTCCCCAAATAACTCCCCTGTCAACATCAAGCTTGTCATAATAATCCATATGAGTCAACTGGCCGACACTTCAACATCCTAGTTTCTGAGAGCAAGTCCAGAACATACTTGCGCTGCGCTAGATACACACATTTCTTAGATCGAGCAACCTCGATTCCAAGAAAATATCGAAGAACACTCAAATCCCTAGTATGAAACTGACGACTAAGGTAGACCTTCAAGTCTACAATCCCAGCATAATTACTCCCAGATATAATGATATCATCAACATAAACAATCAATACAACAATACCTGCTGAGGAAGAATGACAAAATATTTAATGATCTGATGTGGTGCGCCGAAACCCAAACTGAATAAGAACTGGATTGAACTTGTCAAACCAAGTTAGAGGTGACTGTTTCAGCCCATATAATGCTTTCTTCAATCGACATACGAGTTTTACACTTCTAGCCACAGCACACCCCGGTGGTTGATCTATATAAACCTCCTCCTGTAAGTCACCATGCAAGAAAACATTCTTTATGTCCAGCTGATACATAGGCCATTGGTGATTAATCGCCACATAGATAAGAATCCGATGAATTCAGTCGAGCAACTGGAGATAAAGTCTCCATATAATCCAACACCATATGTCTGAGTATACCCTTTTGCAACCAATCGTGCCTTGAGGCGCTCAACCGAATCATCCGAATAATACTTAACAATGTACACCCATCGACAACCCGTTGTCTGCTTTCCAACAGGAAGTGGTGTAAGCTCCCAAGTCTGATTTTGCTGTAAAGCACACGTCCCCTTATCTAATGCACTTTTTCAAGTAGAAGATGACATAGCCTGTTTATAAGTTTTTGGAATGAAAATAGAAGACAATGAAACAACAAATGCATGAAAAGATAGGAAGCACGATGTAAGGAAACATAATTAGAGATGGGATATTTGTTCTGTGGTACAAAGGTGTTTGCTTTTTCTGAGAGCAATAGAAATATCATCTGGATCTGTGGTGATGGGAACAGAAACCGCAGTCTAGAAAGTTGATTGGTTGAGGGCTGAATTTTGAGAACCACTGGCATGTCCTTGGATCTCTGATAAACCTGTAAAAAATGAATGAAGACAAACTGATTCAGGAATGACCGTAAGTGGTAAGGAAGACACCAAATCCGATGAAAATGAAATAAGACGGTCTCCTGAGGGAAAAAGGGGTAGACTCGAAGAAGATAACATCTGCATTGACATAATACTTGCGTGACTGTGGACTATAACAACGATAAATTTTTTGAGTACGAGGATAACCAAGAAAGGCACACTTCAAAGATCGAGGAGACGACTTGTCTTGATTAGGTTCCAAGTTGTGAACAAAAACGACGCACCCAAACACTCAAGAAGGTGAGAAAAAATGAAGGATACTTCTATGTAATATGGAGAATAGAACTTGATTATTTAATACAGATGATGGGAAGCGATTAATTAGATAACATGCAATAAGAACGGCATATGCCCAATACTGTTTAGGGACATGCATGTTGAACATGAGAGTTCGAGCCACATCTAAAAGGTGTCGATGTTTTCGTTCGACTATACCATTTTGCCGAGAGATGTGAACGCAACTGGTTTGATGAATAATACCACGATCAACACAGAATGTTTACAGAAGATTGAATATACTCCAAAGCATTATCAGAACAACTCAAGATTTGTATACGTTTATCAAACTGAACATAAGCTTCATTATAAAAAGTGGATAACACATTTGGAAACTTAGATCTTTCTTTCATTAAATAACACCAAGTCATTCTGGAATAATCATCAACAAAAATAACAAAATATTGAAATCTTTCGGACTTTTGACTCTAGACGGACCCTAAATATCAGACTGAACAAGTTCAAAAGACTGTAACTGACGACTCTCAACACAATGAAGAAAAGAACTACGATGATGCTTGACTAACTGACACGTCTCACATTCATGAACAGAAACATAACTCAAACTAGGAACAACTTGACGCAACTTAGCCAACGATGGATGACCCAGACGATAATGTCACTGCAACAGAAAAGTAGAAACAGAAGTAAAAGCCTTTTCAGGTAGATCCAAGTAATACAATCCATATTTTTTATGCCCCGAACTAATCATCTTCCTCGTCCTGAGATCCTGAAAAACACAAGAATTGGGAAAATGTTACAGAACATTGGAGAGATTTGGTTAACTAACTCACATATAGGAAATTGGAAAAAAAAATTTAGGCACATATAACGAATCAAATAATGACAGTGATTGAGTAGGATGAATGACACATTTCCTAAGCACAGGACGAGTAGACTCATCAGCTAAGATAATATTATATTTCATAGGACTACGATGATGAAAGAGAATTTATACCAGACATGTGAGAACTTGCTCCTAAGTCGACGGCCCAAGAGGTGGATGGTAACTGGGTTGCTACGAAAGCAGGATTACCTATATGTGCCATGGTTGCAGTAGGTTGAGAGGTGGTACTAGCAAGCACATTCAACTTCTGGAGGATCTGTTTCAATGGAGATAAGGTATCGGACGTGGAAGTCCGATTGAAACCTGAAGTATCATCTCAGAGAGCAAAAGTGGAGACTTGAGACTGCATATTCTCATCATGCACTTGATGTGCATATTCTGATTTACCCTACTTGTCCCAACAGTAGTCTTCGATGTGACCGAACATTCCACAATAGTTATACTTCCATGGTTGGCTACGATCACCATCACCACGGCCTCCACCACGACCATTGTCTCTACCACTATGACCACCTACTCGACTAAAACTATGCCACCATCAGTACCACCACCACCACGTCTACCACCACGACCAACAACACTAGTAACTAGAACAGAAGAGTCTTTACTCGGCACCACAAAACTCTGTCCTAGGAAGAAACGATTGAGACGGGAGAAAGTATCTGCCACTGTAGGTGACTGCTCTCCAGCAAGGAACTGAGCCTTATAAGGTTCAAGCGCAGAATCCAAGCCGGCTAGGATAAATGATATACGAAACTCTTCCTTCTGTCGTTGAGCTTCCTTCAAATCAGTAGTAACAGGATGATATTGTAGCAGTTCCTCCCACAGTCTTCTTTGAAGCCAAATACGCATGCACAGGCTTTCCATTTTGCTTTGTATTAAACAATAACTCGTACAACTCATAGATACGGACCACATTCCGCTTCTGTGAATATGATTCTTCTAGAGATGCCCAAATCTGTTTGGAAGATTCATACCACTGAACATTAGAAGCAATGTGCGGTTCCATACTATGCTACAACCACGACATAACGTATGCATCAGCCCTCGTCCAATTCTCATAATCGGCGGACGTGTTAGGCAGGGGTTCTTCCATAAAAAACTTGAACTTCCTATTCGCCCTCAACACTACTTTGATAGACTTGTACCAGGCAAGGTAGTTCGTCCAATTGAGTTTCACCGCTGTAATTGATTTTCCCAATTCATCATTATGTATAAGAGTAAAAGAAGAACCACGTCCGCTACCATCACCAGTACTATTAACCTCGTCAGAAGATTCGGTCCCCGCCATACTTGCAGATGCAACAAAAAGACGAGATCTGTAGAAACTCTAGATTTCACAACGAACCACAAAAGATAACAACCAACGGTGATCTGTAGAAACCCTAGATCTCATAAATGAACCACGAACGACCACGAACGACGAATGACGATTCATGAAAAGTAGACGAAAAAGAGCCGAAAAATATTGAAACACGAATGAGTTATAGTTTTCGGATGAGAATATATTGGACTCGATTCATGGAATGTTTGATAACTATCAATAAAGATGCTATCGGACGATGATGTCATCAGTGCGATGTAGACAGAACGTGCTTGGAATTTGAGGAATGGTTCGAACGAAGATTCGAAGTGATCGGTTGTGATTCGAACAATTTGTTTTGAGGATTTATTGAGTGACTTCATCCCTAAGTGGTGTATGGGATAGCCTTGGGGATGTTGACCGATGAGGATCGGGATGCCAATGGGTCTATCAACAAGCGTCACAATTTTGCAAAGTATTAGATTGAGTGTCATTGAGTTAGTTGTGATATTGAAGTTTTGAATGAGCTGATTCGAACGAACGAAAAATGATGCACATTGGACTAGAATTGCGCTGAATGCGAAAGGATCGACTAGATAGATTGAATCGAAAAAATGTTAACATGAAATGAAATAGATGACTCGGACAAGGAATCAATAGGAATTGGGTTTCGAATTTGACTAAGAAAAGATAGCACAATTGAAGGATAGCGTGAATGGAAACGTTGATTTGAAGATACGAGAATGACAATAAGGATTTAGGATAGATGTTGCTTAATGACTTAGAGTTAGTAGAACGATACGATCGAAGGAATATGTTGCTCGATGACTTAAGATAGACAAATAGACATGTAATTTTGATTTGAACAAATTGATGACGTAACTAATCTGATCTTGAATGTCAAGGAACGGATCGTATATCCAGCTCGAATGATAGTATTAGTTGCACGACTCGGAGTTTGTTACAAAGGAAGATCGTCAGATTATGTATATCATCGATGGTATTGAGACGATCAAAGATCAATGTATGATAACTCGGAGGTACTCTGATTCGAGGAATAATGATCGTATAAAATGTTATTGTTCAGATGGATTCTATTCCTTGAGATTTTGATAGAAATGAATGTTTGAATGACCTGATAAGATGAACTTGAAATTTGCGTGAATGGATACTACTCGGATTATGTGGAACGAAAATATTGACAGATTTGATGATTATTGTGATAAGGATCGTTATGACTCAGAAAATTTGATAGCGATCTTGTGATTTTACGACGAGAAAGATGCACGGATGAGGACTAGTAGGTTTGGAAATTTGAGTGAAGTTACGATGGATAAATTTTGATTGATGTTATACGACTTGAGAATTGGAAATCGATTTTGCGACTTGTGATCGATGGATTATGACTTTTGATTTTGTAGTTGAGGTATACGAGATTGAATTGATAAGTCTATTGAATGAATGAGGATTGCGAGTTTGAGAGTTGTGAGATTGCGTCGTTCAACCGTGTTATGATCGTGGATCGACTTACCCTAGGAATGGCTTTGCTGAATGACTCGAACCCCTTGGACTGAACGTTACAAGTGCGGATAGGATAAATCTATGCTCGAAATTTAGAAATCGGAGTGATGTGAGCTTAGGTAGAAAATTCGGTACTATCGAATATGGTTTAACCTTACGATTTGGGGGTGAGTGTTGTGATATTGGTTGCACGGAAATATGACTTTGACTTTAGCCTTATGAGTTAGCATAGTGGTTAGGCAGACGTCCCTGTGTGAGTGTGCGGAGAGATAGAATTGTGTGATCGACCCTAGTGAGAGTTGCTTGGGTAGATTATAGAGCTGGGGGTAGCTAGATATAGAATTGAGACTTGAAAGTTGGACAGATGATCTTAGGATGTTGTGAATGATCGATAGGATTTGATTGAAAGATAAGATTGGATATTGATGTTTGGTTGACAGGATGATTCAATTATACGGGATCGGATTCTCTAACATTGAAGAAAGTTGACGATTAAAGATGAACTACTATTTCAAAGAAGTCAAGTTAGTACTTGAGTATGGAAACTGCACCTGTCAGTTTCGTTCGAATTCTCTATCACGAGACTTGGCTGAAATGTATATATTCCGGGGACGCCTTAAATATGTGCATGATCCAAATCAAAGTAAGTGGTATGCTGAATTCAAATAAGACTGAAGGAAGGATTGAGATGTGATAAGAAAATTTTGTGAAATTGTACGCTCAGAAAAATATTGATGAAATAATGGATCGGATGAGTTATCATATGTTGATTGAACAAATCGAATTTATTGGATCGGATTTCGAGCATAGAGGAAAGTTGGTGATTGAAGATGAAATCGTGTATTGATGAAATCAAATGTGTTTCGAGGATTGAATGTAAGCAAAGATTACTTAGACAGATTCAAACATTATTATCCGATTAAGATTGTAGTCGGAAGATTGTAATCGAGTTGTGAAGGAAATAGATTTGGATTTAAATTGGTTGTTGGAAGTTTGAAAAAAATTTAGAAGATAGAACGTAGGCGATGCAATAAATGACTTTGGAAGATAGTGAAACTGGTTAGCGAGAATTGAGTAGCGATACAGGTGATTATGATTGAGGCATTGATGCAGTCAGATTTGGAAGAACGATTGGGAAATTGACGTAAGGACTTGAAAATATTTCGGCTGGATTTGATTAAGGGGTAATACTGAATTTCGACTAGGAGAGAGCGAATGATCGTTTTGGTTATGTTGGATTCGAAATGAATAAGGAACAACGCTCATGTGAGTTTGCCCTAGAACTAAGTTGCTCATGTGTGCGGCAAGTTATAGTTACCCCATGTTCAAAGCGCATTATGGATAAAGATGAAACTTGACGATTATGTTGCAAAAAATAGTTTGATTGTATAGAATGACTTAGTTGTTCGATGAAATTGACTAAGACGTGGAGCGCGACTTTGATGAATGAAACATATATGAAGTGTATCCGAGATGCTTTAATATGCGCCAGGTGAGTTTGAGTTCATTGCGAGTGATAGAATTGATGAGTATGTACTCTGTAAGTTTCGAGGAAGAAACTTTTTCTGAGTGGTGTATTATGTAGTGTCCCGTTCCGCTTAGTTCAACCGGAGGAATCGAAACGCAACGACTTTTGAACTTGGATATGCAACAACTTCCTCGAAGTCCCACTCGGTCGTGACAACTCCTCGCTCAGGTGGATAGCTTCGATGAATTTGCCTCGGCTTGGCCTTCACACTAACAATTGAAAGTTTTCATATGCACTGAGTAAGCTTACTATTAAAAGAGATAAACCCACATAGCTAAGGGAATAATCTCACTCAGTATCGAATTGGAATAGAATATGGAACTGTCTCACTTGTTGGTCTAGAAGGATTTCACTTGTTTTCAATAAGCACTCGGTCCTTCGATCCCACGGCTTGGGTAAAGAAGGGACGACTTGAATAGAGTAGATCACATTTATACTGGCACATAGACTATCGACTTGCAGTCATAGTCTAGATGTTTCCACGGTCGGATTGCTTATCATAACATGCGCGTCCCAACAATTTCAATGCAGGCCAAACGGTTTATGGCACGGGTTAAGGCACTCAAAGAACATGGATGTTCAAGTTGAATCAAGTAGGAGGGCTATCAAATAATCGTTCCTGAGTTATGGTAACATGGTGTAACTACCTAAATTTGAGTTACTGTTTTTTGGGAATTTATAAAAAAATTTGAAAATTTTCAATTTATTTTTCCCAAATTTATTTATAGCTAATTATTAATGTTATAGGTATTAATAGTTATTAGCTTTATTTATTACTAATTACCTAATAATTAATTAGTAGACTTTTATTAGTTGAGCTTATTTTTGCGTACCAAGCTTGGGCTTGGATTGTAGGCTCAATTCTTCCAGTTATATTTCTATCTAAAGCCTACTAAGCCTTAGGCTTTGGATCGTAGACTTATTCCAAGCTTTGGACTTCAGTTGTCCTTAACATCCAATTAGTAGTAATTAGTGAATTAGTCAGTAATTAGTTGTTAGTGATTAGTTAGTGGATCCGCTATTTATCCCTAGATCTACTACATTTTACATCTTTGCCATCTTAGCTTGGAGAACACTCCTCATATTTAAAATATTGGAGACTTCGAATTATTTTATACAAAATATTCTCTACGGTCACTAGCCACAACTATCCCGCCTTGCCTCGCCGTGCACCGTCGACCAACTCCGGCCAGCTTGCCATTCGTTCGTCTCTTTACTCAGCCGACCATTTCTCCACTGTCACCACCACTGATCTACTCCCACCGCTGCCTTGCCGGAGCCGTCAGATCTGACTGTGCCAACCAGATCTGGAGCCTCACCACCGCCCAGGCAACCGCCTCCGGCGACCAGCCCCGCCTCTGTCGCCATTCCTTCCGGCATCGCACCACTCTGCCACCAGCATCACCACCTACTTGTCCACCGCTATGACCATAGCCAGTTACCACCGCGGCCAATTCGACACCACCATCCTGCTCTTTTTCTGTCACCGATTGACATCACCACCAACAATAACACAACTGCCACCACCCCTGTTATCACACACCACCGCGACCACAACCTCCTCCAACAACCACACACCACCGGCACCCGTGGCCACTATCCGTGGACTCCGGTCACCAACGACCACATCCACCATCACCTATACCCCTGCTCAACCGTGTGCCATCGCCCAAATCATTGCCCGAGTACACCCTTGCACCGCTTCGCCTGGACCTGGAGTCGTGGCCGCCTCTTACCAGCAAATCTACCCCCATCTCTGCCGAGCGCCGTTGTCTTCTCCTCGAGTCGACGTCGCTACCGGCCGCATCTCCGAATCCCGCCGTCGACGAACTCCCCGTACGCCACCAGCCGCCTCATCGTGGCATGTCTCGACACAAAGCCGCCCCGGCTTCCTCACCCCTGCTCGCTACCGACGCCACCACCGCCAGTCATAAGTGTCGCTCTCCCTCTCTTCTGTCTCTCTCCATTATTTAATTAAATTTTGGAGTTGGTTTTGGGTTTAAGAAATATTGGGTTTAAGCCCTATGTCTTAATGGACTTGGTCCTACAATTATTTTCAAATTGGGGTTTGAGACCCTAAATATACTATTATAGTATTTTCCAGCTACTTTAAAATATAATTTCGACATAAAATTATATTTGACAAAATTTGAGGTTCAAAGCCCTAAAATGATTTTCTATGTTTTCAAGTATTCTATAAAAATATTTTGATTAATAAAATATAGTTTCTAAATATTATAAATAATTTTTAAAATAGTTACATGTATTTACTTATGCAATTTCTTTCAAATAATAATCATGACTAATCTAGTCATTTTCTATTCTTTGATCGTGGACTTATATTTGATCTCGATAATCGTACTGAACTCTGATTCTCGACTTCTATGTATCAAACTGGATTATTTGGACTATTCTGGACTCAATAGAACCATTTCTCTCATCGTTCGGAATCATTTATTAGATTTTAGCTTCTGAGCTATTCTGTGTCGACATGTTCGTATCGTTCACGTCGACAACAACAACCCAAGGCAAGTACTTACAATGACCACTTTCATTTCCTAATGGTTACTCCATTTTATGTTTAGATGTATATTCCTGATTATTAACACGACAATTACACGAGATTAGTGTTTATGGATTCTATTTCATGATTATCGTATTTCCATGTTTTCGTGTTTACCTTGTTTCACATTATGATTCGAATCCATGATTACTAGTTTGACGCAAAATACCTTAGTATATATATGATCAAAACCCGTACTCCGTGTTACCGTGCCTGACAGCTAATCATACACTACCCGTATGATTGAGCCTGACCATGTAGATCCGTCAGCCCGATCACATATAGAACGTGGTATTTCAAATACACTTAGTATAGTTATGACATGCATTTCATATTGATTATGTGATATGTCTCGAATTCTCTGCTATGATTATTCATTTTCCTGTTTATATATATACTTGTCAGATTATGATTACATTTTACTTATTTATGTTCTCTTACTCTATTTCGTGTTATATAGTTTCTATCATGTTATGAATAGTGGATCATGTTTTGTACTTGCTCCAATCCTGACTGGATAACTTTTTTTAGGAGTTGTCGATGACCGTTGTCTCTCTCTCTTTGGACCTTTGGACCATATGGTAAGTCGTAGGCCCTGGAGCTATTCCGGGAGGGATATGTCTATCTCTGTTTTATTATTTTCTATTTTTTTCCCTTATTTCCATTTGCTGTCGGATTTGTCTCCGAGAAACTTTTGATCATGTTTTATTAATTGTGATCAAACACTGAATCTTTTGTCATTTGATTTTAATAAAATTTGTTTATCTTATCGTGTCATCCTCCTTTAGCTACTGTGAATGAGTTACATTATTGATCATGTGCTCTTGAGATATAGACAATACTCTACCGGCGATGCTGCAACGTAGGCTGGACATGTTTCTACGCACTCGTGCCCTAACATGTGGGCGCGGATCGTGACACATGGAAAGTTCTCAGAACCGATAGTCGCCGAGGCAGTCTCTGGTTTTGGGAGCTGCATAGAGATGAAATGATGAGATAAGAAATGATCTTATAAGTACGTCAGATCGAGTAGAGTCTTGCATGGTCATAGATAACTTGTACACAAGGTTTTAGTTCCTTGAACAATTGGCGGGACACCATGATCGATTCGTACCTGGGGGAATAAGTTCGTCGTATCCGACGTACTGTCTAGGGTATTGCGGGCCTTCAGGTAGCTTGACTGAAGGGTGCTTCGCAATGCTTGGTGATTCAGGACTTTCAGTGGGCTAGCTACCTTGCTACTGAAATGATCGCCGTCTAACCCAGGGTCGACCCTGAGAGTTTTAATGTACAGGACAAAATTTTAAATCGTGCCCATAAGGGATTTCTGAGGGTGTCTTAGAAAGTATAGTATGAAACTAAGTTTTAGTCAAACAACATATTTAGTGCATATGGCCCTAGCAAATTCTTGGCATTGGCCTTCTTCACAGGACTCCAGAGCCTCCCCAATGCAATCACCATTAGAAGTTAAAACAAAAGTATGAAAAAATCCGAACAATAAATATATAAATAGATCAACAAAAGAAAATTTGAACTACTATCCTGAAACTTTGTTACAGCACACAAAAAATTTGTCATATAGGTATTCTATAAAGCAAACAAAAAAAATTCAAATATATTTTGTCCGTAGAAACGATTTTTTTTGTTCATATGTTGTGTTGTGACCATCAAATCTAAATAAAGTTCAATGAACAACACATAATTGCAAACAACAAATGGGTTACTGGTAGTGATTTGCTTATAAATGTAATATACTCTAGTTAAAAATTTAGGAAGAAGTAAGAACATTTCTAAATTTCACAAATAAAACAGTAAAAAGTAAGATGCATACCAGTAAATTCTATTAATCTTGGTTGTTCAAGATCAAAACGGAGAAAGAGCCCGAGCAAAAGAGGAGAAAACTGAGAAGATGGGAAAAAAATAGACATACTTCAATTATAAACAAAATAAAATCAAAAAAATTAACGTTGGACTTAGGGAGAAGAATCGTCTTCAAAGAAATAGAGGAGGGAGTTTTTTTTTTTCTCGGACGAAGAGGGAACCGAGTAGAGGAAGAGAATACGAGACGACAAATGAATTAATTGGGGGCAGTTATTTAATGGTTGCTACTTGGTTTTATGTGTGGTTGTTACTTGGTTTTAGGTTTACTAGTTAAGTATTTACCAAAGTTAGCCCAGACGGCAGGTCCATAATAGAAGGAACAGGAACTTGAAGCCCAATATATATTACACTATAAATTTTTTGGTGCCCCCAACAATATGGTGCCCCCGGTCTGGGCCCTGCCTACCATGGGTCTGGGCCGGCTCTGGTCTAACCCATAAATGATCAAGATGGTTTGAATTTCCAATGACCCTTCATATATGTTAAGTGTTATATTAGAGTTATGAGTTAATGGACTTTAGTCCCACATTGCTTAGAATAATAGGAGAGGAGGCTAGCCTCTCCTATATATATATAATCTCTCCCTCAATAATGATC
This sequence comes from Iris pallida, assembly GCA_029216955.1. Classification (NCBI taxonomy): domain Eukaryota; kingdom Viridiplantae; phylum Streptophyta; class Magnoliopsida; order Asparagales; family Iridaceae; genus Iris; species Iris pallida. The sequence continues at coordinate 690,724 of JANAVB010013999.1, forward strand.
ATCCTATTATTTCCTCCTACATGGAATCAGAGCCAAAACCCTAGCCTCTCCACACAAAAAAACCTAGCCGCCTTCCCCCCCCCCCCCCCCCCCGCTGCTACAGTACCCGCACCCCCCCCCCCCCCCCCCCCCCCGCTACAGTACCCCTCCCCCCTCCCCGGCGCTGCTACAGTATCCGCCCCCCTGCTGCTACAGTACCCCTCCCCCCTGGTTCCTGTCAGCCCCCACCCCGCCCCCCTCCCCCCCCCCCCCGTTCCTGTCAGCCCCCCCCCCCGATGACTCCAAACCCTAACCCTAAATCCTACCATCTCCTTCCATCAGCCGCCACCCCACTTCCTCCAAACCCTAGTTTAGTCTAAAAAAAAAAAACACATTGTTGGGATACTCAGAGGGAAAACATTTGCATAAACCTCTGTCCATCAATGCTGAAAATTTAACAAAGAGCACACATATAGTTTGTTGTGCATGAATCTTTGTTTCTTTCCTTGATCTTCACACCAGGATCTATCAGAGGTTACCATGGGTTATCTCTCTGACCTGGCTTGTGATCCACACTCTCTGCTTTCTATGCGCGTATCACGGTTCTGGCTCCGCTTTTAGCGCATTGGCTGAGTTGTTGTGTTTATCAAGTGGAAAGAACACATCGACAGTCGAATCTATGACAAATAGGAGACTCCACGGCGAATAGCAGTGCCACAGATACTAGTGTCGGCAATACACTAGCGGACACTAGCACAACGATTTCCTCCATTCGACTTGTCGATCGACGGTTGGAAAGGTCAGAGGGCTACTCGACATGGAGAAAGAAGGTCGAAAAGACACTTCGGGGAATGCGATTGTCCAAACATCTGACTGACAACCCTCCAGCAGACGATGATCCCATCTTTGAGCAATGGGAGACAGATGACAGTCGACTGTTTACACAGTTGATGAACTCCATGGAACCATCGGTGGAAGACATGGTTCAAAATACGGACTCCGTGAAGGAGTTATGGGAAATGTTGGCGGCGGCGTTTGATGGTAAACGCGATTTGTCTCGTATATATGACTCGATCGTTGGTGTGTACCGAGCAAATCAAGGAGACAAATCTCATAAAGAGCATTTCCGGGCCTTCAAGGCTATGACGGATGAGATCGACCGCGTACTACCTCTTACGTCGGATATTAGTGAAGCACGGGCTCAACGTGAGCAGCTTCATGTCATGGCTTATCTCGCCTCTCTCCGTCCTGATGCGGACTCTGCTCGTTCTCAGATTATTGTTGGATCTGATGTACCGTCCCTGTTGGAAGCACACTATCGTGTCCTTCGAACTGCTAAAGTCGTTGAGACAACTCCGGGTGATCCTCCTGCTGATCGTTCTGCTCTCGGGGCCGCTCGTACAGGATTTCGTGGTGGTCGTGGCGGCCGACGGGGTGGCCGTAATGCTGGTCGTGATGGAGGATGAGGCAATGGCGGTCGTGATGGAGGAAAACCGCGCACATGCTTTAACTGTGGTCAGCTTGGCTATTTCTATTGGCAATGCACTAAATCACCTGCTGCTAATATCACCACTGACGCCCCTGATGATGGTGTTCGATCTATTCAGATGACTTCGGACTCATATACAGAGTTCATTGATTTCCAGGCTCAACGTCGTGGTAAAACATCCACGTCTGGTTCCACAGCCGGATACTCAGCCGCATGCATAGTAAAATCCAAGCAATGGGTAATTGACTCTGGTGCATCCTCTCACATGACTGGTGACGCGGGTATGATACATAATTATGTACCTGTACGTCGTGCTTCTGGCATTACTGTTGCCAATGGAGGTTCCCTGACAGTCCGAGGCCGTGGAAGTGTCAATCTTGCTTCCGGACTGTCACTCAATTTTGTACTGCTTACTCCTGGGAACCCGTTCAATTTAATTTCTATTAGTCAAATTACTCGTGAACTACACTGCTCGGTAACATTTTTTCCTGATGGTTGTGTTTTTCAGGACCTGAAAATTGGGAAGACTATCGGTAAGGGGTATGTGGCTGGAGGCTTGTACCTGTTTGACGCAACTCCTTCCGTTGTCTGTGCCAGCAAGAAACTCGATCTTGTTGAGTTACATTGTCGGTTAGGCCATCCATCGTCCCAAGCTCTCCAGAAAATGTACCCATCTTTAGATATTCCCTCTTCCTTTCATTGCGAGCCATGTAGTTTAGCTAAACATCATCTGGTTCCTTATCCGGTAAGTCCAAATAAAATTGCTTCTGCTCCTTTTGAGTTGGTGCTTTCTGATATATGGGGACCCTGTCCGATTAAATCTGTCATGGGCTTTAAGTACTTTGTTACTTTTGTCGATGATTACTCACGTGTCACCTTTATTTATTTGATGAAAAATCGCTCTGAATTATTTAACATCTGGTGCAACTTTCATGCCGAAATAAAAACACAATTTGGTCTTCCCATCAAAAAATTTCGGAGTGACAATGGCCGTGAGTATTTATCACGTGATCTCGATAAACATCTGGCCCTCCATGGCACCATCCACCAAACTTCTTGTGCGTACACACCACAACAAAATGGTGTAGCCGAACGCAAGAATCACCATTTATTGGAAACAACACGTGCTCTTATGTTTCATGCACGTACTCCCAAGCGATTTTGGTCGGATGCGGTTCTTACTGCTTGTTATCTTATTAACCGCATGCTATCGTCCGTTTTCAATGGTAACACTCCTTTTTCTAGACTTTTTCCTGGACGAGAGCCATTTCCTCTGTCTCTCCGATTCTTTGGCTGCTTATGCTATGTTCGGGATACCCGACCAACCCTTTCTAAATTAGATCATAAGGCAATACAATGTATTTTTCTTGGGTATCCTAAAGATCAGAAAGGGTATCGGTATTTCTTTCCTGTCTTAAAGCGATATTTTTTCACTCGAGATGTTGCATTTGTAGAAACTGAATTTCAACCACTCCCACAATCAAAGGGTGCGGCTCCTCTGGTCTATCCCGAAGATGATTTTTTGTTATTTCCTCCTCAAACACAACAGTCCCCCGTACGGGTGCCCTCCCTTACCGAGCCAGTCTCCCAGTCAGATGGTACACATACACCGATTCAGCCATTGCCAACATCGCCCACAGATTCATCCTCCTCTGGTTCGATCAGCAGTTCCAGCGAAAATGAGTTGCCTCCTTCTGGTCCACCAGCAGCTCCACCAGTTCCGCCAGCAGCTCCAGTGGTCCCGCCTCCAGACCGTCCTCGTCGTGCCTGTCGTGATCATCCCTTGTATGTTGACAGCTACAAAGGTCTTACCAGTCATACTCAATCTCTGGTGGCTACTATTGATGGGATTCAGATTTCCAAGACCGCTGAGGAGGGTCTCCGACATCCTGGTTTGCGTGCTGCTATGAACGAGGAGATGAAAGCTCTCCAGGAGAATCATACATGGGACTTAGTCGACTTACCTACTGGTAAACAGGCAGTCGGCTGCAAATGGGTGTTCACGATTAAGGTCAAACCAGATGGCACCCTTGATCGACTGAAGGCTCGGCTGGTGGCCAAAGGATACTCTCAAACCTATGGTGAGGATTACTTCAAGACATTCTCTACTGTGGCCAAAATGACATCCGTTCGTGTCCTCATGACCTTGGTCATCTGATATGATTGGCCGTTACTCCAGCTTGATATAAAGAATGCTTTCCTCCACGGGGATCTTGATGAAGAAGTATATGTGATGCAACCTTCCGGATTCGTTGCAAGAGAGGGTAAAGTGTGTCATCTGAAGAAGGCTCTCTATGGTCTGAAACAATCGTCTCGTGCATGGTTTGGTCGATTTACGCATTTTGTTACTCAATTTGGCATGTGTCAATCAAAGAAGGACCATTCAATTTTCTATCGACACACATCTGCTGGAAAAATACTCCTTAGAGTCTACGTTGATAATATTGTAATCATGAGAGATGACAGCCAGGGTATTGCAAGCCTCAAGAAGTTTCTTGGAGAACAATTTCAAACCAAGGATATGGAATCCTTGAGCTATTTCTTAGACATTGAGATCACACGGGGTAAGCGGAACATTGTAATGTCTCAAAGAAAGTATGTGTTGGACATACTAAATGATGCAGGCATGATGCAAGCAAAGGGAGCAACCTCACATATGGATCCAGGGACGAAGTTACTTCCAGACGAAGGGGCCCTGATGACCAATCCAGATCAGTATCGTCGAGTAGTTAGAAAACTCAACTACTTGGCGGTTATGACGCGTCCGAACATTTCTTTTGCAGTGAGTGTTGCAAGTAGATTTATGGCTTCTCCAATAATTCCACACTGGCAGGCAGTTTTCAGAATTCTGTGTTATCTAATAAAGAATCCAGGAAAAGAAATTCGAATGGAGAATAATGGACACACTCGCATTGAGTGTTTTACTGATGCTGACTGGGGTGCAAGCCTGACAAATAGACGGTCTACATCTGGCTACTCAGTATTTATTGGTGGAAATCTAGTGTCATGGAAGAGCAAGAAACAAAGTGTGATAGCACGCTCGAGCTCAGAAGCAGAATATCGAGCTATTGCTCATGGCACGTCAGAGATATTATATATGAAGCATCTCCTACAAGAACTGGAAGAAGATGCAGGATCTCAAGTGGCAGATCTATGGTGTGATAACCAGTCTGTTATTCACATTGCCACCAACCCAGTATTTCATGAACGAACGAAGCATATTGAAATTGACATTCATTTTGTTCGTGATGAATATAAGAAAGGAGTGATAAAATTTTAACATGTGAGGACCGGCGACCAGATAGCTGATATATTCACAAAGCCTCTTATGGGTCCTCGGATTCAATTTTTATGTAACAAGCTGGGCATAATTGACATCTATGCTCCAGCTTGAGGGAGGGTGTTAAGTGTTATATTAGAGTTATGAGTTAATGGACTTTAGTCCCACATTGCTTAGAATAATAGGAGAGGAGGCTTGCCTCTCCTATATATGTAATCTCTCCCTCAATAATGATCATCCTATTATTTTCTCCTACAATATAGATGAGTCGATATGCTGAGCAAAAATCCGCATGCACAGTGTCGGTTGAGTCACAAGAAGTGTAAGCACGGCATGAATGAGTCAAGAAATGTGTGCACAGTTTATAACACAACTTTTATGAAGCCTAAGATTTAGTTATAACAGCGACACGTGTTTCGGCTCAAGATGTGGCGTCGGGTGTTTGAGTTAATTACACAAGTTTACGGGTATGGTTTGAGTCGTTTATATGTTAAAACAGGAAAGACGGTAAGGCAAGTATGAATGGATTACACTGTGTTACGAGGCACGGCCTCGATGTTGTTACACGTATGGATCTTATAGGCACGGCTACGATGTTTGTACAAATAGGTTTTGTAGTACGATCACAAGGATTTGGAACACGATCATGATGTTTCAACACGAAACAGTGTCATAGTTCTGGAATGAAACTGATCCTAAGGCAATATTAGAAAGACTACAAAATAATAGTTGCTCTCACTAAAATAACGTGTTGGTTTTGTATGGGTGGGCGAGAAGCTCACTCACCAGTACGGTTGTGTACTGACACTCTACCAGTCTGTTTGTGTGCAGGTTCGGATATCAATATGCTCGGTGCGGAGCTTGCTTGGACGTGCTGAGGCATAGAGTTCCTTAGCGTTTCGAGACGTGCGGCAGTGTTGAAAACTCACATGTACGGGCCATAATGTATGGACATCGTCTTCTGAAGCATTCGCAAGTTGTAAGCCTATTGGCATGTTATGTTATATTGAGAGATGAGAGAGCATAGTGATTTGTATTCAGAGAGAGAGAGAGAGCGCGCGCGAGTGATTGTAACATTGGCTTCGTGCCCTTGTAATTTCGTTGATTATTCAATAAAGATCATTTGTTTCTATACATCTTATGTTATTCAACTTTTCTGCTAGGGATTTCTACGCGACGATCCCGTCGCTAAGCTATTGTAATCGGACGTTATGGTATTGCCTTGCGCGGACGCAATCTAGGCTCGCGCGGCGTCATGCCCATGTGAGGCCGATCAGTTCTGCGATACCGGGACGTGGCATTGGATGCAAGGGAACGGGTGCTCTACTTAGTTTATGCAACAATATTATTAAGGCGATGCAAGGTGGCGAGGCGGTGAAGGCCAAAAGGTTAGGTGGGTGCCTCAAGACTAAAATTAGGGATGTCTAGTATGTCAGTTGTGTCAGTTGAGACAAGTTTGTGGTTATGAGTGTTATGTTGTTGTTTCCTTATAATTGGCAAGATAAATATAAATGAAACAACTATAAGCATTGCACACAAATCTGCGTAGATAAGTTTGAGACCTCAACTTAATGAAGAGTTCTATTAAGAAAGAACTACTAAGAGTATCATTAACTTGACCTAGAGATTGGAGGACAAGATAGTCAGAGAAATAAAGATATAAAGAGAGGAAGAAGAGACATTTTGTTGGTGCTTGGAGATGAAATTGGATGGGTTAGGAAAAACAAAAGTGAAAGAAATCAAGAGCGCAAAGGATAGTAACATATATATATATATATATATATATATACAGAAATGCTCAAAAACCAGACATCTGGTTTCATAATATAAAACCTGACAGTATTATAACCGTAGGATTGTATTGAACGACTGGGATTTAATTAATGAAAGATGAGGGTAATCTCTTAAAAGATGAGGGTGGTTTTTGAATATTTGCCCAACCTAATTAAAGCCTTTGTCCAATCTAATTAAAGCGTTCACCAAATTCTCTCTCCTTTCCTTTCTCTCCATCCCTATCCGTACTCTCTACCAAAGAAAGGATTACTTTCACAAATTCTCTCTCTCCCTCTTTCTCGGAAAAAACCAGCGCCTTTCTCAAACCCTAGGTCGCGGCCCCTTCCTCGGCGGTCACCAGTTTTCTATCGCAGCCTTCCATCGAACCCTAGGTCATCGCCCCCTCTCCTCGGCGGTCGTCTCCCTTTGGGTTCGAGCGGGTATTGGGAGTAAGGTTCGAGCAAGCGAGTGATTGCGGAGATGGAAGCGAGCCAACCACAAAAACATCTTGACGGCCAAACGAGCTATCCCGACGGTGGCCGAATAGTTTCCCTCACCTCCCCTCTCTTCGCGGAAACTATAAACATGGTCGCCATCCTATGTACTGCGGAGAATGAGATGGAAGCTAATGTTCCTTTTCTTTCTCAAGGTTCTCTCCCTCAAGTGTCCTCACTGACACCACTGGAGACACCATTGGAGAGGTAAGCTTTTAAATTAGTTCTAATTAAAAATGAAGTAGACATTGCATCTTCACATAATGCTCCTTTGGCTTGAATCTAGAATGCTAAAAATTAGTTAAGTCTGGTGTATTGGGGTGCTAGATTACTGTTAATTAGTTTTTGGGGTGTTAGAAATAAAATTTGCAATATATTTTTATTTGATCGACTCTATCTTTGCTATCTGTTTTTGTTTACTACATGTATACATATACAAGGAGCTGCACAAACTTAACAGGTAGTTAAGAAATTTTTTGCCTCCATTTTATAGTAGTAAGATTTTAATTTTTTACACAAAGGATACGTGTTGGTATACTAAATTTCAATTTGTTTTTGTTTACTACGTGCCCCATTTTATAAGCATGAACACCACACATGTTACAGTACTAAATTTTACTTACAATGTTAGATTAGAAATAATTTGTTCTGCATTTACATTAATTCTTTACTTATAATGTTAGATTAGAAATAATTTGTTCTGTATTTACATTGATTATGTGATTTTTTTTTTACAAAAGTCAACTTCTACGATCAAGGTACGTGGCATTGGGTTTTAAACTAACAATTTCTTGTTATACATAATGGAACAGTCATCCATTCAAAGATTTTTCCTCAAGTTTCAGAGACCCAAAAACCCAGGGAAGGACAAGAGTTTGAAACTTGGGAAGATGCATTTAAATTCTACAATACATATGCAAAACAAGCAGGTTTCAGCGTTAGAAAAGATGGGGGTAAGAAAAAGAATGGTACTAACATATGGACTTGGAAGAATTTTGTATGTTCCAAGGAAGGAGAAACAAACTTGTGTCATCAGTGAAAGAGGAAGAACCCGGAAAATAAGAATTTAAGGAGGAGAGGAAGAACTCGTTGTGATTGCAAAGCCAAAATGAATATCATTCGGAATAAACACAATGCTTTTTATCGTGTCTCAATTTTCATCGAAGACCATAATCATCTACTTTCAACTCCCGGAAAAGTTCACTTTTTAAGGTCGCACCGCAGGGTTTCAAATGTTGCAAAGGATCTAGTAGATGACTTTGAAGCTGCAAATGTACCAACAAGCCAACAACTTCGATTAATGGCAAAAGAAGCAGGCGGGATTAAAATATGGGATGTACGGAGAAAGATATCAGAAATTATAAGAGGACTAAGAAAGAAAAAAGAAAGGGGCATGATACGAGGTGCTTGAAAGAGTATTTTTTAGCAGAAAAGGCGAAGAATCCTTTATTTTATTTTAAAATTATGAAAGATGAACACAACAATATGACTAGATGTTTCTGGGTGGACTCTGTTGCAAGAGAAGCTTACACACTCTTTGGTGATGTTGTTGTGTTTGATACTACATACAACACTAATGAATATTGTATGATATTTGCTCCACTCACAGGGGTTAACCATCATGGTCAAACTATTGCACTAGCATATGCTTTTTTAAGCGGTGAGTCAAAAGAGTCATTTGCTTGGTTGTTTAAACAATGGCTCAAAGTTTTTTCAGCTCCACCGAAAGTGATAATTACTGACCAATGTCCTTCAATGATGGAGGTGATACCTGAAGTTCTTCCAACGACAATACATCGTTTGTGTATTTGGCATATTATGAGTAAGTTTTCAGATAAACTTGGCCCACTAGCTGCTAAACTTTATTATGAGTATTTCAAAGATAGTGTGTATAATTCAGAAACTGCGGAAGATTTTGAGATTAGTTGGATGAATGCTTTAGAAAAAAGTGGTCTAGAAGATAATCATTGGTTGAAGATTATGTATAAAATTCGTGAGAGATGGGTCCCCACCTACCTCAGAGACCATTTTCATGCTGGAATGTCAAGTAGTCAAAGAGCATAAAGCAATCATTCTTTCTTCAATAAGTATATTGATAAAAAAAATTCATTGATGCTTTTATCACACGGTTTAATATGGCAATTGAACACCAAAGAAATGAAGAATCAAGAGCGGATCATATTGATATTTATGAATGTCCAAAATTGTTAACAAGGATGCCTATGGAAGAGCAGATGCGTGATGTCTATACGCGAAAGTATTTCCAATTGTTTCAAGAACAGGTTGTGGAAAGTGAAGTTTATTTTGCAAAATTGTTAAGGAATGAGGAATTTCATATGGAATATGAAGTTCATAGGATTGATATACAGCCGTCCAAAGTTCGAAATCTTGTATATGACAAATGTGTCAAAATTGCAAAGTGTAGTTGCAAAAAATTTGAGTTTGATGGAATCCCGTGCAGACACATAATAGCTTTTCTGAAAATAAATGGAGAGTTTTGTTTGCCTGATGAATATATTTTGAGAAGATGGACTAAGAGTGCCAGAGTTGGAATTGGTAGGGGTAAGGATGGTTCCGATCTCAAACTGGAGCCGAATTTCTAATGATGCGAAAGACAATGTTATCTCATATTTGGTCTTCAACAATGGATCTTGCTTTGCAAAGTGCAGAAGGTACTGAATATTTAAAAAAGATTCTAGAATCGTCAATGATTTACATTAAAGACATTAATGCAAAGATTAATGTTGAAAAAGAGCCGATGGTGAACACTGAGTGCTTGGAGATCATCAATGAGCCACTTGCAGTCAAGGCAAAAGGATCCGGAAAAAGACTAAAGCCTTCAAAAGAGAAGGCAATGGTGAAACCTAGACTTTGTCGGTCATGCAATCATCGTGGAGTGGCGCACGACTCACGAAACTGCCCATTGTTAGCTGATAGGTAAAGTTTTGGTTTGGGATCATGTTCTTTATTAATTTATTTTGTGGTGCTTAAGAGTATTTATGAGTTTTTTAATATGCATTCTTATGTTTTTTATGCAAATCTAATCTTAATTCAAATGATACTCAAGTAATAAATCAATCTATTTCTTACGCAGGACTTGATCTGCAGTTTGGAGGACTATGATTTCATCAATGTGTTTTCTTAGCTCTTATGGGTAAATGGTGTATTGCTTGTGCTTGAGAATGACCAAAAGTTTTTATCAAGCTTTTGAAAATGTTTAAAAATAGAATCCTTTAACCAAAAAAAAAAAAAAATGTCGCAAATTTTTTTGTGTTCTGCAACAATTATTTGCTTCTAATATTTTTCTCTTTACCAGACGCTTGGGGAGAGCCTGTACCCACTTGTGGATCAGCTGGAGAATGAATCTGGTGCAAACGTGGCCGGTTAAATGTTGGAGATGGTTCAGATTGAAGTCTTGCATTTGCTGAAGCCTCAAATGTCTTTTTTTTGTTCCATTGTCATCAATTTTGTGATTACAATTTGTTGCTTTCTTTAAGATAATATTGTGGGTGAAGTTGGCATTGCCAGGGTGGAATACAGTTTTGAGGTTTTTAAGGAACTTTCAATAAGTCTGTTCCATGTATCATTTTTCTCATATAATATGGACAAAGGGTGAAATGAATTTTTTTTTGTTCTTAATTCTTTGCTGAAATTTTGACTCAGTCCATACCCTTGTATTAGTGAATTTTACTGCAATATACACATTTATTTGATCCACAGGAGCTCCATTTTGACTTTTTATATATCAATGCCCCCAGTTTGACTATGCAACTTTGAGTATCAGTTCATCATGGATCAAAGCTGCTACCTTTATACACTCATATCCTGTGCAATTTTTATTTATAAATTCATATCCTCTGCAATTTTTTTGTGAAGTCCCTAAACTGCTGCCTTTATATCAGTATCATTGTATCCTGCTGTCTCTTTGTTGAGTATCAATTTTTTGAGTAGCAGCAGCCAAACATCTATATGTTGAGGCCTCTTTGTTGACTTTTTGTATATTCATGTCCCTTAGTGGTGTGTGCCCATTAAGTGTGGGTTGGAAACTTGGAACCTATGAGCTTGCTATTTCAAATTTAGGTACTTATCTCCTATCAGTTTGGGTGACATGATTTTTTTTTTGCAAGAAATGAACTCCAATTGTGCTCCTGTATTTCTCAACTTCATGATATTTTGCTAAACTATAGTTCAATATCTGAGTGGATCTGTATTAATTATGGTTACAAGTATGCATGAGACACAATGTTGATTGGGTTGGAACCGTTGAGCTTGCTAAAAAAAATTGATACTACATTTGAGACATGGGTTAGATTATTTCTCTGAGCCAGAGATTTTTTTAATACTTGCAGAAGTATGAGATAGTTTTAAAGTCTCACACAAATGTTTCCTACAATTTTTTTTGATGCTTCTTGTTATGTACTACAATTTTAAAATTGCCACTTTCGCTGCATTTTTTGTCATGTTCTTTGGGGAACCTGCAGAATTTCTTGTCATGTTCTCTGGGACCTGCTCTTAAATGTGGGGATGATCGTTTCAGAATTTTCAGTGGATTGACTTTGAGGCGATGACATTTACAAAATCTGGAAGGAGATTAAGTATCACACCAACTAAACTGATGGCTTGATGGTACATCACAGCATTAACATCATTTATATATTAGCTACCTCAATTTCCCTACAGTATCGGGGCGACACCACCGCGGCCGCCGTCACCCGGAACCTCTTGATCACCTCGAGCATCTGCTCCATCTCGAACCTGGCCATGATGGCGACCGCGACACCGGCCCTGAGCCCGTAGAGCAGCACGGAGCTCAGGGAGAAGATGTGGAAGAGCGACAGCACGCACAATACCACCTCCTCCCGGGGCCTGAAGTGCAGGTTGGAGTTCTCCCCGTCCACCTGCTGCGTTATGCTCGACACGCTCCTGTGGGTCAGCACCACCCCCTTCGGCAGCCGGGTCGTCTCCGTCGAGAACGGAATCACCACGGTGTCGTCGGGGTCGATGCCCGCGAGGTTCTGGCCTGCAGCTCGTCGTCGTCGGACGAGAGGAGCACGTCGGTCGTGATCACCACGGCATCGGCTAGGGCTAGCTTGTCGACGAACTGGGGCTGCATGATGACGAGCTTCGCGCCGGAGAGGCAGAGCTGGGCGGCGATCTCGTGGGGGATGAAGAAGGGGTGGGCCGCGGTGAAGGCTTTAGCAGCGTTGATAGAGAACGAGGGAGAGGGATTGAGAAAGGCGTTGATTTTTTCCAAGAAAGAGGGAGAGAGAGAATTTGTGAAAGTAATCCTTTCTTTGGTAGAGAGTACGGATAGGGATGGAGAGAAAGGAAAGGAGAGAGAATTTGGTGAAGGCTTTAATTAGATTGGACAAAGGCTTTAATTAGGTTGGGCAAATATTCAAAAACCACCCTCATCTTTTAAGAGATTACCCTCATCTTTCATTAATTAAATCCCAGTCGTTCAATACAATCCTACGGTTATAATACTGTCAGGTTTTATATTATAAAACCAGATGTCTGGTTTTTGAGCATTTCTGTATATATATATATATATATATATATATATATATATATATATAACCCTTATTTTAGATGTAAAAAAGATTTAAAAAATTATTCAAAATTATGTGATACGTCTCCCATATTTTAGGTTATCAGTCTGGTCCATATTCCAAATTCAAAAAAAAAGTTGGTACGGATTGGGTTACATTTTACTTGGAGCAGGCCAAGGCGGGCAAGTAAGGCAACAAGGTGACAACATCTAAAATGCCTAGACGCCCTTCTAAGGTGGCGAAACGGGGACCTTTAATAATATTGGTACCTAAGAAGGTAATTATGACATCACAGTACCCTACATTGCAGTCAGGAGGAGAGCTAGGGGATTGACTAACTGAATAATTTTTTAGATCTTTTTTACATCTAATTCTTTTCATTTTAGTTCAAGCTCATACACATCATTTTATTCTAAATAAAACTGTTTTATTGAAGGGAAAAAAAAAAACTTTTGTTGTTGAATAGTTTTATTACACCCCTGCCCCAACCAACCATCCATAGGGCTACAGGTGTAGCAAGGGGGTCGACTACCTGAATAATTTTTTAAATCATTTTTATCTAATTATTTCAGTTTATTCAAAAGCAAATATTCTTTTATTGAAGAACAACTTTTCTTGTTGAATAGTTATATTGTCTGGACTACACAGGAGATAAATCGAAAAGGAAGAAGGCCATGGACAGTATTTGGGCTTTGCCTGCCCTTTTCTAACCGTCTCGGCCCGAGAAAGTGTTGGCAACAACATAATAGAAGGGGTCCATGTAGCGTTGTTGCGCCACCTACTCGCTAGCAGGTTCGGCATCTACACTACAAAAGAGAGAATCCATTTCATCTGCTCACTTTGCTCGTCTCCACTAGGCAGCGTGTGCATAGCCTTACGATGGAAAACAACTTTCATATTGGGTTTGGAGAGCACTTATCCCTCAGGGGTGGAGTTGCAGGCAAATGCTTGGTAGGCCAACAACAGACTGAACCGGGCGGAGCACTAGACGAAAGGAGGATCAAACCAAGGTTTCTAAAAAAAAAAGTAAGGACAGAGCAAGTACGAGATAAGGAGTGAGCAAGTACGAGATCGTTTCAAAAAAAAAGGACTGCTACAAGAGGTCGAATCAAGGTTTGGAAAAGAGAAGATTGAAAAAAAATACAAGTAGATAAGATAATGAAGGGCCAATCGTACACATTGTTCTAAATGGCGGCCGCCTAGTCGGCGCCAAGGCGGTAGACGATCTCTCTCCGCACAGCTTTTTGGTAGGCGGTGGAGTAGGCGGACAACGGAGGTTGGCGGCATAGGCGGAGGTGAGGCGGCGTAGGCGGGCGCCTAGGCAGAGTAATACCTAACAAAATATTTTGGAAAAAAAAAAAAATTTTATAAACATTATGGGCCTATGGTTCACTTTTACAAAACTAAGCTTTATAAATCTTCGTTCTACAACTTAGATATGCATGGAACACCCTTAAAATATACGTATTATGCAAAAAAACAATGGTAAAATAGTAAAAAAATGTTCAAAATGTATCGACCGCCTAGACAGCTCCTAGGCAGTAGGAAGACTCACTCCGCCGCGCACCCGCCTACTGCAGTTTAGAACCTTGGCCGTAAACAGACTTTTCTTTGCGATTAGCTCATGAGGTGGCATAGGTCAACATTTCTCCATCTACAACATTTATTACATCAACTAGAGAAATTACGGAGGCATATACTCCTTCAATGTGATAGGTTTTACTCATGCCAGATCCTATAGCTCAAGTTCCTTCCTCTCTTGTTGGAGTTCCACTATAATGTTCTCCTTTGATGTTAGGTATCTGGATTTGTCACTGCTCCATGAGGCTTCTTGTTGCAGGGGTCGAAACTTTGTACTCCGACATAATTGAATGCAACTGGGCTTTCTCCCTCTTGCCTGAAGTCAAAGGGAACGTGTTGTTCGTTGTAATAGCAATCGGTCTGTATAGGATGGATCCTTTGAAGTAAACTTTTACTAAAATTGACTTGATTGTTGCAACATCCAATCGAAGACGTTCACCAAAATGTCACCATTGGTTTCGAAGCTGGTTATTCGAAGCTAGACAACTCACCTACGTAACTTAGCTACTATTATCTTTTCAAATCAACTTTCTCCCTCTCACTAGAGAATTGCGCACAATATAGGAAGCTCATAGGCTTACAGCGCCTATTAGGGATTTCATTACCAAGTGTGGGAGATAGCAAAGCCCCTGCAGCTGCCCTGATCCACGTTATTTTGCTTTGCTCATGTGTTCCATCAGCATGAGAAGTTTATTTAGGATCGTAATGCTATTTCAGAATGTTTCAGTCCACTTACCAAGTGCAACCTTAAAGAAATTAATAAATGAGAAACCAGTTAATAGCTTGTCCAATTTTAGAGCTCTTCAAATTTAGACTACTAACACTAGCATTCCTTTTTTGGGTGGGCTGGCTTCCCTGTCACATCGCCTCAAGACTAGCTTCTTCTTATCGACCATGTGATCTCCCAACCTCACATAAGATTGCCAATTAAGTCCTGACTTTACATCTACCTGCTCCTGATAATGATCGATAAGTGTCCACCATGCCCCTTGCAACACAAGTTTTCATAGAAGATTTTTTTTTTAATATTAGTAGTTTAGGGCTCTGATAAGAGAAATATAATAACTAAAATCCAACAGCCAGACTTTCAAATGTGCCAGAATAGATTGCCTAGTGGGCCAGAAAGCGCCCAACATACCTGGATCTTATGGTTAACTAGATCATACATGAACTGGAAGTATTGACTTCATCCCACCCAACTAGAAGTTGATAACTAGATCATACATGACGTCGTCCCACCTCACTCAAATAAACTATGATTCTCAGAATGCAAACATATAAAAAAGAAAGTTTTCATTTGCATGAATTCTTATGTATAATACATATACATCAACTGAAGACTACTTTGTAATGCATACAGGAGGAAATCAGTTGCAGCATAAACTGATGATGATGTGTAATGCTCAAAACAACACATACCTTATTTATGATTACTGATGATGTATGATGAGCCATTACGGAAGTATGTAGCTTAAGTTGGACCAGCAGAAGCTGATATATTGCTATTGCTTGGAAGAGTATTAGCATGATACCTCTCGTTAGGGGTACTAGAAACTGCATGACCTTGAAAGCTTTGTGGACCAGAAACATCAGGTGCTCTCATATTCTCTCTCATATCAAGGCGCTCCACCATGCGTGAGACAGTAGCTATTCCAGAATTAACCTCTCTCCGGACTTCAGAACCAAGCTCGGACATAGAAGAGCTGCGGGAGAACAACCTTTCTTTCCATCCACGAGTACTCCTGGATATCGAGTCTTTGTATCTAGTAGGTAGCAAGACCATTAGTAAGTTATGGGGCAGTCTATTAGATGCTTTTTTAAAACTATAGAAACTCAAAACAACCTTGTTGAGACTGCATTCAGGCGGTACTTTAAGGACTCAGAAAAGGAATGGAAATCAGATGGCGCAGCTCTATCTTCGTTATTGACAGAAGATTGACCAGCAAAACTTCTGTATAGCATTGAACTCAGAACAGCACTCTAGAACCGAGAAGAATAACAGGAAAACATATTAAGAAAGTATAGAGCATATTTTGGTCCATAGGTATACCGGCTATTTGAAAAGCCTGGTCTGCCTGCAGAAGTGACATTATCCCGAGATGGCAAGGTAACCACCTGATCCACTTGACCACTAACTATACGTGAGGTGGGTGCAAGAAGGACAGATGCATTAGCACTGGTGCCGGCAGCCACTGACTCAAGTTCTCTCTGAGAAGCAGCAGGAAGGGAGCCCACAGAAGACGTGTTTGGACTAGTTGAGAAGACCAGAAACTGCGTGCGTCCATGTGATGCAGATCTACTCCGTTGTCCTTCGCTTCGGGCAATATGATGAGAGCTACCCATTGCAGCAGCAACAGCTAAGTGTTGGATAATGCGTTCTTCAAGTTCAGCTTCATTAGTACCAACTGGTAACTGCAAAGATGTACAGTAAAAAGTAATCCTTACAAATGAATCAGCATCTAAATTGACTTGTCCTTGAGAGAGAACAGCATGAAATGTTTTTGGTGGGATTACACACATGCTGCAGTTCAAAATCTCCAAGTGTAGGATGATGGAAAATTGTGGTGTTCCGTGACCGATTGACTTTGATGCTCCTCTCCCTCTCCACAGCCTCAAGTAGTTCTTGGCTATCACATTCAGAACAAAGTACAAAAATAGAAACATCAAATTGCAATGATGACATAACACGTTTAGAAAGTGAATAATAATTTCAATGAACCTCGAGGGATCCTTTAAGCTGATCGCCTGCCAACACATGGGGCAATGAGAGCTTCTCTGACACCTACAGCCATTACTTTATTACTGTGTGTAATATCAAATTTGAAGAGAGAAAAATAGACACAAAAAAGGTAGTGTGGGGAATATAGCTTTTCAACACTGACATATTACTTGAAATTCAGTCAGAAAACTGACAAGAAATGCACGTTCATAGAGATTAACTCCCTTTAACGGCTCATTTGGTTGCCGTAAATTGAAGTTTCATGGCATGATATAATTCGTGGAATTGATAAACATGAAACTACAACAACAATTCATATGTTTGGTCGGCATACCAAAATTCATTGAATGTTAAATCCATAGTTTAAAGTATCGGCCGATACCGATCCGATACGGCCGATACCGATACGGTTTGGCATGTCCCGATCCGATACCGACCGAAACCCGATACTGACCGATACCGACATTGGAAGTCTCTTTTCCGATCAATTTGGCAAAGAAAATTGAACGAAAAAGACAAATCAACAAGGATTTGAAGCATAATAAGGTTGTAAAAGCATATAAAAGAAGAAAATTGATCTATCGCATGAAAACAATCGGTAAGGGTAACTACTATTTTATTTAATTTCAAAACTACTAAGAAATAACACTGAAAATACTTAAAATTATGCCTAAATGTATAAAATATATTTTTAAAATGGTAATAATTTATTAATAATTATTTGTTTTCCGATACCAAAATTTTGATACTACGATCCGAAACCGTCGATACTACCGATATCGCCAATATCGATACTCATAGGAATGGTCCGATACCGATTCCGGTACCGCGAACCTTGGTTAAATCCAAATACTTCCATGTGCTTGGTTGGCTTCAATTGTGAATGCAATGAATCACCTTTCCTTCCAGTTTGAGAAAATATTACCTCTTATGTTAGTGCCTAAATATCCTCCTTGATTGCTTGAGCTTAAACTGCATGACCAAAAAGGTACACCTACACGACAATTGGCCATATAGTTTTTTGTGGCATAAATCTCTTACTCATAGCGGTATTTGCTCTACATGGATAGAAATTCAGCACCAGCCTGTCATTAAAATTCATCAATTATGGAATTTTCATGCTCCACGGCACTCTCGTACAACATGCCAACCCATTACAATGGGAGAAGGCTTGGATGATGACTATAACACTATTAAAATGTTGTTAATCAGCGATGACAGTATGGCGACGGACAACATCGATCACCCATTAATGACGGCTATATGATGGCTAAACGACCAACTTTAGGTATTTAGGATTTTAATTACGAAGGAGTCACTGGGTTGTCAGCGACGACAGTATGGCGACGGACAACATCGATCACCCATTAATGACGGCTATATGATGGCTAAACGACCAACTTTAGGTATTTAGGATTTTAATTACGAAGGAGTCACTGGGTTGTCGTCAAGACGTCACCAGTTTACAAAGGAAAACTATGCTACGGCCCAGCAACGCATGGTCACTATTATATTTTATTTGACGAAAATTGCATGTTCATCTAGGGGTGAGTATTCGGTTTATTCGGTTCCAACCGAACCGAATAACCGAAAACCGAATTCGACCGAAACCGAATAAGCAAAACCGAAACCGAACCGAATTGGTCAATAACCGAACCGAACCGAACCGAATTAAATCGGTTCGGTTTTCGGTTTATTCGGTTTATTCGATTTTTTGGTTTATTTGTGTTTTTTTTGTTAATATATATAATAACTAAATATACCTAGATATATTTATTATATACATATAGTATATACCTCTATATATATATATACCTATAGTATATATCTATATATTTAGTATATACCTATAATTAATATATATATATATATATATATATATATATATATATATGAAAACTAAAATTTCTTATTCGGTTTTCGGTTTTGGACCGAAACCGAAACCCAAAACCGAAACCGAAACCGAATAAGAAAATTTAGTATTTTCAAAACCGAAACCGAACCGATTTTTTTCAAAACCGAACCGAATCTCTTATTCGGTTCGGTTCGGTTCGGTTTTCGGTTCAAAACCGAATAATGCTCACCCCTATGTTCATCATCTAGTATTGTGCCTAACTATAAAAAAAAGCCTGATCGAAAATGAAATTCCACTCCTCTTTTCGCCTCTCTCTCATCTCTCTTTCTCGATCGGCTCTCGGCCTCCAAAGTCCCCCCTCTCAGCCTCCGATGTGCCCCCTCTCGTCTCCGGCGTGCCCCCTCTCGGCTCCTCATCCTCATCCTACTCCGTGCCCACTGTAAGTTCTCGATCTCTCGATATTGACATTTGGACACGGTCTCAGGTTTTGTTGTGGACACTCCTGGGTCGAACCCGGATAGGACACGACACGTGTATGTGTGGGTTGGGGGGAGATGGAAAATATAGGATTCTCTAATGAGTCGAGCTAGAACATATAATGTTTGTCTTGTGATCTTGCAATCAACAGACTTCTTTGAACTTTTTGTCCCCAGGAACAATTCCTAATAGCTCACAAGGAAGTTCTCAACACGGATCATATCGATATTATCTACACTCTATGACAGCTATTAATTTTATCACTATATATACATTCTAACTGCAAAGTAATAGTTACAGCGAAGCCAGTGGCCGAAACTGCTCGCAGCTTGCTTGGGTGAATAGGATGATTGGCAGATATTTGTGGGATACTGTCCTATTCAATAGAATGAAATTTTGGACTACTCAGTCATATAAGAGTCTCGTGTCTGAGAAAATGATCAACTGTAAAATTTAAGTTTGTGTAACATTTTTATAGGATGAATGAATTTCAAATCCAAACATTGTTACTGTCAGTACCTAGTGCCCTTCAACTGGTCTATCTGCTAGATGTAATTGACTAGAGTTTGACAGTTTTCTCTAATACTATAAATGTAATATACTAACTCTATTTCTTTTTATCTCTAAGTGTATTTAGAGATGAAATGAAAATGAGAAGACCTAATATTAATGAGGAGGAACTCCAAAAAGAGGTCGATAGTAACTTTATGTCCCGGTTTAGCAAATATGTAAGCAACTGAGATAACATGTTAAATATACTGCTGTTGTAAGATTTATGTAGATGTCGCTACTAACATGTCTACTATCGATGTGTGATTACAGATTTTTTTGCCTGTAACTACATTCGTAAATGAGAGCCTTCGTTATTTGGCATTGGAACCGATTAAAGAAGCAAGGACTTGGCCCGACTATGTCATTCATGGCTTCAAGTTTAAAGCAACTCAGAATCCTATAAATACTGAATTTCTTGCTGACGTCTTGAATACAAAGAATTTCGGTGTTTGTGTAAGAGGGACCATTTACGATGACGAACTAGACTTTGACTATTATGGTGTGCTTCGAGATATTGTAGAATTGTAATACCCCGTCCCATATGACATGAATATGGTGATGTTCAAATGTGATTGGTTCGACACAATACCAAATCAAGAATAGAAAATTAATAAATATTTTGGATTTGTCGATATAAATTATCGAAGGAGTTATAAAGGGTCCGATTCTTTAGTGATAGCAAGTCAAGTTGTTCAAGTCTACAATACAAATTATCCAAGGCGTCGTAGATATCGATTTGACTGGTGGATGGTATGTAAGACTAAAGCTAGCAACGCTTGGGTCAACAGTCAGAAGATGATGTCGTGGATAATATGGAGGTTGAAGCTATTGTCGAGGAAAACGGAGGCGATGAAGAGGTTGATATACAAGCCTTAGCTCACAACCAGATAATTGGCCTTGTCCACGACCAGAAAGATGTCTCTGGAGAAGAAGAAGTTGATGATGACGATGTCGAGGATGAAGAAGATGACGATTAGGGGTACCTATGTTGTTTGGCAATGTAGCTAGAGATGAGGTTTAATTTTGTGGCTCAATCGTTGTTTGGATATACGTATATTTCTTAGATGCTTAGTCTATGATACATATTGTTTTTTATGATTAAATTTGTTGTTCAGTTTTCATAGTTGTTTTGGATATACTTATATTTCTTCATTGTTTTGTCTTCTCGTGATCTTATTTCTTAGCTGCTCAATGGTACATACTATTTTTGTAGTTCTATTTCTTAGTTGTCTATTATACATATTATTATATATATGAATATCATAGATGGTTGGTGGTGTTCGCGCGGTCGTGGTCGGATACCGGATAATGATGCTATATTATTCAGGGACACGTCCACTCGATCACGAGACCCCTCCACCCCCTCGTTGGCCCGAGACACATCCACTCCGCCTTCGACCCTAGGCACCTCCACTCCGCCATTTGTCCCATATACCACCACTCCAGCACCGACAACCATACCCACCCCCATCTTCAGTAGGAGATCTCGTCGCCACCCTATCCTCGACAGGAGATCCCCCCCAACACCCCATCGTCTGTTCGTCCACCAGATACTCCGGCAGCTACAGGATGGATCTCGAAATATCCTGACTTAGAGTACAATACTAATAGTCGGTATATTTGTCGACCGGATGATCCTCCGAGACCACCAGAGAGGTCTTTTGGACAATTCAGACAGGAGATTTGGTCCCTTACCTACCAACGAGCTATAAATAATTGTAGTATAGCAGTTAATGTCATTTCATGTTTTATTTCTTTATTCAATGAGATAATTATTTGTTATGCATAATTTTGTAGGTCTTTTCCTACTGCTACCCTGACACTTGGGGTAATCATTAGGGAGAACTTCCATGGCCCTTACATTAACTTCTCCCAGGTGCCGACGGAGAAGATATATATGACTTGATTAGATGAAGATATATTTAAAATTTTACGTCATTTCATTTATTAATTGTTTGTTTATCTATTTATATTAATTATTATTTGAATTTGTATGTCAAAAAACCTACTGGTGGCCCGAGCATTGCGATAAGACAATCAGGAAGACCAATTGGGGTGCCTGTAGCAAAAAGATATGGGATGCGAAGGATGATTTGAAGAGAACGATGACTACTGGAAAGGGCAAGAAAGCCTGGATCCGAGACTATTTTTGGGAGGAAATGCATAGCTAGCTCGAGACTCTAGCATCCAAGAAGAGGTCCGAGCAAGCGAAGATGACACGATCATGTGCGGGTCTGCATACGGGTGGATCGATCCCCACCGCGATGCACCATCGATACTTGGCTCAAAGTATTTAAATACTTTCACTATATAGTTTAATCACATTACTTATCAAACTAATACGTTTTATTAATGTTTCTTATACATGCAGAGAAGCTTGCGAAGGAGGGGGAGATCCCTCATTTCGTCAATGTTTTGAGTAAATACACAAACGAAGGAAGGTACGTAGACGAGAAGGCGAGCAAGACAAGGTGCAAGTATTAGAATTTATATTATAAGTTAGAATAACATTATTAGAATTTATATTATAAGTTAGAATATTTGAAACAATGTAGATTAGTTTTAACACATTAAGATATTAAGCACGTGTAGTTGTACATGTTGTGTTCTAGTCTCTACAGACTGAGATAGCTACTCCAGCCACTCAAGATGGGGTGGTCGAGACTGTCGCGGAGTCTTCACCCACAACCACGGTCGCTCCTACACCCTTTAAAACCAACGACCTTTGGATAAAGGCCGCTAGCGGGAGAGGGAAGGGCGAACGCGTCTACGGCGCCAGCTACTTGGCGACACAGATATCGATCATCTCAAGACCTTCGGATGTCGCCGCACAGATGATGCAGCTTGTTACGGTGATGACCACCTTGCTGGCCAACATGGTGGTGGCGGTGATGCAGGAGTTTATTAGCATCATTCAGGTCACCATTGGGGTCTCAACGATTTCACTTGCTAACAGTGATGTCCCAGACAATCGTGCCGCCACTATGTCAGATAGTGTCGGTCCCTCTGTTTCTCTTGTTGCTACCTATATTCCTCCCGGTGCCCTTGTCGTATCTCCTGACGTTTTAGCGAGTCTCCTAAGTTTAGTTTCGCCAGAGGCGTTGAGTTCACTACCACCAGACGTCAGTTCCTCCGCATGTCCTAAGTCGCTACTCGGCCATAGACCACAACCATAGACCACGACAAGACGAGTGATGTTTATATTTTTCAATGTTGTAAAAAGCGCTAGGCGGACTCGGTGCGGCGGAGGTCCGCCTAGCGCCTAGCCCGCCTAGGCGGCGCCTAGGCGCCGCCTAGGCAGCCGCCTAGAAAAAAAAAATTTTGAAATTTTTGAAATTTTGAATTTTGAATTTTGAAATTTGAAATTTCAATGTTCTAAAATCCAAATACTATCTTAAAACCCAAACAAATATCCAAAATACAACTAAGAATAAACAAAATCAAAAAAAAAATCAAAAAATTCAAAAAACCCGCCGCCTAGGGACGCCTAGGCCCGCCTAGGGCCCGCCTAGCCCACCGCCTAGGGGGTTTTCGGTGCGGTGGGCGGGCGCCTAGCGCCTAGGCGGCGCCTAGGCGGACGCCTAGCGCCTAGGCGGCGCCTAGGCGGGCGCCTAGGCCGATTTTTAGAACACTGATATTTTTAAGGATTGTATTTGTTGTGATTTATTATGGATGTACATATGGATATACTTGTTGACTTATTGGATGTACTTATTAATTGTATGATTTATTTTACTGGAGTTGGATATATGTAAATATTAACTGGATTTTTTTCTATGGATTGTTTGTATGTGAGATTTGTTGACTGTATTCTATTCTATTATGTTGTGTATTGTGGGTTTCCAACGTGCGTTTTGTGTCGCTGAAGGTCCGATTGGATGGGGTTCTACGACGAATTGTGTTGGGTGGTTGATATATTGTGATTGACACATTATATAGTGCGTATATGTTGTGTGTTGTAATTCAAAATATATTTTTTAAGTTCTGTAGAGCTTAGCGACGGCTAAGCAGCAATCTGGCATCGGACAACGACGCTTATGCAGCGCCTAGACAACATATATAGCCATCGCTAACTTGAGAATTCTCAGGTGAGCGATGTACTATGACGCACTTGCGACACATCTAACAGGCACCAAGTCGTCGCTCAAGTATCAGAAATTAATTTCAATACCGAAAACTAATAGTCATCGCCGGTACTCGCCAACTAGATGCCAGATGTGACACTTAGCCGTCGCTAACCAGTTGTTCATCTAGTGGAGAGTTGGCCGCTAGTGCGTCGCTGAGTCGACGCCAAACGAGTCCATCGCTAGTTTGACAAGAAGTTGTCGCAAAGTTATGCGCCGCCACGTAGTCGAAAGGTCATCGAAGGTTCGACTGATCGACGACGGAAGAATGATAGCGACGGACCATTCACCAACACGCCCATAATCTGCCCTATATCCGTCGCCAAGACACTGCTAATGGTACTTACCGACATCTCAACGACGGATCCGTCCGTCACTAAAGCCTAAAGCCTGTATTTTTGTAGTGTGATGTTAGTGTGTAAACAAACTTTACTTGGGTACAAGTACTTGAGAGTTGAGAGGTAAAGTTGTCGGCCACAAGTTAGTCTCATTTACCGATTCCAATTCTTTCTTTTTTTTTTGGGCATACAAAAGTAGGAATTCAGATTTCTGAGAGGCAGTTCCTAAATTCATATGAACTATAACTGTTAGACTAACCAAACATGCTTTCATAGTGGACAGCCCAGGAAATGTCCCACTATTAGCATTCCGGAAGGTTCAGCTATAGAATTATACATATTGCTTAAACATTGCCGAAGAAACAATTTGATGAACCTTCATTTTATATAGCATAAAAAATAACCATTAGCCAACAAATGCTAAATCCTGATCATACATAATTATTTCTAAAGAAATGTGCTTATTAGTTATTAATAGTTAGATGCATCGATGATGCATCATGTCATAGCGAATCAAGCAATTTATATTTTTATAAAAGAGGGAAATCTCAATTACGCAGACCAAAACTCTATCCAGCTAATAAGATTGAGGAAGCACGACAAATGTGACATTTTTATAGGTGGTAAAATCTGATATTCAAGTTTAGTTCTAAGTCACGTGTCAGAATTATGATTTAGGGAAGAACTAGTGTTTAATATTTTAGTAGTCTTAGTTTCAATAACTTTATTTAAGTAAACAAAATGAAAAAATAGAAAAAATGTAAACTAAATCATAACTAATAAAGTATATACATCATGAAAAACTAACTTAATAACTCATATGTAGGATCAAATTCACATGTAAAAATAGCCAAGTTCTCCTCATAGTTAGTTCTAGACAGTGTTCTAAATGGCGGCCGCCTAGGCTGCCTAGGCGGTCTCTCTCCGCACCGTTTTTCGGTAGGCGGTGGAGTAGACGGTCAACAGAGGTTGGCGGCATAGGCTGAGGTGAGGCGGCATAAGCGGGCGCCTAGGCGGAGCAATACCTAACAAGATATTTTGGCCAAAAAGATTTTGTAAGCATTATGGACCTATGGTTCACTTTTACAAAATTAAAACTTATAAATCTTCGTTCTACAACTTAGTTATGCATGGAACACCCTTAAAATATGCATATTATGCAAAAAAAAAATAGTAAAATAGTAAAAAAAAATGTTCAAAATGTATCGACCGCCTAGGCGGTAGGCGGACTCTCTCCACCGCGCACCCGCCTACCGCCGTTTAGAACCTTGGTTCTAGATCACTCAAAGGTACGATTTTCGCCTAGGAAGTATCAAATCTCAATAAGTGGTGTTATTTCAGTGTAATATCGGCGCCCTCTCATACAAAATAGACACTTAAAATCGACTAGGGTACAACAAACCCAATGCCGGATCCATGACACCATGTCCAAATCTGTCATATCTAACTCGTATCCATGTAATATGGTCTTGGGAACTTCTTGGTTTTGATAGGTTTGGTAGTCTTAGTTTCAAAGAATCTAAAACCTATAAAGAATATGAAAACAAAAAAATAAGAAATAATAATCTTACTACATTTTTAGACTTCAGATTTTTCTGATAACTGTTGAGGGAGGGGTGTGTATAGTGCACACACAAGAAAATAATTCTGGGCATCGCATGGTAATATAATGTAATCTTCCAAATTTTAGTTTTTGCATTATAAACCAGTACCTGTGGTTGAAACTAATAACCATAACTTTGGTCGTTAGGGTCTGTGATTTGAATCCTACACCAATTTAAGTTATCATGTCAACGAATTAGTTGAGAACACAAATCCTGCTAGACTTTGTACTTGCATCATCTAAATTTTAAATTAATTTGGATAAAGTTAGAATCATGCAACCAGTATCTATTTTAGATATAGATTTAGGAAGAGTATAAAATTTCAAATTTAATTTTTCCAGTTTCAGAATTTGATAAAATAGATTTATGCAGAATATTTTATTTAATTACAGATTAAGCTTTATAATTTTTTCAGAATTTGATAAAATAGATTTATGCAGAATATTTTATTTAATTACAGATTAAGCTTTATAATTTGTGACGTTGCAGAAGATGGTACAAGTCAATCCTCTCCAAGATTGCTCTCTAAATTCAGAAGCAAAAAAAAATCTCGATAATTGTGGAGGTCCAAGAGTACATTCGCTTATATATAGCATGCATTTAGCATTCCTTCTTTCTGCTGAACCAGGCCACCACACCACTACACAGTAAACCCAATTGTCGGTATCAGACTATCAGGAAGCAATTATGAGCTCAAATATCAATAGTCATCGCTCATTAATAACAGACACATCATATATCGAACATCTCCATGGCAATAACTCCCAGTTTAAATACACTTGGTATTTGTTAAGAAATCAAAAATGATTTTATAAGAACTAAAGCGAAAAAAATTCAAGAAAAAGATCGAAGTTTGTTGGCAAAAAATTCTTCAACCGAGTAGGATGTAAAATAAAAAAAATCCAGATTCCCAAGATCTTGAGTCTCAAAAACTATGGGGTCCCAATGTGGTGCCAAGGAGGCAACTCCTATATGGGATTGACCAAGCATATCATCAACATCAGTGGTATTGAAGAAATTATATGTGTTACGAACTTCTAGAGTCTCAATGTGGCGCCAAGGTGGCACCTCATTTGATGCATATTGTGCATAGTCAACTTCCAAGTCTAGGTAAATAACCATCATAATAAAAAAAAAATATTTGAGCAACACAATAAGAAAATGGCTTTATGTCAAATATAGATTGAATAAATTTTTAGTAAGGTTCGCAGTAGCGATATCGAAACTTCCTACGAGTATCGATATCGACGGTATCAACGTTTTGGATACTTTGGATTTTTTGGAACTGGAAAACAAATAATTATTAATAAACTATTAAATTTAGAAAGAAAAATATTTTACACATTTAGGCATAATTTTATGTATTGCTTCTTAGTAGTTAGTAATCACCATCGTTGATTGGTTTACCTGCGATAAATAAAAAAAATTCGTTCACACACTTTTACAAGCTTGCTATGCTTTTATACCCTTGTTCGTTGGTCTTTTTTGTTTAATTTTCTCTGCCGAATTGAATGAAAAAGAATCGATATCGGTCAGTATCGGTAGAAGTCGGTATTGGATCGGGACATGCCAAATCATGTCGGTATCGACCGTATCGTGTCGGAATCGAACGATACTGCAAACTATAGGTTTTATAGCATATGGTCATCTCATGCTCATAGCAACCATTAGATAGAAATTCGGTACCGACGTAGAGGGTTGCCTTTGTTGGAAACGCGGTGAGACCTGAACCGAAGTTAATCCATTAGGTATGATATTGGATTTGGCTCATATCACTTAAATGAAAAATCACTAGGCTCCTTATTCGGACCACCATGGAGAAGTTCCAACTTAGGAGCGAACACGTATAATCCCTCCAACCTTTAGTCATGGCTCGGACCACCTTACATAGATGCTCCACCTAGGAGCCAACATGGGAGGAGTAAAGTTGATTCTGATTTTACGTATCATTCACTCGTTGACACAATCTGTCCCAAAGCAACTTGGGCATTCAATCCAACCCGACATATAACGTTGGGCTATGATACCACCACTTGTTGGCAACGTGATAAAATCCAAATCAGAGTTGATCTATGATGTATGACATTGGAATTAGTCCATATGACTTTAAAATATTCCATTTATATCGTTACCAAACTTGTGAATGTTGAGACCCAATATGCCTTCTGGTCGACAACCGATCATAAAAACTATGTCAAATATCATAACCAGTCAGTAGATAAGATTACCAGGAAAATGAATTGATCAATTCTAAACTATCATTTTCCTAGTAAATTGCCATAAATTCTCCTTCATACTAGAGAGAGAGAAAATACAGCAAAATCCCGATGATAACAGAACAACACATAAAAACACTGGTCTGAAAGTAGTCCTGAAATTACCATTCAAGAATGCACTGGAAATGGAACTCGTGCCTGCAGCACGTCACCTACAACAAAATATAAATCGATACTACATCAAAGCACACATAAATAGAAGAACACGTAACCTATCGCGAAAGCTATATATATATATATATATATATATATATATATATATATATATATATACCGACCGTGGAAGGATCCTGCTCTGTGAAGGCCTCGAGACAAATGCTGCAGGAGTCGTCGCACGAGTCCTGGATCCCCCCTGCCACGAAGGCCGCCGCCGACGAAAGGTGGCTCTCCATCTTCGCGGTCTCCTCCATTTCCAAACCCTAAAAACAAAGAGAAAACAAATGAACAAAATCAACGAAATTTAGGTCAAAAAAGAAGGAAATCGCAGCAGAGATCGAACATCATCACCTCCTCTCGATCGATCGAGCTAAGATTAGGGTCTGACAATGGAGAGACCGGTGGCTTTATAGCTGGATATCATAAAGATTAGGGCGGCGACTCTCTCTATCCCTCCCCCTTCCTTTCCTTCTCTGCTTGAGGTTGTTTCGATAATGGAGTAATTAGGGGGTTAATTATTGTTTACGACGGACCCTGACAGGTGGGCCCGCCTGTCCGGCTTGTGGAGGAGAGAAAGTAATATATATAGTTGGGGGGAGAGAGAGAGAGAGAGGTTGGAGTAGTTTGCTATCCATTTCCCACCACTCGTTATAATTCCCTCTTACTAATGATTATTTACTAAGATATTATGATATTATGTTACAATACCTACGTTGCAATAAAAAAAGTTATCTACTTGCAACAAAAAGGGATATCGTCGTTAGCACTCATAAAATGTTATCTTACACTTTTATTAATTTTCTAACAGTCAAATTTTAAATTTGTCCCTATATTAATACTAGTGGCACTTCTAAAATTTATCATGCATTCCTCCCTCCATACATGCACAAATTAATTTTATATTTAATGCATGGGTATACTTTGAATTAGAATGTTAGAAAATAAAAGAGGAGTGGAGGATGACATTTTATGAGTATCAATAACAGTACCCTAAAAAAAGAAATATTTTAGCAAATTTTTCATTCAAAATATGAAACTAACATGTACCTCCATTTTCTTTTAAATAACAAATGTCCCTGTTTTTGTGTAAATCAGTCAAATTTTGATTAAATAGTGGAGATATATCTTAAAATATTATCTGTTCCATACAAATAAATTGGAGCATTTGCTTGAGATATATACTAGTTTTAATTTTTTAAATAGAATATTTGCTAAAATATTCCTTAATAAAGTTACCAATGTTACACTCATGATGTTCTAAAAATAATAGTTCAATATATTTTATATATAATATCTACCATTTATATACTATATAATATGAAAGTCCAAGCTTTTTCGAACAAAATTTGGTTCCAAATATATCCTTACATATATACTATATAAATGCTTCATTAATTTTAGTAAAGACAACGGGATAATTGTAAAAGTTGTTTCTATATAGTATTGAAGACAGCTATAAAATAAAGAATTAAAACGATTGTCTTTTACTCTTCTAATAGTAATATAAAATAATATAATCATCTATACTGCAAGAATCATATAAATGGAATGAAACTCATTATTCTCTATTACACATATATTCTCTATTACAACATCCAACTATTGAACTATATATCACGTCCAAAAGTTTGCGTCCCATCGAGACGAATTTGTGTAACCCTTCACGGATCGAAATTATATGGAAAGCTTCCAGAATATTCTAAAAGATGGTGGAATCCTCCAGAAGGCTCGAGAATATTCCAGAAAACTCAAGATCTTTCCAGAAGGTCCAAAATATTCTCGATGGCCCATGATCTTTCTAGATAGACTAGAAGCTACTTTATAATTATCTAGATTTAGAATAATTCCTAAAATATTATATTTTAAGAAGTTTCTTGTAAGCCCTATGGACACTAAAATAAATGGGAGGCTCATTTGCTCCTTACAATCCAAAATTATAATCGCTTTCTAGTAAAGTGAAGTTTTAGTCTTCCAATCTCTCTATCTTTTTCTCCACATTATTCTCATTTATGTCTTAGCGATCTAGATAAGCGTTTGGGGGAAGGCTACCACGGGACTTCGAGTAGGAAGCATGTGCGCCATATAGGTCAAAGTGTAGCCTAAAACACTAAATCCGTGATAAGTGGTATTAGAGCGAAGATCGGTTGGTGCCATGTCGACATCCAAAAACGTCCAAGAGGGACCCACGTCGTCTAAGGAGGGGCACGCCAAGACCCACAATAGGGACAAGAGCAAGGAGTTTACGGTAGAGCGTAGCCTTGCCGATCTTGCCGAACGCGTTGGAGTCTTGGAGATCGGTTTGAGGGACATGGAGATACGCATGGGCTCCGTGGAGCAAAGTAACACAAGACTATAACAATTCAATAATGGGTTGGATAGTGACGTCACTTCATCCATGGTAATCTTTCGGGAGCAATTCCAAGTGATCTGATCCGCACATGAGGAGGAGCTCAAGGGGCATCATACGTAGATTGAGGACTTGCATAGGAAGGTCCAAGGCTACGAGGAGCTAAAGACCGTAGCCGAGTGTTACGGAGAACCCAAGACAAAAGTTGCCATATTGGAGAAGGCTATTGCGAACAGAGAACCTTCGAGTAGGGAGGCACCGAAGAGAAAGAAGATCCCCGAGCCAAAATCATTCAACAGGGAGCGGGATGCCAAAAAAGTTAAGAACTTCTTATGGATCATGGAGCGATACTTCACGGCGTTGCACATCGATAATGAGGCCAAGAAGGTGGGCATCGCTTCACTCTATCTCACCGAAGATGCTATGTTGTGGTGGCATCGAAGATGCATGGAAGTCGAGAAGGATTTGTGCTCGATAGAGACTTGGGAGGATCTCAAGAAGGAGATCAAGTCTCAGTTCTATCTGAAGAATGTTGGATTTGTAGCGAGATGGAGCTTGTAGCAACTCAAGCACACATGGGCGATCGAAGAGTACGTTGCGGAGTTTACCGCTTGATTCTCATGATATCTAACATGGGCGAGGAGGATCGCTTATTCTTCTTCCTTGATAGACTTCAACCATAGGCGGCTTGAGAATTGCAATGACAGTGGGTACAAATCTGGAACACCGTCGTTGTGAGACTAGTCTCAATGTATCGGTATTTATATACGGATACGTATTTTGTACTGTATTTTGTATTTTCTTGATTTTCGGAATGCTTTTTAAATTTTTCCAACTTATAGATTTCTTCTTGACCGGTGTATCGCCAGTGTACCATTGTATGCCAATGGCATGTCTGTCACTCTCATTTTCTGTTATACGTATTTTCAGTATACGTGTACGGGATTCTGACATTTGTCAAGTGACTCGTATTTTGACTTATCTTTGTTAGCCTTGCTTTGGTTTAATTTTGACTTGGTTTAATTTGGTTTGGTTCACTTTGGTTTGGCTTGGTTTGGTTTAGTTGGTTTGAGATGAGATAGTTTTGTATAAAAACCCAAACCTCTCTCTCTCTCTCCTTCATTTATTTCATTCTCTTCATCCTCTTCCTTTTCATTTTCTCCTCCAACCTAAGGCAAGAACATCTTGCCAAATGTTGGACAAATATTATTTTGTTTGTTCTAAACTCTTCCTTACATAATTATAAGTCTCTTTAATACTTAGCATTTTTTATTTTGGTGGATAATTTTTTGTAGATCTAAGTTTACTCAAATCTTGGTTTTCTTGGGTTTTGATATATCAAACTTCATTATTTTCAAGTTTTGATTGTTCCATGTTGTAGATAATTTGATTTTACTCAAAATGGACCTTTGAAAACCTGGATTTCGATTTGTTTTGAGTGATTTATGAACTTATGAAGTTCATGGGTTCCATGAACACATGTTCTCCGATTGGGGAAGAAGAACAGTGTTGGGCGCATAGCATTTCCATGTGCCCACAGCAGTCTTCCTTTGGGCACATAGCCATTTTTATCGCCCAAGGCCCCCAGGTTCCTGTGTTTAGGCGCATGACCCTTTGCACATAGCCCTGGGCGCATAGCCTTTATATGCGTCCAAGTACACCCTGTTCCCCCTTCGCTTGGGCGCATAGCCCTGATTATGCGCCCACTTGCCTAGGAAGATAGTCTCCTGGCCTTCTTCCAAGTACACCTTGTCCCCATCATGTGGGCGCATGACCCTAGGCGCATGCCTTCCCTAACACTTAACTCTCCATGATACGACTAGCCATAGGCGCATAGTCCAGGGCGCATGCTCTTCTAGGCGCATGCCATGCTCTTAGGCGCATGCTAACCTGGGCGCATACACCTCTATGCGCATGGCTTCATAGGCGCATGCCATCCCTTGTGCGCATACCATCTCTTGGGTGCATGATCTCCTGGGCGCATGCTGCCCCTGGGCGCATGCTACCCTGGGCGCATGCAGCCCCTGGACGCATATTGTCCCCGGGCGCATGCTAACTATGGCACCCCTTTTGACCCCTTGTGTCGTTTCTTGGCAGGACGATTCTTGTCACTTTTATCCATGCTCGTTCCCATGGTCCTTAGTGTAAGGTTATAGATCTTTGTCTTGGCTTCAAGAATCTTCTTATTTTACTTCAATTGGAGTTCATATGCGATCGATGATTTAAATCATAGTTTTGACCTTTTGGCATGTTTTCTGTACTTGACATTTTGTGGTTTTCTTCGACTACAATGAATTTCCTTAACATGATTAGATGATTTCGTACAATTAGAGAATAATTGTCCCCCCTTATATTCTTAACACTAGCACAGATTCAATTATTGTTTATGTCAAGTGATACTTTTATTTATTCCTTTTCCCATGCCATGATACGTCTTTTATCTAATTTTTACATGCGATCCTTATTGTCATGTTTGCTTATTCTTAGATAGTGGTCCGTCGGGGTGTACTTATGATTTATGTCTCTTCTTTGCTTAATCTAGATAGTGTCCCGTCGGGTGCACTCATGATTTATGTCTCTTCTTCGCTTAATCATGATAGTAGCCCGTAGAGGCGTACTCTTGACAAGTATTTATTTTCTTTGCCTTACATGATAGTGGCCCGTAGAGGTGCACTCTTGACAAGTACTCCTTACATGACAAGTAAACCTAAGCATGAAATGCTTAATCAAGATATTGTTGCGACGGCTATTTCTCCTTGCTAATGTAACTCTTTTGGACACCGTGGTTAAATTCTTTGTGTATGCGTGCACAAGCTATATGTCTCGTCTTACATCATGTCTAGGATATGGATTCTTGATTACCACGGTCAGGGATTCATACTGAATCTGATTAGGATAACGACTAGATTGATCAAGTAGCTCATAAAGAGATTTTTCAGTTACATGCAATCCCGTTATCTGGATGCTTTAATTGGACTTGTAGCCTGCCGACGAGTAGGGCGCATTTTTAGCACACTGTCATGTGTTGCACCACAAAGTCACCTAATACAACTCTCTCAACTTGCAGAAGGATAACTCGAATAGTCTGCAGAGCTTGCGACTGCTGGAACATCTTATTGCATCTTGTAGTAATTAGGCTTGTGATAACCCTAGTTAGTTAAAGTATCAAGTCATACTCATTGCTTGGTCGTGATTGATGGATGGAGTCAGTCCAGTCTAGTTCTGTCTAGGCAGTGTCCGTATGTTTATTTTAGTACATTATTGTTTGTCTTACTTTTGTTGATGAATGATCGGAGGCTAAGTTCTGTTCAGGAGAAGGGTTACAACCCCGGTCCTTGTTTGGTTTACGGGTTGTAACTTGGCTTCCGGAATAGCTCCTAAGTCATCTTATCATTTGTCGTCCTATTCAGTACTCACATGTTCTACATGATCTTATGCTAAACATTGATTGGAGATTAAGTTATGTTCAGGAGAAGGGTTACAATCCCGATCCTTGTTTGGTTTACGGGTTGTAACTTGACTTCCGGGATAGCTCCTAAGTCATCCTATCATTGTCGTTCTATATGGTTCCCACATGCTCACATGTTCAGTTATCTCACAAGCTTTACGTGATCCCTATGCTAAGTCAACATGCTCTCATGACCCGGCTGGCTCACATGTATATATGATCAATTGATTTTACATATTCTCAAGCTTCCGTTTACTTAACATGACTACATTGTACATTATGTCACGTATTAATTACCTTACATCACATAATGCTTTACTTATTGTCTTTTCTATTCTCGGGATAAGTGCATTGGTAGTGCACGAGTCATGATTCACATCTACTTATTACTTTTCCTAACCATTGCTATGTTAGCTATTGCTGGTTTTAGTCCATAGTTTGGCTTCCTTTCTGGTACTTGCTATTTGGGGTCTGACCCCACTGGTTTTGTTTGGCCATATCTGATAGAGGAGCCCAAGGGATCTTCTGTACCATATACTCGACGGTGACCACCCGGAGCACCAGAGTACCTGAGTGTGTTTCTTGTTTCATTCTCCTACTTGATATGTACATTATTCTTTTGTGGCATTTAGCCTCCGAGTACGTGTTTAGCTCGTATTTTGGTTCTTGATATTTAGCCTATGGGCATAAATATAATGTGCGTATTCTAGACTATAGCTAGAGCTTATCATGTATGACTATTGCTTTTGCTAGTTCTTCATTTTGTATTACTAGCTTCATGATCATCCATGTATATATGGTTTGGGACGCTTTACTATTGTATGTCTGATGATCATACTTCTTATTCTTTGTATAATTGCCTGTGATTGAGATACCTAGGATTGCTTGACCTAGGATCGACTGTTGGCTTATAGAAGTAACCCCCATGTCTTGACAGCTTATACGTGATTTCAGAGTACTGGTGTACTTTGGTATTACGTAGCTGGTCTTGTCCGTCCTCACTTGCTAGTATTCTGGATCTAAGGCGTGACAGTCGTGGCAGCAGTCCAGAGGCTCATAGAGTACATGTGGGACGACAACGATGCCAAGGCCAAGCAAAAAAACCACCAAGGAGAATGGTGGGAGAGAGCGGGAGGTGTCACGCCCCAGTACTGAAATATGGAGACGTACATAGCCAGCTATCCCATATAAGGTAAGAAAACATCATACGACGATTATGGCTGTTAAGAGACTAGGGGGTGCATGCTACAATCAAGTCTCCTATAGTCTCACAAAGCATCTATATCTCAATCAATCAAAGCAAGAAGTACTAAATAATGATCATATAAGACAAAGTAGTAAGGCATCTCCGATGCTTCATCAAAATGATTCATGAGACTAGCTACACAAAATGATAAGTTAGTACCGAGAGTCAATAGTACATAACCATAGTCAGCTGTAGTCTGATTTAGTTATAATTATGTAAGGAAACTAGATGTCCAGAACATTCGGCGAACAGGTGCCGATGGCTAAATGCCAAGTATAAAATAGAAGATAACAGAGTGGTGAAGAAGGAACCCATTCATGGTCCCCGGTGCCCTGCTCCTAGTGTGCACCATTGCTCAGTAGAAGGCTGGATCCTCAGGCTCTGCTACAAAATATGGCAAACAAAACCAGCAGGGTCAAGCTCCGAATATAAAGTACCACAAGGGAGCACATAATGAATAAGACAAAACACAAGCAATAAAAAAAGACCTAGGCCAAGGATTATAGGCTTATATTATATATCGAGACAATACGACACCCTTAAAACCAAACAAGGACAAATGGTGCCGTAATCGTGCCGAGATAGAGTACATCCTATAATCATGGTCAGGTTATATGCTTCTGTGTCACAATTTCGATCCATAGACGGTCGTAGCACAATAGTCCAACCCAACAACCAAATAAGGACATGTGTTGGACCACACACTACGATAGTCCATGTCCTCGTCTACTAACAAAAGGAAACATATTACAAGCAAGTCATTTTATGTCACGACCCGCACCCGGATATACGGGTACGAATACGTAGACGACGCCCAGCCTACGCCGCAGTATCGGCGGTAGAACGCTGTCTAGTACCCAATAAATATACACTACGTCTAGAAGGCCTATAACTATAAATATACTCTAGTCACATCACAACAGCTAGGGAAGATAAGACAAGAAAGATAACTAAAGCACAAGAACAACTAGAAACTACTAGAAGGAATCATAAGACATGAAAATAAAGAAGGAACAACAAGACTAACTAAGGATAACTCCCAGACAACTCACATAGAAGAATAGTGAGATCCACCCCAGCTAGCAACATCATGATGTCCACTAATGGTATAACAACTCCTAAAATATTATCAACGGTATCCTGTCAGAAAAATGAGCAAGTACAAGCACTAACAGCAGTTCCATGTGAATTGACAAATTCTATAAGAGACAGTATAATGAACTACAAGACAAAGATATATGAAGACTTGGGAACCGTTCGGAAGCTGAGTTACAACCCTTAAACCAAACAAGGACCGGGGTTGTAACTCTTCTCCCGAACAGAGCTTAGTCTCCAATCAAGGTACAATATAATGGCATGTAGAACATGTGAGTAATCTGAATATCATAGCATGGTGAGAAAGTACTGAATGTAGAACAGAACATAATATATGATAAGATAAAGTAAATATAAAATGTGCCTCGAATATTATAGCATAATGTGATCGGTATGGGTCAAGATCAGGCTTCCAGCCGACCGGCTACAAGTGCGTGGACTCGGCCCGGCCGGGATGGTAAGCTATGGAGCAAGTAGTAGCACAGGTCAGGCTATACCCATCGTGAGGTGAGGGTATAGCTATGATACAAGTAGTAACTCAAGGTGGGCATTGATCACACTATCTATAATATTCTCCATCCCCGAGTAGTATACGGATCCGGACATAACACGTCATGGCACGAGATTCCCTAAGAAGGTAGCTACTCCTTCTCAGGAATCGGTGTCAATACAAGTACAAGAACAAGATCGAGCAAGTACCAGTATCCCAAGAAAATCTAAGAATGACATCTCATGACAGGAATCCGGTATATACTAGTCCGTGAACTATCGTGACTGGGAATCAAGTAAGACACTACGACTGAATCGGATATAGCAGATATCAAGATAATGAAAACTATCAGTGAATGTACTCGCCTGCGGTCTTGAGCTGTCAATGGGGTCGATGCTCAGAGTGATGCCACTGACCTAAAGATAAGATATATATAAACTAATTAGGGTTCAACAGTGTTAGGCTTGATTCTATAGTATAAGCTACGCAATCTAGGTCAGACTCAGTCAACTAAGTCAAACTAGGCCACAATAAGTCAAACCAAGTTAAACTAGGTCAAACTGGGTCAATGGTTGACTTACAGTTGACTTTTGGTCAACTGGTCAACTCTAGGTCAAAACTAGTCTAAACTAGGTCAAATGTTGACTCTACTTCGACGTTCAGTCAAAGCAGTCAACCATGGTCAAATAGGGTCAAGGATAGTCTCTATAAACATCTACAGGGTCAACACATTCAATTTCAGTGATTGGGAAATCACTGAAATCGATAGATCTTAAAATACCACAAAGGAGAAGGATTATAATAATAGGGTAAAAACCTATAGATGTTGTCGGATGATAAAACTAACATCACCAACGTGTCCATAATGGTCAAATCAGCTAGGATAGCCTGTCCAAAAGTCCAATTTGGACACAGGGGCAAAATGGTAATTTTGGGCCAAAATGATGTCCGCCGTTGGACACACTTTGCACCGAAAAACGTGCCGAAATAAAAGTGCACAAAACCTAACAAATTATATGTCCACGAATCCAGAATGACGATACGAACCCAACGGTATATCCAGAATTGGATTCCGTTGACCCGATCTCAAATTGGTCCGTTGACTAGGACATTGGAAACCGATTTGCACGGAAAAGCGTGTCGGAGCCAATGTCCTCAAAACTCAACAAATTATTTGGCAACGAGTCCAGAATGACGATACGAACTCAACGGTATATCCGTAATTGGATTCCGATGAGCCGAACTCAAAATGACCCGTTGACCCAGAAAGTGGGACCCGCTTTGCACCGAAATGCGTGCCAGGGCTCACGTTCTCCAAATCAAGCAAACTTTATATGAAAACATGCCAGAACGACGCCACGAGTCTACTGGTGGTGTCAGAAATTGAATCCGGAGTCACGGGTTCAAAAATGGAATTTAACTAGTGCAAATTAAAGAATTCGAACGGCCAACTTTGGCGTCGAATTCGACCGACCTAACAAGCTCAAACTGAAATGAAATCTAAAGGGGGCAGGAAGAGGGTTATACCAGCTATGCACCGGAACTGGTGGCACACAAAACGGAGCTGCAACGACGAAGATACGAACCCGCGAAGTCGGCGTCGCGAAACTGTCCAAAAACAGTACAATTAAAATGTCAACTTGGTGGCCGGTTTTGATGTATCAAACGACAAAATTAACGGATGAAAATTGAGAGGGATGAAGGGGTATATACCGAGATTGAGACGGAGCGAAGAAATCACCGATCCAACGGTCGGATCTCCCAAAAAATATGCGCAAAGTTGCTGGTTCGAGCGCGAATTCTGTGTTCCGTTCCCGCGCGCGTCACGGCGGGAACCCGTGCGAAACGCACGAATAGCCCGTTCTTCACGTCGGGGACGACGGAGGCGGCCCGGGGGTGCTCGTCGGGGTCGCCCAGCCTTGGGTGGCCGGCCACGCGGTGGCGCGCGGCCACCCGCCGGCGGCGGCGGCGCTGAACTGCCGGCCAGGGGGCGCGGGGGCTGCTGCCCCTTGCTGCAGCTGCTGCTGCGCTGCACTGCTGCGGCTGCTGCCCGCGGCGGTGCACGTGGCGGAGCGCGTGGTGGCGCAGCCAGGCGGCGGCGGTGGCAGCCCACCAAGGAGGAAGGAGGAGGAGATGAGAAGAGGTGGTGGAGGTGGTGGTTTCATGGTGGTGATGGTGTTGATGGTGTTGATTTTGAAATGGAATGGTGATGGTAGTGTAAATGAATGAAGAAGGATAAGAGAAATATGAAGAAGAAATGATGGAGGGGGTCCTGTCGGCTGAAGGAGAGGGAGTGAGGGGTGGTGTGTGTGGCTAAGGGGAGAGAGAGAGATTAATGTATATAATTGAGTGTGTGTGTATATAATATATATGTAAAGAGTGTGGGATATTTAGAGAGATAGAGAGAGATATTATAGGGAGTAGAGAGAGAATAGAGGGAGGGGGTGCTGCTCGGGTATGGGGGTGCTGATGGGAGAGGGGAGAGAGAAAGTGAGGTGAGAGATATTTAAATATGGAGAGAGAGGGTGAGTGTAATATATATATATATATATATATATATATATATATATATATATATATATATATATATATATATATATATATATATATATATACAAGAGAGAGAATTAGGGATATTTTTAGAGAGAGAGGGTGATATTTTAGAGAGAGGGTGGGGAAGGTCGGCTGATAGTGTAGGGGGGAAATTTCTTGTGTGTGTACATGAATGAGAGGAGAGATATAACACATGTATACATGTAGGTATATATACATAGAGAGAGAAAGAGATAATAATATAAAATAAAAGAATTATATTTTCGAGTAGGCAAAAATGGGAAAACACCAGTGGGGTGTATGGGCAGTCATGACAGGGCCCACACTAAACTGGGTTGGGCGTTGGGCCAAGTTTGGACAAGTTCGGGACCAAGATTTAAATAAAAAATAATAAATTAAATCAATTAATTCATGGATGAATTGGGGGCACAAGAGAGATCAATTTGATAGCGCGCAAGTGGCACGTGCATAGTAGGCTCAAAACAGGCCAGGGCCATATATTGGGTCGACTGGATTGGACCGATGTCGGGCCCGAAAATTAAGTTGGAAGTTAAGTCACGAATTACGACATACGATAAATTGGTCTAAATTGACCCGAAGTTGCGCGAATCAAATGGAGCACAAGGAAACAAGTTCGAGTGGGACACGAAATATCACTGTGAAGATAATCTCGTCTACTACAAACTCCAAGAAGGAAGTTTCCAGAGACTGGCATCCCTGATGCTCTAGAAATCCAAGTCACGGTAAAGAGCATTAAATCAAAATTAATCAAATCGAAATTAATTATATAGAAATGAATTATTGAAAATAATTCATTGGAAATTCGAAAAATAATTCGGGAAATTCAGGGGGCTTACATCCTACCCACCTTATAGAAATTTTGTCCTCGAAATTAAGGTTGTAGTAGGGGTAAAACAAGATAGAAAGTTTTTAGGCAAAAACTTAGGCACGATCATAGAATGACAAGTTTTGCACGATCAAGATAATTAATTTAAAATTGTTCAGGCACGATGAGGGATTTGGCACGATAGAATCATGATACAAACAAAATCATACGTACGTGATTTCAGAAATAAGTCAAGTCATTGGGGCACGATTTAGATATGACAACAAAATCAAAATTTGAGCTTCGTCCGGTTACAATCGAGTCAACCATTGATTAACAGGATTTCAGCTCGATAAAATTTGATTTAGGATTTGAGATAGGCATGATTAAGCACAAGGAAATTTCAGATACAATCAGAAAATCAAATCAAGGTCGAAAAGAGTATAGGCACGAGTGTTGATAGCATTGTCCAATCACGATAAAAGTAAATAATTTAGTCTCAGCACGATTTAAATTGATCAAGTTTTGGGTAAATCAGAATTTGGGCAAGATGGAGAACAAAATCAACGAAGGCTGGACACGAGCATCCAAGGATGAAAATCCAAGTTAGAATTGGATTTAACTCAATTGAGTATGACCCAGGATACGGGTACGAATAGAAGAGATGACCAAAGTCGTTCGGTCGCGATCAAGGAAATTATGATTTAACGATATTGAGAACTCAAGGGATGATTCAGAGATATGGAATAAGTCCAATTCCTCTTGGTAGAAAATGAAAAGATAAGGTTTCATAGGGAAGCCAAGTTAATCATCTATATCTGATACTATCAAGTTTATCTGGTCATCATTGGCCAATCACACCTTTAATCTCACTAGTCCAAATATAAAAAACCAATCTTATACAACTACTACCAGAATTACCCTTTCGTCATAAGGATTGGGCCTTGTCATGATACCATAGGCCATATCCAAATTCCAAAACCCTAATCAAGAAGTACACCCTTCACTAGAACTCCACACTATCCACTTAATCATCCTTTAACCCGAATTCTTCCACCTTGTCCTAAATTGATCTGAAACCTCTAATTCAAGTTTATAATATCCTTGAACTTGTTCAATTCACTCTCATGGTGTTATTCAATCTAATACCACTAGGCTTTATAAAACTTATTCTTCCATTACCAAATCAACCTTCATATTTCTTTCATCATACACTTCCAATTATCAACCATCTCAATCAATAAATTATATCCACAAAATTTCTTCTTCCCCTTTTTTTTGACTCAAAATTCTTGTGTTCTCTATCCTCTTTCCAATGCCTTGTCCAGTTTCTAAACTATATCCACGAAATATAAATTCTTCATACCATTAATGTATAACCTATTGTCCTTCTTATTTGAAATCCTTAAACTTGTTCTCCAAGTAATTCATCCTGGAAATACCCTAATAACTCATTTCTAAACTGATTATATTA
Organism: Iris pallida; assembly: GCA_029216955.1. Taxonomy (NCBI): domain Eukaryota; kingdom Viridiplantae; phylum Streptophyta; class Magnoliopsida; order Asparagales; family Iridaceae; genus Iris; species Iris pallida. The sequence goes on from JANAVB010013999.1 coordinate 732,452, forward strand.
ACCCCCTGGTTTCAGTTCCAACCTCAATCATACTCCTATCTCAAAATTCTACACTAGATTCAACATCCCATATTCCTACCAAGATACCACTTGATAATAAATTCGCTTTCCGAACGAGATGATTTACGATACTTCCTTAACCTTCCCAAGGTGAAAAGGTACAAAATTTTAATGACTTCACAGTATAGTTGACAGGAATGGATGAATGACTGGTGATTGGTGAAATCAAGACATAATTAATCAGGATGGATGAAGTAATGACAAGACAAGGAAATCATCATATGATGAGAAGAGAAATGAAAGAACAAGGAATAACGATAGGAATTGTCCTTGGGCAATAGGTCAAAAGAAGTGGATTAATTTAAGGTATGACCTGATAACCATACACGTCTATCCATAATCATGTTGCCAGAATTTTGCCACGCCAGTAAACATAGCTGCAATAAACGATAGAGTCCATAACTAGGGTATACACCCTATAATCATGTCATCTAGATTCTTTACCACGCCAACCGGTATGGCTGCAAGAGAATCTAAATGCCATAACCAGGATAGTATATCCAAAATCAGGCTCCATGTCCTTGTCAGGCTAGCTAATATGACTGCGATAAATTCTAAACTCCATAAATAAAGTAGACATTTATCGTTCTCATCGTCCTCATAAAATATATTTATCAGAATATCTTAACTCAATCCAGAGAAACTTATCTTCAAACAGAATCAAAATCGAAGTCAACAACGAACATCAAGAATTAAAAATTTTTAACAACGAATCAAGGATAAGTAGATGGAAACTAGCGGAAACAGATTCTGAGATAGGGTTTAGAAGAAAATTCTCAGGAGATGTCCAAAGGTACTATCTAGGTCAAGATAAAAGGAAATCATTGGAATATAATCTAAAACAATCTCAACCTGATACGAGACTGGCAAATCATATTCTCGTCTCAACCTAGAAGATATATAAGTCCAACTTATACCATCCATTTGGGATCCACAAACTCATTTCAAGAAAGAATAAAGTTGATAAAGGACAGATGTTTCAGAAATCAGGACGGACAGAAACAAATGGAAAAAGTTTCGAACAGTTCGAAATAAGATTCCCAGGGGTCATCCCTGGAATCTACCAAGAGTTCCTAATATGTGACTGAGTACCAAATTCCTAAAATATTCCATGACTCAACCTTAATCCTAGGGCAGGCTCGCAGTAGTACAGAAAAGCTCAAGTACTACCACGACTTCGCATTAATTGCAAAGACTGACCTGCATGGGCCACCACTAAAAATGTGTCACGACCCGTACCCGGATATACGGGTACGAATACGTAGACGACGCCCAGCCTACGTCGCAGTATCGGCGGTAGAACGCTGTCTAGTACCCAATAAATATACACTACGTCTAGAAGGCCTATAACTATAAATATACTCTAGTCACATCACAACAGCTAGGGAAGATAAGACAAGAAAGAAAACTAAAGCACAAGAACAACTAGAAACTACTAGAAGGAATCATAAGACAGGAAAATAAAGAAGGAACAACAAGACTAACTAAGGATAACTCCCAGACAACTCACATAGAAGAATAGTGAGATCCACCCCAGCTAGCAACATCATGATGTCCACTAATGGTATAACAACTCCTAAAATATTATCAACAGTATCCTGTCAGAAAAATGAGCAAGTACAAGTACTAACAGCAGTTCCATGTGAATTGACAAATTCTATAAGAGACAGTATAATGAACTACAAGACAAAGATATATGAAGACTTGGGAACCGTTCGGAAGCTGAGTTATAACCCTTAAACCAAACAAGGACCGGGGTTGTAACTCTTCTCCCGAACAGAGCTTAGTCTCCAATCAAGGTACTATATAATGGCATGTAGAACATGTGAGTAATCTGAATATCATAGCATGGTGAGAAAGTACTGAATGTAGAACAGAACATGATATATGATAAGATAAAGTAAATATAAAATGTGCCTCGAATATTATAGCATAATGTGATCGGTATGGGTCAAGATCAGGCTTCCAGCCGACCGGCTACAAGTGCGTGGACTCGGCCCGGCCGGGATGGTAAGCTATGGAGCAAGTAGTAGCACAGGTCAGGCTATACCCATCGTGAGGTGAGGGTATAGCTATGATACAAGTAGTAACTCAAGGTGGGCATTGATCACACTATCTATAATATTCCCCATCCCCGAGTAGTATACGGATCCGGACATAACACGTCATGGCACGAGATTCCCTAAGAAGGTAGCTACTCCTTCTCAGGAATCGGTGTCAATACAAGTACAAGAACAAGATCGAGCAAGTACCAGTATCCCAAGAAAATCCAAGAATAACATCTCATGACAGGAATCCGGTATATACTAGTCCGTGAACTATCGTGACTGGGAATCAAGTAAGACACTACGACTGAATCGGATATAGCAGATATCAAGACAATGAAAACTATCAGTGAATGTACTCGCCTGCGGTCCTGAGCTGTCAATGGGGTCGATGCTCAGAGTGATGCCACTGACCTAAAGATAAGATATATATAAACTAATTAGGGTTCAACAGTGTTAGGCTTGATTCTATAGTATAAGCTACGCAATCTAGGTCAGACTCAGTCAACTAAGTCAAACTAGGCCACAATAAGTCAAACCAAGTCAAACTAGGTCAAACTGGGTCAATGGTTGACTTACAGTTGACTTTTGGTCAACTGGTCAACTCTAGGTCAAAACTAGTCTAAACTAGGTCAAATGTTGACTCTACTTCGACGTTCAGTCAAAGCAGTCAACCATGGTCAAACAGGGTCAAAGATAGTCTCTATAAACATCTACAGGGTCAACACATTCAATTTCAGTGATTGGGAAATGTGAAACCCGTAAATTTCTAGACTACAATTTCTATTTGCTAATTAAATTTTTTCTAGTAGTGTTATCAATTTGAAGTTGTGAATTATCAATTTAATATTAGTAATTATTTTAATCATTTTAAATAATGTGTTGTAAATTTATAAAATAATATTATGTAAGAGTTTAGAGGAAAAAAAAAATATATTCTTTTCAAAATTATTAAACAAGGAATTTTGATTGACAGTCCAGACCCGAACCCGGTTAGAATCCTAAGACATAAATCAATTTTAGATTAAATAAAGATTTAAAATTATGTTGTAAATTTTCTAAAAAGAAATTATGATTTTGTAAGCCCAAATATTAACCCTTTTAATCTTATAGGCCCAAGCCTTTAGGCCCAATAGCCAAATCAATTAATTGGGCCAAACCCAATTGTTCAAAACCAAGCCTTACCAAGCCTTTAGTTTTTTGAGTTTAAGCTCTAAAAGCTTGCTGTGGGAAAGCTTTGGAATTAATTTTCTTAGTTTTAGAGCTTAAAAGCTCTGAAGGGATTCATTTCCAAACCCAAGCCTCCTTAAGCCCATTAGCCTTTTAAGACTAAACTTAATATATGAGAGAGAGAGAATTTGAGAACTAAAATTCTCATTAGTTGTCCTGTTGGTTTCTTTTTGGAATCGAAGACGCTTGGTCTTCTCGGTTAGCCACCCGATGCCGACCCCTAGCCTCCCCGCCGGCCGAACGGCCAACTCCTCCTCTCCCATTCCGGTAACTGCACCCCCCTCTTCCTATTTAAGCTCTCCTCCTCCATCTATTTTCCCTCATCACCATCACTCCTCACTCCCGTGCCCTAACCCTAATTTTCCGGCGAACTCCGATCCGAGCCCCGCGGCCCCTTACCGGGCCACCCGACCAGCGCACCCCGGGCCGGCCATCCGCCGCCGAACCCGGCGCCCGACCCCGGTCGCCGCTCGCACCACCAGCCGGGCCCGACCCCGGCCGTCCGATCGCCGGCGTTCAACCCCGCGCGCCCCTCTGCTGTTCCGATCTACTTCCCGGCGCTGACCGCGTGGTTCGGTACGTGCTGACGGTGTCTCTGTCTCCGTTTCCGCACTGTGACGGATCCGTTCCGCTTCGGTTTCGGTACACTCTGACCCGATAAATTCTTTTACTGTCTATGATGATATTGGTCCAACCCAATTCCTGTGGGAATTCGGGATTTCGGTTTCGTTCCGTTCCGTTTTTGGTTTCGGAGTTTTCCGACGGATTCGGAATTTCTTTCAGTAGATTCTTCCTCTTTAGGAAAATATTGCTGTGGATTTTCTGTGGGTTTTTCCGATGATTTCGGGATTTCCGTTTCATTCTCGGGTTTTCCGAGAATTTGCGGGATAATTTGGAAATCTGATTTTTATACGTAAAACATATGGAGGTTCTGTTCTCTGATTCAGAGTTTCGGATTTATATACATATATATATATATACTGGGTTCTTTGCTATGAGAATAAAGTTTGGATAACGGTATGAAGTTTTCCTTTAGGTTCTGTTGGAGTTTTTGGTTTTATACTTGTGATGGAAATATTTTTCCTCTTGGAAAGATGGTTTCTGTTGGGTTGGTTTATTGGGTTCCTTAGTACTATTTGGTTATTCGGTTACATATAAATGCTGGATTGGCTTTGGAAAAGTAATTCTATATGGATGGTTATATAAATATCGGGTTTGGGATTAATTTGCAGGTTAACGGAAGCACTCCCAGTTCTTGGGTTGACCGAAAACAAAGGGAATGCTGCCGAAATTTTCGGAAAAAAATTAATAAAATGGTTTTAAAATGATTTTGGTATTTTGGGCGACAACCATAATTGGTTACTGGGCCCCAACGAAATGCAAACGCACCGGTTCGACCGGACGTTGAGGCAGAGTAGTTGAAAATGAAGTTGGACCAGAGTCTGAGACTTATAATTTTTAAATAATATTTTGGAAATTTACTTTTGTTAAATTGTAAGTAATTTTTTGGACTAACCAGTTTCTTTTCTTATTTCAATTTATTGTAATTATAAGGGCATAAGCCCAGGCCTGTAATAAGTAGGAAATAATTTTTATTTTATGTTCTGGGTTTGTGGAAAGCGTAGGAAAAATTAAAGATATTATAAACTCATGATTTTCTCATTTTTAAGGAAAAGGAAATTTATTCTTTATATTTTAAGTCAAAGTTTTCAAATGAATATATACCAAGTTTTGTACGTAATTTGATAAAATACAAGTTTTTTCGAAAAACCAAAGTAATTTTGACTTTCTAAAACAACGCACTAGTAAACGTTGTGGTTAACTAAAATTGACTAGGAAAGACAAATAGAGATTGTAACTAGATAACTTGTGATTGCTTCTGAAATAAGTTTCCGGAATGTAGGGTTCGAGGAGGTTTCTGACTGTTAACCCCGAAGTACCGACTCTCCAGTTTGATCAAGTTTAAGGCAAGTACAGTTGTGATTGTTTGCAATTTAATTAGTAATAGTAATCTTGCATGCTTAAACCACATTTCTACACGGAACTCTCTCCTAGAGTATTGATTGTTATTGTCTCATTGCCTCATTGAATCTAATTGACTCGGGATATTGGGGGAGTAGTGTAGCGTCTATGACCAATACCCCTCATTGAATCTAATTGTACGAGCTTACCCCTCTCACACACGGGGATAGGCCGGACCATATCAGTGAATCATCCCAAACCGGTTATAGTCGTTACTTACTCAAATCATATGTTTTCAATTGTAGAACTGTTGGAAAATATTGTATTTCTAAATTGTTTATAATTGCAAATTGCTAATTATTAGTTGAATTGTAGATTTTCATAATTGTACTTTGCTCCCTCCTGACTGGAGACCAACATTTTTAGGTTACACTGAGGATGACCTATTCCAGAGTATCTGAGGACTCAGAGCTATTGTTCAACAATCCTGATTTGTACCCGGCGGTACTACCTGACGATGATGGCACGGCGTCTCCTTAGATGCTGTTGGTGTTAGTTAGATTTACTTCAGTTTATGGTCTTTAAACTTTTGTACTGGACAAGTTTTTATTATCGAATAAATGTTATTGTGGCAATTTTAGTCTTAAATGTTGTTGAATAACCTGCACATGGATTACAGCTTACTGCCGCCGTCTCATCAACGGTGCAGGCTGGGCATGATCCGATTCGACCCAAGTATTTGGGGACCGGGTCGTGACATGTTTTTAGTGGTGGCCCATGCAGGTCTAATCAATCAACAACTTAGGAAAACCTAGGAAAACAGTTAGAATACTAGAACACCAAGTTGCCACAATTTAGGACCGATTATATATATGATAAATATTTTGATTATAGACTGGTAGGATACCTTGCTTATGTTTGCATCCTAAACCTTCCAGAGAATGACCATTGACAAAACCAACTTTGATGGCGATGTGGTGTCATCTCCGGATCGAACCTCGCCTCTTCAACCAAGTTCGAGCTTTACACCCCACCAGCTCATTGATCATTCCTACAAATCATCCAGTGAAGTTTTCACTACACTGTCGAATCCTACCTCTTCTCAAACTGGGTTATTTTTCCTTGAGGAAATACCCACTTCTGTTGTTTCACTAGTATCAGCGATGGTTGCCCTATTTCAAGAAATCCTGGAGTGCCAGAAGATTCAAACTGAATAGATGGATATCACGAGAGAAGTCATGAAGAATATCATCGATGCAACTTTAGTCATTTTAAACCAAGTTGGTATGGAACCTCGTCCTAGGAGGGATACCCATGAATCTAGAAGATATTTTGGGCCCTGTCCGGCAATCATATTGCAAGAAGCTTTTGACTTGTGCCTACTGCAAAAGGCCTGGTCACCAAGCCAATATTTGTCGCAAGAGATTTGGAAAATGTTTGGTATGTGGATCTGCCGAACATCGAGTAAAGGGCTGCCCCTTATCTTTTCATTGTACCGGAGCATCTATAATGTCAACCTCAGGACTCTATCCAAAAGACCGTAGGAAGGCATAAAGCCGATTCAAGGATCATAGAAGTTGAAGCAGTTGGAGACTGCTCATACAAGAGCCAGAGCCATGAAGATTAGTACCTAAGACCACTGTGTAGCAAAATTTATTAAGAAGCTGTAACAAGATGTTCTTAGAACAAACATGAGAGTTATTTTGCTGTAATTCTCCATATGAATAAAATTCTTAGTTACACCTTCATGGTAGATGTTTTCTCATAGTCTTCATGGGTTACCCTAGATAAAGACATAGAATTCACCATTGACCTAGTTCTCGGCTCTTTTCCTATCTCTAAGGGATGCTATAGAATCAACGTGAAGGAAGCTAAGAAGATGAAGGATCAGATCAATGGACTAAAGACTTTAAGATTCATTCAAGACGGAGCTTCACCCTAGGGAGCACTTGTGTCCAAGAAGGATGGAATAGTACGGATGTGCATCGACTATCGGGCACTGAAGAACAAGTACCCTTTTTCCCAGATTGATAATCTGTTTGAATCAGTTTGAGTGAACTTTAGGTGTTTTCCAAGATCGACCTCAGATCTGACTACCAACAGATCAAGAGGACAATTCCCATAACGGCATTCAATTATGGATAGTTGTTGGTCATGTCTTTTGGACTGACAAATGCTCCTGTTGTGTTCATGAATCTCATGAACAAAGTCTTTTATGAGTATTTGAATCAGTTTGTTGTCTTCTCCATAGATGACATTCCGATATACTCGAAGACTGAAGAAGAGCATGAAGAGTACATGAGAAAAGTTTTGGAAAGAAGAAAAGCTAACTAAAAGTGAATTTTCTTAGACAAGGTGGTTTTGCCCATATTGTCACAAGAGAAGAATTTCGAAGAATCTTAAGAAGATAGCCACTGTGGAGAAATGGTATACCAAGATTCAGTAGCTGAAGTTACGGCTGACTAATACCGGAAGTTGTGAAGAAATTCGCCAAGATTGCTGAACCTATGACGAAGCTGACTCGGAAAAATGAAGAGTTCATCTGGACGGAGGACTGCCAAGCAGCATTCGAGGAGCTGAAAAAGAGGTTTATCACTGCACCAATCCTTGCGCTACCGCAGGAAACGGTGATTTCTTAATCTACAATAATATTTCTGAAAAAGGTTTGGGTTGCGTTATTCAACAACATGGGAAAATAATTGCTTATGTATCTAAGCAATTACGGACTCATGAGAAGAACTATCCCACACTTAATTTGGAACTAGCTGTAATTATCTTTGCTTTGAAGCTATGGAAGTATTATTTTATGGAAAGGGAGTGAAAATATATACGGACTACAAAAGTCTGAGATATGTCTTCATTCAGAGAGAGTTGAACATTAGGCAACGAAGATGACAGAAGCTGATGAAGGATTTCAATATCGATCTGCAATACCGATTATATGTGGTAGCTGATACCGATGGCGAAGTTTTTAAACAAGGAGAGGCATCTGCTAAAAGATATCAAGAAGTTTGGACTGGAGATTATGCTGTCTGGAAATAGAAGGACGGAGTTGGATGCTGATTTAGTGCTAATAAAGTTGCAAGTGAGCTCGACTCTGATGAACAAGATCAAGGAGACTCAGTTTCAAGAAGAGGCACTTTACAAGCTGAGAGATCAAGTGTTGGCGAAAACACTTGAGGGTTTCTTAATAACCAAGGATGGAGCTCTGAAGAATGGTACGAGGCTCTGTGTACCATCTGACGAACTGAGGAACGAACTAATAAAGGAAATGCACCAGTCACAGTATTCCATACAATGTATCGGGATATGTGTACATTAATTGGTGTTATGGAATGTAGGAGGACAAATTCCAAGTATGGAGTTAGATAATTGTCAACATGAGGAATATAGCGGAGAGATTTCTACAGTCGCTGGACAATTTGGAGTGGAAGTAGAAGAACATAACGATGGATTCAGTGTCAGGATTGTTTTGTTTCCAAGAAGGGAAGTACATCAATTGGAGTAATGTGGACTGACTGACTAAGTCAGCTCACTTCATTCCCTTAAAATTTGTTTAACTATTAAAGAAGGTGGCAGTATTGTACGAGAGGCACACTTACTGGACTTATGGAGTATAAACCGGCAGACAATCAAAGAAGATAATCCAGACGTTTGAAGATATGTTAGATTAGATTTTGCGTCTTGAAATTTGGAGGGTCTTGGGAAAGATCATTTATCTTTGTACACTACTTGCATGAGACGATGTAGGCGACTGACGCAGTAGAGTTAGAGACAAGCTCAGGATTACCAAGATAGACAGAAGCATTGGGATGGCGTCTTTGCGAAGATTTTTACTATCCAAAGGAACGTTCAGAAGTTGCATCTTGAATCCGAGTAATGTTTTGGATCATTCGGAACTAGAGAGAAGATTAAGTCTTACAGTGCCAGAGAGACCAGTAACAAGAGTAGTCAGAGGTGAGAAGAAGATCAGAAAATTTGAGCCATCTTAATTCCTATTTCCTTCAATCTTTATTTTTTTCGTTTTGAACTTGACATATACTGCTAGTTAGCCTAGTTTTGCAAGCTATTTCTTTCTCGAGCTTGATCATGACAGTATCTTATTGGAGGCCTCCATTAAAAATATTGTCTAATCAGAACCGGTACATAATGGTCTGATCAACCTCATACACTTTGGTTCGCTTTTATCTTTTATTTTTGTGGTTTGTGACATAATTAAAGTTGTCCCTAAACCGTCTCATCCACGATTACATTGGAAATTCTTATTGTTTGAATTTGAGTTACGAGCGTAGTATCGTACCTGCTTAATTATAGTAAACTCTATTCCTATCATACCCAACTCTTTAAATTTCGAGGACGAAATTTTCTAAGGAGGGAAGGTTGTGAAACCCGTAAATTTCTAGACTACAATTTCTATTTGCTAATTAAATTTTTTTCTAGTAATGTTATCAATTTGAAGTTGTGAATTATCAATTTAATATTAGTAATTATTTTAATCATTTTAAATAATGTGTTGTAAATTTATAAAATAATATTATGTAAGAGTTTAGAGGAAAAAAATATATATTCTTTTCAAAATTATTAAACAAGGAATTTTGATTGACAGTCTAGACCCGAACCCGGTTAGAATCCTAAGACATAAATCAATTTTAGATTAAATAAAGATTTAAAATTATGTTGTAAATTTTCTAAAAAGAAATTATGATTTTGTAAGCCCAAATATTAATCCTTTTAATCTTATAGGCCCAAGCCTTTAGGCCCAATAGCCAAATCAATTAATTGGGCCAAACCCAATTGTTCAAAACCAAGCCTTACCAAGCCTTTAGTTTTTTGAGTTTAAGCTCTAAAAGCTTGCTGTGGGAAAGCTTTGGAATTAATTTCCTTAGTTTTAGAGCTTAAAAGCTCTGAAGGGATTCATTTCCAAACCCAAGCCTCCTTAAGCCCATTAGCCTTTTAAGACTAAACTTAATATATGAGAGAGAGAGAATTTGAGAACTAAAATTCTCATTAGTTGTCCTGTTGGTTTCTTTTTGGAATCGAAGACGCTTGGTCTTCTCGGTTAGCCACCCGTCGCCGACCCCTAGCCTCCCCGCCGGCCGAACGGCCAACTCCTCCTCTCCCATTCCGGTAACTGCACCCCCCTCTTCCTATTTAAGCTCTCCTCCTCCATCTATTTTCCCTCATCACCATCACTCCTCACTCCCGTGCCCTAACCCCAATTTTCCGGCGAACTCCGATCCGAGCCCCGCGGCCCCTTACCGGGCCACCCGACCAGCGCACCCCGGGCCGGCCATCCGCCGCCGAACCCGGCGCCCGACCCCGGTCGCCGCTCGCACCACCAGCCGGGCCCGACCCCGGCCGTCCGATCGCCGACGTTCAACCCCGCGCGCCCCTCTGCTGTTCCGATCTACTTCCCGGCGCTGACCGCGTGGTTCGGTACGTGCTGACGGTGTCTCCGTCTCCGTTTCCGCACTGTGACGGATCCGTTCCGCTTCGGTTTCTGTACACTCTGACCCGATAAATTCTTTTACTGTCTATGATGATATTGGTCCAACCCAATTCCTGTGGGAATTCGGGATTTCGGTTTCGTTCCGTTCCGTTTTTGGTTTCGGAGTTTTTCGACGGATTCGGAATTTCTTTCAGTAGATTCTTCCTCTTTAGGAAAATATTGCTGTGGATTTTCTGTGGGTTTTTCCGATGATTTCGGGATTTCCGTTTCATTCTCGGGTTTTCCGAGAATTTGCGGGATAATTTGGAAATCTGATTTTTATACGTAAAACATATGGAGGTTCTGTTCTCTGATTCAGAGTTTCGGATTTATATACACATATATATATATATATACTGGGTTCTTTGCTATGAGAATAAAGTTTGGATAATGGTATGAAGTTTTCCTTTAGGTTCTGTTGGAGTTTTTGGTTTTATACTTGTGATGGAAATATTTTTCCTCTTGGAAAGATGGTTTCTGTTGGGTTGGTTTATTGGGTTCCTTAGTACTATTTGGTTAATCGGTTACATATAAATGCTGGATTGGCTTTGGAAAAGTAATTCTATATGGATGGTTATATAAATATCGGGTTTGGGATTAATTTGCAGGTTAACGGAAGCACTCCCAGTTCTTGGGTTGACCAAAAACAAAGGGAATGCTGCCGAAATTTTCGGAAAAAATTAATAAAATGGTTTTAAAATGATTTTGGTATTTTGGGCGACAACCATAATTGGTTACTGGGCCCCAACGAAATGCAAACGCACCGGTTCGACCGGACGTTGAGGCAGAGTAGTTGAAAATGAAGTTGGACCAGAGTCTGAGACTTATAATTTTTAAATAATATTTTGGAAATTTACTTTTGTTAAATTGTAAGTAATTTTTCGGACTAACCAGTTTCTTTTCTTATTTCAATTTATTGTAATTATAAGGGCATAAGCCCAGGCCTGTAATAAGTAGGAAATAATTTTTATTTTATGTTCTGGGTTTGTGGAAAGCGTAGGAAAAATTAAAGATATTATAAACTCATGATTTTCTCATTTTTAAGGAAAAGGAAATTTATTCTTTATATTTTAAGTCAAAGTTTTCAAATGAATATATACCAAGTTTTGTACGTAATTTGATAAAATACAAGTTTTCTCGAAAAACCAAAGTAATTTTGACTTTCTAAAACAACGCACTAGTAAACGTTGTGGTTAACTAAAATTGACTAGGAAAGACAAATAGAGATTGTAACTAGATAACTTGTGATTGCTTCTGAAATAAGTTTCCAGAATGTAGGGTTCGAGGAGGTTTCTGACTGTTAACCCCGAAGTACCGACTCTCCAGTTTGATCAAGTTTAAGGCAAGTACAGTTGTGATTGTTTGCAATTTAATTAGTAATAGTAATCTTGCATGCTTAAACCACATTTCTACACGGAACTCTCTCCTAGAGTATTGATTGTTATTGTCTCATTGCCTCATTGAATCTAATTGACTCGGGATATTGGGGGAGTAGTGTAGCGTCTATGACCAATACCCCTCATTGAATCTAATTGTACGAGCTTACCCCTCTCACACACGGGGATAGGCCGGACCATATCAGTGAATCATCCCAAACCGGTCATAGTCGTTACTTACTCAAATCACATGTTTTCAATTGTAGAACTGTTGGAAAATATTGTATTTCTAAATTGTTTATAATTGCAAATTGCTAATTATTAGTTGAATTGTAGATTTTCATAATTGTACTTTGCTCCCTCCTGACTGGAGACCAACATTTTTAGGTTACACTGAGGATGACCTATTCCAGAGTATCTGAGGACTCAGAGCTATTGTTCAACAATCCTGATTTGTACCCGGCGGTACTACCTGACGATGATGGCACGGCGTCTCCTTAGATGCTGTTGGTGTTAGTTAGATTTACTTCAGTTTATGGTCTTTAAACTTTTGTACTGGACAAGTTTTTATTATCGAATAAATGTTATTGTGGCAATTTTAGTCTTAAATGTTGTTGAATGACCTGCACATGGATTACAGCTTACTGCCGCCGTCTCATCAACGGTGCAGGCTGGGCATGATCCGATTCGACCCAAATATTTGGGGACCGGGTCGTGGCAGGAAATCACTGAAATCGATAGATCTTAAAATACCACAAAGGAGAAGGATTATAATAATAGGGTAAAAACCTATAGATGTTGTCGGATGATAAAACTAACATCACCAACGTGTCCATAATGGTCAAATCAGCTAGGATAGCCTGTCCAAAAGTCCAATTTGGACACAGGGGCAAAATGGTAATTTCGGACCAAAATGATGTCCGCCGTTGGACACACTTTGCACCGAAAAACGTGCCGAAATAAAAGTGCACAAAATCTAACAAATTATATGTCCACGAATCCAGAATGACGATACGAACCCAACGGTATATCCAGAATTGGATTCCGTTGACCCGATCTCAAATTGGTCCGTTGACCAGGACATTGGAAACCGATTTGCACGGAAAAACGTGTCGGAGCCAATATCCTCAAAACTCAGCAAATTATATGTCAACGAGTCCAGAATGACGATACGAACTCAACGGTATATCCGGAATTGGATTCCGATGAGCCGAACTCAAAATGACCCGTTGACCCAGAAAGTGGGACCCGCTTTGCACCGAAATGTGTGCCAGGGCCCACGTTCTCCAAATCAAGCAAACTTTATATGAAAACATGCCAGAACGACGCCACGAGTCTACTGGTGGTGTCAGAAATTGAATCCGGAGTCACGGGTTCAAAAATGGAATTTAACTAGTGCAAATTAAAGAATTCGAACGGCCAACTTTGGCGTCGAATTCGACCGACCTAACAAGCTCAAACTGAAATGAAATCTAAAGGGGGCAGGAAGAGGGTTATACCAGCTATGCACCGGAACTGGTGGCACGTAAAACGGAGCTACAACGACGAAGATACGAACCCGCGAAGTCGGCGTCGCGAAACTATCCAAAAACAGTACAATTAAAATGTCAACTTGGTGGCCGGTTTTGATGTATCAAACGACGAATTCTGTGTTCCGTTCCCGCGCGCGTCACGGCGGGAACCCGTGCGAAACGCACGAATAGCCCGTTCTTCACGTCGGGGACGACGGAGGCGGCCCGGGGGTGCTCGCCGGGGTCGCCCAGCCTTGGGTGGCCGGCCACGCGGTGGCGCGCGGCCACCCGCCGGCGGCGGCGGCACTGAACTGCCGGCCAGGGGGCGCGAGGGCTGCTGCCCCTTGCTGCAGCTGCTGCTACGCTGCACTGCTGCGGCTGCTGCCCGCGGCGGCGTGCGTGGCGGAGCGCGCGGTGGCGCAGCCAGGCGGCGGCGGTGGCAGCCCACCAAGGAGGAAGGAGGAGGAGATGAGAAGAGGTGGTGGAGGTGGTGGTGATGGTGTTGATTTTGAAATGGAATGGTGATGGTAGTGTAAATGAATGAAGAAGGAGAAGAGAAATATGAAGAAGAAATGATGGGGGGGTCCTGTCGGCTGAAGGAGAGGGAGTGAGGGGTGGTGTGTGTGGCTAAGGGGAGAGAGAGAGATTAATGTATATAATTGAGTGTGTGTGTATATAATATATATGTAAAGAGTGTGGGATATTTAGAGAGATAGAGAGAGATATTATAGGGAGTAGATAGAGAATAGAGGGAGGGGGTGCTGCTCGGGTGTGGGTGTGCTGATGGTAGAGGGGAGAGAGAAAGTAAGGTGAGAGATATTTAAATATGGAGAGAGAGGGTGAGTGTAATATATATATATATATATATATATATATATATATATATATATATATATATATATATATATATATATATATATACAAGAGAGAGAATTAGGGATATTTTTAGAGAGAGAGGGTGATATTTTAGAGAGAGGGTGGGGAAGGTCGGCTGATAGTGTAGGGGGAAATTTCTTGTGTGTGTGTACATGAATGAGAGGAGAGATATAACACATGTATATATGTAGGTATATATACATAGAGAGAGAAAGAGATAATAATATAAAATAAAAGAATTATATTTTCGAGTAGGCAAAAATGGGAAAACACCAGTGGGGTGTATGGGCAGTCATGACAGGGCCCACACTAAACTGGGTTGGGCGTTGGGCCAAGTTTGGACAAGTTCGGGACCAAGATTTAATTAAAAAATAATAAATTAAATCAATTAATTCATGGATGAATTGGGGGCACAAGAGAGATCAATTTGATATCGCGCAAGTGGTACGTGCATAGTAGGCTCAAAACAGGCCAGGGCCATATATTGGGTAGACTGGATTGGACCGATGTCGGGCCCGAAAATTAAGTTGGAAGTTAAGTCACGAATTACGGCATACGATAAATTGGTCTAAATTGACCCGAAGTTGCACGAATCAAATGGAGCACAAGGGAACAAGTTCGAGTGGGACACGAAATATCACTGTGAAGATAATCTCGTCTACTACAAACTCCAAGAAGGAAGTTTCCAGAGACTGGCATCCCTGATGCTCTAGAAATCCAAGTCACGGTAAAGAGCATTATATCAAAATTAATCAAATCGAAATTAATTATATAGAAATGAATTATTGAAAATAATTCATTGGAAAATTCGAAAAATAATTCGGGAAATTCAGGGGGCTTACATTTTATAAGCAATCAATCAATCCTACGGTTGTTTATAGTTTAATTGGTTATCCCAGAAGTGCTTATTTATAGGAATCCTCAGATCATATCGTATCCAAGTAGGGCTAGCCGGACCAGATATAATACAGGCAGGCAGAAATGCATCGGTCCCTCGTTAGTCCACCGCACTAAACAGGTAATCACAGTTCTAGTCCTCCTATAGGGAGGTAGTAGCTCAGCATTTAATAAACCATATACTACACTCCACTAGTGTAGATGAATATGCAGTATCCGTGGTGGCCAACCCGACACGTTAGGACAGGGCCTAGGGTAGCTGGTAACGTACGATCTCGAGATTCTGTTCCTTCACAATACTTCTATCGATTCATGTTGCTTAGAATTAACCCTATGTTTATGTTGGAATCACAAGTCGTGATCACATATTCATCCTCCTAGATGTCGTACCTAAGTACATGTACCCAAAGTATGAATTCACATTGGCTCGTAGAGTCCTAAATCTAGATCCATCATTAGTGTATTGCATCAAACAAACAATCGTCATACCACGCAAATGTTACTGACCATTTACCCTGACTGTGTTGGAAAATATGAATGTACTGACATAACACGCAGATTCACTAAACAAGAAAAGTCGCACCTCAATGCACTCATATAATAGCATCTCAGTGCATACTTAGATTGTACCTTATTACACACTTAGAAAATGTACCAGCACGTATACATGTAATCTACTCAGGAATACGGTCAAGTCAAGGACATAGTCAAGTTAAGCAAATCAGGGGAAATCTCTGGGCACATAGGTCACTTGGGCGTATAAGTCAGAAAGACGGATAGTCTAAGTTACTCATGGCACAGAAAGGTCAACGCAGAAAATCAAGTCCCAAGGAAAAATAGCAAAACCACTAAAAATATAAATCCAACAAAACATGCGCATGGGTCTCGGGTGCATAAAACAGTCATGTGCATGGAACTGTCATGCGCATGAGACAGTCATGCGCATGTAATAGTCATGCACATGGAACCGTCATGCGCATGAGATAGTCATGCGCATGGAACATTCATGTGCATGGAACAGTCAAGCACATGGCAATCAGGCGCATGGCAACTAATGCGCATGACAACTACTGCACATGGCAAATACTGTGCATGGCAAATAATGTGCATGGCAAAACTACGCATGGCAAAATTGCGCATGGCAAGTACTGCACATGGCAAGACTATGCATGATAAGTACTGCGCATGACAAGTATTGTGCATGGCAAGACTGAGCATGGCAAGACTGAGCATGGCAAGTATTGTGCATGGCAAGACTGAGCATGGCAAACAATCATGAACCTTCAACCTATGTGCATAGAAAACCTATGTATATAGCACACATGTTGTTAGGGGTGATGCGGCAAGGACTTCTTGACGCATGGCCTCTACGCGCATAAGGGTCGTCGTCCCCAAATAGCAAGTTCAGTCATAGAAGTTCCAAAAACTTCCAATGACCATAACTTCCTCTCCGGGACTTGAAATCCGCAAAACAAAAGCCAAAACTGCATATAATCAAATTCTCTACAACATGAAACAACTAGTTTTCAAAACCATGAAAAACTCGTAAAATCCTAACTTTAAAATTTAGATCTACACTAAACTAGCTATTAAATCCAAAAACTCCAAGAACTAATCATGTAGAGAAAGTTTAGATGTATAATATAGACTAATAATATGTGGAAGAAATCAAAGAAAAGAGATGAGCAAGTGGTCTCTCCATTTAGTGCAAGATATACTTGCCTAGGGTTGGTTGGGAGGAAATGAAAATAATGAATGGGGGGGGGGGGAGAGAGAGAGAGAAAAGTATATATAGGGGTGGGGCAAGGTGATTCCACTAAACCATAATCCTTATCATACTCTAACCAAATAACTAATGACATGCTCCATGCCACATGATACAGATAATTAAAAACCTATGTGAAGTCCTGATCATAACACAGTCTATTTATTCTATCATCGAAGCAATGAACCACACTTACAACAAGACAAGGACAAGGGGTGACATACTACCCCGCGATGAGACATTGTTCCATGCCATGACCATATACAAATACATGATACTTGTAATCAAGGTACATATACCAAGCACTATACACAGGACTAATACGAAAAAAATAAGTATACCAGGAACGGGGAATGACAAGATGGCTTACCCAAGGAGGGTCCATCCGAGGGAAAGAAGCGCAAGAAGGCCCAACCCGAACGAGTAGTTTCGTGCTTCATATGTGGAGGAAATCACTTTACTCTGGATTGTCCAAAGAGGATATGCATGTTAGCGCTATCCAAACCGAAGAGGTGGAGGACGAGGAGTGCAAAGTGGGAGAACACATAGGAGCCTTGCGCTTACTCAACACCATGAAGACCAAGTCCGTTGAGTCGAGGACTCAGAGCATAGATCTCATATTTGTTGGCTTAAGGATCAATAGCATGAACATACGGGCGTTGGTTGACATGGACACCACTCACAACTCTATCGTGGATGCAGAGGTCCGTTACTTGGGTCTAGCCTTAGAGGAAGATTCGAGCAAGATGAAGGCAATCAATGCGGAGGTCTGTCCCGTGAAGGGGGTAGCCAAGGGGGTCCACGTAGCATTGGAAATTTGGTCGGGTGTTGCCAATTTCACCATAACATCACTAGATGACTTTAAGATGATAATGGACATGGATTTCCTTATTGCGGCAAAGGCGGTTTCGATGGCACATTTGGGAGTCGCGGGTTCATGGAGGAAGGCTCATCGTGTATGATGAAACCTACATGAGGCAAGCCTTCGAAGGGAAAAGCTGTCTCCGCTGTTTATGTCAAGAAGGGTGGCCAAAGGGAAACGACATATCTAGTGGTGTTTAAAAGGAAGGAGGGCTTCGAGGAGGAAGACCTTTCATGCGAGACCAAGGGTATTGCAAAGGAGGGTCCCGATGAGTCACTTCCGTGGAGGGAAGCGAATCATACTACCAAGCTGGACACAAGTACAGAGAAACATGTCGTGGAATCCGCAGAGGCAGAGGCGACGAAGTGTAGTGGCTCCCGCAAGAAGTCTCTCAAAGCTCGTGGGGGACATTCAGGTCGACAAAGTTGCATTGGGACTCGCATACACAGAGGTATGGAGAACCATATGCAGCCACACGATAAGGTAGGTAGACGACTCGACAGCCCATATGAGTCCTTCTCTGTGTCGAGGAGGGCACAAACCAAAGCCAGAGTTGGTGTAGTGAACCAGTTTGCTTCTGATCTTGAGAAAAAGATGTATAAGTCTGGAAAGCACTATACGAGACCCACGAAGAAGGGTCAATGCACAGTGACTATGCCCGAAGGTGGACATTATTTTGAGACTTGGTGCACCTGTCGACGAGGGCGTCGATAAAATAGATGGGGAAGAATGCCACATCCAAAAGTTTGTGCCCCACTAAGACAAATTTACGTAACCCTTCATGGACAGGGGTTATACGAAAAACTTTCAGAATGTTCTAGAAGAGGGTGGAATCCTCTAGAAGGCTCGAGAATCTTTCAGAAGACTCAAAATCTTCCTAGAAGGCCCAAGATCTTATAGATGGCCCTTGATCTTTCTAGATAGACTAGAAACTTCTTTGTAATTATCTAGATTTAGAATAATCCCTAGAATATTCTATTTTTATAAGTTTCTTGTAAGCCCTATGGACAATATAAATAAGTACGAGACTCATTTGCTTCCCACCCGTAGTGCCCCATTCTTGTTGGGGCAAAGCACTATGTAGTAGGCTCATGGCAAGTTAGGCACAATCGGGAACATAGATGGCTAGTCTGACTCAGCAACGAGTTTGGTATACGAAAATCTTTGAGCATCAATAAAATCGATTTGGACGAATGATATAAGAACTGTTCCAACTAATAGATCGGCTTATGTTGGAATAAGTTCTAGATGCAACAAAATGTGTCTTGGCAAATGAGCTCTAAATAAGAGTCCCTTTGACGGGACCGATCTTTTGTTGGTTTTCTTAATGCTTTGCTGCTTGGTTTTGATGAGTGTGCTTTCGCGTCGATTTCTGAATGCGCCTTTAGGAATTTCGAAAGGGAAATATTGAAAAAGGAATTCTAATATGATGTTTGTACCATTGCTGGAGTTTGTGTAATTGACGTTTGACGTTGTGAAGCGATCTCCTACTCTTGTCATATTTCATTTAGTTTGGTGGTTCAGCCTCTTCTTTTCTACTCCTTTTCGTCAATAAATTTTTAAGTTCAACGTTCAAATCAATGATGTTGGTCGAACATATATACTGTGCCACTATAAGATAAAGAATATGGGATAACTGTAATGTAACTCAAATAAATAGGCCTAAAGACATTAAAGTAGCACCTCGCATCGAGGCGAACAGTTCGGTTCAAAATCGAAAAAATTGTTGAAATGAAGGACATTGAAACATCAATTTGTGGCACGGTGCCTCAGAGTATTTGTACTTGCAAATAGCCAAATCAGAACATACGGCTTTGAGGAAAATAGATGAATTATTGCGTGAGTTATACAATCGTACTGTTAAATTCTATTTTTGTCATGCATTTTGTTGCATAGATTAAACTGTTCACACACTTGCATGGTCATGGACAACTTGTGCAGAAGGTATTATTTTCTTCAAAATGGTATCTGGGGCGCCGAGACCAAATCAACCTAGGGGAAATTTCAGATTCGTGCTTCGCACACGGCATTGCGAGACCCCCCAGTTAGGCTCGCATCCTGGAATGTTAGGGCATGTCGCAATGCCATTGAGAATTGTCCCTCATGGTGTCGTAACACCTATGACCGTATATAAGATAGATAGCATGCTCACCTATTATCTTTGTGCAGGTGGTAAGTATTATATCTGTTTTATGCAAGGAGGAGCATGATCGTGGTATGATAAGTTGAAAATAGTTATGTTATTTACTACTTTAAACTATGCCTTCAATATGAACTGCAACTCATTTAATTCTCAATAGAAAGATCACTTCAAATGCTTAAATCCTTAATAAGCAATGTCGGTTTAGACGAGTTGGTTCGTTCCACTCACCAGCAAGTGTGCTAACCCCCAACTCCCCAGGTGACGAGCACGCTGCGAGAGCATAAGACTAAGCTGAAGTTGAAGAATAGAAGACGGCTCGAAGCTCTCATATTTTGAAACCCAATTCAGATCGAAGGATTTTTGTTCAAATGTATAAAGGAGCATGAATGTATGGAACGACAAGGATTATTTCATAGCTGTTTGTCGAAGGTTTTTCTTTTATGTTTCAAAAAATCTAGCCACAACGACATATGTAATGTAAAAATGACCTTGCATATACTTTGCAAGTTTTATCAATGAAAAGTCTATTTTCTTCCTATGCTGCATCTTCAACTCTCTGTACTGTTTAATTTCAACTTGTTGTCATCAAAAAAATTACAAAATGCACATATTTTCTTTGTATCCAAATTAGACTTGTAGGACATCATGCCCTAGCGAGGACAATCAATTCGTCGTGAATAGATGCAAGGACGAACGATCCGGCAAGTCGGGACGTGACATAACCTCCAAAAGTTGTAATCTTTCTTTAGCAAAGTAAAATTTAATCTTCCAATCTTTCTCTTTTTTGTTCCACATTATTATCATATACGCCTTAACGATCTAGCTAAACGTTTGGGGAAGGCTAGCACGAGACTTCGAGTAGGAAGCTTGTGTACCGTACGGGTCAAAATGTAACCTAAAATACTAAGTCCAGGACATATAGCTATACATCCATCACAATCTCCAAACAAGATTGAGAATTGTAAAGAAATAAAAATTGGTAAACGAATAAAAAGTTCAAAATATACACAACTCCAACTTTGGAGGCAACGGACGTGGCTCATTGATTTTTAGGAAGCGAGCCGTAGTGGACTACAAGTCTATAAACTTCAGTCGTTGTCAAGCATCATATATCCTTCATGTCTGTGTCTCCTCCTAGTCAGATTTGAGGTCAGGACTCTCAATCTGTCCTTAATCGTTCCTTTTGTCACTTATTATTCTTCAAGTTTTTAGTTTTATTTTTGTTCTCTTTACTTTTTATTTTAGTTTATTTGTTTGTTTGAGAAAAAAGACAAGATCAAGGAAACATTAGCCAAACCTGAATCATATTATTCAATAGTATTGTTAGTGTTGGGTGGACTTCCCAACCTATGTGGAGAATATCTGAAAGTGCAACGAGTATCATCCGTGTGTTGGAGAAGTTCGAGGAGTTGAAGGGAGACAAAAGAGACGAATTGCAACAGACGTCAAAAAAATTATAAATTGGAAAATAGCAGCTTTCATTGGTAAACCTTCAGTATACCGCTGGTATGCCGAAAATGGTGAAAAAAATTGTTATTCGTTCCAGAACCTTCTGACTTGTCGATTCGATGTACCGTAGTATATTGTTGGTATGCTATTGTTGGGGGATAAAGCCGAATTTAGGTATTTTATTTATATTGTTGGATTTAATTAACAATCTAGATTGCTACATAATTTAGGGGACTTTAAATAGGTCATTCCTGTAGTGCCTCGCTTCGCAAAGGCACTATACAGACAGAGAGATCAGTGATGACTCAAGCAAAGTTATCACGAAAATGATTGGTCTGGGTAGGTGGACAAGAGCTCCACTTTTTGATTCTTTTACGCCTAATAAAGAATCCATAGATTTCGAATGAATGTTTATTGCTAAGGACAATTTCATAATCATTAAGAATGTTTGTAAAGCAACCCAGTATGCCAGAATAAGAGAATTTATATGTTGCTTAATGAACGAACTATTGCTTTCCTAAGTCAAGATAAAATGATTTAATGCTAAAGTAGAATATCACAACAATTGAAAGAACCTTGTCATGCTTAATAAGAAGAGAAAAGATAATGCTTACATGTCCCTAATCTTATGCTATCAAGAGTAGAGTTTATGCTTAATGTTTTAAGAAAAATTGCCATGCTTGTGTAAGTAAAGATTGTTTACATGTTCTTTTATCATATGCTAAAATGATAAAATTGTATTAAAGACATGTATGCTGTTAAAAGAGATGATATGACTTGTCTGTAAAGAGACAAAGAAAGAGGAACTATTGTCTCTGTAATATAAAAAGAAGAGAAAATATGGAATGTTTTGCCTATCATTTAACTGTTGCACTGTGATGATTTTATCTCATAGAAATATAGATCATGTAGGATCGAAATATAAAGCGATATACTCTAGAGGAGGGTGAATAAAGTAGGCAGCGAAATATTAGCTACTAAAAAATTATTAGCAGCAAAATAACAGAAATATATCACAAATATGAGCAAGTAAAAGTAAAGTGCAAAGAATAAACTCAAACACGGCGATTTATACTGGTCTCCCTCTTGTGATGACTAATCCAATTGGAAGAACTTTAGCTCCCTGTTGAAGTCTACTATAAAAAATCACAAGTTTTTATACAAAGTCCTTGTAACTTCTATAAATGTAAGCTTTGATCCAAAGCACTCGACCAACTTCAATTATGAAGTGTCTTACTTCTATCAAGCCTCTTTATTACAACACTTTGAACTTCTAGACCGTACTGTGCTGGCAAATCGACTAGAGGATTGTAACTAGCTTGAGATTTAAAACTAAAAGCTTAGTAGGACTTTGGAAGATCGTAGTAAGCTTAGAGAAAAGAGATAAGAAAGTGAATTAGTGTATTGAAATGGTAGAATTTTTTCTCTATTTATTGGATTTTCAAAGAAAGAATTCGGACAGAATTTAGATAGAATTCTATGAGAGAACCTCGGCATATAGTCGTTGCATTTGTAACTGTGGGAAGACTAAGTTTAAAAAGCAACGTTCATGGAACCGAACTCGGGCCGAATTCGGAGCAAATTTGCTTCAAATTCTGTTGGTCCAGAATAGAATGGATTTGGGTTTGCAACTCAGATTTTTGGGCTTTTGAAACTTTTCAAGCAGTTAGGAATTAGATTTTTGGTTTTGGACTTGTTTTCAAAATGAAATGGGCATTTTGAGAACGTTTCTTGGGTAGCCTATTTTCCAGTACGACGCAGTTTACATTATATTCCTAGACTCAATAAAATGTAAAAAATACATTGATAATTGGAAATACAGACGCAATGACAAACATGGCTCCAAGTCTTGAACGGTAGCAGGTATAATTTGTAGCACTTCATCCAAGTAGCCCTTATATCGAGATATGGTTTAATCAATTATTAAAATTCGGTTCGACCATGACCAATGGGCCAACAATCTCCTCCATTTTAATAATTGACAAACCTTGACCAATATAACATATTGACCTTGATTTGACAAAAAAAATCAAAATGTTTGTTTGGTACTGTCTCCCCTGAAATAATTATCCTAAAAAGATGTTAGATCATTTTCTCCACCGTTGTCACTTAGCAAAATAATTGCAAAGAGATAAGCTCTCCCATAATTTATGCTTAAGAAACAAATAGTGAAGAAAACTAGTGGTAATAATAACATAAAGTTCACAGACAGTTTATGATCTGAAGCAGTAGCTAAGAGACAATACTAAGCATTAATGTATACCAAAAGAGATAATAAATGCTGAAATAAAAATGCATAAATAATAGAGTTTAAAAACAATCAACTCAGCATCTCAAACAGTTATAGAAGTGCATAAAAGAAAATAATACTATCTTGGAATGTAAAAATATTTCCAAGAATAAATAAACATAAACATAGTCTAAACAGATAATATCTAGACAAATACAGTGACGTCTATTTGCCATTAATTATCAAAACAAGAACTATAGAGGAACTGAATTTGATTGCAAACTCGCAAGTACAAAAGAGAGCCTAGAAAGAAATCCTAGGAAACAATCTAAGTACAATTGTTTAATTTTGATTCTGGAGGGTGACGGTGGAGGCTCGAGAGAAGTGTAGAAACTCTGCCTTACTCATTGGACTATCAGACGCAGTCTTTGCTCTTGAGAAAATTTCCAGCCCTTTGTATGGGTGTGATACCCTACTATTTATAGAGGCTTCTGGATGAGGCATATTTTAGGCCGCATAAGTGGTCAAGTAGCCACGTGGCCATAACAGTGCACGAAGACCCGGTCTTTAGCGGCCAGCTGGGTGTCTGTTGAGATTTTTTTTGTTGCAACGTATCTGGGTGGTTCAAGACTTTGTCAATTCGCAATGTGTCCTACCACGAAATCTGTTGAGGGAGTTTGAAGAATTTTGGATCACATAAGGCTCATACGGCTCGAAAGTAGGTCACAGTCTCCCTTGGCCGCAGGACATCCCTGCTTCATCTTGGCCGTATAGTGGTCTTAGGAGCCTTCTTTCTGTGACTCGTATTAACTTGGCCACAGAGTTGTCATAGGAGCCTTCCTTCTGCGGTCCAGATTAGCTAGTCCGCAGAGTTGACATATAAGCCTTCCTTCTGTGGCTCGGATCAGCTAGTCCGCAGAGTTGACATAGGAGTCGTCCTTCTGCGGCCCGGATCAGTTAGTCCACAGAGTTGACATAGGAGCCTTCCTTCTGTGACCTGAATCAACTAGGCCGCATAATGCCTATGTGATCGGTATTTTATGCTTCTACAAGACCTCCTTCAAAGTTTTTAAATTGTAAATTTTGAAATACTTAAGAAGCATGGAGATATGCATAGGATTTCGACCCGCAGGGAAGTCTTTATCCAGGCTGTTACTGCCGCATTTAAAGCTCTGATTGGGGCTATCTTTTTCGAGATCAATGTGATGGTTATGAAGGATAAAATCTTAAGGATCATCATTATCTTTAATGGGCGCGATAAACGAAGAGGCATCCATCCGTTTACGCTTTTTGATGGCCTATAAATACGGGCCGTATAGCGGTAAGAGAACTTCCCCTGCTTTTTTTTTGTCTTCCTTTCTTTTATTTTTTATTTTCTACTCTTCGTCTTCTCCAGTCAGCCATTGTAGTGCCCCGTCCCTATATCGTGCCCCGTTGTTCATCCACGGGGTGCGCGAGAAAGGAACACTGTCGCTATCGACTCGGTCGGGACCGATAGGTCGGGATCGATCGAATCGATCGAACGGGAACGGTTGAATTAAGATCCATTCCCCGTTATGGAATGGCTTCTTCGGAACCAAGTCCCATATTCAGCGGGCTGCGCCTCAAGGATTGACTCTGCGGCTGAGTCGAAAGAGACCTCCCGTTGCTCTGCTTTTTACGCCGCTTGCGTTGGTTTTGGCTATGTTTTCTGAATGCGTTTTCGTGAATGTTTTCGATAGTTTTCATGGCTTATGTTTCAAACTTCACATTCGTATCGAAATTCCTTGAATAACATAGTGTTCTAATCGATTGCTTGTGCGATTTTAGGTGATCGCGTAGGCAACGTCTAGCGTGGCCAACCAGTTTCTCGCCTCAAGTAAATACTAAGGTGAGTGGCTGACCCTTCTTCCTTCGACCCTCTTCTCTAATACATTATCAATACTAGACATATGCTATGTTAGATGTAATGCAACGACATGAATGATATTATAATGAACGGTCACACGACGTCCCACGAACACGAACTATACAGATGCTTGTCATATAATACTATTGTGCTTGCAAATTATCAAATCATATAGAACCGTGCTAAGGAAGGATGAATCGATTAAAATGAATGTCGCAACGATGCTATAAGATATGCGTTGAAATAACAATTAACTTAGCACGGTCATGGACAACTTGTCGACAAGGGGGATTGTTTCTTCGGACGGTATCCCGAGGCCACGGGACCGTTCCGGCCTAGGAAGAAACACGAATAGCTATGCCGGATGCATGCCACGGTAGGAAGTGGCTTTCAACGGGGCTCGCTATCCGCGCTGAAGGACCTCTGTCTACCAAGCTATATGTCCAGGATGGCTTGTCGTGCCAGTGACCTTCACGAACGTACTCAATTACGTATTATTATTACCAACATGACAGGGAAGAACATGGTAAGTTTACGCTACGACGGCACGCTCTGCCGGGGGTAAGATCTATCGTCATTGTACGGTTGTGCCTTCAAATATAGGTTTGAATTGAGTAGGATGGCTAGAAACTTCAGTAAATAATTGCTTGCACGCTCACTTGAATTCTTTAACAAATGAGAGCACGGGATTTAAATTGCCACGCACCAGCACAAAATATAAAGTGTTGACCCTCGCTCTCAACAGGTACTCGGGACCAGGATAGCGTGCCAAGAAACTGAAGGCGACGCTCCTTTCTTTTGAAGCCTTGCTAGCACGATGGCTAGCTCTGCAATATTTTGAAGACTCCAACCCAACTGCATCATGAGTCACAAACTCTCGCCAATCCCAGGTCTTATAGAGTCGTTTGATGTTTGTAAAAAGGGATGTAAATGTATGGAATGACTATCTCATCGATGTCGGTTGTAAGCCCGCGAGGCCTCTTTTGTAATCGAGTCTGTAACCTACTTATTATCAATGAAAATGCAAGTTTTCTTTTCTAAATGAATGTGTTCAATTTCTCTGCGTACTCTTACATATGCTGTTGTTTCGGATAACCTTATGAACCGCCTTGTGCAAGCGCAACTTAGGCTTGCACGACATCACGGCCCGGGGGACGACTATCAATTTTAACCGAATTGGGGCTTGACATAGTGGTATCAGAGCTTGGCTTTACGTCCTTTGTAACGCTCCAGTCCCAAAATACGTAGGACTAGGAATGTAGACATGCCAGCTGTATTCATACGAAGTATACTCCAATATATGGAAGCCTCGTATAAATACATAAGCTGTAATATGCAGTAGAACCATAACTAATCTCATCCACACAGAATAAATGAATAAAAGATATCATATAATGAGAAAGAATTTGTCTTGATACAATATGTTGGGCGGAGACAAATCCACTACCAACAAAATAAGGAAAGGTACATAGAAAATGAAATGAGTGGCGAGCGAAGCAAAGACGATCCAAGTACAATCATCCTCGAGGAAATAGCGATGATCACGACGAGAGCTAAAGCACCTGCGAAAGACAATAGCACACACCTGGAGAGATAACCAGGTCCTCAGAGGGACGTAACAAGACACATAATATCATGCCATATAAAATGAATAAATATTACTCAAATAAATAAGTCAATTGAATTAATAACATGGTCCAATACGCACCTACTAAACGAGCGTACCATCCTCCCAACCAAACAAGGACAGGAGATGGTAAACTAATTCGCGGTGACGTATCTTTCCATGCCATGAATCCAATATGGTATCCGGACCCCAACAAGGTTCAATACCTTCTCATCGAAGTAGTAAGTCACACCTACAACCAAACAAGGACAAGATGTGACGAACTAATCCGCAACAAGTTATTGTTCCAAGCCACGGTCAGATACAAGTACCCAAACCAAAGGTACTCATACCTAACGGATAAGGGCGCCTAACCAAACCTAGGTGAATGCAGTTTTAAGAACAGTTCATGGTCGCATGACTACCCGATCAAGTCAAGAAAATACCGATACAATACCTCAGTAGCGAGTCACAACACCATATACTATTCCTCAGTATCGAGCGAGTCTATAGCATATAGTCTACCTATCGTTCCTCAGTAGTGAGCGAGTCTACGATAGATAGGGTGGTAGTCAACTTCCAATCATGTTCTTCCCGCCCAATGCAAACTCATAACTGCTAAGTCTTCTAACATACAATTCTATTAGCAGTTATTTTCTAACGTACGGCTTATACGTACTGGTGGCCAGCCAATCACGCATGTCCGAGTCCTATATACGACACACAACAACGTGGAATAAATGTGTCAAGGCCATGAATGCAACACACAAAGGTGGTCCCTTAAATCTAGGTTTAATGTGAAAAAAATAATACATAGCAGAATAAAAATGAACAGTAAGTTCTAACAGGTTATGCCATGTATCACAGTTTAATTTGTATAAAGAAAATAATGAACAATGCATGAAATATGAGCTAAAATAAGTAAACAGCAAATGGCAAGGTGTCTTGCCTGGTAGGACACCTGGTGTGCTGCGATAATCAATGTGGCACGAACTGTACTTTATTGCAACAACTATGCAAGGTGACCTCGGATGGTGGCACAGATGGTTCCATTGGGTCCAGAAGGGTCAAATTGGTTAGGGTGGACATATGGTAGGACAGAATTGGTGAGGGATTGGGAGTAATGGCCTTAGTCGCGGACAAAAAGGATAATCGAAAGGAAATTTTGATAAATAATATATATAAACGATTTTGGAAAACTATTTATAATACTAAAATATTGTTTGTCAAAATATGCTCTTAAATAAATTCCGAAAAATCGAAAGTCTAAGTTTTGTCAAAGTAGTATTTTTAGTTTGAAATCTTCTATAAAAATACTATAAGAAAACAAAATAATAAAACTAGTTAAGACTAAACCCCTATTTTGTAAAAATAAAATTTTGGTAAAAGCTATGCTTTTTATTGACTATTTTGAAAATCAAGAAATATTTATAAACATTTTAAAACTATATTATATTATATGTATATATATGACTCTTCAAAAACAATAGTAGTGTTAGCAATCATCCTAATAATATTAAAACCAAAATACTAATAATAATTTCACAAAAATTATAATAATCATTATACACCATGTAAATCCTATATATAACTAGTTTTCTAAAAACAATACTATAATAGAAAGTAAACAATAAAAATTTCATAAAAATAACATTAATAATAATAAAAATAATATTAAAATAACTCAACTAGGGAAACAAAAATATAACAACAGAAAAAATGATGATGATAATAATAATAATAATAATAATAATAATATTAAAAATAATACTAATATTAGTATAAGCTTTTTAAGAGACATATAAAGTAAATGAAAACAAAACAAAACTATTATACTAATATCAATAATATCAATAAACCAGCAATATTTCACTGATGTTGCTCTTCAATCTTGAAACACCTAAATTATATAGAAATGTACTTAGAAGACAACTATCTAAACCTGGCTACAGTTGTCTTTTCAAAAATAATAATAATAATAATGATAGATACTTAAAAGAAGAAGAACCAAACTAACCAAAACACAAACTAAACAAAATCACAAAAAAATATAAAATAAAATAAAACAGCAATAAAAAAATAGTTAAATCAAAATAAAAAAAACCTGCAGCAGTCGAATGACTGCTGCTACTCTTTCCAAAAAAAACAAAAAGAAAAAGAAGGGAAAGAGAGAGAGAAGAAGAGTCGAATGAAGAATGGGAGGTTGGGGAAGACGACGAACGCGAAGGGTGGCCGGCGGTGCGGGATGAGGAGAAGAAAGAGAGGGCGGTAGGCGGAGAGATCGGAGGGAGGACGTCGGCGGGAAGGGGGTTCGGCCAGGGCTGCTCGCCGCGCGGCGGCGGAAGGACGCGGTGGAGGAGATGGGCTGGAAAGGGGGTGGCGCTCGCGGTGTACGGAGGACGGAGGCGCCGGGGTCTCGCGATGGAAGGGGGTGTGAGGAGCGGGGTTTTCGGCCGGCGGAGGGTTGGAAGAGCGGCGGACACGGGTGCGTCGGATGGTCGTGAGGAGCAGAGGCTGTGGAAGAGTCCAGCGGCGGGGGACTCGGCCATGGCGGTCGCGCGGCGGATGAGTGCAGCGGCGGTGGGAGCGGGGCTTGCGCTGCTCCGGGCGGCGGCAGTTTTGGCCGGGCTGCGCGCGGCTGCCGGAGGGAGCGGTGACTCGGGGCGGCGAGGTAAGTTTTAGGGTTAGGGTTTGGTTTTCCTTCTTTGTTTTTCTGGTGTTGGTGGTGTTGGGAAGTCGCCGGCCGAGGTGGTGACGATGGCCGGGAAAAGGATTTGGCAGAGGTGGAGATATTTTTGCGCTGGAGGTCGGGGACGGAGGTGACTGGGATGGTGGTTGTCGGAGATGGTGGTGTCAGCGGGTGGCTATTGTGGTGGTGGTTGGCCATGGTCCGGGTGGTATTTTGTTGACGGTGGTGGCTGTCGGCAAATGAGGGAGACTAGTCGGAGTTGGGAAGTCGGGCCAGAACCGAGAGGAGTACGGCTTGGTGGAGAAGACGGGGTCGGGTCATGGCTACGGTGTCATTGGTAGGGATAGGTTTAGGATTTAGGGCTAGGGTTTGGATGAGTCGTGTCGGGTGTGTCCGACACGACAGGAACGGAGGTTCGGATTTGTCAGACCCTGGGTGGAGTAATGTATTTGTACAATTGAACACATAGTGGATGGGACACGGACACGGTCATGGACACGATGCACTCACTTTGTGGAAATTTGGAGGAGAAGTATTGTGGAGAAAATATTGGAGGAGTACCTGCCTATTTATAGGATGTGGGAATTCCCAATTGGATAGGATTATGAATATTTAAAACCCAAGTAGATAAATCATCTATTTAATTAAAATCAATCAAATCGAGTCCAATCCAAATCCAATTAAATCTAATTTAATTCCCTTAGTGTAAAATCAAGTCAATAAATTAAATTTCAACTATTTAACTATTTTAAATAAATCCAAAAATCAAATCAAGATTTAAATGGCCACAATATCTTCCAATTATTTTTTTTTAAAATACCAATAATAATAATTTCGAAAATAAAAAATATTTCTAAATATCTTTTTGAATAATAAATATTAATAATAATAAATCTCAAAAATTATATTTTTATTAAAAATAGACTAATAAATAATTTTGAAATATATGTAGGCACGAATAATGCATACATGATTATATTTTTCCTAGTTTTCAATAAAATATTATTTATGATTAATAACTGCTAAAAACAAAAGGCTTTTTATAGCAAGAATAATTAAATAATATTTTGGAAGTATATAATAAAATAGAGAAAAATATTTTTCTAAAATATGTACGCTCGCACATATTCGCACTAGACGAGCAATTATGAAAAATAAAATTTCGTGCGCGACGTATAATACGACTATGCGACGTATAATACAAAATTTTAAATCGTTACCAAATTTAATTAAAAAATAGTAGAAATTTAGGGGTTTTACATCCTTGGCCTCCATTGTCGAGTTTTTAGTCTCAAAATCGTTGGTCCCGTGTCGATGAGATATGTCGTTCCATACGAGTGAGCCCGCAATAAGTTTGGTGACTAATGTATTTTGCCTTCAAAATTCCAGAAGGCACGTCGGTGAACGTGGAGGCGAACGAAGAAAGTGCTTCGAGCGGCTCGAGTCTCGAGACCCGGACCCTCTAACGATGCCATAGAGCGGATGTTGCGTATGCTGGAAGCACAACAACGACAAGCCGAGGAAAGTCAACACCAAAATGAGCAACATCGACGGCAGACGGAGGCACGTCAAACTCAGTTCGAGGCTCGATTCGATGCACAAATCAAGTTGCAACAGAAGCAGCTTGATACTCTCCAGCAGATCGTTCAGATGGTGGTGGCCAACAACAACTCCGTGACAACACATGCCGTAACCGAGCCTGCGGCCAGACAAAGTGAAGTCGATCCGGAGGCACCCGAGCCTACACATACAGCACTGAGAAGTTCCAACTTCGACGTGTCGAAATTCACAAAGAGTTGCCGTACTTCCTTCAATGGCACGGAAGATCCCTCCTTGGCGATCGACTGGTTGGAGGAACTGGAAGACAAGTTCGAGCTTCTGGGCGTCGAAGAGTCCAAGAAAGTCGCATGCGCTCAACTTCTACTCCGGTCGAACGCGCACGACTGGTGGGCCGTGCAAAAACGAGCGATCAGACGCGACGATGAGACATCGACAATTTCTTGGGCCACCTTCCGTGAGGCGTTCGAGATCGAGTACCTCCCCGAAGCCGTTCGACAAGAGAAGGAAAATGAATTCATGCAGCTAAGGCAAGGGAATATGACGGTGCGGCAGTATGCGGCGGAGTTCAACAAGTTAGCCAAGTTTGCTGGAGAATTCCTGCCCTCCCTGGCGAGTCGTGCTCGACGGTTCGAAGTGGGTCTACGACCATCCATCTACGCCCATGTGTCTGTTCCACAATACAAAACGATGGGGGAGTCTCTCAACCACGCCCTCCGCCGTGAACGCTAATATCCTCCAGGTGCTACCGGCGCTGTGCATACCTACAATCACAAACGCCCTAGCCACGCGGGAGGAAACAACTGTAGAAGCATGGAAAATATCAGAACGATGATCTATGCGACTCAGAACAGGAGAACCCCATGTGGCTCATACAGGAGCAGTCCCATGCGGTTCAGAGAGACTCGTAGTCTCATACGGCTCGGACAGGAGAGTCCATGCGGCTTACATAGGGACAGTCATGCGGTTCAAAGAGTCCCCCAGCCGCATGTGGTTCAAAAGTACATGCGGCTCACGGAGATATGCGGCTCAACGCCACGTGTACCTACGAGACCCCTTCACACAGCTGGCCATCGAGCAGTCTGCCTATTTAATGATCTGTCATGATTTGACAGCTGACGGCTCTGACATGAAGTATCATAATGGCCCTGTCATAATGACAGACTCTTGGGAAATAGGAGAAAATCTCTGACACGATCCGAGATTGACACGTGGCTACCCCCATGCGGCTCCAGTGAAGAACAGCTTCATGCGGCCGGCAAGGATCGTCTTCCTGCGGCTCACCAAAAAGCTACCATGCGGCTCGCAATTACTACAGTTATGCGGTTCACCAAGAAGCCATCCCATGCGGCTCGCGATTACTACGCTTATACGGCTCACCAAGCGGCTCGCAAATACTATACCTATGCAGTTCACCGAGACGCTGTCTCATGCGGTTCATGGATGTCATGCAGCTTTGGCAGAGTCCATCATTAAGACACGTGGCAGAGATTCAATGATCCCCCTGACTTGACAGTTGGTAGCAAAGATGATTATGAGATGCAAAGATTTACCAGATCCTAATGACGATATTTAACATTATCCTCACAATTAATGAGATCAAGTCATATCATTCATAATCAAGCCAATGGGACACGTGGTGAGAGATCCAAGCTACACAACCAATCATGAAGATTTAAAGCAATCAGCATTAATTATTCGCAAGATTCAGTACTATCCTCATTTATGGCCCAGATCCTTCACGCTTAAGATTAATGGTCTAGATTGATTAAGCATCAGGCCGCCACCACTTTGAGAATGGGTAGTCAGCCAAACCATAATGATGCCCCTCCACTATTATAAATAGCAGGGTGCCATTCCCTTGCAGAAAAAAGAAGAAGAGAGAGACAAGGAGAGATATACGCTATCAAAAAAAAATACAACAGAGAGAGAGAGAAGCCAGAAGAGCAACAGAGGAGCAAGAAGAGCATTTCTTTATCAACGCCAACCATCTTCTCACAGGAGCCAAGGCTGCATACCGATCGTCCAAGGAGTAAGACAGGGCTGCTGTCGCCTTCCCGAGCCTCTATCGTCACCCCCCAGAATCTAAAATAAACAATTGTACTTAGATTGCTGTACCTAGGTTTTCGTCCCTAGGCTTTCTTTGTACAAGCGAGTTTGTAACGTGAAGTAAAAGTCCGGTTCTCCGATAATTGTTCTGTTCTTTTATATTTCATGGCAAACACGATGGCGACTCTGCTGGGGACTAACTTCTCCACGGCTGAGGAGTTGGTGACGCAATCGGATGCAGCCAAACTTGGCTCCATGTAACAAAAGATGGTCGCCCGATTCGACCAACAGGCGTTCGAAGAAATGCTCTCCGACAAGAGCACTGGCCCGGTCCAGAAGCGAGCCCGCACAAAGAAGGCCCACAAGGAGTAGAGACCCCGATCCTTTATTCCTACTGAAGCTCTTGCAGAAATACCCTCTGTTGCTCAAGACGGCGAGAAAGACTCCCCTGCGGCCCTACTTCAGACCGTAGATAACTCTGCTGTCCCCAAGTCCGACAGAAAAAAACACTATGATGCTGGACTTGCAGGGGCAAAGAGGAACTCTATGCGATCAGAGCCGCATAAGGATATTAGCCGCAGGGAGAAAACTCATGCGGCTACATCAGCCAGCCGCATGAAGAAAACTCATACGGCCACAACTGTCAGCCGCATAACTTATGCGGCTACAGCTGCCAATCACATGGATGAAACCCATGCGGCCAGGAAAGTCAATCGCTTGCAGAAAACCCATGCGGCCACAATTACCAACCGCATGCGGCCAGCCTGCACGATCGTGACTCCTAGCCACACAAAAATAATTCATCCGACGGCAGAGGACAACCGCATGCAGACAGCCTGCACGGTACCCAACTCTAGCCGCATAGCGTCCGTTCCATGCTTCTCTCGATCAGTCTTCGACCGTCTCTCATGCGGTCCTGACCCTGATGGTTCTCTGGATGATAAGCCAGATTCTGTGGTATCCAACTTGGACTCCTCCTATTACGCACCCACAAGTGCTAAAAGGAGGAAGTCTAGGGCAGCGCGGGCTTATCAGGCCCAGTCAGCTGTCCCAACCTCTGACTATCGGGGCGTCCCGTTGACTATCACACGGGCCTCGGATGGGAAGTTGTATACAACCGCTCGAGTCCAGCCCCCGGCGGCAAACGGACATAGTGGTTCCTCTGACCTGCGGGAGGCGATCCTCCATAAACGCAAGGAAAGAGGAGGAGTGTCAACATGCAAAGAGTCCTCGCTTGGACATCGCTGCACCCAAATCATCGTCAACTGCTATTGCAACAATGCAACAGTGACGGAAGATCGGCCATCCGTCTTCCAAAGACTACAGCATCCGAGCTCAGAAGATGAGGCACCTCCCGTAGTCTCCTGTAATTCCGCTCAGAAGGTCCCCGCCAAAGGGAGAGAGAAAAAGACAAGCATCTCCAGTCCCAAGATATCAACCACTACAGCTAAGAAACTGTCATCTAAACGGTTGTCCTCCACCGGAGTATTCCAACACACCCGTTCAAAGACAAAATCTGCCGCAATAGGAAATTCATCATCCACATCGTTGGGGGTCGTGGAAACTGGGGGTAGCACTCCTCCAAACATCCGCAACAATCCGATGTTTCAAGGAGCCGAGCCCGGGGAAATGACTCTCCCATCAGGTACGACAGGCATCGATGTCCCCGAGGACATCCATGACTCTCAAGACGAAGCAAGCTCTGAAGCTGGGGATACCGTTCCCTCCGAGTCCGAACCAGAAGACAATATTCCCACATATCCCGATGACTTCTCGGTACATGGGTATGACTTCGAGGGCACATCCTCCACCATTTCTTCCATCACTCCTCATGTAAGGACGGTGTTTATGACGGACAACAATCAAGGTGGTTCCAGTGATCGCCAGCGCATCGACAATCTCGAAGCCATATTACTTGCTTTGGTCAAGTCTGTAGATGAGATTAAAGCAGCCCTTCCAACTCCACAAGGAGGAACGCCTGGCCAGACAAGCGCGGGTCCCGCAGTCAATGCAGAC
Source organism: Iris pallida (assembly GCA_029216955.1). Taxonomy (NCBI): domain Eukaryota; kingdom Viridiplantae; phylum Streptophyta; class Magnoliopsida; order Asparagales; family Iridaceae; genus Iris; species Iris pallida. Next base: position 768,151 of record JANAVB010013999.1, read on the forward strand.
TCGAATTCGGCGGCACCAAACCCGGGCAATAATCCTCCCAAAATAATAGCCCCTACCGCGACAGATGAGGCCCGAGAAGTAAGAAGAGAGGTTCAGGAGCTCCGAGCCATGTTCCATGCCCGAGAAAACGCTCAAGACCTCAGAATTCGGCAACCATACCCTGCTGAATGGAGGGATGTTCCATTCCTACCAAAATATAAGCCGTTCAACATCAACCCATATGATGGCAAGACCTCAGCAAGTCGGTACATCACTTACTTCGAGGTCACCACCGACCATCTGCCCCATGATGATGCTATCCTCACTCGATTATTCATTGGGGCATTGGAAGGAGTCGCCTTCGACTGGTATCGCAATCTGCCGGACAACTGCATCCACTCCTTCGTCGGCTTCAAGCGCCTGTTCTTGGAGAGGTTCTACGAAGTAGGGCAGGACGTCACCATGTCCACCCTCATGGACGTCGTCCAAGGGGAGAAGGAGTTAACAAGGAACTACATTGAGCGGTTCCGCCAAACCGCCATGAAGTTGCCGTCCGAAAATCCAGATTCTTCTTTGATTGAGATCTGCCAAAAGAGACTGCTTCCAACAATCAGTCTCTGGATGGGCGAAAGTCAATTCAAAGATTGGAAGGCCTTTATTATCAGCACCACAAGCGCCGAAGAACGACTAAAGAAGGCTCGCCAACTGGGATTGCACATCTTGGAAGGAGAAAGCAAGGGCAAGCGTCCCAACAACGATAACGGGGGTAACCCCTCCAACAATCGGGACAGCAAGGGAAAGCAGGCTATGGTGGCCGATACAACACAAAAACCTGAGCCGAAGTCCGCAGACAAACAATGGCCGCAAATCGATTACTCCTTCGAAGACAGTCACGTCAAGCCCATCTTGGACATGCTCATACAAGGGGACAGAATCCAGCTTCCTCCACCAAGACGGGAACCGCGGCCGGCAGAGATGGAGAATCTGAAATACTGCCATTATCATCGCTATGTTCATCATGCTACACACGATTGCTACCAGCTGAAACGGTACATCCAGAACCTCATCGATTCGAACGCTCTGGCCATCGATTTTGAAGAGGTAATCGTGGCGGCCAATATGGTGTTCGTACAATTCGGCAGCTTCCCTCCGACGGAGACTCAAGACGGAGTGATCCCTGTCCCTCTGGCGACAATGGAGATTACCAATCTTTCACCTTCCCGAGACCAGGCTACCGGTCTAGTACCCCTCACCACATCACGAGGGGAGGTCATGTGGATCCATCCAGACTTGGTGTCAGAAGTGACTCGGCCCACACGATCTACCACCGACAAAAAGAAAAGTGGAAAAGTCAGGACCTGCCACATAATCTCCGCAGACAACGAGGAAGCTACAGCCGTCGTCATGCGGTCCGAAGCGCAATCCGAACCTGTGGTTGACAACCCAACCGAAAATCATTAACCCACTACAACTGATGCTCCGGGACCGGCTCAGCCTTCGACGACCGACAAGCCTAGGCCGAAGGAGACTCGCTTCGACAAATCTCTCCGAAAAGACGCAGCCCAAGGGCTAGAGAGGCCCTAAAACTTTGACATCTTAGCACAATTGGCTAACACTCCGGCCAAATTGTCACTATACGAACTCCTAAGGCTCTCCAAGGACGTTCGTATTGCATTGAGCGAAGCACTCCAAAATGCCGATGCCTATCTGGCTCAATCCAACCTCACCGGGGAGGACTCACCCGTGGATCTCCAAGACAGCGCCTGCACGGGAGCAATGCCCAACATTGTCTTCACTCCGCAGGACATGCTCATCAAAATCAATCTACATGATCGCCCGCTATACTACACAGGATACATCGGCGACGTGAAGGTGGATCAGATGTACATTGATCCTGGCTCTTCCATAAGTATCATCCCGAAGGGTCTGCTACATCATCTCCGCATCCCAATGCATCGCCTGACACCTACAAGCACCGCCATCAGCGGTTTCAATTCGGACAGGAGCTACCCTATTGGGAAGATTCGTCTGAAGTGTCATATTGGCGATCTCCAATCCGAAGTCACCTGCTACGTCATAGATGCAGACACTTCTTACAACATCCTCTTAGGACGCCCATGGATACACGATTATATGATCGTGCCTTCCTCGCTACACCAGTGCTTCAAATATGTCGACAAATACGGCTTCGTAAAGACAGAATTTGCTGATATCGATCCCTTCAAAGGAGTCGAATCCTACTACTCAGACTCCTGCCTATACAAAAAGTCAAAGAGGCATCTTGATGAAGGAGACGTACAAGCTCATACCGAGACAGCCACGGGATCAGAAGGACCCCTGACGATCCACCTCCAAGCTCGCAAACCAGGCAGGTCCGCACCCCTTACTGCCACTCTGTGGAAGGACTCGATCAGCCTCTCGGTGCAGGAGGAACAGATGATAATCCGGCTGCCAAGGTCCGGCCAAGTGCCGAGACCCACAACGGGGCCACTGACAATCAGACTGCCGAGATTCGATCAACCCCAAACGGAGAAGCTCAATCCCTCCGATAGGCCACTGACGATACGCCTTTCCAAGAAGGGTCGTCACCCCGACGCAAGGTCTGACACTTCTAGCGAACCGGCCACTCCTCGCTCCACCTCGAGTGCCAAACTGGGGGTCGCTATTCTGCCAACAACTCCACGCTCAACTCCATCAACTGAACCACTGTCAATCAAGCTTCCCAGGTCGTCCTCTCAGTCTTCATTTACACAGGGGGTAGCCAAAGAGGAACCAGAGCTAGCCAAGTATGTGGCTGCCCACACTGATGTTCCCTCCGCTGATGATGTAATCCCCCTAGAAAAGATACCTTACTTCATCAATAAAGGGTTATCTTTGAACTACACCGAGCTCAATAAGCTATGTACAATGTATGCTATGGAACACGGTATAGGAACTCACCTACACACACAAGTGACAAATGTGTACACCGCGATCCAGCTTACTCCAGTAGAAGACGCTTACCGAATAATCGAGGGAGGGGACCATCCAATCATCTTCGGCCGGACAAACAACCCGCATCCCTCCACCACAAAGGAAACCGACCTCGGGTCAGATGCCGGGAGACTGCCTCTGTACCTATATAGCCCACAATCTAAATATCTCATACAAAAACAGGGGTATAATCTGGAGACGACGTCGGGTTTAAACTACGGCACTGGGCAACGATTACCTTTGAAGCTGTCAGTCCCAGTGGGTAAACTACGGGATTACTATAACAAAACTCGATGCGGGCTAGGGTATGTAACGCCCACTATGACCCCTGAGAGTTCAGATGAAGAATGCGACTGGCAGTCACATTCAACCGGGTCACCAACTTCTGACTCGGATACCAGCATCGGAGACGTGTTCAGACAAGTCTTGTCAGTCAACATGGCAATCGCAGACACTTACGAAGAAGACGAAGACATCCTCGAAATTCTCGAGCTAGAACCGTTGGGCCAGCAGTTGGACGCACAATGGGAAAAGCGGTTCGAACAGAGAGAACCTCCTATTGAAGATGAGGTCATACAAGTGGATCTCGGCAGCGAATCTTCTCCAAAACCAATTTTTGTCAGTAAAAGCCTAACAGATGAAGACCGGAAGTCGCTGCTAGAACTTGTCAGAGAGTACATTGATGTGTTCGCCTGGAGCTATGAAGACATGCCAGGGTTAAATCCCGACATTGCTCTTCACAAACTCAACATTCGGCCAGATGCGAAACCAGTCAAGCAACAACAGCGACGCTTTCGTCCAGGCATCATGGACGCGATCGAAGCCGAAGTCAACAAACTAATAGCCAGCGGCTTCATTCGTGAGGAGCAACATCCCGATTGGGTCGCCAATATACTACCCGTCCTCAAGAAGAATGGGAAGATTCGAATCTGCATCGACTTCCGCAACCTGAACGAGGCGTGTCCCAAAGATGAATTCCCCCTTCCTTTCACAGACATCATGATCGACAATACCTGCGGCTTCGAACGTATGTTATTCATGGATGGCTTCTCGGGGTACAACCAAATCAAAATGTCTCCTGACGACGAAAAGCATACATCATTCCGAACACCGATTGGCACGTACTGCTACACAGTCATGCCTTTCGGTTTAAAGAATGCTGGCGCCACATATCAAAGAGCCATGAGTATCATTTTCAGAGACCACTTACGCAAGACGGTGGAGTGCTATGTTGACGATATAGCCGTTAAGAGCCGTAGCACGGGAGACCATCTGTAGGATCTAAGGACGGTATTCGACCTAATGCGAGCGCACAATTTGAAAATGAACCCTATGAAGTCCTTTCTGGGCGTATCCAGCGGGAAGTTCTTAGGCTTCATCATCACCGCACAGGGTATCCATGTAGACCCTGAGAAGACAAAAGCAATCATGGAGATGGGTCTCTCGAGAAACCTCCGCGAACTCAGAGGCCTTCAAGGGAGGCTAGCTTATATCAGAAGGTTCATTTCCAACCTCTCCGGGCGATGCCGACCATTCACGCACCTCATGAAGAAAGGAGTCTCATTCGTATGGGACGATGAGTGCCAGCGTGCTTTCGACAGCATCAAAGAATATTTGTCAAATCCTCCAGTTTTGGTAGCCCCGGTCCCTGAAAAACCATTCCTGCTCGATGTACGAGCAATGGAACACTCCCTCGGGGCTTTGCTGGCACAAAACAACGACGCAGGCCACGAGCAGGCCATATATTACCTCAGTCGAATGATGATTGGGCTAGAGCACCGATACACCGCGGTGGAGAAGGAATACCTCGCCCTAGTATTCGCCATTCAGAAAATACGGTATTATGTCACCGGACAAACGATACATGTGATCTCACGAGTCAACCCTCTCAGGCTCCTCATGACTAAACCAGGGGCACTCAGCTCTCGCCTTGCTACATGGGCAATATTGCTGTCCCCTTATCATATGATCTTCGTCCCACAAAAGGCAGTCAAAGGTCAAGCCCTGGCAGACTTCTTAGCAGCCCACCCGGGCTCGGAGTCCTCCAGGATATATGAAGAGATCCCAGATGAGGTCGCCGACTCGCATGCAACCTCTCACGATGATATATGGCGAATGTTCTTCGACGGTGCTTCGAGGACCGGACCTAAAGGCAATATAGTCGTCGGAGTCAGGGTAGTGCTAATCTCTCCTTCCGGATTGGTGATTAACCGCACTTATTCCCTCACCGAGCCCTGCTCTAACAATGTGGCCGAGTACAACGCTTTGGTCATTGGCCTCCAACTTGCAAGAGAGCTGGAGGTAGAATACCTTGAAGCATATGGTGATTCCCAGTTAATCGTCAATCAGATCCGGGGCTCATACGAAGTCTGCCACGAAGACATGATCCCTTATCACCAAATAGCGATTGACATCATCTCGTCGTTCAAGGGGTTCTTTATCGAACATGTCCCTAGACTCCGAAATATCGAAGCAGATGCCTTAGCCGGTCTTGCCGCTTCCCTAGCAGTTCCGAATTATGATCGCCAATCAGTGGATGTGATAGGCCACGAACTGGTCTGTCCCAAAAATAATGTGCAATTCGTGGTGAGTTATTCCGCACAGACGATCGATGATGCCCCAGATTGGAGACAACAATTCATCGACTTCGTCGTCTACGACATCCTGCCCGAGAACCCAAAGGAAGCCACTTCCATCAGACGGCGTTCTCTCAGATTCTTCTACGACACAGAGACGAAAATGCTGTATCGCTGCTCCTACGACGGATTACTGCTTCGGTGTCTGTCAAATACAGAAGCCAAAGAAGCTGTACGAGAAGCTCACGATGGTGTCTGCGGGGCCCACCAACCTGGTCCTAAATTGCAAGACCGCCTTCGACGAATGGGCTACTATTGGCCCACGATGGTGGCAGATGCGATAGATTATGCTAGAAAATGCAAAGCCTTCCAAGTCCACGCGGACTTCATTCACCAACCGTCCGAGTTTCTACATCCGACAGTGGCGTCCTGGCCATTCGAAGCATAGGAAATGGATATCATCGGTCCAATCACCCTACCTTCCTTCCAAGGACATCATTTCATACTTGCGATCACTGATTACTTCTCCAAATGGGCGGAAGCCGTCCCACTCGCAGAAGTTAAGACTTCAAACGTGATCAGCTTCCTTACACGTCATCTACCGCTTCGGACTGCCACGAAGGATCATCCATGATAATGGTCTACAGTTTGTAAGCCACGCATTCTATCGGTTCTACGATAAGTACCGTATTCAGAATGTCACTTCGGCACCATACAACCCGGCAGCGAACGGGTTGGCAGAGGCATTCAACAAAACAATCATCAAACTCCTCAAGAAGTTTGTCTCCTCCAACAAACATGACTGGAACGAGAAGCTCGGCGAATGCTTATGGGCTTATCGCACCACGGTCCGAACAGCCACCGGGAATACACCATTCTCTCTGGTATACGGGAGTGAGGCAGTCCTCCCATTGGAGACCCAGATCCCCTCACTACGTGTCGCCCTCACATATCAATTGACAACAGACGACAACCACCATCGTCGCCTACAGGAATTGGAGGCACTAGATGAAAATCGTCTCTTAGCTCAGCAACGAATTGAGCTATACCAAGCACGCATCTCTGGAGCCTTCAATAAGAAGGTCAAAATTAGAACATTCCAGGTGGACGATCTCGTCTTGGCAGTCCGAAGGCCGATGGTCATGACTCACAAGACCGCCGGCAAATTCAAGCCAAAGTGGGAAGGCCCATTTATCATTGGGACAATATTCTCCAATGGTGCTTACCGCCTCGCAAAACAAAATGGAGACTTGCTCATGTTGCCCGTCAACGACAAGTTCCTGAAGAAATATTATGTCTAAACGACATTCTCTCCAAGATCTTCGAGTCATGTACCCGCTGGTACCGCTGAACTCACATCCATAATATTTCAGATTATCGAGTCATGTACCGGCTGGTGCCGCTGAACTCACCTCCACATTCCCTTCAGATTATCGAGTCATATACCCGCTGGTGCCGCTGAACGCACACTTTCTCAATATCCTAAATTACCGAGTTATGTACCCGCTGGTGCCTCTGAACTCACATTTCGGTCACTCTTTCAGATAGTAAGTCACGTATTATTATACCTCTGAACTTTCTTCCTGGAAGAGATCCTCCCTCATGATCCACTACCCGCGCTCCCAATGCACAAAAAGGGTAATCGATCCATAAATTTCCGAAACGGCCATGTCCTCATTACATCTGAGTCATTTTCACTTCCATGAAAAATAAACCGCCCCCTCTAATAGAACTTCCACGTTCTCCTACCTCTGAGTCGTTCTATGTACCCCCTCTTCATTGAGCCCACTCCTGCCATGTGCTCATTACCTCTGAGTGGGAAGGCTCCGTCGAAGAAACCTTCATGCTTGCCATGTCCACATTACCTCTGAGCAAGTATGTCGGTCTCCTTTCAACCTATTATCTGTACCCACAACCGGAGTACGACAAGGATAATAGGTCCACAAATGTCCTCTGTTGACTACAAATGTCCGCTATTGACCACGAATATCTTCTGTGAAGTCTCCCCTGCCATGTTCTCATTACCTCTGAGCAGGAAGATTCCACGATAAAACCCTCATGCTTGCCATGTCCTCATAACCTCTGAGCAAGTATGTTGGTTTCCTTTCATCCCATTATCCGTATCCTAGACCAGGGTACGCCAAGGATAATAGGTCCACAAATATTCTTTTGCTAAGCTTCTTAGCATAAATCCACCACCTCACCATGCCCCGGGAGCCCAGCTAATCTTCGGCATTCTTTTTCCTAACACCGTGAACATCCATGACCACTTTGCCACAGCTGTTCCGGACATCCTGTCCAAACTTGTTATCCGTATCTAAAACCAAGGTACGCCTAGGATAACAGGTCCACAAATAATCCCCCAGCAAGTCCAGCTCCACGAACACCACAAGTACAAGAAAGAGAAGATGAGTTGAAACATGCTCATTTATTCAAAATTCAAAGTGCTACATTATTTGGGATCACATCCCTTACAAAAAAAAAGAAAAAGAAAACAGAAAGCTGATCACTGCTCCGGGGCACATAATGCCCTGCGATGATCCATCAGCAAAGCAACCGACCGCTCAAACCTCTGGGTAGCTCGACGTTCCGCCTCTTGGGTCAGCACCGCCTCGTCCCCCTGTTGAGCATGGGCTTGCCAGTTATCCTCAAATCTCTTAAAAGCCCACTCCAGGTTAGCAGAAGAGCGAGAAACCTTTTCGGCCTCCCGAACAATCGACTCTTGTTCCGCACGGGCAGCCTCCAACTCTGACTCTAAGAAGGTCAATTCCCTCTGGAGGGCGAGAATCCGCTCCTTCGTATCAGCGATTCCACGAGAAGCAGACTCTTCCCGAGCCCGACAAGCCTGACTTCGACGACCCAGCCTGTCATACGAAGCGAAAAACTTATCAAGGTCTCCCCGTACAACTGGCCCGGCTGTATCCCGAGCAAGCTTGATCTTATCCCGAGCAGCAACTAGGAAGCCCCGCTCCCGATCAATCGCAGCAGGCAAGCCCGCCTGCCGTGTCGCCAGCAATTGGGTTACAAGCTGATCAGCCTCCACCAACTTAGGCTCCAGGACTGTAGCCAACCCCATCCCGCTAGGAAGGGACTTCAAGGTTGCAATCTGGCCCCGAGCACACCGCAGAGACAGAGTAAAAGGGGTCCCCCGTTCTACAGCAGCAACTACACCCCTCTTTAAGTGGCGATAGAAGCTGTCAACCACATCCTGCGTCACCTTGTCCAGAGCTTCCGAAGAAGCCGGTGTCAACGGGAGTATAGTCGGCAACACTGAAAAAGACGTAACAGAATCTGCCGCTCCTGCCACAAAAGAAACCAGCTCCGTACGGAAGGACGCTTGAACAGCGGCCAACTCCTCTTCGGCAGCCCGCAGAAGTCAGTCTCCGGAGCCGTATAATCTGCGGAGGATGAGGCGGAGACCATCGCCAACTCCATTCCCATCTGCCTGGAGCTGGCGGGAGGCCCCTCGACAGGAGACGGTAAAGGAGAGGGAACGCTTCTTTCTCCCAGATCACGGCAGGCCGAGCCTTCCCCAAGAACATCCACGACAGGAAGTAAAGGGTCAGGACCTGCAGGGCCAAGGCAACCATGAATCGATTTGACCTGGAGGATATGTTGATAGAGCAAATAAGCCCCCTCACTAGTCAATATCTGGCTTATCTTACCAGTTGAGGAGTGTGGAGGCCGAAGTTCGCCTGCAGCCACCGCACCTCCGAGTCAGGTATAACAGACTCCTCCTCCCTTGCATCCTCGGGAGGAGATGCACCGAGATCGGCGTCGCTTTGCTGAAGTTCAGCGATCTCAGAGACGGGTCCGAAGAAACCTTCGTCACCCCGGGCCGAGACCTCAGCAACCTGGGAGCTTCTAGCCACCGCTAAGAGAGCCCCCGCAGAAAGGACCGCGGCACACATGTCGCTAATCAAAGCAGCAAGGGCCGGATCAACTTCAGGGGTGGTAGACGATTCAGGAGAGGCCGGTTCATCGGACACCTACAAAGAAAAGTGATTAAGTCATATCTCTGAGAGAAAAGAAAACTACAACAAAGAGATGGCTCCGACTTGGTCTTACCTCCGGAATAGCGTCTGTACCTTCACCCCTCTCGGTAATAAGTAATCCACGAGACCTAATGGCATCTCTCTTCACGGAAAAGGTCGCTCTACTGTCAGAAGACTCGTGTCTGACTCGTTTACGCGAGGAACCAGACACAGCTGAAGACTGTTCTTCTCTCACTACTTCCTCCTGTGTAGTAAGGAACGGATCTTCCGCTGGTTCATCGGGTGTGGGAAGCGGTTGATCCGTTACTTCTTCACCCCCACCAGAAAGGGAGTCTTCGCTATCATGATCATTCTCCTCCTCAGCCGACTCGGAAGGTTCTGATTCTGGGAGGGGAGTCTGGAGCGCTAGTTGCTTTCTAGCCTTAGCCCCCTTGGGCTTTTCCTCTAAACCGGTACCCACGATGAAACTGGTACTCGGATCGAAATTAACATGAGGCTTGTTCGCCATAACGTGATATAAAGCAGCCATGTATAAAACTTCCCTCGGCGCCTTAGCATCGGGGACCGAGAAGCTGGCCCGAGTATGATAAGCGTCATAATAATTCCTTGCCCTGACACCATCAAGAACGCTACCTTCAAAGCCCAAACAAGGGTTGGGACAATCAAGGAATAACTGACTATAACCAAATTGGCGGGAAAACCTACTAGGTAGGTAAGGCTCCAAGTACACATTATCGCGGTCGCGATAAACCAGATGCGCGGGGCGGATGTTGCGCAACCAGGTGAGCATATCCGGAGACAGAAAGTGAGAAGGCCCGGTACCATCAAGATGTACCTTCCTCACTTCCTCATCAGAAAAGGGAGAAACAGACACAAAAAAGTTATACCCATCCACCCTCCCCAGTGCCTTCCGACAAGATGGCATAGTGTTGTATTCCCAAGACCGGCGATGGCATTTGACAAGGAAAGCGTCTTCATCTGTAGCATCTTCCGCTATTCCAGGTCCCATCAAAGACTTGTAGTGCATTGCCAACCACCCCATTAAATAGTGGAAAGGCAGTTCTATGCGCTCAAAATCCAACGTTTTCTTGTGCGCAATAACCTTGGACGAAAAGGTTCGAAGACCATGGTGTATGCTACACACCATAGCAGGAAGAAGGGCCAGTCTAACTCCAAATACTAGTTTAACGGCAGGAAGAATGAAATGACGACCGATCCTCTCGATAGAACTCGCTCCTCCCGAGACTACGCAATTTCGCAGCCATATCATTAAAAATCCAGCCAGGAGCGCCTTCTCTGACATCTGTGTGGTCCCGTAGTAAAAATAGCTAAGAGAGTCAGTTTGACTCCCGAATATGTCGCTCTTGGATCGCGACTTCTTGACACTTGACATCAGATCCCTTATCTCTCCATGCGTTTGAGGGGTTCGAGGAGTAACTTCGCCAGAAGGGTCAACTTTAAAAAGATAATTAATCCAGGATGTGGTGTGGGGAGCGGTCCCCTCGGAGCTATCCACCGTTTTTATAGCCATCTGATGACAAGCACTATGGTGGCACAGCAACTCCCGATACACCGCAACAGAACCTGGGAGTCGTCGGTTCAAGTCCTCAAACTCCTTATTCGACGGGGTATACACCTCGAAAGGCTCATTCCCCCACGAAAGTTTAGAGACAGTATACATCTCATGGAGAGCAAGCCCCAACTCTCCTCCGGGTGCAAAGAACGTCCCCGTTCGCCGGCTATACATCTCCAAGAGCGCCACGAACAGTGGCTTATTGATAGAAAGCCCGTAACAAGTGCCCCGAATGGCATGGTAAAGTCCCACCTCCCGCAAGAATGTTCCGTAGGTCTGCAGAACCCAAGTGGTCAACTGGGCCCACGTAGAAGTGGGGTTTATCCATTTCAGCAATGCCAGCCTGCCAACGGGATAAGATTTCTTGCGAACAAGCCGATTCAGGAAGGTATCAGCTTGAGTGAGTGTGAAGTTGGGACCGTATACATTCATGAAAGAGCCCGAGGCCAGACCCATCATGTACCGGAGGACGGAATCCTTACCCGCATACGCTGACCGCATATTCGGGTTATAATGGATGTTGTCCATCAACATCCCTGATTGAGTAGGAGTTAAGTTACACACCATCTTCCTGTCCAGCAACACAATATTGAACCACGACAGAGGATAATGACGTTCCATGAGAGGAATATGGATTGCCACCCCATCCAAAGAAAAATCCCAGTTCTCTAAAATCTCTAATACTCGGGGATTCTTTATGATTAAAGCGTCTCCAAAAAGGAACGAAGGCTTTAGGTATTTTCCATCCAACTTCCCAGTATTCATCATGGAACGGAGGTAATGGAGGGTCTGATTCTCGATGGCGTTCAACCTTTCCGAAGGCTCATCAGCAGGGAATTGATTCAACACATGCTTAATTAAGTCATCAAGATGCATGCCCAAGGCGAATTGATTTGAACCCACTATAAGTACCCCCGCAGGATTTACTGGCAGATTCACTGAAGAAAAAAAAGCAAAAGAAACAAGTCAAAGAAAAGATAGTTGAAACACAAAACTACGTGATGCTTATGCGGCTTAGCTCAGTATAGCCTCATGCGGCTCAGTTTAAAAGAGTTCATACAGGTCAGTCCGAATGAGCTTATGTGGCTCAATTTGAAAGAGCCCATGCGGTTCAGTTCGAATAAGCTTATGCGGTTCGGCTCGAAAGGAACTTATACGGCTCAGTGCTGATGAGCTTATGCGGTTCGAAAGGAGCATATGCGGATATGATCCGATTCGAATAAGCTTATATGATTCGGCTCGAAACAGGCATATGCGGTCCAGCGCGGATGAGCTTATGCGGTCCAGTTCAAATAATCTTATGCGATTTATTTCGAAATAAGCTTATACGGCTCAGTTTGAAAGAGCTTATGCGGCCCTGATGATGAAGTAGTTATGCAAACAACTTTCATGCGGCTCAGGCCTGGGTCATATCCCATGCGGCCCGAATATGAGTCGGACACACAACATACTTGGGAATATAGGCTCGCGCATAAAATATGCGGCGTAGCCATGGCAGTTCATATTGATGGTCCTACCAGCAATAGGCAGGTGAACGTCAGAGTGAAAAACAGGCACGCCAGTCGTCGGAGGAGCCGCCATGTTCGCCGCCACAGTCGATGAAGACGCGGCCTTCTTGCCCTTTGCCGCCGCAGAAGATGACGTGGCCTTCTTGACCGTAGCAGCAGCAGTCTTCTTGGGAGCCATTGCCGATCGCTGATAGGAGAAGACGAAGAGGAAGTCGGCAATAAAAAGTTCGAGCAAAAGAGAGAAGGTAAAAAAACCCTCAAAGAATAAACTTACTCCTACTTATAGGCGAAGGAGGCTCAAAAAATCAAACAAATGCCTCGATCCACGTGTCTCCTAAAAGAATAAACCGCTTCGGTCAAAACAAAACTGACCCTTGGGATCCTCCCCCAAGAGGCGGCGAATCAAGGGCATTTAATGCAGAAGATTTGCACACGTGGCTAAGACACGTGGCAAAACGTTTATGCGGTCTCATAGCTCATACGGCCAGATAAACCCATACGACTGAATCATCTATGCAGTCAACAAAGGCCATACTTCATATTCAAAGTATTTCAATTTTGCAAATTGAAAACTTTGAAGTGGGTCTTGTAGAAGTATAGAAAATATCAGAATGATGATCTATGCGGCGCAGAACAGGAGAACCCCATGCGGCTCATACAGGAGCAGTCCCATGCGGTTCAGAGAGACTCTTAGTCTCATGCGGCTCGGACAGGAGAGTCCATGCGGCTTACATAGGGACAGTCCTGCGGTTCAAAGAGTCCCCCAGCCGCATGTGGTTCAAAAGTACATGCGGCTCACGGAGATATACGGCTCAATGTCGCGTGTACCCACGAGACCCCTTCACACAGCTGGCCATCGAACAGTCTGCCTATTTAATGCTCTGTCATGATTTGACAGCTGACGGCTCTGACATGAAGTATCATAATGGCCCTGTCATAATGACAGACTCTTGGAAAATAGGAAAAAATCTCTGACACGATCCGAGATTGACACGTGGCTACCCCCATACGGCTCTAGTGAAGAACAGCTTCATGCAGCTGGCAAGGATCGTCTTTCTGCGGCTCACCAAAAAGCCGTCCCATGCGGCTCAAAATTACTACACTTATGCGGTTCACCAAGAAGCCATCCCATGCGGCTCGCGATTACTACGCTTATGCGGCTCACCAAGCGGCTCGCAAATACTATACCTATGCGGTTTACCGAGACGCTGTCTCATACGGTTCATGGATGTCATGCAGCTTTGGCAGAGTCTATCATTAAGATACATGGCAGAGATTCAATGATCCCCCTGACTTGACAGCTGGCAGCAAAGATGATTATGAGATGCAAAGATTTTACCAGATCCCAATGACGATATTTAATATTATCCTCATAATTAATGAGATCAAGTCATATCATTCATAATCAAGCCAATAGGACACGTGGTGAGAGATCCAAGCTACACAACCAATCATGAAGATTTAAAGCAATCAGCATTAATTATTCGCAAGATTCAGTGCTATCCTCATTTATGGCCCCGATCCTTCACGCTTAAGATTAATGGTCTAGATTGATTAAGCATCAGGCCGCCGCCACTTTGAGAATGGGTAATCAGCCAAACCCTAATGATGCCCCTCCACTATTATAAATAGCAGGGTGCCATTCTCTTGCAGAAAAAAGAAGAAGAGAGAGACAAGGAGAGATATACGCTATCAAAAAAAATACAACAGAGAGAGAGAGAAGCCAGAAGAGCAACAGAGGAGCAAGAAGAGCATTTCTTCATCAACGCCAACCATCTTCTCACAGGAGCCAAGGCTGCATACCGATCGTCCAAGGAGTAAGGCAGGGCTGCTGTCGCATTCCCGAGCCTCTATCGTCACCCCCTAAAATCTAAAATAAATAATTGTACTTAGATTGCTGTACCTAGGTTTTCGTCCCTAGGCTTTCTTTGTACAAGCATGTTTGTAACGTGAAGTAAAAGTTTGGTCCTCCGATAATTGTTCTGTTCTTTTATATTTCATGGCAAACAACAACGTGACCAAGCGTCCGAATAACGGGCCCCAAGGCGGACACCAGGCACGGAACCAGGGACCTCATTGCACAAAATGCAACCGGAACGGACATCTCGCCATCGACTGTGAAGTTCAAAATGGCGGATGTTTCATTTGCAGAAAAAGGGATCACTTTCATGAAGATTGCCCGAAGCATAGAAGAAACAACTTAGACGCACCTCAGCATCCACAGCACCGTCCGGGGAATCAAGTTTCGGCGCCTCGAGCACCTTAACCCGTACCACAAAATGGCCAAAACCGTCGCCCCAATGCCCAGGGCCGCGTCTACGCCATGACTCAAGATGAAGTGCTTGTGTCAGATATGGTCGTGACAGGTATGCTTAGTTTCAATAATGTACCTGCTCGTGTACTATTTGATTCAGGTGCTTCGTATAGTTTTATATCGACAGACTTTGCCGCCGAGCACAAATTTTCGATAATATCGTTAGATCTCGACCTTAGCGTAAGCATACCTTCGAGCACACCAATACTCACTAATTTAGCTTGCGCCGACGGGATTATCTGTATCGGCGGTCAAAAGATCGGTCTTGACGTGATAGTCCTAGACATAAAGGACTTCGATATCATTCTGGGAATGGATTGGCTCGAGCCGTGCAACGCAACCATAGATTGCGCCAGAAAGACGGTCACCTTCCACATTCCAGGAGTGCCTGAATTCTGCTTTTCGTGTGGTGAGGCGTCGTTGACCTGCATGCTGATTTCGGCAATTTCTGCTCGGAAGATGCTGCATTCTGGGTGCGAAGGCTATTTGGCGTCCGTCCGAGACATACGACAGGATGGTGCAAACGCGGGTCATATCGACGTTGTGGCAAAATTCTTCGATGTGTTCCCGGACGAGCTACCCGACATGCCTTCCGACCGAGAGATCGAGTTCAGCATTGATACATTTTTCGATACTCGACCGATTTCCAAGGCCCCGTACAGAATGGCTTCCGCCGAGCTGAAAGAACTCAAGGTCCAGTTATAAGAGTTACTCGATAAAGGGTTTATTCGACCTAGTGTTTCACCGTGGGAAGCGCCCGTGTTGTTCGTGAAGAAGAAGGATGGGTCCATGCGTCTGTGCGTTGATTACCGAGAGCTGAACAAGGCCACCATCCGAAATAAGTACCCATTGCCCCGTATAGACGACTTATTCGATCAACTGCAAGGCGCCTCGGTATTTTCGAAGATTGATCTCCGTTCGGGCTATCATCAACTCAAGATCAAGTCAGACGACGTGCAAAAGTCAGCCTTTCGCACTCGATACGGCCACTACGAGTTCCTGGTGATGCCATTCGGCCTGACGAACGCCCCTGCCGCCTTTATGGATCTGATGAATCGGATATTTTGACCCTTCCTTGATAAATTTGTGGTAGTCTTTATTGACGATATTCTCGTCAACTCGAAGGACAGGGCGTAGCATGCAGAACATCTACGGGCCGTGCTCTAGACACTTCGAGAAAATGAGTTGTACGCGAAGCAGAGTAAGTACAAATTTTGGCCAAGCAATGTATTATTTCTTGGTCACATCATTTCGTCCGAAGGCATTGCAGTCGACCCGAAGAAAGTGGAAGCTGTTGCTGATTGGAAGCGACCTGCATCTGCTAGTGAGATTTGAAGCTTTCTTGGTTTGGTGGGATACTATCGACGCTTCGTGAAAGACTTTGCGAAGATTGCATCGCCACTGACTCGCCTCACTCAAAAGGGAGTCGTGTATGAGTGGTCGGATGACGGTGAAGCTTTATTCCAGGAGCTAAAATAGCGACTAATTTCGGCACCTATATTCGCACTTCCGGATGGGCCAGAGGGTTTTCAGATATTCAGCGATGCTTCAGGCCAGGACTTGGGATGTGTGCTCATACAGCGAAACAAAGTGATATCCTTTACCTCCAGACAGTTAAAGCCGCACGAGAAGAACTATCCTACGCACGACTTGGAGTTAGCGGCGATTGTGTTCGTATTGAAATTGTGGCATCACTATCTATATGGCGTGGCGTGCGCGATCTATACCGACCACAAGAGCCTCAAGTATCTTTTCATCCAGAAGGAATTGAACTTGCGACAGAGGTGCTGGCTCGAACTGATCAAAGACTATGACTTGACGATCGACTACACTCCGGGCAAGGGAAATGTGGTGGCGGACGCTCTGAGTCGAAAGTATCTTGCCTCGCTATCCATCAACCGCAGACTACTACAAGATCTAGAAGAAATGAGCATCGATCTTCGGGTTCGATTCAGGGATATACGGTTGGCACAGCTGCAGTTAGAGCCGAGTTTGCTGGAAAAGATCATGGCCGCTCAGAAGGATCATCCGTACCTGAAGAAAATGCGCGAGCGAATTTCGACATGTAGTGCTGTAACTCCACTGTTCATAAATAAATGAATATTTTCCATACTTCTTTCTCTCGATTAATTCCTAGGTTATGATTTAGATATTCTAATTTTAAACCTTTAATTATTTTAGTTACACTATTTATAACTAGTCTATTATTCCTAATTTTAGTTTTAATTTCTAAAATGTTATTTCCTTTAAACCCTATTCAAATCCCATTTTTAATTTTCTACCAAATTCTAATGGGCCAACCCATTGAACCCAGCCTTTGAGAATAGCCCGACCGGCCTGTTGATCATTTGGGGCGCGGGTCCACAATGGACCCGGATCCGATAAACCAAACCCGTTATAAAAAACTCAACAGCTATATATATTTGAATTCCCTCTATTCCCATTCTCCGTAGGACGACGACGGCGACGACAATGGGACGGCGACGTCGGCGACTTCAAGAAGTCTAGTTCTCTCTAGAAGGTTCCTTCTAACTGCCTAACTAACCCTCTCATCTCCACCGTCGATCCCTAACTAACCTAGCCCTCCACCATCGTTGGATCGTAACTACCACTGCCTGCCCAACGGCCGGTCAGGTGCCCGACCAACCACCTGACCGTCGGCCACCTATAAATAGGACCCCAAGCCCTCCTTCTTCTTCATCAATCCATTGTGGCGAAGCCCTGTCTCTCTGCTCTGTGGATTTCCATTGCCATCCTCTTCTTCTCGACGATCCCTAGCCGAGGCTGCCATGGCGGTGGAGCCTCGAACTGCTGCTGTGCAGTGAGGACGGCGAAGCGCTGCTGGATTATTTCCCGTCCTGTTCGTTTCTTCGACGACGAGGAGAGCTGGCCATGGCGATTAAGCTCAGGATCACGACTCTGTGAAGAAGACAAGGTGTCGACAACAGCCAAGCATCGTGGACAGTGAGCTGTGATCGTTCGCCTCCCTAATTTGCGATTGATTCTTCATTTAGGTACGTTGAATCACTGAACGATAAATTCACATTGGATTTCTTTGAGAACATTCTTGATCGGGTTCAATATTGGCAGTTTTGATTGATCGATTCATTTCGATTCTCTGAGATTTCGGTTGACTATTATTGGGAGGAACTCATTGGTGAGTTTCTGATTATTTTCTCCAAATTTGGAGTTGAATCCATTCAAATATAACTCACAATCGTTCTTTTGGTTCGTGCACGCTAACTGTTCGACGAAATGCCCAGAAGAACGTATCGGCGAGCCGTAGACTCGAGGACACCGCCATTGGATACTGCATCCTTGTATCGAACCATCGCAGAGACTCAGGTAACAGTTCTTGACTGTTCTACTAATTTTTTAGAAGAATGCCCTGTTCGGATCAGTCAAACACGCTGAACTTGTGTCGAGACTTGCTATCACGTGTCGGATCAATTCGTGTGAGTGCTGTGGACACGAGTCAGGTACCAGCGGACACGACTGGAGGTCGGACAGGGATCAGTTGACACTAGCACGGCTACTAGGATTCGTGTGATGGATTTTAGTATTAGCTACTCTGTTTAGTAGCCGTTAGCATTTTGAATTATTCCAGATGAGTTGAATTAGGAACAGTAGAGTTGGATTTAATTTGTGTTGTGACCAGTAGTGTTGGTCGAATATGGGCCAAGTATAGGTACAGTCTAAGCTAGGCTGAAGATTAATTACTAGTTAAGGCTTGGTTTAGTCTTGGGTTTTATCTTCTTGGAAATGTCCATATTATTGGGCTAGTCCTATTGGGCTGAGAAGTTATTGAAGATTATTCAATTGGATAAGTCAAATTATTTAGACTAAGGATAGAGTCATTATTTAAAATTAGTTAGGTGTTGCTTGGACACTTAGAATTATCTAAACTTTATTTTCTATATAGGTGATTTAGAAAGCTTGGACAAACCCTGGGAAAGAGGCAAGTACATGTACTCAGTATTACCATCATTGCATGTATTGCACTTACACTTGTTATTGTGTCATTATTTTACTTGTTCTCGATCTATTGATTGTTTGCATTATTTCTCGTGTCGGGTGGAGGACGTTCTAGAAACATGTGACGGGCTAATATTGGACAAACATTGCCTGATAGCATACTCTGTATGCCTGAGTCCATTTCGTGCGTGACTGATAGCATTTTCGTCAGACATGCCTGATTATTGCGTGACTGATAGCATTATCATTAGACATGCCTGATTATTCGTGACTGATAGCATATTTTATATGCCTGATTATATATTAGTCCCCACATGTTGCTAACGTCCAAATTGCACATGTACACATAGTTACTGCATATTTATATTATATTCTATTGTTTCTCTGTTCAGTTCTATTGTTACATTGCACCATTCCATTGATCTTCCATGGTGAGTTGTATTGAGTATATTGTGCTTTGCTCCATCCTGACTGGACTGTTGATTACAGGTGATCCTCTAGATGACTATGCATTACAGATGGATGGCCCAGCAGTGGAGCACACTCCTGATGCTACAGAGGGACGGGACTATATTCCCGAAATGTAGATAGATTGATGTATAGGATGTTCTTACTTATATGGATATAGCAGGCCTACTTACTTTTACATTACCGGCTTTATACCCGATCATTCATGTAAAGGCTGTAATAACTGCTGGATAGTGGATTGCTGTGATAGTTGCTATAGATTCCGAGATTAGATGCTGTGATGAGATTATTCTTGCTAATTGATGATTAGACGGCTCACTATCGCTGTCAACGACAGTGTAGGCCGGGCATGTATCGACCCGTACCCGATTATTTGGGAACGGGAAATGACATATTTTTGTGGTGGCCCATGCAGGTCCTTAGGAACTCATCACAGCATAGGACCGTTATGATAATTGTATTTTTATCTCTGTCTTTATATTACTAAAACACTATACACCTACGAGTCACTGATGTTTCTTCTTCTTCCATTTCAGAAAATGGCTAAAGAAAGAAAGGAGCATCAACTGCGGGCCCGCACTCCGAGTATAGCCCCTTCCGGGAGAGGATCATCTACCCCACCTATGGTAGTCCCCGAGCACACCGATACTCATGTACCACCTGTCACTAGGGCTTCTTCACGACACTCTATTAGTTCTATGGGGGGCACCCAGATGCATGAGCTAGTCCATGGGCTGTTGGAGGCCCAGAGAGCCCAGACTCAGAGTCTATTGGACGCTCAGAGGGAGCAGACCACTATTTTGCGGGAGGGTATTGAGAGATTAGTCAGCCCACTACTACCACCACCTCCCCCACTTCCCCAGACTACTACTGCACCTCCACCGACTACTATACCGACTCCATCATACATTCCACCCCCGCCATACACTTCACACCCATCACATATTCCACCTCCACCACCCACCCAGACTCCAGTACAGCCTACTGCCACTACTTTCACCCAATCCGATCCCATCTCCTTCATTCCGCCTCCCATCCACACTTATGCCTCCCCCACTTATACCCCTACTACCTGCACTCCCCACCAGAGAGAAGGTTCTATCCTAGACTTTAAAAGGATGGCACCTAGAGATTTCCTTGGGACTGAGGGTATACTCTATGCCGATGAGTGGCTAGAGGATATGGAGAGGGTGATGAGACTATCTAGGCTCCCGAAAGACCTCAAGGTGGAGGCAGCCGGCGTGCAGATGCATGATCTGGTACGTACTTGGTTTAGGAGTGAGCCTCAGCTCGCAGTACCTGGATTAACTTGGAAGCAGTTTGTGGAAATCTTCAAGGAGAAGTTTTTCTCGGCTGTAGCGAGAGAAGCTTTGGAGCGCCAGTTTTAGAATCTTGAGCAGGGGACTCTCTCGGTTGATGAGTACGCAGCAGAGTTCGGACGACCGAGTCAGTTTGCAGAGGGTAGAGTCCGAGACCCAGTTGTGAGAGCCACATGATTTAGGCAGGATCTGAGCTACGATCTTCGTTACTTAGTCACGACTAACGGAGCGACTAC
This sequence comes from Iris pallida, assembly GCA_029216955.1. Taxonomy (NCBI): domain Eukaryota; kingdom Viridiplantae; phylum Streptophyta; class Magnoliopsida; order Asparagales; family Iridaceae; genus Iris; species Iris pallida. Next base: position 789,067 of record JANAVB010013999.1, read on the forward strand.
TTATGCTGGGATGGTCGCTGTTGCCCAGAGGTTGGAGATTGATCTGAGTCTTCGACCTAAGAGAGACCGTGACATCAGTGGAGGTAGTAGCCATTCGGGACCATCCAAGCGTCCCAATACCCAGCAGACGAAGACCTTCACATCCCAGCCTCCTAAGAGGGCCCCGCAGCAGCAGCGACCAGTTCAGCAGCCTTATAGATTTTGTCAGAAAGTGGGCCATACCTGGCAGATATGTAGGAAGAGGATAGGGCAGTGCCTTATATGTGGAGCAGCTGATCACCAGGCTAGGGAGTGCGCTCTCACCCGTACTCCGGCAGGACCACCCCAGAAGGGAACTGCAGCTGGACCTTCTGGACTTCCACCTAGAGGACCACCTTTGCCTACTTAGCAGTAGAGATTCGCCCAACATCAGCATGGAGGAGGACAACAGACTCAGGGGAGGGCTTTTTCTATGACCACGGAGGAGGCAGAGCCAGTGGCAGATGTCATCTCATGTAGTATATTCTTGTATTCTTTCCCCGCTACTGCATTATTTGACTCAGGGGCATCCTACAGTTTTATTTCCCTAGAATTCATGCATCGACACCATATCATACCCACATATTCTAGAAGGTGTTGTAGGATACTTACCGGTGGGGGTACCGTACCAGTTCAGGATGGTTGTGATTGCCCTGTTAGTATAGCAGGGAAAGAATTCAAGACCCAGCTCCTCGTAATGCCACTTCCAGGATTTGATATAATCCTTGGAATGGACTGGTTGAGTGAGCACCATGCAGTTATAGACTGCCATCAGGGGAGAGTCCTATTCAGACCACCAGGAGAGGCACCGTTTGAGATAGCCAGGAGTATTACAGATAGGCCAGATGGAGTCAACTTTGGGACAATTATGGAAGAGAAGTCACTACCACATCCACTCATAGCAGAGTTTCTAGATGTATTTCCCGAGGATCTACCAGGACTGCCACCAGACAGAGACATTAAGTTCGGGATTGACTTGATTCCAGGATCAGAGCCACGCTCTCAGTATTGTTACAAGGTCAATCCCAAGGAAGCAAAGAAAATAAAGGCACAGATTGATGAGTTAGAAGGGAAGGGCTTCATTCGATCGAGTGCCTCACCTTGGGGAGCACCAGTCCTGTTTGTGCCCAAGAAGGATGGGACAGTCATGATGTGTATCGATTATAGAGCCCTCAACAACATTACCATCAAGAACAGATATCCTTTACCCCGGATCGACAAATTGTTTGACCAACTGAGTGGAGCTAAAGTCTTCTCTAAGATAGATCTCAGGTCCGGATACCACCAAGTGAAGGTTCGTAAGCAAGATATTCCTAAAACAGCATTCAACATTCGGTACGGGCAGTATGAGTTCCTAGTCATGCCATTTGGTCTCACAAATGCCCCGGCGGTGTTTATGAATTTGATAAATAAAGTCTTCCACCAGTATTTGGACAAATTCGTGGTAGTGTTCATTGATGATATACTGATCTATTCAAAGACTCTGAAAGAGCACGAGGAACATTTGAGGATAGTGCTGGAGACTTTGAGGAAGGAGAAATTATATGGAAAACTTTCAAAATGTAAGTTTTCCTGGACAAGGTTGAGTTCCTAGGACATGTAGTGGCAGGAAAGGGCATCGCAGTAGATCCCAAGAAGGTAGAAGCAGTGAAGAAATGGACTACGCCCAGTACAGTTGCAGAGATCAGGAGTTTTCTAGGCCTAGCAGGGTACTACAGGAAGTTCGTACAAGACTTTGCCAAGATAGCAGAACCCATGACTAGGCTTACCAGGAAAGATGAGGAGTTTGTCTGGACAGATGCATGTCAGGCAGCATTCGAAGAACTGAAGAACAGATTGACTTCAGCTCCGATTTTAGCACTACCATCAGGATCAGGAGGGTTTACCATATACAGTGATGCTTCAGGGAAAGACTTGGGCTGTGTCTTGGAACAGAACAAGCGGGTAATAGCTTATGCATCAAGACAGCTGAGACCCCATGAGAAAAACTATCCTATCCATGACCTGGAACTTACAGCGGTCATCTTTGCTCTGAAATTATGGAAGCATTATCTTTATGGAGAGAGATTGGAGATATTTACAGATCACAAAAGTCTGAAATATGTCTTCACTCAGAAAGAATTGAACATGAGATAGAGGAGGTGGCTTGAACTGATGAAGGACTTCGACATTGACCTTCAATATCACCCAGGAAAGGCCAATGTCGTAGCAGATGCGCTCAGCAGATATCCGGTGGCTATGATGCTGACTATGGACAGATATCTTCTTGAGGACTTGGAGAGCTTGGGGATAGAAATTATTATACCAGGGATTGAGGGACAGCTCATGAGCATGCAGATACAGTCTGGATTGACAGAGAAGATTAAGGAGACCCAGTTCTATGATGAGGGACTTCGATGTATTCGGGAGCAGGTCCAAGCAGGACTACTAGATGATTTTACCATTGCAGAAGATGGTACTCTGAGGCACGGTACTCAGTTGTGTGTGCCCAAAGGAAGCTTGAGAGAGGAAATCATACAGGAGGCTCATCAATCACAGTATTCTATGCATCCAGGATCCACTAAGATGTACAAAGACCTCCGAGAGATCGTCTGGTGGTATGGAATGAAACGAGAAGTGGCCAGATTCGTTTCCAGATGTCTAGTCTGTCAACAAGTCAAGGCAGAACGACAGAGACCGGGAGGATTATTGCAGCCTTTGCCCATTCCTGAGTGAAAATGGGAACATATCACCATGGACTTCGTCTCGGGATTACCCTGCTCTTCGAGTGGGAAGGATGCCATTTGGGTCATAGTGGACAGATTGACCAAGTCAGCATACTTTATTCCTTTCAGAGTAGGGTTGACTACAGAGAAGCTGGCAGATCTATATATGAGACAGATAGTGAGGATCCATGGAGTTCCAGTTAGTATTGTCTCAGATAGAGATAGCAGATTCACTTCTTATTTCTGGAAGAGTCTACAAAGGAGTCTTAGTACACACCTCAAGTTCAGCACGGCATACCATCCTCAGACGGATGGGCAGTCAGAGAGGACCATACAGACACTGGAGGATATGTTGAGGACTTGTGCGCTGGACTTTGGAGGATCTTGGGAGGACCATCTACATCTAGTAGAGTTTGCCTATAACAATAGTCATCATGCCAATATTGGAATGACCCCATTTGAGGCATTGTATGGTCGCAGATATCGCATACCACTATCATGGGATGATGTTGGAGAGAGACCATTATTGGGACCAGAGATGATTATGGAGGCTGCAGACAAAGTCAGACAGATTCAGGATCATCTGAGGGTTGCACAGGATAGACAGAAGTACTGGGCAGATAACAGTCGAAGACCCCTGGAATTCATAGCAGGAGATCTTGTATTCCTACGGATCTCACCAACTCGAGGAGTTATCAGGTTTGGTAGAGGCGGAAAGCTGAGTCCGAGATTCATTGGACCGTTTGAGATTCTGAGCAGAGTAGGAGCAATTGCTTACAGATTGGCCTTACCATCCAACCTGGAAGGAATACAATGTATTCTATATTTTACAGCTTCGAAGGTATGTAGCGAATCCCAGTCATGTGGTTGATCACTCAGAGCTAGAAGTGGGGCCTACTCTCACTTATCCAGAGCAGCCGGTCGAGATATTGGACCGCAGGGAGAAGAGGCTACGATATCTGACTATTCAGCTAGTCAGAGTTGCTTGGAGGCATCACTCTCCTAGGGAGTCCACCAGGGAGAGAGATGATGAGATGAGGGAGAAATACCCCTATCTCTTTGAGGCTTGATGGATCACTCTACCCTGGAAATTTTGAGGACAAAATTTTTCAAGGGGGAGAGATTTGTAACTCCACTGTTCATAAATAAATGAATATTTTCCATATTTCTTTCTCTCGATTAATTCCTAGGTTATGATTTGGATATTCTAATTTTAACCCTTTAATTATTTTAGTTACACTATTTATAACTAGTCTATTATTCCTAATTTTAGTTTTAATTTCTAAAATGTTATTTCCTTTAAACCCTATTCAAATCCTATTTTCAATTTTCTACCAAATTCTAATGGGCCAACCCATTGAACCCAGCCTTTGAGAACAGCCCGGCCGGCCTGTTGATCATTTGGGGCACGGGTGCGCGGGTCCATAATTGACCCGGATCCGATAAACCAAACTCGTTATCAAAAACTCAACAGCTATATATATTTGAATTCCCTCTATTTCCATTCTCCGCAGGACGACGACGGCGACGACAACGGGACGGCGATGCCGGCGACTTCAAGAAGTCTAGTTCTCTCTAGAAGGTTCCTTCTAACTGCCTAACTAACCCTCTCATCTCCACCGTTGATCCCTAACTAACCCAGCCCTCCACCACCGTTGGATCGTAACCACCACTGCCCGCCCAACGGCCGGTCAGGTGCCCGGCCAACCGCCTGACCGCCAGCCACCTATAAATAGGACCCCAAGCCCTCCTTCTTCTTCATCAATCCATTGTGGTAAAGCCCTGTCTCTCTGCTCCATGGATTTCCATTGCCATCCTCTTCTTTTCGACGAGCCCTAGCCGAGGCTGCCATGGCGGTGGAGCCTCGAACCGCTGTTGTGCAGTGAGAACGGCGAAGCGCTGCTAGATTATTTCCCGTCCTGTTCGTTTCTTCGATGATGAGGAGAGCTGGCCATGGCGATTAAGCTCAGGATCACGACTCTGTGAAGAAGACGAGGTGTCGACAATAGCCAAGCGTTGTGGACAGTGAGTTGTGATCGTTCGCCACCCTAATTCGCGATTGATTCTTCATTTAGGTACGTTGAATCACTGAACGATAAATTCACATTGGATTTCTTTGAACGTTCTTGATCGGGTTCAATATTGGCAGTTTTGATTGATCGATTCATTTTGATTCTCTGAGATTTCAGTTGACTATTATTGGGAGGAACTCATTGGTGAGTTTTTGATTATTTTCTCCAAATTTGGAGTTGAATCCATTCAAATATAACTCACAATCGTTCTTTTGGTCCGTGCACGCTAACTGTTCGACGAAATACCCAGAAGAACGTATCGGCGAGCCGTAGACTCGGGGACACCGCCATTGGACACTGCATCCTTGTATCGAACCATCGCAGAGACTCAGGTAACAGTTCTTGACTGTTCTACTAAATTTTTAGAAGAATGCCCTGTTCGAATCAGTCAAACACGCTGAACTTGTGTCAAGACTTGCTATCACGTGTCGGATCAATTCGTGTAAGTGCTGTGGACACGAGTCAGGTACCAGCGGACACGACTGGAGGTCGGACAGGGATCAGTTGATACTAGCACGGCTACTAGGATTCGTGTGATGGATTTTAGTATTAGCTACTCTGTTTAGTAGCCGTTAGCATTTTGAATTATTCCAGATAAGTTGAATTAGGAACAGTAGAGTTGGATTTAATTTGTGTTGTGACCAGTAGTGTTGGTCGAATATGGGCCAAGTATAGGTACAGTCTAAGCTAGGCTGAAGATTAATTACTAGTTAAGGCTTGGTGTGGTTTTGGGTTTTATCTTCTTGGAAATGTCCATATTATTGGGCTAGTCCTATTGGGCTGAGAAGTTATTGAAGATTATTCAATTGGATAAGTCAAATTATTTAGACTAAGGATAGAGTCATTATTTAAAATTAGTTAGGTGTTGCTTGGACACTTAGAATTATCTAAACTTTATTTTCTATATAGGTGATTTAGAAAGCTTGGACAAACCCCGGGAAAGAGGCAAGTACATGTACTCAGTATTACCATCATTGCATGCATTGCACTTACACTTGTTATCGTGTCATTATTTTATTTGTTCTCGATCTATTGATTGCTTGTATCGTGTCGGGTGGGGGACGTTCTAGAAACATATGATGGGCTAATATTAGACAAACATTGCCTGATAGCATACTCTGTATGCCTGAGTCCATTTCGTGCGTGACTGATATCATTGTCGTCAGACATGCCTGATTATTGCGTGATTGATAGCATTGTCATTAGACATGCCTGATTATTCGTGACTGATAGAATATTTTATATGCCTGATTATATATTAGTCCCTACATGTTGATAACGTCCAAATTGTACATGTACACATAGTTAGTGCATATTTATATTATATTCTATTATTTCTCTGTTCAGTTCTATTGTTATATTGCACCATTCCATTGATCTTCCATGGTGAGTTGTATTGAGTATATTGTGCTTTGCTCCATCCTGACTGGACTGTTGATTACAGGTGATCCTCTAGATGACTATGCATTACAGATGGATGGCCCAGCAGTGGAGCACACTCCTGATACAACAGAGGGACGGGACTATATTCCCGGGATGTAGATAGATTGATGTATAGGATGTTCTTACTTGTATGGATATAACAGGCCTACTTACTTTTACATTACCGGCTTTGTACCCGGTCATTCATGTAAAGGCTGTAATAACTGCTGGATAGTGGATTGCTGTGATAGTTGCTATAGATTCCGAGATTAGATGCTGTGATGAGATTATTCTTGCTAATTGATGATTAGACGGCTCACTACAGCTGTCAACGACAGTGTAGGCCGGGCATGTATCGACCCGTACCCGATTATTCGGGAACGAGGCGTGACAAGTGCGACCAACTTTGCAGAAGATAAGACCGGCGTGCTGAGAATGAATGGCCGACTATGTGTTCCGGAGGATTCAGAACTACGAAAGGAGATAATGTCGGAGGTGCATTATGCGAAATATACCTTGCATCCAGGAAGTACCAAGATGTATAAGGACCTCCGTACGACCTTCTGGTGGCACAGGATGAAGAGAGATGTGGCGCTCTTCGTATCGCAATGCATGGCCCGTCAGCAAGTGAAAGCTGAGCATCAGCGACCGGGCGGGGAGATACAGAACCTTGCCATTCCAGAGTGGAAATGGGATCATGTCATGATGGACTTTATTGTTGGCCTATCGAAAACACCACGGGGGAGCGACGCCATCTGGGTCATCGTCGATCGACTAACCAAGTCAGCACACTTTATCGCCATCAAAGTTACTTGGAACGTCGATCGTCTGGCACAGATTTATCTTGACGAGATAGTACGGCTGCATGGAGTTCTAGTATCCATCGTCTCTGATCGGGATTCACGGTTCATATCGCAGTTCTGGAGTAGCCTTCAGTCGGCGCTGGGTACCAAGTTACAGTTCAGCTCAGCTTACCATCCTCAGACCGACGGCCAAACGGAGCGCGTTAATCAGATTCTCGAAGACATGCTACGACTCTACGCAATTGACTTCAAATCAAGCTGGGACGTCCACCTACCACTGACAAAATTTGCATACAACAATAGCTACCATTCCAGCATCCAAATGGTGCCGTATGAAGCTTTGTTCGGTCGGAAGTGTAGATCGTCCATTTGCTGGGATGAAGTCGGGGAATGGCAGATACTCGGCCCAGAACTGGTGGAACAGACTGTAAAAAAGGTCAAGCTAATTCGGGAAAGACTGAAGATTACACAGGGTCGGCAAAAGAGCTATACCGACACCCATCGAAGACCGCTTGAGTTCCAGGTGGGCGATCACGTGTTCCTGAAGGTGTCGCCTATGCGAGGAGTTACTCGGTTCGGCGCGAAGGGAAAGCTGAGTCCGAGATTTGTTGGGCCGTTCGAAATACTCGAGCGAGTTGTCCCAGTGGCCTATAAAATTGCCCTACCGTCGGCGCTTGAAGGTGTGCACAATGCCTTCCACGTCTCCCAGCTGTGGAAGTACGTGCACGACCCAAGCCACGTGGTGGATTTTGGCCAGCTGGAGCTAAAGTCCGACTTATCCTATATTGAAGAGCCAGTTCAAATCTTAGAACGCAAGGATAAGCTGCTATAAAATCGGACGATCCCTCTCATTCGTATACTCTGGAGGAACCATGCGACAGAAGAGTCGACATGGAAACTCGAGTCAGAGATGAAGAAAAAGTTTCCTTCATTGTTTTCATAGAGGTAGGTTATGTTCTTAAGTTTCGAGGACGAAAATTTTTCTTAGTTGGTTATGGTGTAGTGCCCCGTCCCTACGTCGTGCCCCATTGTTCGTCCACGGGGTGCGCGAGAAAGGAACACTGTCGCTATCGACTCAGTCGGAACCGATAGGTCGGGATCGATCGAATCGATCGAACGGGAACGGTTGAATTAAGATCCATTCCCCATTATGGAATGGCTTCTTCGGAACCAAGTCCCATATTCAGCGGGCTGCGCCTCAAGGATTGACTCTGCGGCTGAGTCGGGAGAGACCTCCCGTTGCTCTGCTTTTCACGCCGCTTGCGTTGGTTTTGGCTTTGTTTTCTGAATACGTTTTCGTGAATATTTTTGATGGTTTTCATGGCTTACGTTTCAAACTTCGCATTCGTATCGAAATTCCTTGAATAACATAGTGTTCTAATCGGTTACTTGTGCGATTTCAGGTGATCGCGTAGGCAACGGCTAGCGTGGCCAACCGGTTTCTCGCCTCAAGTAAATACTAAGGTGAGTGGCTGACCCTTCTTTCCTCGACCCTCTTCTCTAATACATTATCAATACTAGACATATGCTATGCTAGATGTAATACAACGACATGAATAATATTATGATAAACGGTCACACGACGTCCCACGAACACGAACTATACAGATGCTTGTCATATAATACTATCGTGCTTGCAAATTATCAAATCATATATAACCGTACTAAGGAAGGATGAATCGATTAAAATGAATGTCGCAACAATACTATAAGATGTGCCTTGAAATAACAATTAACTTAGCACGGTCATGGACAACTTGTCGACAAGGGCGATTGTTTCTTCGGACGGTATCCCGAGGCCACGGGACCATTCCGGCCTAGGAAGAAACACGGATAGCTATGCCGGATGCATGCCACGGTAGGCAGTGGCTTTCAACGGGGCTCGCTACCCACGCTGAAGGACCTCTGTCTACCAAGCTATATGTCCAGGATGGCTTGTCGTGCCAGTGACCTTCACGAACGCACTCAATTACGTATTATTATTATCAACATGACAGGGAAGAATATGGTAAGTTTACGCTACAACGGCACGCTCTGTCGGGGGTAAGATCTATTGTTATTGTACGGTTGTGCCTTCAAATATAAGTTTGAATTGAGTGGGATGGCTAGAAACTTCAGTAAATAATTGCTTGCACGCTCACTTGAATTCTTCAACAAATGAGAGCACGGGATTTAAATTGTCGCGCACCAGCACAAAGTGTAAAGTGTTGACCCTTGATCTCAACAGGTACTCGGAACCAGGATAGCGTGCCAAGGAACTGAAGGCGACGCTCCTATCATTTGAAGCCTTGCTAGCGCGAAGGCTAGCTCTGCAACATTTTGAAGACTCCAACCCAACTGCATCATGAGTCACAAACTCTCGCCGATCCCAGGTCTTAGAGAGTCGTTTGATGTTTGTAAAAAGTGATGTAAATGTATGAATGACTATCTCATCAATGTCGGTTGTAAGCCCGCGAGGCCTCTTTTGTAATCGAGTCTGTAACCTACTTATTATCAATGAAAATGCAAGTTTCCTTTTCTAAATGAATGTATTCAATTTTTCTGCGTACTCTTACATATGCTGTTGTTTCGGATAACCTTATGAACCGCCTTGTGCAAGCGCAACTTAGGCTTGAACGGCATCACGCCCCGGGGGACGACTATCGATTTTAACCGAATCGGGGCATGACAGCCATGGCCCCCAAAGCTTCCAAATCTATAAGCGCTGCTGACAAAGAGAAGGGGCCCGCCTCTTCGTCTAGAACTGCGGACTCATCCTCCTTTCATCCAGAGATATAGACTCCTATCAAGGGTAAGGATGGTGAACATTTGAACTCTAATGGCCATGTCACATGCTTTATGCGCAGGTCTGACCACGTATCACCGCTGTGCTTTGGCTTCAATTCCTTTTGCGTGCAGTCGAGCTTCTATGGGACATGTGTTTCCTGTCTCACTGGGCCGCATGTGCTCTGTGTGACTGGACCGCATAGACTGAGCCGTATAGGTGTCATATGACTAAGCCGCATGTGCCCTCTCCATATCTGGTCCGCCTAAGCTCTGCCTGACTAGGCCACATATATATTACCTGATTTGAGCCGCATGTGCTCTCTCCATACCTGTGCCGCATAGGCTCTGCTTGACTAGGACGCATATGCGTTCCCCGATTCGAGCTGCATGTGCTATGTTCATAACCAGGCCGTATAGGCTCTGCCCGACTAGGCCGTATATGCATCACCTGATTTGAGCCGCATGTGCTCTTTTCATAACCAGGCCGCATAGGCTTTGCCTGATTAGGCCGCATCGTTGAAAAGAAACCAATTCTCTTTGTTTTCTTCTGACTATTTTCTTTCTTTGACCTTTGCAGTAACTTTGCCTATGGCTCCTTCGGGGGAAGTTTTGATAGGGTATGCTCAGGCCGCTCCAGGTGTCAGATACCACATAGTCGAGGATGTATCGACTCAAATTACCAGAGGTCAATCTGAAGCCAAGTTGAAGGAGATCCGGAGCCAGTCATATTTTTATTTACTCGTCATGATGAACTCTGGGATACTGGGCAACATTCATTTGAAGCCTATATTTTTGTTCGGGGACGCCTTGACCATCTCAGACCCGTACATAATAGAGGTATCTGAGAACTGGGATTTCTTTTCCCATGGGATAGCGATTCACATACCCCAGATGGAATACCACTTTCCTTTATCATGGTTCAACATGGTGCCCATTGAGAGAAAAATGTCGGGTCCCATAACTCAGGACCAACAAGGAGTTTTTATAGGCCACATCCGCTATAATAAACATGCACGGACAGTGGTCACGGTTAAGGAGACAATCAGCTGCTCCGTTGTTGGACTGGCCCCCGACAGTTTCATCCATGAACTGAAGCCCAATATTCAATTTTTTGAGGCTGACACTTTCTTGAATCGGATTGCTCGCAAAGGGTCATACCCTGCACGCAAGTTGTCGCTGCTGAACTGGGTGCATCGTTCCCCTCCGTAGGTCAACCTGACGACCTGGATGTTGAAGGAATATAGGGATACTCTGCAGCAAATCAGCCTCTACTATGCCATAAGGGGCACTTGTTATGGTCTATCTATGAACTCGAAGCTGTTCATAGCCCTCATTGAGATATATAACTGTCATACGGGGACCTTTTTTACTCCTGGTGGAGAGATGGGGCTCGCTCTTCATGAGATGCATGATGTTTCCAAGTTGTCCTGGGGAGACGAGGTTTACGAGGAGTATACCCCAACCAATGAAGAATTTGAGGAACTAGAGCGGCGGTTCCTGGGTTCCTTGCGGTATACAGAAAAGTGCTATGTCATTATAGCACCTGTCAGCAGATGTCTAAGAAGAAGGATGAAAGCTCTGTAGGGCACCTTCCCCAAACCAAGGCTAAGATTAGTTACCTATTCAACCTTGGAGCCTCAGGCCGGGTTGCCCCTCGAAGCCCTCAGACTCATGAGGGGGTGGATGCTCAGGTGCGAGGCACAAAGCGGAGCAGAACTGCAGATAACAGATTTGGGAGCTTGAGCGACTCCTTTAGTTACTTATATCATGATACCCAATCTTTGTCCGATAAGGCTATCCTGGTCGGGTTCCTAATAATATGGCTGAGGACCTGTGTGGTTTCAGGGGGCTCTGGTTCAATTGAGAGAATCAGCCACAATATGATCCTTTCTGCAGTCAAACTGGGTTTTAGAGGCTGACTGGCTCTACTCCCAGCTATGGTGTGCAAAATTCATCGAGGTCTTCGTACTTTTATGACAAAAGTCATTAATAGTGAAACCACGAAGGCCTTAAACCGGATTGAGCTGTCTAACTATTATCTGATGGGATGGCTGCTGATGTACTGCCCCTCTTTGATGCGGCCTGGCCCTGAGGGTAACGCGGCGAGTGGCAATGCCTTTATCTATCAGTATCAAGACATGTCTTGGACCTGTACTACTGTACTCGACTGCCGAGCTGCGCTCGCCCGGCTGGACATATTTTTTATATCGGTCCCGTCTTTTACTGACGAAAAAATGGGACACCTGTATCATGATAACGATGTTGCTTCTCAGATCCTGCCTGAAAAGATATTCTGCTGGTTGCAGAATATCAGCCCTTCACATCTAGTGTACCGTAACTGCAATATCGCTTTTCTAGAGCCTTACTTACCCAGCCGATACTTTCGACAATTCGGGTATAGTTAATTATTTTTGGACAACCCCAGCCCCTGCCTAGGCTTTAAGGACAGCATCCTGGATGGCATTCGGGCTTGGCATTACTACTCTGCAATCCACACCTAGGCTAACTTCTACCTGTCGGACGCTAAGACTTTCGAACGTATTTTATACATGGCGTGCCTTCACCATATATCTGTGAATGGGCCCCCCAGCGGCTTCGATCAAAATACCAGTTTTATTACTGGCCCTAAACTGGAGGAACGACACAAGGAGTCTCGCAAGAGGACAAGGAGGGGGAAGGGAAAGGCTTTCGACTCTGGTTCAACTAGTACGGAGGCGGAGAATGACTCTGATGATCCGCTGCTCCCTGCAACTCCTTTGGCGGCGCGCTCGCCCTCTCATACACCAAGTCCTTTGCGTAAGCAGAACAGGCATGGTCCCTCCGTTACTGACATGCCTTATTCTAAGAAGTGGGTCATGATTAAGATCTATGGGCCTGTCGTCGAGGAAGGGGGTAGTGATATCGAAACCAACTCGGGGGTAAGCTCTTTCATGACCAACCCCAATGTTACTCTTGGGGCATTATCTGAATGTCCCTCCTTGCAGGCATCGAAGGGAATAAACCCTCCGTAATCTGATGTTCCCCACGAGCTTCTCCCTCTGGTGCCGACTACAGACATCCCAGTCAGGGAAGGTGCCATCCTTGCTGGACATGATCTTGAGATTGCAGGGTCTCAACAGATGGGCGCCGATATGGCTACGTCTCTTTCCAGAGCGACTGGAGCTGGCACGGCAGATGTAGACGGCTTGAGTACTGCTGTTGGGGTCATAGAGGATGTGGGGGTAGTGGGAGGAGCTATGATTACTCTAAATGAGCCCCAGTCTCTGCCACCCTCCCATGGTAAGCTATGTCATATTCTTACCAATGTGGAGATTTTTTTGTTTCAACTCCATATCCTTCGAGTTAAGCTGATTGTTGGTTGTTCTGGATCTATAGGGCCTGCCTCCTCACTGTCGATGGCGGATATGGTCGCAGAGGAAGGGATAGAAGAGGACACCGGGTTGACCTTATACATAAAAGAAGTGTACCTTCTTCCCTTCCGACTCAAGTCGAGGGGCCCTCCACCGAATTGAGTACGGCAGTGTGCGTCATGGAGACGCCAGTCACAGAAGTTGTGGTTTCTACGCCCTCATTAGTCGACACTGGGTCGATTGATGCTGCCACTTCCTCGGAAATCGAGTTCTTCGAGTTGCCTAGTCTCCGGCTCCTTCGTGCCGCAGAGGAAGAAATTGGTGCTGCATGAAAATCTTATCGCTCAGAGTTTGCTTCCCTTTTGACAGGGTCTTCAAGCTCTAATGTGCCGCCTTCCCAAACACCTTCAGCTCTCTCGACTGTTATTCCTTTGATGCCCTATTCTTTGGAGAACATAGACGAATCGTCAAAGGATATAATTGAGAGCTTTTACCGCCACATAAGACGGGGGGTCGATGCTGCTTTACGGAAAGGAACGTCATTTGCCGTGGCCCGTCATTGTACCTGCAGCCAAGTTGAGTTGTTGAGGACGTTCCCGGGTAGAGAAGGAATGGCTGGTTTTCTTGAGCATAAATTGGTAGAGGCTGATCAGCACCTGGCCCAATTACAAAAACTACGACAAGTTGACATATCCCTTGCGGTAGACCAGGAGCGTGCGTTCCTCCTAACGGCCTTGGAGAAGGTGAAGGGCATACGAGAGACGACCAAACCCACTTTAGAGAAAGACCTTCAAAAACTATCTCTAAAGTACGACAAGTTAAGCTGTAAGGGGAAGGATTGCTTGACTCGGGAGGAGATGACAACCCACGCGATTACCGAAACTAATGAGCAAATCCTACAACTCCAGTCTATGCTGGCGTCCCTGGAGACTGAGCTCCAAGCTACCAGTCGAGAGAGAGCTGATTTGTGAAGACTCCAACAAGGTCACACATGCCACTGCTGCTCTGGAGGGTACACTGAAGATAGTAGAGGATAATTGGCAGGCTCATGCATATCTTGAGGATGCTGCGAAGCTGATCCAAGAGGATGAACGTCGGGCCAAACTGAAGATCGACCGCTCAATGGCGCAGCTTGAGGCGATACTCACTGAACTATGTGTTGCTGATGTGCAGTCGTAATTGTAATGGGTCTTCCTCATCTTTTTTTTCTTTTTCTTTTTTTGGGATGTAGCCCGATGAATAAAAGTGTACCTTAACTTCATTCTTTGCTTATGACATCTGAATAAAAGTGTACATTAACTTCATTCTTTGCTTATGACATCTAGGGTGCTTGTACTAGAGGGTCTAATACAGCATTTGTGGTTGCAGAGGACATCTCACTGGAGGAATTTTGTGGACCTATTACCCTTTTATGCACCTGTGGTGCGAGTAATAGATTTGAACGATTTTTGGGGACATATTATCCTTTTGCGCACCGGTAGTACGAGTAATAGATTTGAACGATTTTTTGTGGACCTATTATCCTTTTGTGTACTGGTGGTACGAGTAATAGATTTGAACGATTTTTGGGTACCTATTACCCTTTTGCGCACTGGTAGTACGAGTAATAGATTTGAACGATTTTTTGTGGACCTATTACCCTTTTGTATACGGGTGGTGCGAGTAATAGATTTGAACAATTTTTGTGGACCTATTACCCTTTTGCGCACCTGTGGTGCAAGTAATAGATTTTGAAACAAATCCTAACAGAGGTAATATGGACGTGATAGATTCTGTGGCCTTGACACCGTAGCTTTTATCCCAGATTGGGTACATATGTTAAGTTAGAAGACTATCTATATCAGAGGTAATATGGACGTGATATACGATAATCAAAACCAGGAAGTTTGCTCAGAGGCGACAAAAAAACCTGGAAGACTCCGGCGGGGTGAAGCATTAGAGTGGAAGTTCAGAGGTATTAGTATACGTGACTTGTCACCCAGGGTGATGCGATGTGAATCCACTCGAAGTTAGTAGAGTGTAAGTTTCGAGGTACTTGGTGTACGTAACTCGACTGTCTAGGGGATTTAGTAGTTAAGAAAGTACGATCATGTCTTTGATTTAGTAGTTAAGGAAGTACGAGCATGTCTTTAAGCATAGTACTTTTTCAGAAACTTGTCATTTATGGGCATCATAAGCAAGTCTCCATTTTATTTTACGAGCCGGTATGCGCCGTTGGAGAATACAGACTCGATGACAAATAGGCCCTCCCATTTGGGCTGGAATTTGTCGACGATTTTGTGAGTCATGACCATCGGTCTGCGAACGGCCAAGATGAGATTGCCTACTTGGAATGTTCTTTGCTTGACTTTCTTATTAAAAGCTCGAGCGATGCATGCTTGATAGAGCTCGATGCTTTGTTGAGCTTGTAAACTGTCACCCTCGGTTTTTGTTATACGTATTTTGGTATACGTGTACGTACCCCGGACCCATATTTCGACTTGTCCTGGCTGGCTAGTTTTGGGTTTCTTGCATTGGCATGGGTTAGTTGGCATTTCATGGCTTGTGTGGTTTATTCTAGCTGGGGCATGCATCGGGTTCAGTTGGGTACGGTCTGGTTGGGTTTGGTTTGGGTTAGTATGCAAACCCCTACCTACCACCATCCCCCATTTATTAACCCAACAACCCTTCTCTCTCCTCATTCATTTTCCATTACTACTTTTCTTCTTTATTTCTCCACCGACCTCCTGCAGTAGGCAAGTACAACTTGGTTCATGGAGGAACTCAATTTTTGTTGTTCCATTGTCTTTCTCACGAGATTCTAAGACACTTTAGTACTTAGTATTTTAAAATTTCATGGTTCATTTCATGTAGATATAAGTTTTAGTATTTTGATCTTCATGGTTTTGATCTACTGAACTTGGTTGTTTCCGAAAATGGAGAGTTCCATGTGGTGGGAATTTTAATTTTACGCAAGTTTGGCTTTTGTATGGCTAGATTTCACCAAGTCTTGGCCGAGATGGGGTTCTTGAGTTCTTGAGTCTCCATGGCTGCAAGTCTCGGCCTTGGAGAGAAGACGAGCCTTTACACACACGTTCATACGTGCCCGCGTAGTGACTTTCCTTTACTCCCACGTTTTCATGTGCCAGCGTAGCATCTCCTTCTTTATGCACACGTTTTCACGTGCCTGCGTAGTGTCCCCTTTTTACGTACACGCCTTGCGTGCCCGCGTAACCCGATTCTACGCCGAGCTCATTCGAGCTCTATGCAAGGGCTACTCCCGCTTGCGTAGAGTCTCGCATGCGTAGAGCCTCGCGTAGAGTCTCGCGTGTGTTTGCAAAAACAAAAGTATAAAACTTTATTGATACAAACTTTGTAAAGATTACAAGAATTCTGGGAAAGTACAACTGTAGGAATCCAATCTAGAAGACGATTGCTTTATCCCTTGGACGATGTGAACTTTGAAGACGGTAGCCTCTGAAGTTAAAGGCAAAAGCCTCGGAAGAATGTAGCAGCACTTGGGCAAGAATTCCTGAACTCTCTGAACTTTTATGTCTGATCTCTCTATCTGATCTCTGATCTCCTTGAATGAAGACTTGAAACTCTATTTATAGAGTTCTAAAAATAACTAATTTTTAGTTATTCTGAATGGCGCAAGTTGGATTGCGCAGGAACTGGATTGCGTAGACATTGGATTGCGCAGATAGTTGTCTGGTTGTGGGCTGACTGTCTTGGACACATGACATCATTTGATTGAAATGCGCATAATCGTGTGAAGATGGTTGCCACGTAACGAGCAATTGATGGCATGAATGCCACGTGTACTTTTGTCAGTTGACACAATGAAGTGTGCCACATAAATTGTGCTGACTTCGGATTGCGCTGAAATAGATTGCACAGATACTGGATTGCCACTGGATTGTGCAGATACTGGATTGCGATGCATGTACAGCTGTCCTCGAGCGCTGTGCGGCACAATAAATGAACAGTCTCCTCGTTCTTTGTGCTGTCAGCTGTTAGAAAGATTTGATTTTGTCAGATAATGATGACATTGCCACGTCAGCCTGCGCAGTTGAAAGTGTGCGTAGTCCGGTGTGCGCAATTGGAATGATGCGCAATCTGATGTCTGCGCAGTTCATTTGAAAGTTGTATTTCTTAATTTTCTGACTTTGTTGATAGGTACAACTTGATTTTTTTGGACCTACAAGACCCTCTTCAAAGTTTTCGAAAGTTGAATTTATTCAAAGTTTCGAAATACTTTGAATTTCAAAATTTAAAATCAAGTTGCGCATGAGCTGTCTGCGCAATCGGATGAGTCTGTACGACTTTTTCGGCGCAGTCTGAGGCAGCTGTTACTCTTTGAAAAACTATAAATAGTTCTCTTCAATATTCATTTCATTCTTTACTTTGCTTTTGTGATTAAGAGAGAAGTCTCGATCTTATTCCTCCTTTCTTCTCCATCGAATCTCCATGGCTCCCAAGCGTTCTTCTGCCGCTGCCAAGGGCAAGGCCCCCGCCGAGCCTTCGGCTAGGGTTGCAGACGTCCTTCTCGACATGAGACGGCGTATCCTGCGTTGCAAGGTAGATGACTCAATCGAAAACTCTTTTTAGAGTTTTTCGACTTCACTGATTTTCAAAATCCATCTCTTTTTAGAGATGTGATCATATTGTGCCACCCTTTTTAGGTCTTGGTTGTACGAACTAGTTATTCTTCATTTTTATGAAGAATACTTTCTTGCGCAATCGGTTGAACTGCGCTGACAAAAGTCAGCACAATTTGCTGATTTGCGCAGGATTGCCAGCGCAATCTGATGCTGGCGCAAACTGTTTGTTGCACAATCGAATGGTTGCACAATCTGATGGCTATGCAATCTGATGGTTACACAATCTGATGGTTGCATCCTTGATTTTTTTCTTGTGCTGAATTTTTGTTTTCTCTGTTTGATGCAGTTGATATTAGAGAAGATCCAGGGTATGAGAACTTTGTGGGAACTCTTTCAGAATCGGAATTCAAAGAAGATTTGTCCCATGTGCACTATCCACAGTATGATCTGCCAGCTTCCCGCCAAGCTATCTTGGTAACCCAAGATAATGAAACCTTGTTATGTCTGATGAATGGGCAACCTTTGGAGTCGGCAGATGCCATTATTCACAAGAAGCCCCTATTTCTGTTTGGCGAAGCTTTTGAGAAGAGCTCTCAGCCGAAGACACGGATGGAAGAACGAATTGTCTAACAGAAAGACAAGACAATCTCGATTCCAAATGTCTCTCGCTGTCTCCCTTATCTCAATATGCTCATGCAAGCTATCCGAGGAAAATGGAATGGAATCTCACACCTTTTCAGGATGCCCGTCCAGGAAAGATTTATGTGAAGAAGGGGCCTAACAAGAAAGACATGTTCTACAGTTCTTCGGAACGATACAGTATCTTGCTCAGAGATTTAAAGCCCGGTTGTATTCCGCCAGAAAATTCTTCTTTGTTATTGCCCGTGAGAGTTCCAATATTCGCGAATGAGTTCGCGAAGGTCGAAGGGAAGTATCCAGATCAAGACCTCAGATTAACTCGACTGATGAACCCAGACTATAAGAGATGGAGTTGTATAGCAAAATGGATTTTGACTAAGTTTGAAGACAAACTTCAGCAGATTAACTTGTATCAAGCAGTGCATGCCACTGTTTACGGTTTCGCCCCCAATCCGTATCTATTTCTGGCTCTAGAAGAAAGATACAACTATAGGACAGGGAATTTTATGACTCCCTGTGGAGAGATCGAGTTTGAACTTCACGAGGTGCAGTACATCTCTTACCTGCCGATGGGGGATGCCCCGTATGAGGAATTTGTCCCAACTAATGATGAGTTGGACAAACTTCGAAAAGAGAACGCAGCCATGGTAGAAGTCTTCGAAGAGCTGCTGTGTCATTATAAAATTTGTTCTTTGTTTTACAAAAGTGGTACATCTGGTACATGTTATTCATCCAAATGGTTGCCTTATCTGTTCCTCAACCATATTGAAGAAAAGAAGACCAAGGAATATGACAACTGCTATCCCGACTTCTTTAAACCACTGAGCAGCACTGAAGTAGTGAAGTTAATAGAGAGAAGTGGTGACTTGGATGTCAAGATCAAGGACGATTATCAATGTCCTCCTCTAAAGAAAGGAGACATTCTTGAGAGTTATATGAGAGTGGGATATCGATTTATGTCAAAAGAAGCCCAACTGACGGGTTTTTTTGACATACTGGCTCCGTAGATTCGTCGTTCCCGGATCAAGTGCCGTAGACCGCTTCCATCGCGGTGTTCTTTTTGCTGCCGTTCGATTAGTCTTCGGCTACAAGATGGATCTCTTATCGGCGATGACTTGTAGAATGAATGCCAGTCTCCGCCTGTACGTCGATTTGATGCTGAAAGCTAAGGGCGAGAAAGAGTTTCTTCGGCTAGAATTGCCATATACTTATCTGTTCGGGTGGTTACTTCTACACCATCCTACTTTCATGGACCCCGACATGGGACCAGTCGGTGGTAGCTTTTTGCGGAGATTCTCCCACGGTAAGTGGAAAAATACTTCCTTGAGAGATTGCAGATATGCTTTGAACCTTGGCAAATGATGGAACTTCTATTGCACTACTCCTCCTGCCGGATATGAACAAATGTCGACCAACATGGTTGACTCAAAGATGAAACCTTTGAGCCGTACAGCTTTTGATTGGTTGAAGACAATTCGTCCATCCCACTTGGTATATCGGTTCGAAGAAGAATGCTACTTGGAGCCATATCTTCCCAGCCGGTTTGCTCGGCAGTTTGGATATGACCAATTCCACGTTGGTAATGCTATCTCATGCCTACAAGGAAAAGGTTTCTTGATAGATGGAGCCCGAGCTTGGGCTTATTACAACGCTCGAGTTACGAAAGTAACATTCTTGATGCCGGTAAATAGTAATCATGGCCCTCGTATGCTGTTCACATATTCGGTATTTTATACATCATCGAACACTTTTGCCGAAAACTTTAATCTTGCGGATAGCTTCGCGTCTGCAACGAGATTGAAGAAAGGAGGAGTCATCATGTCAATTCCAGGTAATGATGAGGTGCACGAGCCAGTGGATGCACCCTTAGAAGTTTCGAGGGACGCTATGTTCCCTGAAGAGGTTAACGCGCCACTGCGTGTTTCTTTGAAGGTTGCTAAATCTCTAGCCAAGAAGAGAAGGAGAGAGGAGCCTTCTGTCCCAGCTGCGAAGAAGAAACTGATCTTGGATCATTCTTCAGAAAAGATTACTACCAGATCTCAATCTCGGCAGCTGGCCGAGACAATTCAGCAGGAAGAAGCTGCCACACCGACCTCTGTTCAAAAACAAGTCGAGGCAATAAACATAAAGAGTCCTGAGAGACCTCTGCATAGGAAGAAAATGTTAGTCCGCAGAAGACAAGTTTTGTCTTCGATCGTGATAGACGCTGCAGCAGGACTCACCATGCCCTCTCCCACTCCTGTTCCTGAGTTTGGGAATAAAACTCCCAGTCCAGAACAGAGAGAGGAAATTAAGCAGAGGAAAGAGCTGGACCATAGAAATGAGGCTGAAGAGCCCAGAGATAACATTGTAGAGGAAGAGCATAATGCCGTACGATCTCCTTTGCCAACAGCAGCAAAAACTTATCTTCCTGCCACACCGGGAGCAACCCTTGCGGAAGAAGATCGTTTGATAATCGAAGCTTTATATGGCTGTGACTTCGGTTATCAAGAAGAAGCTGATCATGTCGCTGATGCAGCTAGTGAAGAGGCTTTCGAGGACATCGAGAACGAGGAGAGCACCTCATCAGAAGCTGCTGATGAGATAAAAAATCCAGAAGAGAATATTGAGATCCAGACATCCCCTCGAGACACTCTGACTCCTGAAAAGGAGGCTGAGGTGCCGAGATCTCCAGAGAAGATTGCTAATGAAGAGGTGGATTTGGAGGAAACTCCAGCTGCTGTTCCCGAAGGTATTGTAATGAAATTAGCGATCTTCTTTTAATAAATAACTTGATAGCTAACATCGTTACTTTTATCTATACAGAACCCGGATCTTCTTCTGCTCCTCCAACATGTATGGACATAGTACTGGCAACGACAATTGCCAGTAGCAGCCGCCATTTTTCTTGTGGCTCTGAAGCAGGAAGTAGCCAGGCCGTAGCGTCTGAAGCTACTTCTGCTCAGCTAAAGTCTGTTCCTGCAGATGATAGGCTTATTGCTGGATCCACCCATGGTAAGACTGTTTTCACTTTTTATTCTCTTTATCAATAGCCAATGACAGGCAAAGTGACAGTATTTGATTTTGCAGAGGAACAACCAGGAGGAGCAACCAGCTCCACTTTGGTTTCCTTATTCAAAGAGCCTGCTGTTCAGATACGAGAAATTGAGCGTCCTGCTGCTTCGTCATCAACAGGAGTAGCTGCGACTCCTGGTGCTCTGGCGATTAATCAGCTTGTCATCCAATCATTCACCAAATGTTTCTTCGAGTCATTGGGACCTTTGATCAATAGAATGATGGACAAAGAAGACGCTGATTTTTTCATGGTTAGAGGTCCGACCTCTTTCTTGGTGAAGGCCATCCGGAAGCAAGGTGATGAGGCTCAGGCCACTTTCCTTGACCATATATTGAATGAGCTGGAAATCTCCATAAAGAACTATAAAGATCTCAACAAAGGGGAAGTGGAACCTTTAGTATAGGCAGAGTTTGAACAAATGGCTCAGGCAGCTGCAATTGAAAGAGTGAATCTCCAGAACTTCTTGGATGCCTATACTACTAAATCTGCTGAATATAATTCCAAGTTGGAATCGGTGATCTCAACTGCTGAGAGAAGAGAGAGAAGGATTGCCGAGCTGAGAGTGGAGATTGCTCGTCTCGAATAGGAACTGGAAAATGAAGTTACAGAGCATCAGACTTCAGTCCAACAAATTGATGCTCTAACTAAGGAAAGAAACGAGTATGTAGCAGCTCATGATGCAGAAATAACTCGCCGAATGGTAACCATGCCCGTTTTTAATGAAGAATCTAGGATGGAAGAGGCCAGGAGGAGAGTGATGGCATCTCGCGAAGAACGGCTGCAGATTCTGAAGCAGCAAATTGATAATCTGATAATGCCTCCATCTCAGTAGAAAGAACATCTTGTATTTTTTTGTCTTTCTTTATGTATGTCTTAAATTTTGATTAATAAAAGACATTTTGTTGTGACTCTATTATTTCTTGTATATCTTATTCAGATATAAATAATAGCGATAGAAAATATATTCAGAGGTGCAGGACATGATATATTTCTTGATGATTTTGTAGAAAATAATTATATTTATTATATCTGCTCAGAGGTAATGTGGACGTCGCAGAATATAATCTGTCGAATATTATTATTTCAATAGATAACTTAATCAAGGATGATAAGTTACTGATGTGGACAATGAATGAAAAAGGTATGAATGAAATAAATGAACGAAATGAATCGTCAGGATGAACGGATGGACAGTCAAATGAATTGAATGAACGGGTGAACCGTCGGATGAATGTGAATGAACGGATGAACCGTCTGATATAAATGAACGGATGAACCGTCAGGTGATGATGAATGAACGAACGAACCGTCAGGTGATGGATGTGAATGAACGGATGAACCGTCTGATGGATGTAAATGAACAGATGAACCGTCTGATATAAATGAACGAATGAACCGTCAGGTGATGATGAATGAACGGACGACCCGTCGGGTGATGGATGTGAATGAACGGATGAACCGTCTGATGGATGTGAATGAACGGATGAACCGTTTGATGAACGGATGAACCGTCGATTGAATGTGAATGAACGGATGAACCGTCTGATATAAATGAACGGATGAACCGTCAGGTGATGATGAATGAACGGACGAACCGTCGAATGAATGTGACGTTTCATTATTTTGAAAATCTCTGCCTATAAATAGAACAGAAATCTGGAAGGAATGATTATTTCCACTTTTCAACATAAAGATGTCGTCCGGAGATACATCCAAGAAGGTCGAAATCACCCCAAAGGTTGAAGCGGGCGTTGAAGAACATCCGGACGAACTGGTCCAGCCAAAGCAGGCAGAGGCAGGCGAAGGTTCGTCTGCACCCAAACCTTCGTAAGATATCCTGGACTTCCTGCTTGAACCAGGAAAGACTGAAGAGGAAGAGGCCATGAGGATGGCTGCTTGCAAGTTTCTCGTGGGTTCCAGCAAAGATGTTCTCGGCTCTTTTGCTGATTATGTCTTTGATAAGGACGGTAGTGGTCCGCGTCCTAATGTTGAGAAGGATGACAATGATCTTCCTTGATATTATGTAACATCATAATTGATGAAATAAAAATCAAACTTTATTTATGAATTGTTTGATCTTATTTATATAAAATTCCTGTTACATTTATACATAGTATTTCTTGAGGAATTTGCCATTGATAGGCATCATTGCAACTCGACCATCTAATTCTGCCAGTTGATATGCTCCATTTGAAAAGACTTTGCTGACAACGTAAGGTCCTTCCCACTTTGCATCGAACTTGCCTTTGCTTGAGTGAGTCATAGTCATAGGACGTCTTACTGTTAGAACAAGTTCTCCTTGCTGAAAGGCTCTGACTTTAACTTTGCGGTTGAAAGTCTTCGATATGCGGGCTTGATATAACTCAATATGCTGTTGAGCCAATAGCCACTTTTTATCGAGCGCTTCTAATTCTTAAAGTCAAAAAAGATCGTTATTCTCTGTAGTGAGTTCATTAGCAATGGCAATCCTTAAAGAAGGAATTTGAAGTTCTAGAGGAAGAACTGCTTCACAACCGTACACCAGAGAGAAAGGTGTAAAGCCTGTGGGGTTGCAGACTGTAGTTCGATAGGCCCAAAGACATTCACCAAGCTTTTCGCTCCAATTTCGTTTGTTAGTAGATACAAACTTCTTGAGGAGCTTGATAATGGTTTTATTGAAAGCTTCAGCTAATCCGTTAGCAGCAGGATTGTAGGCTGTCGAAGAGACGTTGTCAATCATATGATCATCGCAGAATCTTGTAAACTTCTAGCTGATGAATTATGGTCCGTTGTCATGGATGATTCGTCGAGGTACACCAAATCGATAGATGACATGGTGTTTGACAAAGTTGATGACGCTGCTGGTCTTGACTTCAGCCAAAGTTATAGCTTCAGCCCATTTGGAGAAGTAATCGGTTATTGCCAATATGAACCGATGTCTTCTAGAAGAAGGAGGATTGATAGGACCTATAATGTCCATGCCCCAAGCTTCAAAAGGCCAGAAAGCAGCCGTCGGATGCAGAAATTTTGAAGGTTGATGAATAAAATCCGTATGGATTTGACAAGCTCGACATTTTCTTGCATATTCGATGGCATCAGATACCATAGAGGGCCAGTAGTAACCCATGCGTCGGATACGATCCTGTAGCTTAGGACCAGGTTGATGTGCTCCGCAGACACCATCGTGAGCTTCATACAATACTTGCTTTGCTTCATCACCAGCTAGACAGCGTAGAAGAAGACCGTCATAAGTCCATCGATAGAGGGTCTTGGTGGTTTGGTTGTAGTAGAATCGTAGAGATCGTCGACGAATACTCGTAGCTTCTTTGGGATCTTCAGGGAGTATGTCATGAACTACAAAGTCAATGAAAGGAACTCTTCAGTCTTCATTGATAATATTGACTTCTGCGAAATTATTGAACTCAATATTACGATTGTTTTCAACACAGAACAATTTCCGATTAGAGATGACCACCACCTGTTGTCTTATGATAGGGATGGCTAGGACTGCTGCAAATTAGCCAAAGCATCTGCCTCAGTATTGCAAGCTCGGCGTACATATTCAATGAAGAAGGCTTTGAATGATGTAGCCATGTTGATTGCTGCTTCAAAGTAAGGCACTAGATCTTGATGACGAACTTCATAGGTTCCTCTAACCTGATTAACAACCAGCTTAGAGTCGCCATAGACTTCAAGATACTCGACATCAAGTTATTTGGCTAATTGAAGGCCGATGAGTAGAGCATTGTATTCTGCCACGTTGTTGGAGCAAGGCTCATCTAAGGAATAGGCTCTTTGAATAGGTGACCCATCTGGAGAGACGAGAACAACTCCGACTCTTGCTACAATGGCACCATTGGGTCCAATCCTGGATGCTTCGTCAAAGAATAGACGCCAAGTAGGAAATTCTTTAGAGATTGTCTTAGATTCCAAGGTCTCGTCTGGAATTTTATCATAGAGTTTGGACGTCTCTGGAACAGGATGGGCTGCTAAGAAATCTGTCAGTGCTTGACCTTTGACAGACTTTTGAGGAACATATACCATGTCATATTGGGCTAGCAGAATGGCCCATGTAGCCATCCGAGAGTTGAGTGTGCTGGGTTTCTTCATGAGTACCCGAAGAGGATTAACTCGTGATATGACATGAATAGTTTGGCCAATGATGTAATGCCGAGTCTTTTGAACAGCAAACATGAGAGCTAGACATTCTTTTTCGACCGGACTATAACGATGTTCAGCACCAATCATAGTAAGACTGAGATAATAGATAGCTTGTTCATGGCCTTCTTTGTTCTTTTGGGCAAGTAAAGCACCCAATGAATGATCCATAGCACGGACATACATTAAGAATGGTATGCCAGAGATTGGTGGCACCAAGACCGGTAGATTCATGAGATACCGCTTGATGTCGTCAAATGCTCGTTGACATTCTTCGGTCCAAACGACAGATACACCCTTCTTCATGAGTTGAGTGAATGGTCTGCAGCGTCCAGACAAATTCGAAATAAATCTCCTGATGTACGCAAGTCGACCTTGGAATCCTCGTAGCTCTTTTAGGTTGCGTGGAGGACTCATCTCTTGAATGGCTTTGATCTTCTTGGGATCCATGTGTATACCCTTAGAGGTAATGACGAAGCCGAAAATTTTGCCACTAGAGACACCCAAGAATATCTTGGTGGGATTCATTTTGAGTTGATGTTGGCGCATGAGGTTGAAGATAGTCCTCAAGTCTTGGATGTGATCTTCCTTTAGACGACTTTTGACAGCAATATCGTCAACATAGCATTCGACAGTCTTGCGCAGATGATATCGAAAGATAGTACTCATGGCTCGTTGGTATGTTGTACCAGCGTTCTTAAGACCAAACGGCATCACAGTATAACAATAGACTCCACGAGGAGTGCAGAAAGAAGTATGCTTTTCATCTTCAGGATTCATCCGAATTTGATTGTATCCGGAGAATCCGTCCATGAAAGATATTCTTTCGAACCCACAGGTGTTGTCAATCATGACGTCCGTGATAGGGAGAGGAAATTTATCTTTTGGACATGCTTCATTAAGATCCCGGAAGTCGATGCAAACTCGAAATTTGCCAGTTTTCTTTAGAACTGGGACGACATTGGCTACCCAATCAGGATGCTGCTCTTCTCTGATAAAGCCGTAAGCTATGAGCTTTTTAACTTCATCATCGATTGCATCCATCATTTCTGGCTTAAAACGCCGTTGTTGCTGTTTGACCGATTTTGCATTCGGCAGAATATTCAGTTTGTGAGTAGCAACTTTAGGATCCAGCCCTGGCATGTCTTCATAACTCCAGGCAAAGACATCAATGTATTCTTTAATCAAAAGAATTAATTCTTGCTTGTCTGCCTTTGAGAGGTTCTTGCTGATGAATATTGGACGAGGTGACCTGTTCTCTCCTACATCAATTTGAACTAATTGATCTTCGGTAGGAGGTTCCCTTTGTTCGAATCGGAGTTCCTATTGGATATCCATTCGTTGAGCCCAAGGATCTGTTTCAGGGTTTTCTTCAATATCCTCATCATAGCCTTCTGGAAGTTCAACAGAGACCATGTAAGAAGATACGATTAACCGATGAACTTGACCAATGCTGGTGTCAGAATCCCACGATCTGGAATCAAAAGAGTTAGAATGCTCCTCGCTATCAGATTCAGAGCCTGCTGGGGATAACATCGGAGAAAAAGCATATTCGAGACCTCTTTTGGTCCTGCTGTAGTACATATCCGATTTTCCTTTCGGAACAGCCATACGGAGAGGAGTTCTTCTACCTTGACCATAGTTGAGGCCGTTCTTGAAGTCATAACCCATCTTTCGGATGATGTCTTTTGATTGTTGACAGTAACGACGGAGTTGAAGATGCCCCGTGTCATTAACTTTGCTATCATTCATATAGCTGAATTGTTGTTCCGATCCTTTACTAAAAAATATTGGACTTTCGCTTTTTTTTCGAGCAGGAACAATTTGATATGAATCCTTTGGGTGTTCAACTGAAACTTCAGTTTGAAGAGATTGCACAACTTCCATTGTAAATGACTGAAAGCTGTCTAACATATCCAAATAGCATTTAGCATGATAAATGACATCAATATACTAGAAAGTAGATGCTTTTTCATTGATTTGTACATTTGTATTTACAGCAGGACCTTCAGCCTTAACAGGTTTGGTCAGATTGATTACAAGAGGGGGAGAAGAAGAATATGGAGGAGGATTAGCTTTGTTACGACGGAGATTGATAACAAGCGGCTCAGAGGAGGTGAGCTTCCTTTTCTCCTTGTTATGAGGGAGATTGATAGCAAGCGGCTCAGAAGAAGTGAGTTGCTTTTTGTCTTTGTTACGACGTAAGTCGATAACAAGCGGCTCAAAAGAGGTGAGCTCCCTTTGATCTTGACCACCATCAGTTGGTTGCTTCTGGACCGGCAAGTGAATAGCCAGTGGTTTGAAGGATTGAGGACGAGAGACACGCCCTTTAACAGGTATGATAAGGGTATCTTTGGGCACTGCTTCTGATTCTTCTTCAGTATCCAGAGACAAAATAACCTTCATAAATTCATCCTTGTACATGCGAGCATCGTTGCAGTACGCTTCAACTCCTTTGAAAGGATAGAGATCAGCAACTTCCTTCTGGACTTCTCCATTGTCATCAACATATTTGAAACATTGATGAAAAGTTGATGGAACAATGTTATGTTCATGTAGGAATGGTCTCCCCAACAAAGCATTATAAGAACAACCATGATTGTCGATGATATAGAAGGTCACTTTTGTGCGCAGATTGCCTATTTGGAGTTTTAGGCGAATCTTGCCCAAAGGTTCACTTCTTTCTTGATTGAACCCAAGGATGGTGGTGATTGTACTGGAGAGACTATGTACAGGGATCTTCAACGCATCTAACATTGTCTTTGGTATGATGCTAAGAGCCGACCCTGGGTCTATCAGAATACGATCGACTTTCATCGAGTCGACATATCCTGTATAGTAGAGAGGATGGTCATGCCTGTTGTCTTCCATCAACATGTCATCTTGTGTAAAAGTTATGTTTGGAATCAACTCCAACACGCTATGACAATGGAGGCAAAAGACAGGCTCTGCTGTAGGCTTCTTCAGAAGGGCTAGACAAGTTTCTGCTTGCATGAGAGCTTCACTTAGAGTTTTTCGAGTCTCTTTAGAAAGACGTAAGAGCTCAAAAATTGACAACTGGGCCGGTGTATTGGCTAACTGAGCCAAAATATCGAAGTTGTAAGGCTTTTCAAGTCCAGAAGGAGATATCTTCTTTAAAGGTTTGTCGAAGCAGACTTGCTGTTTGCCTTTGTCAGCGACCGTTGGCTTGGGAGGAATGGGTATCACAACCGGTGAGGAAGCAGTAGGAATATCTTCAGTAGAAGCAGGCTGCACTAGAGCAGGTTCAAAGGAAGAAGCAGGATTCTCTTGGATTTTAGGATAGTCTTTTAGATAAGTTTACCCTAACCTGGTGCCCAACAGGATTTCTTCGTCAACTATGGGGTCAAAAGACACCATATTGTAAGTCTTTGTCTTATTCTTGGAGCGATCTTTCTTCTTGGAGGAAGAGGGAAGTTCGAACTCTAAAGCAAGATCTGGATGAATCCACATAATCACGCCATTGTCAAGAGACAAAGGAACGAGACCTTCATTTTGTGGAGGAGAGAGATTCTCAATCTCAAGAGTAGCTTTGGGGATAAGAATGATGCCATGCTGTACCATCTGGGGCAAGAAGTCACCGAACTGAACTGATACCATATTTGCAGTAACAGTCTTCTCGTCTTGTTGCAGAGTGACGACGCCAGCGTTGACCAGCTCCTGGATTTTGCCTTTGAGCACATAACATGCTCAAGTGGGATGTCCGATGAACCTGTGATAAACACAGTACTTGGTATGATCAGTCTTATCGACTTCATCAGGCTTCTTTAGATCTGGAAGTTAGATTTTATTACTTTTGATTAAGCAATCAAAAATGCTAGCTGTGTCATTCTCGTCAAAAGAATACTCTACTTTAGGACGAGGTTCTCTCGGTGGAGGTGCTGAAGGAGTAGAAGTGGACGTAGGAGGAGCTACGTTGACCGCCAAAGATTCTTTGTTCTTATTCAAATTGATGTTCAAAGTTTCTTTTGGTTTGTGGTTGTTCTGGCGATTGCCACCGCATGATGTTTGATGTTCATCCCGGTCGGGGTTAGACATTTGTACCCCTAGCTGCTTGAATTTGTCGGTGCTAACTTCAGCTGCTTTAGCGTTGACAATGAAAGATGGCCAATCTTAGAACTGAGTAGATCCCATCCACATGCTGATGATGGGCAATAGATTTGCCTTGCAAGTGTTTATGATGACAGTAACCGGAGTTCCAGGTGGCATTTTCAAAGCTTTCCGACGAAATCTTTCAATGAAACTCTCAGCAGTTTCATTGTGCCTTTGTTTGATTTTATTGAGGGCTGACAAAGTCATGTCATTGATCCCCTCGTAAAATCGTTCCAAGAAGATTTGCTTTAAGGCAGAGAAGGAGGTGATGCAACCATCGGGCAAGCTTCTATACCAATCGTATGCTACACCGGCTAAACAGCCGACGAATACTCTGGTAAGAAGAGCGTCATTTGGTTGAAGTTGGACAGTCATAACCTCAAAGTGGTTAATGAACTGACTGGGAGATGTGCTGCCATCAAACAGCGAGATAGTTGGGATCTTGTACTTTGGAGGAAACAGGACTTCCTTCTATTCAACTGGGTAAGGTTGCTTGATCCCCAACCTCTGCAAGTTGTCCTTCTCCTTGAAAGCTTCGAACTGAGTTCGCAGGAGCTTCACAGCTTCATTGGCATCTTCCACTGATGTAGAAGGAGCATGCTGAACCACAGTGTTAGGAGAAAGAACAGCATGATAAGTACTACCCCCAGCACCTGATTGACTGGGTGTAGGTTGGACTTGTACAGGAGGTACTGGAAGAGATGCTACCCCCAGCCCTGCATTGACAGGCACCGATGATGCTATAATTTCAGGATTTGTAGGCGGTACCGTCGGTGGCACTGTGTGCTGAGCCACAATGATGGAATGCATACTTGCGACCATTTCCGCCATTGTCTTCAACTTATCTTCTAGTGCAGCTATTCTTTGTTCTTGACTAGCTGAACTGGAAGCATCAGGATCTTTATTGACAACATAAGCTGTCACTTCTTTGGGTACAGTGGAAGACACTGTCTATTCTGAGCTTTCGTTGTATGCATCATAATCGGAGAAAGAATCATCTCCTGAGTGAGAAGGAAGGAGACGTTCAGAAGGATTTTGAAGATTTCTTTGACCGATTGTGTCTTGGCTTCGAGATCTGGTATGTTGGAATACTCCTTCAGAGGATTCTTGGAGTAAATCCAAGTACCGTTGGCTTGGCTTACGAGGCTTCCCGTGCTTAGAGCACTTCCTACCCCCAGTGTCTCTGGAAGTCATGTTGACGGAAGCGTACAGAACCTCATCTTCATCTTCCGACATAGGTTCAGAGTTAGAAAAGTTCAGATGATCGAAGACAGATCGTCTAGTTGTTTGACAACAACACTTGATAACCACCTTGTGATTACAATGATGATTATCACTTGGTTGAATTGGAAGTGTTGAAGTGTTGTCCCGCCTTTGCTTGAGGTGTTCTCGAAGATCGGGAACAGCAACAGGACGAGCAAAAGTGTGAGGGATGTGTTCTTTGATAACATTCGGAACATGGTTCCGGTTCTTCAAATGTTTTGTCCCTTGAGTGTACAGGGAAGTGCTCATTTCATTGGCATAGGTGTCTGGATTCTTGATCTTGGAAGTTTGCTTCTGATGATGTTTGATCTTCGGCATTGACTGTTTGCATTTTATCGAAGTTGGCCTGTTGAGATAAGTTCTTAAATCAGCAAACTCACCCCCCAGGGGTTTCTGTTTGAGACACCAGTAATTTTCTCTGTCTTGAACGAGAGATCTTGAGGGTTAGGAGATCTTGGAACTCTGCTACCGGAGTAGGCAGAATACCTCTTTGATCAGTACAAGTTCTTTTAATATGGAGAAAAGAATCCTTGTTTGAAAGAATTTTTGTACTGACTGATGCCGAAGCACGTTCAGTGTGATCTTCTACGGTAAAGACCGAAGAAGACTGAGAAAAGACCAAAGGGCCTTTTCCTTTGTTTTGGGAAGAAGGGTTAGCTAAAAAGTGTTTCCCTTTGTTGTCTTCCAAGTCAAGAGATGAGGAAGTTTGAGAAAAGACCAAAGGGCCTTTTCCTTTGTTCTAAGGAGGAGGAATAGCCAAAAGACTACCCCCAGTAGATTGCGCAGGAGCAGCAAGGTGTTGGAGAGGAACATCACTCTTCCCTTTGTTGTGAGAAGAAGAGAGATTAGCCAAGGGGCTATCTCTCTTGGATTGCGCAGACATGGTTTGCGCATGGGTGGATGGCGCACTAGCAGGTTGTGCAGGAGAGTCTTTGGCAGATAACTTTCTGGTTCTGGCCACAAACACTGTGGTTTGTGCATTACGAGTTCTGGCCACTGAGTGTTTGGGGTGCACTCTAGTTGCTGGAGTGTTGGTTTGCGCAGGAAGATTGGCCGCCAACTGCGCCAGAGGCAGAGGAGTCTTGCACCTTGATAGTGTAGCATATGAAGTCTCTTGTGCAATGGTAACAGCAGCTTGCGCATGAGTAGTTAAGACAGATTGTGCAACGGTCTTAGTGGCAGCAACTGTAGACTGTGCAGCAGATTGCGCAGCAAGCTTCTTGGCAGATTACGCAGCAGTCTTGCTGGCAGAGTTAATGGACTGCGCAGCAGTCTTAGAGACCCACACTGGGCGCACTTTGCTCGTGGCAGAGGTGGTTGTAGAGCGAGGAGTGGTCTTAGAGTTGATCATGGCTTCATAGGCTGTTTGGTTGACCTTTACAACCAAAGTCTTCTGCGTCTTCCCGATAGACGCTACGTCCCATTGAGTTGTCACTTCCTCATCTGAGGAGAAAGTCGCCCCCAGCAGAGTCGCCATTTTTTTTGCAAAAACAAAATTATGAAACTTTATTGATACAAACTTTGTAAAGATTACAAGAATTCTGGGAAAGTACAACTGTAGGAATCCAATCTAGAAGACGATTGCTTTATCCCTTGGACGATGTGAACTTTGAAGATGGTAGCCTCTGAAGTTGAAGGCAAAAGCCTCGGAAGAATACATCAGCACTTGGGCAAGAACTCCTGAACTCTCTGAACTTTTATGTCTAATCTCTCTATCTGATCTCTGATCTCCTTGAATGAAGACTTGAAACTCTATTTATAGAGTTCTGAAAATAACTAATTTTTAGTTATTCTGAATGGCGCATGTTGGATTGCGCAGGAACTGGATTGCGAAGACACTGGATTGCGCAGACAGTTGTCTGGTTGTGGGCTGACTGTCTTGGACACATGGCATCATTTGATTGAAATGCGCATGATCGTGTGAAGATGGTTGCCACGTAACGAGCAATTGATGGCATGAATGCCACGTGTACTTTTGTCAGTTGACACAATGAAGTGCGCCACTTGAATTGTGCTGACTTCGGATTGCGCTGAAATGGATTGCACAGACACTGGATTGCGCAGACACTAGATTGCGCTGCATGTACAGCTATCCTCGAGTGCTGTGCGGTACAATAAACGAACAGTCTCCTCGTTCTTTGTGCTGTCAGCTGTCAGAAAGATTTGATTTTGTCAGATAATGATGACATTGCCACGTCAGCCTGTGCAGTTGAAAGTGTGCGCAGTCCGGTGTGCGCAATCGGAATGATGCGCAATCTGATGTCTGCGCAGTTCATTTGAAAGTTGTATTTCTTGATTTTCTGACTTTGTTGATAGGTGCAACTTGATTTTTTAGGACCTACAGCGTGCGTAGAGCCTCGCGTGCTTAGAGTTCTGCCCAAGTGCTCGCGCGTGTAGAGTTTCATTCGCGTAGAGTGCCTGCTCGCGTAGCGAGG
The DNA here is from genome assembly GCA_029216955.1 of Iris pallida. Classification (NCBI taxonomy): domain Eukaryota; kingdom Viridiplantae; phylum Streptophyta; class Magnoliopsida; order Asparagales; family Iridaceae; genus Iris; species Iris pallida. The sequence goes on from JANAVB010013999.1 coordinate 822,425, forward strand.
TCCTTCCTTGGTCTTGCTTGCGTAAAGCCATTTTTACGCTCGGGCCCCTCCAGCCTAGCGTAGTTTCTCTCACGTAGAGGCTTTGAGCCCCTATGCGTACCCGTGGGCCTTTTGCTTGCACCTTCTTGTCACGGACTTGATATCCTTGACTTGATTGACACGATTGGACTGATAATTGTACATAGCATGATATGACAAGTACTGACATGACATGGCATGACATGATAAGACATGAAAGCAAGCATGATGGGAACTACTGAATGCTGTTGCGACGGCTAGCATGACATGATAAGAATGAATGGCCTCGACGTCGTGGACGATTGTGTTTGTACGAATGAACCAGTACTGTCTCGCATCATGTCTAGGGCAGGGACCCCTAAGTACCATGGTCAGGGGTGCCTACTTAAACCGACTAAGGCTAATAAATAGAATAAACCAGTAGTCATGAAGAGATTTCTCAGCTACAGGCAATTCCGTTATCTGGGCGCCCTATCATGGGATCTGTAGCCTGCCATCGAGTATGGCACATTTCCAGCACACTGTCATGTATTGCACCCTTCAAGCTACTTAAGGGTACATGCATTTCCCGGACGATGTACCCACATGAATTCAACCCCTAATTTGCGTCCGGATAGCCTGGATGGTCTGTAGGGCTTGTGGCTGCGGAATAATCTTATTGCATCTTGCTAGTAACTAGGCCTGTGATAACCCTAGTTAGTTAAAGTATCAAGTCGTACTCATTGCTTGGCCGTGACTGATTGAATGGAGTCTAACCCAGTCTAGTCTTGTCCGGATCCTGTACAAGATTGTTACATGACCTGATTGCTTATGCTTTTACCTTATCGATAAATGGTGGAAAACCAAGTTTCGTTCAGACGAAGGGTTACAACCCTGGTCCTTGTTTTGTTTAAGGGTTGTAACTTGGTTATCTGAATAGTCCCATGGTTATTTTATCGTATATCATCATGATTTTCCATATTTTTAGTCTTTATTATATAATTATGTTTTGTGCTAATTGCTGGTTTTAGTTCTTAAGTGAAGCCTCCTTTGTGGTACTTGCTCTTTCTGGGATCTGACCCAGCTGGTTTTGTATAGCCGGATACCGGAGCAGCTCCAGAGGATCTTCCTATCTTCCAGCCAGATGGTGAGCACCAGGCGTAACCCTGGCAACGAATGGGTTTTATTTTGGTTCTCCGACTCCATTATAAAATTATTCTTTTAAGGCGTTTAGCTGTCGGGCAAGTGTTAGCTCGTTTGTAACTTTACTTACTGTCTACCTACGGGCTATAACATGATTGACAAATCCTAGGGTTGATCATGTATGACTGAAACTCTTGCTAGTCCTCACATTTTGTATGACTAGCTTCATGATCATCCAAATATGTAATATATGGGACGCCTTACTATTGTATATTTGGTGCTCTAACATATTGTAACATTTACTTACTTGCTTGAGATTGAGATAATAGGCTTGTTCATGACTATAAGAGACTGATGGCTTGTAGTTAAACCCTCATGTATCTAGACAGCCGTGACAGTATAGCGAGGTAGATTATACTTCAATATACGTAGCTAGCTGTGTCCTTCCCCGCTCTCAAGTATTCTGGTTCTGGGGCATGACACGGTTTAAGTGGTGGCCCATGCAGGTCTTATGAATCAAGATATATGAGGGTTTACTGAATAGATGTCTCAATCAGCACTCGTCCTTGATCTCTGCTCGTATCCTCTAAATTCCAGAAATCTTGACCTGATCACTTGCTTATATCTTTGATATGTCCTGGCCCTTCTTTATTGTTCCCTGTGTCATCTTCTTCAGCGACACTGTTCCTGGACCTGCCAATCAGCCAGAAGGAGTTTACTGAGTACTCCCGCAACAAGAGGATCAAGCTCAGCACTCAGGAGTAGCTTTCCGAGTCATGCTTCCTGAAGATCCAGAACCCATAGTACAGCCAGCCCAGCTTGTGAGGCAGGATGATGGAGTCTTGGTCGGACTCATCAGGGAGTTGCTTGTATCACAGGATCGTCGAGGTGATGTATTACAACATACAGTACAAGATGTTTTGAACAGAGGTGGTCATCAAGGTAACAGTGCGGCCAACAGCTTCAAGCGCTTGAACCCTCCCTTCTTCGATGGTAGCGAAGATGCTATAGCCTCAGATGCTTGGCTGCAGGATATTGAGGTTATTCTAGAAGCAGCCAGGACCCCAGAAGACGAGAAGGTGGCCGTGGTGCGCCTGTAGTTATTGGATCTAGCCCGCAGCTGGTGAGCAGCGCAGGCCATTGGATTAAGGGCACCTATTTTATGGATAGTATTCCGTGAGAGATTCCAGACCAATTATTTTAATGTTGTAGCTCGGTATAATCTACAAACGAGGTTCATTAACTTGAAGCAGATGGGTAGGACGGTCGATGGATATGCGACCGAGTTCTCCAGGCTTAGTCGGTTTGCTCCCACCTTGATGGCGACCGAGTTCGACAGAGGTCAGCAGTTTCAGCAGGGACTCCACCTGGAGATTTTGTTGGCGGTGGAGCAGTTTGAGCATCAGACTTTTGATGCAGTATTAAGAGCAGCTAGGAGGCATAAGTATACCTTCCAGAGGATTGTGGACCGGATCGAAAGTCGGAAGCGGTCTAACGGCCAGATGAACCAGTCTTCAGCACCAGCTCCGACAGCTAGGGCTTTGACCATTGGATCTCCGAGGCGGGCGACTTCCGTTGCGTCGATTCAGCATTCGACCCCGACATATCCCCAGCAGCAGCAGAAGCAGTCTTCCGTAATGGGTTGCACTCATTGTGGGAAGTCAGGGCACATGGTGTCAGAATGTCGAAGAGCACAGGGTTTGTGCTTGGTTTATTGGGCACCAGAGCATAGGGTTGGGAACTGCCCGAATAGGGGGAGTTTTTCTTTATCAACCTTTTCTAGTCCCTCGGTTAGGGGGCCATCCCCAGTACCAGTCCAGCAGCAGCAGTACCCATTTTCGAGGCCTTTGCCACCTCAGGCCCAAGTATTTCATCAGCAGAACCCCCAGCAGTATGTACAAGTCTAAGCTCAGACCCTGAACCGCCAGAGAGATTTCCAACAGAGGGGACAAGTACCCAGAGGACATGGTCAAGTGATGGCTTTGACCATGGAGGAGGAGTTAGCATCAAATGAGGTAGTGGTAGGTACTATTCTCGTCAACTCCTTTCCAGCATCACCGTTATTTGATTCTGGTGCGTCGCATTCATTTATGTCTTAATGATTCGCGACACGGATATGACTGGAGCCTGAGTCACTATCAGTAAGGCTCAATATACTTACTGGTAACAGGCTTGTAGGAGTAGATAGAGTATTTTTCTCGTGTCGGATCGTAGTTAGCGGTAGAGAGTTTTTCGCTAGGTTGATAGAATTCCCGATGGCCGATTATGATGTGGTCCTAGGGATGGATTGGTTGAGGGACCAGTATGCTAGAATATATTGCCATATCGTCAAGATCATTTTTAGTATTTCTGGTGAGCCAGAGTTTTCTTTTTTTTGAGACAGAATAGAGCCGTCTCCTCCAGCATTCCGGATGGCAGTTGTAGCGGCAGTCCAGTTTCCCAGAATTGTAGAAGAGTTTCCCGATGTTTTCTCCGAAGTGCTTCCAGGTATCCCAACAGAGAGAGAGATCGAGTTCACCATAGACTTGATCCCAGGATCACCACCAGTGTCAGAGAGAGTCTACCGGATGGCACCGTCAGAATTGGAGATTTTGTATAAGATGATTGAGGAACTCAGGACCAAGGGATTCATCCGTGCTAGTAGATCGCCTTGGGGAGCCCCGATGCTTCTTGTAAAAAAGAAGGATGGTACGTCCAGATTATGTGTTGACTATCGTACCTTGAACTCAGTGACAATCAAGAACAAATACCCTCTCCCAGGATAAATGACTTGTTTGATCAACTCAAAGGGACGTCCGTATTTTCGAAGATTGATTTACGGTCGGGATACCACCAGATCAGAGTCAGAGAGCAGAACATCCCGAAGATAGCATTTAGATCTAGGTATGGGCATTGGGAATTCCTTGTGATGCCCTTTGGAGCAACCAATGTGCCGGCTGTATTCATGGACCTCATGAATCGTATCTTCATGCCTTATTTGGATCAGTTCATGATTGTGTTTATAGACGATATCCTGGTCTACAGCAAGAGTGAAACGAAGCATGAGCAGCATCTCATAGTCGTCCTCCAGATTCTTAGAGAGCACCAGTTGTATCCGAAGTTCAGTAAATACGAGTTCTAGCTCAATCGTATTTCATATTTGGGTCATATCATCACCAGATATGGAGTGGAAGTGGATCCTCAGAAGATTTTGGCTATTGAGACGTGACTAGTACCTAGTACCATTGCAGAAGTTTGTAGTTTTCTTGGCTTGGCCGGCTACTACCGGCAATTTGTTTCAGACTTTGTACGGATTTTAGCACTTATGACCCAGTTGACTCGTAAGGATATGCAGTTTGCTTGGATAGCAGAATGTCAGGAATCTTTTGAGAAGTTAAAGCGAGGCATGATGACGGCACCCATTCTCATACTTCCAGATGGGACCGGGGGATTCTCTGTGTATTGTGATGCTTCAGGTAGAGATTTAGGATGTGTTTTGATGCAGCATGGGAAGGTAATAGCTTATGCGTTCCGTCAACTTTGTGATCATGAGAGGAATTATCCGACCCATAACTTGGAGCTGGCAGCAGTAGTATTTGCACTTAAGCCATGGAGGCATTATTTGTATGGAGATAGGGTGGAGATTTTCACCGACCACAAGAGCCTGAAGTATGTGTTTACCCAGAAGGATATTAACATGCGTCAGAGAATATTGTCACTACCACATTTCTAGTTTAAGGATAATTTTTTCATTTTTGGAGTTATTTGAATTTATTATAATTTTTTTGAATTTATGGGAATTTTTAGGATTTATTTTGGAATTATTTGAATGAGGGTTGACTAGGTTGACTTTGACTAGCATTGACCTTGGTAGGCTAACCTAGAAGCTAGCCCTTGTTGTGTTTGGACTTGGTTAGGTCATGTAACCCTAGTTAGACTAGAGTTAACCTATGGTTTAGTCATTTAACTCAAGATTAGAATAGAAGGCCTTTGGTCACAAGTCATGACTTGTGGTTTTGAACCATTATTTTTTTAACTAAGCCCAACCCATTAGCCATGAGCCAAACCCTAACCCTAATACATGTGGCCGGCCACTAGCATAGGGATTTCCACCCTATAAATAGTCTCCTAGAAATTAGGACTAGCCTCCTTAGAATTTCTCAAGTTTTAGAAAGAGGTGAGTCTCCATCTTCATAAATTCCTAGAAAATCCAAATTAACTCCTTTTTCCCTCAAACAAATTACAATAGGTTCTAAATTAAGTTTTCTTGCTGTTGGTATATTATTTCTCAGTTTTATAGTAATTTGGTAGAATTTGGGGAGCAAGGAGACACCCCTCTTTGAAGCTTTTTGAGGACTTATGACACCAATAGGTAAATCTATATAAACACCATTAAAATTTTAGTTTCTTTGCATAATTAGAGAGCCCTAGGTCTACCCTAACTGTAGGTATGCCTAGACCTAGGTTTGTGTCCATTTCGTGTCCTATTTGGACACGTATCAGCCATGGGTTTTGGATGTTTGATGAAATGCCCCAATGGGCATTTCGATTTGGTTTTGGAAAAGTTTATGAATAGAAAATTGTATTTTTATGTGGCTTGCATGTTCTTGACTGACTGGGAGTGATTTGGTGTCATTTTATGTCAGAGTGGACACTTGGACACGCCGCGCGTGTACGGACTGCACTGTCCTGCTGCTCGGGGCCGTTTGTGATGGAACTGGGGATTCCCAGGACCCTTCCTTTGGTATGCATATTGATCGATAGAAAGTTAAACAGATCAAATACGTGTTATATCCCTTCATAGGTGGAAACTAGGGTTCACAAATTATACCTGCGGCGGAAAGAAGACAAGTAATTCCTGGCAATCTCGAGCGGACGACCCCAAGATCTTCTGCACGTATTCCTTCCTCGAGTTGGATGTCATGTGGGCGACGATCTCCCAACCTTTTCTTCTCCTTGGCAGCACTCTCTTTCTCTCCTTACGTGAATCACAAATTTAGAGAAAATTTTAAATTTTTAATCATTAATCTGGCGGCCAGAGAATAGAGGATATATATAGGCTACGGTAGGGACCATGAGGAGAAATTAGGGTTAGGCCTCCTAACGGATCTGGATATCCCGTGTTCAGCCCGAACACACAATCCAGGCCCATTAACAATAGCTCGGTCCACTAATGAGCTATTGTTGCACTACCTCCCTAATCCCAAATTATGTTTGTGGGCTCCTTTTATTATATGCTCGTTTGGATCCCCATGTTAAGATATCGTATGTCCATCGATCAAATTAAGTTACTGACAACTATATTGATTCGACATCTTTTATCCTTAAGTAGTACCGCTCAACTTTATTTGTCATGTCGGATATAATCCACCTGCAGGGTTTATATGACAATCCTTATGAGCTCCTTAAGAGGACATCATCAACCCGATGTATCGGGACATGGATTCCATTTATAATCAACAACCCATCATACATATAATATTATTACCCAATTCATAGAGGTTGTTGATCCATAATGAATCTCACTCTTTTATGAGTCAAAGTAATGCACATTGCATATACATGTCCGTTATTATATTCGGATTAAGAGTACAAGCATCCATAATAACAGAGGTGTTTGTTCTCTTATGTAGTCAGTACAAAGAGAACAACCTCAAGTGGTCCTGTTAAATACACACAAAGTGTACTAGTGTAAACCTATAGTCAAGATAGACTAATACCAGATTACACTACAACCTTTCCAATAGATTGTCCAAGTCCATCTAGGTTGTGAACTATTTATATACTCCATAGGAAACTGATAATATGATCTTCTGTGTGACACTACACACCATATTATCTACAATATAGAATATCAGACATTTGCATTAACACTTGCAACAAATATAATATGTAAACATTTGCCCATATGATTCTCATTCAAAATTTAAGGAAATAAGGTTACTACAAAAGTGATGCTTTTAGTATATAACCCTAACAGTTTGCTCACTGGTTAAGACACGAGGACACGTGAAACTCGACACACGCCTTGGGGCACTGACTGACACGCCACGTGTCAAGTTTCAGATGACCACGTGGCGTGTCGAGGGAGAAATCCTTATCGCACTGTTTGTGCACTGTTGGTTCAGTCGGGTTTTTCGGGCTCTGATACGCTATTTTAACTTGGATACGGGGATACTTTGACACCGTGTAGGCACCTAGACACGAAGACCTACCCTAAGCGTATCCCTGTGCACGAGCACGAGGGTTGGTTTGCACTGTGTCGAGTGCACGACACGCGTGCACTTGTGCACGAGACAGTGCACTGCTGTGCAGTGTCCTGTGCACTGTTTTGGTTTTTTTTGTGTTGGACATGTCGTATCATGTTGTGGTGGACACGAGACACTTCCAATGACACGTGTACACCCTATATGTTAATTACCAACCTTTAATTTTGTGTCTTAGTTTATTTTTATGTATCAAATTTCATTTACCCTAAATTTCTGAAAGTAAATCATTTCCTGTATTTTCCAGATTTTTGAATTGAACTTTGACAGTTAATTTGACCTAATTAATACTGTTATTAGCATGGTTTAAGTCACTAATGTGATTCTCCTACTTTTAATCTACTTGGGTTTCAATTTTGGTATGAATTGGTTGATAATTGGTTTCAAAATGGGGCTTTGAAGTTGTAGTATAAAAACTGAAAACTGAGATTTGTAAAATGAATTGGTTTCCTTTCCTTTCCCTTCATATTTTCTAAAACTGAACTGCAGTAACACACACACAGAGTCACTCATATACTCACTGTTTTCCTATCACTTCCTCACACGCAAGCACATGACACACACCCTTTGTCACACTCTCTTGTATGCATACTCTACTCTAATACACACACATGCCTACACTATGTACACACTTACACACTCACACACATTTACATGCTCACATAGGCACACTCTCACCCTCTCACTCATGCACACACACTTGACACCTCTCCCTCACTCTTCTTTCTATTCCTATATACCTATATATATGTATAATATGTGTATTGTATAGGCCTATAGGTATGTAAATGCATATTAGTATCTATAGAGTCATATAGTGATGTAGGTATATATATATATATATATATATATATATATATATATATATATATATATATATAAAATTTAATACATGCCTATATATATTAGCTCTCTATAGCATAGATTGACTTGTATGTATAATGTATATACACAAATTGTATCAAGGATGGTATGTTGATTTCTTATATAGCTTGGAATGACTTGTGTGACCTAGTATAGACTATTGTAGACTTGTTTGACCTAGTTTAGACTTGTTGGACCTAGTTTGACCATAGTTGACCTAGGTTTGACTTCTTAGTTGACCAGGGTTGACCAAGAGTTGACTTTAGCCTAGATTGACCTAGCTTCTTTTAGAATGCATTAAATTGCATCTTGTTATCATTTTAGACTTGTTGTGACTTATGCTGTTCTGATTAGGAGCCAGACACCTCTCCTCGGACAGTACATTTCATCCGGACACTCAAATACCAAGCGAGTACATTCTCTGATCATTTCATATCCTGCTTAGAATTATTTTTCCTGCTCTAAATTACTTTACTTGATACTGTCACGTTGGTCACACGGATTGGTACTATATGGATTCCTTCTTGAGATGTTATCCTTTAGGAGCATCGGATACTACATGTTCTGTGCATTTCACTTACATTGAGTATCACTATGCTTCATGGTTCATTGATCACTTGTGACATGTACTCTCATGATCACAGAGTCTCCTTGAATCTGCCATTTATGGGCATTCCTAGAATCACCCATTTATGGGCATCCATGTATCGCCCCTTATGGGCCATTACATGGAATCATAACATAACCTGACTGGATCCTTGTGTATTGATTGGGGGTACGGGGGAGTAGAAGTGGACATGTGAATATTATCCAAGTAGTGTAGCATCAGAATCTTTCTATAGTGTAGCATCAGAACCTCCTATGCCATTTATATGTCTATATTGTACTCTGACTCACTAGCCACTGTTAGTCTCTATTTATAGTAGATATTTCTATTACAGTTCTCTCTCTGTTTACATATTGTATTTCCTTCAGTACCTGTATCTTACTTTACTGTATGATTATATTTTCTAACCTGCTATGAACTGTTGAGATGTATTGTGCTCGCTCCTGTCCTGACTGGACCTGTTGAAAATATTACAGAGGACGAGGAGGAGGCCTGTGTGGATACCTTCTACGGGGCAGCCCTAGACGATACTTGTGAGCTGGACTCTCAGGAGAACCCAGCTCTAGCTGAGGATATTACCCCCATTGCCTATACTAGCTTAGTTAGGCTTATCTTACTTATGTTGTCTTGAGACTAGTAGTTAGACTTTTTTTTTCTGTCTTGAGATCTGGGTTGTATATATTCTTTCATATTCAGTAGCTGAGACATATATTCTGGATATTTGCTGAGATGTTATCTTAGACTTTCTGATCACCTGTATTTCTTTGAGTTCTATATCATATCGTGCTTTGTTCTTCCTTAGTTGTGATTGAGTTTATTTACTGCTATGTCACCCCCATTCGGAGAGTATAAACTGCTTAGAATTATATTGTTAGATGTTGTGACCTAGGATAGCATTCTACCGCTGACACTGCGGCGTAGGCTGGACGTACCCGCATCTCGTGCCCTTACTCTAGGGTGCGGGTCGTGACAGAGATGGCTAGAGCTACTTGTGGATTATGACATCAATCTACAGTATCATCCTGGGAAGGCCAACATTATTACAAATGCACTGAGCAGAAGAGCCAGAGTTTATTTTCTAACAGCACAACCAGAGTTGTTAGCAGATCTTCATAAGATGGGTATAAAAGTTGTCTTTCCTACCAGTGTGGCATTGATGGCCAGTATACAAGTTTAGTCCAGTATAGTTGAGAGAATCAGGTTAGCTCAGTTATTAGATCCTAAGCTTCAGCGGTTTATGATAGAATGTGTAGCAGGACGAAGACCAGAGTTATGTGTCCATGAGGATGGTACACTTCGACATGGGAGACATCTTTGTGTGCCCAGTGGTGATATCAGACAAAAGATCATGGCAGAAGCTTACAGTTCTTAGTATTCGATTCATCTGGATGGTACAAAGGTGTATCGTGATATCCGACAGTATTTTGGTGGAATGCTATGAAGAGGGAGATAGCCCGGTTTGTCTCTCGATGTTTAGTTTGCCAACAAGTTAAAGCTGAACATCAGAGATCGGCTGGACTTCTTCAACCTTTATCGATCACAGAATAGAAATGGAAGCACATTACCATGGATTTTATAACGGAATTACCTAGATCCCCAGCTGGGAGAGATGCTATCTGGGTTATAGTCGACAGACTCACCAAGGTAGCTCATTTTCTTCCTTTCAGGGTTGGTCAGTCGACAGATCAGCTTACAGAGATGTACCTCAGGCAGATAGTTAGGTTGCATGGAGTACCAGTCAGTATTATATACGACAGAGATTCCAGATTCATATTGTACTTTTGGCAGAGTCTTCAGAAAAGTTTGGAGACTCGTCTCAAGTTCAGTTCAGCTTATCATCCGCAGACAGATGGTCAGTCGGAGCGCACGATCCAGACTCTTGAAGATATGTTGCGTTCATGTACACTTGACTTCGATGGTTCGTGGGAAGATCACCTGCATCTCGTGGAGTTATCCTATAACAACAGTTTCCAGGCCAGTATCCAGATGGCACCCTATGAGGCCTTGTACGGCAGAAAGTGCAGATCTCCTTTAGCTTGGGACGATATAGGCGAGAGACAAATGCTTGGTCCAGAGATAGTAACGCAGACTATTGAGGTGGTCAGGCAAGTCAGAGATCATCTTCGAGTTGCACAAGATCGCCAGCGTCATTAGGCCGATTCTTATCGGCGTTTCCTTGAATTTTCTTTCGGCGACCATGTATTCCTCAGGATCTCGCCTACCCGTGACGTCATTTATTTTGGCGTACGAGAAAAGCTTAGTCCTAGGTATATAGGGCCATTCGACATTCTTGAGCGAGTAGGTGATGTGTTATATCGTCTCACTCTCCCGCCGTTGTTACGTGAGGTGCATGATGTCTTCCATGTATCCCAATTGTGACAGTATATCCCAAATTCGAGTCATATCCTTGATCATTCAGAATTGGTTGTTGGTGCCAACCTTTCGTATGAAAAGAGACCCGTTTCCATATTGGACCGAAGAGAGAAGATACTCAAGAACAAGACTATCAAGTTAGTCCGTGTTACTTGGGGTCATCACTCTTTGGGTGAGTCAACGTAGGAGCATGAGGATGACATCCGATCGCGATATCCCGACCTGTTTGACTCGTGAGGTATAATATCTTTCTTATGCCTCATGCCTTCGATTCCTTGCTTGCATGATTGATTATTCGATTGATTGCTTAGTTATATCTTGCCTGTGATTATATAGCTTGCTTGACATCTCTAGCCTCTTGATTAAATCTCGAGGATGGAATTCTTTTAAGGTGGGTAGAGTTGTCACCCTCGATGTTCGTTATACGTATTTTGGTATACGTGTACGTATCCCAGACCCGTATTTTGACTTGTCCTGGCTGGCTAGTCTTGGATTTCTTGTATTGGCATGGGTTAGTTGGCATTTCATGGCTCGTGTGGTTTATTCTGGCTGGGGCATGCATCGGGTTCGGTCTGGTTGGGTTTGGTTTGGGTTAGTATACAAACCCCTACCTACCACAATCCCCTATTTATTAACCCAACAACCCTTCTCTCTCCTCATTTATTTTCCATTACTACTCTTCTTTTTTATTTCTCCACCGACCTCCTGCAGTAGGAAAGTGCAACTTGCTTCATAGAGGAACTCAATTTTTGTTGTTCCATTGTCTTCCTCACGAGATTCTAAGACACTTTAGTACTTAGCATTTTAAATTTTTATGGTTCATTTCATGTAGATCTAAGTTTTAGTATTTTGATCTTCATGGTTTTGATCTACTGAACTTGGTTGTTTCCGGAAATGGAGAGTTCCATGTGGTGGAAATTTTAATTTTATGCAAGTTTGACTTTTGTATGGATGGATTTCACCAAATCTTGTCCGAGATGGGGTTCTTGAGTTCTTGAGTCTCCATGGCTGTAAGTCTCGGCCTTGGGGAGAAGACGAGCCTTTACGCATACGTTTATACGTGCCCGCGTAGTGACTTTCGTTTACGCCCACATTTTTACGTGCCAGCGTAGCATCTCCTTCTTTATGCACACATTTTCACGTGCCCGCGTAGTGTCCCCTTTTTACGCACACGCCTTGCGTGCCCGCGTAACCTTTTTCTAATTCGAGCTCATTCGAGCTCTATGTAAGGGCTACTCCCGCTCACGTAGAGTCTCGCGTGCATAGAGCCTCGCGTGCGTAGAGCCTCGTGTGCTTAGAGTTCCGTCCAAGTGCTCGTGCGCGTATAGTTCCTTTCACATAGAGTGCCTGCTCGCGTAGAGGGGTCCTTCCTTGGTCTTGATTGCGTAAAGCCATTTTTACGTTTGCCCCCTAACCTAGCGTAGTTTCTCTCGCGTAGAGACTTTGAGCCCCCATGCGTACCCGTGTGCCTTTTTTTGCACCCTCTTGTCACGGACTTGATAACCTTGACTTGATTGACACGATTGGACTGATAATTGTACATGGCATGGTATGACAAGTATTAACATGACATGGCATGACATGATAAGACATGACAAGCAAGCATGATAGGAACTATTGAATGCTGTTGTGATGGCTAGCATGACATGACAAGAATGAATGGCCTGGACACCGTGGACGATTGTGTTTGTACCAATGAACCAGTACTGTCTCGTATCATGTCTAGGGCAGGGACCCCTGAGTACCACGGTCAAGGGTGCCTACTTAAACTGACTAAGGCTAATAAATAGAATAATCCAGTAGTCATGAAGAGATTTCCCAGCTACATGTAATCCCGTTATCTGGGCGTCCCATCATGGGATCTGTAGCCTGCTATCGAGTAGGGCACATTTCCAGCACACTGTCATGTGTTGCACCCTTCAAGCTACTTAAGGGTACATACGTTTCCTGGACAATGTACCCACATGAATTCAATTCCTAATTTGCGTCCGGATAGCCTGGATGGTCTGCAGGGCTTGTGGCTGTGGAACAATCTCATTGTATCTTGCTAGTAACTAGGCCTGTGATAACCCTACTTAGTTAAAGTATTATGCCGTACTCATTGCTTGGCCATGACTGATTGAATGGAGTCTAACCCAGTCTAGTCTTGTCCGGATCCTGTACAAGATTGTTACATGATCTGATTGCTTATGCTTTTACCTTATCGATAAATGGTGGAAAACCAAGTTCCGTTCAGACGAAGGGTTACAACCACGATCCTTATTTGGTTTAAGGGTTGTAACTTGGTTATCTAAATAGTCCCATGGTTATCTTATCGTATATCCTCATGATTTTCCAAATTTCTACTATTTATTATATAATTATGTTTTATGCTAATTGCTGGTTTTAGTTCTTAAGTGAAGCCTCCTTTGTAGCACTTGCTCTTTCTGGGATCTGACCCAGCTGGTTTTGTATGGCCAGATACCGGAGCAGCTCCAGAGGATCTCCCTACCTTCCAGCCAGTTGGTGGGCACCAGGCGTAACCCTGGCAACGAGTGGGTTTTATTTTGGCTCTCCCACTCCACTGTAAAATTATTAATTTGAGGCATTTAGCCCCGAACAAGTGTTAGCTCGTTTGCAACTTTACTTACTGTCTGCCTACGGGCTGTAACATGATTGACAAATCATAGGGTTGATCATGTATGACTGAAACTCTTGCTAATCCTCACATTTTGTATGACTAGCTTTATGATCATCCAAATATGTATTGTATGGGATGCCTTACTATTGTATATTTGGTGCTCTAACATCTTGTAACATTTACTTACTTGCTTGAGATTGAGACAATAGGCTTGTTCATGACCATAAGAGACTTATGGCTTGTAGTTAAACCCTCATGTATCTAGACAGCCGTGACCATATAGCGAGGTAGATTATACTTCAATATATGTAGCTGGCTGTGTCCGCCCCTGCTCTCCAGTATTCTGGTTCTGGGGCGTGACATAAACGCTTCTCGTCTAGGGCTTCCAGTTCTTGTAGCCGTCGGCGGTAGTTATCGTCCGACATCAACCGGTAGTAAGGGCCACACGAAACGAGTGGATATAGGTCTCCAATGGGAGAACTGCCTCGCTCCCGTAAACCAGAGAGAACGATGTATTTCTTGTAGTCGTCCGAATTATAGTACGGTACGCCCATAAGCATTCGAATATAGCTTTTCATTCCAGTCGTGCTTGTTCGAAGACACAAACTTTTTGAGAAGCTTGATTATGATCTTGTTAAAACCTTCAGCTAGACCGTTAGCCGATGGGTTATATGCCGTTGAAGCCACATTCTGAATTTGATTTTTATTGCAGAATCGATAGAAAGCATGGCTTGCAACTGCAGACCATTGTCGTGAATAATCCTCCGGGGTAGTACAAAAAGGTAGATGACATGATGTTTTATGAAACTAATCACATTTGATAATTTTACCTCTGCAAGTGGAACAGCTTCCGCCCACTTGGTGAAGTAATCGGTGATTGCAAGTATAAATCTATGTCCCTTGGATGACGGCGGGGTGATTGGGCCGATAATGTCTATTCCTCATGCTTCAAATAGCCAATAGGCCACTGTTGGGTGCAAGAATTCGGATGGTTAAGGTATGAAGTCTGCATGGATCTGTCAAGCTCTATAATTCTTTGCATAATCAACCGCATCTGCTACCATTGTAGGCCAGTAATATCCCTTTCGGCGGAGACGGTCCTGCAACTTTGGGCCAGGTTGGTGAGCCCCGCAAACGCCATCGTGAGCCTTGCGTAGGGCTTTTTTTTGCTTCTGTATTTGATAGGCAGCATAGCAGTAGTTCATCATAGGATCGTTGATATAGCATTTTTGTTTCTATATCATAAAAGAATCTGAGAGAACGCCTTCTGATTGAAGTTGCTTCTTTCACATTCTCCGGTAGAATTCCGTAGACTGCAAAGTCAATGAACATGAGTCTCTAGTCTTGTATGTTGTTGATTATCTGGGTGGAGTAACTCGTACCTAGTTGAATGTTGTTTTTAGGATAGACCAGCTCATGGCCTATCACGTCGACTGGATAATGTGCATGATTTGGAACTGCCAAGGAAGCGGCGAGGCCTGCTAGGGCGTCGGCTTCAATATTTTGGAGCCTAGGAACATGATCTATAAAGAACCCCTCCAAGGTTGCAATAAAGGTAATCGCTATCTGATGATAAGGAATCAGGTCCTCGTTGTGGACCTCGTATAAGCCTCGAATTTGATTAACAATTAACTGCAATTGCCATACGTTTCTAGGTATTTGACCCCCACTTCTTTTGCGAGTCAGAGCCCGATGACCAGAGCATTATATTTGGCCGTATTATTTGAACAGGGCTCTGTGAGAGAGTATGTCCGATTGACTACCAATCCAGAGGGAGAAACTAATACTATCCCGACTCCAGCGACGATATCACCTTGGGGCCCCATTCTTGAAGTACCGTCGAAGAACATTCGCTAAAAGGCATCATGTGAAGTCATGTTTGAGTTGATGACTTCGTCTGGGATTTCTTCATAGATTCTGGCTATTTCTGAGCCTGGATGGGATGCTAAGAAGTTGGCCAAGGCTTGACCTTTGACAGTCGTAGGCGGACAACAATATCGCCCAGGTGGCTAGACGAAAACTGAGTGCACCTGGCTTGGTCATGAGAACGCTGAGGGGGTTGACTTGTGAGACAACACAGATAGTCTGTCCTGTCACATAGTATCGTATTTTCTGAATGGCGAACACCAAAGCAAGGTATTCCTTCTCCACGGCAGTGTACCTGTACTCCACCCCCACCATCATTCAGCTAAGGTAATAGATGGCTTATTCATGCCCCACGTCATTGTTCTGTGCTAATAAAGTGCCGAGGGAGTGTTCCATTGCCCGTACATAGAGCATGAAGGGCTTTCCAGTGACCGGGGCTACCAGAACTGGTGGATTCGACAGGTATTCCTTAATGTCATCAAAGGCACATTGACATTCTTCATTCCATACAAAAGAGACGTCTCTTCATGAGTTGTATGAATAGTTGACATCGTCCTGAGGGGTTAGATATGAACATCTTGATGTAGGCTAATTTTCCCTGAAGGCCTCGGAGTTCGCAGAGGTTCCTCGGTGGACTCATCTCCAAGATTATTTTTGTCTTATTAGGGTCTATGTGAATATCCTGGGAGGTAATGACAAAGCCCAAGAATTTTCCACTGGACACGCCCAGGAAGGATTTGGTAAAATTTATCTTCAGATTGTGCGCCCGTATGAGGTCGAACACTGTCCGTAAATCGTATAAGTGGTCATCCTTAGAGCGGCTTTTAACGGCGATGTCGTCAACGTAACACTCCACCGTCTTGCGCAAGTGGTGTCTGAAGATGACACTCATAGCTCGTTGATATGTAGCACCAGCATTCTTTAGGCCGAAGGACATAACTGTGTAACAATACACGCCGATCGGTGTTCGAAATGACGTATGCTTCTCATCATCAGGAGACATTTTGATTTGATTGTATCCCAAAAAGCCATCCATAAAGGACATGCGCTCGAAGCCACACGTATTATCGATCATTATGTCTGTGATCGGAAGAGAGAATTCATCCTTAGGATATACCGCATTCAGATTGTGGAAGTCGATGCAAATTCGGATCTTTTTATTCTTCTTGATGACGTGTACTATATTAGCTTCCCAGTCTGGGTGCTACTCCTCAGGATGAAGCCGCTAGCTATATGCTTGTTTACTTCTGCTTTGATGGAATTCATGATGTCTGGACGGAACCGTCGTTGCTATTGTTTGACTGATTTTGCGTATGGATGAATATTGAGCTTATGAAGTGCGATCTCGGGGTATAGCCCTGGCATGTCTTCACAGCTCCGAGTGAAGACGTCGATATATTCTCTGACCAGTTGCAACAGCGAATCCCGCTTGTCGTCCGTCAGGCTTTTACTGATGAAGATTTGCTTTGAGAAGGATTTTTGCCGAGGTCAACTTGCATGACCTCATCTTTAGTGGGAGGGTCTTGTTGTTCAAAGCGCTTCTTCCATTATGCATCCAGCTATTGGACCCATGGCTCCAATTCAAGGAATTCAGGTATATCTTCGTCTTCTTCCTGAATGTCAGCGGGTGCCATGTTGACAGACAATGTTTACCTGAATATATTCCCAATGCTATCATCAGAATAGTAAGCGGGTGATTTGGATGAGTGAGAATGCCACTTGCATTCCTCATCGAAGCTCTCGGGCATTGTTGCTGGTGTAACATAACCTAAATCGTGTCTAGACTTGCTGTAATAATCCTGAGGTTTTCCAGCCGGAACTGGCAACTGCAGAGGTGATCGCCGGCTATTGCCGTAGTTTAGGCCTGGGGTAGTCTCCATGTCGTACCCCTGCTTTTGCATGAAGTACTTGGCTCGGGAACTATGTAGGTAGAGCGACAATCTTCCAGTATCGGGTTCGATATCGAATTCTTCTGGCATGAAAGGTTGAGGACCTTCTTTTCGGCCGAAGATGATTGTGTGATCGCCTTTTCTTTTGCCTGGGACTAGGAAGTAGGCACCTCTAATGGGAGTAAGCCGATTCGCGATATAAACAGTTGTCACCTGTGTGTGCAGGTTAATGTCCAGACCGTGTTCCATAACATACATCGGATTAAGCTTATTGCGCTCAGGATAGTTCAATGGCAACCTTTTATTGATGAAATAAGGTATTGTCTCGAGGAATTACATTATCGGCAGAGGGACTATCAACATGTGCAACCAGATATTTTGCCAATTTAGTCTCCTCTTCAGCTACCCCTACGTGACCAAAGGCTGGGGCGATGTCCTGGACAGCTTGACCACCAAGGGTTCCGCTCGTGGTATCGGCTTATCTGAGGGTCTCGGATCAACACTTGGCTGTCGACTCGTCTTGGGGAGGCAGATAACCATCAGCTTGACAAAGGACCTTACATCTTTCGTTCGCCTTTGATTGGATTTCAGCAATCGGATTACCATCGGCTCCACAGAGGACCTTGTATCTTTCGTTCGCCTTTGATTGAATTTTGACAATCGGATCACCATCGGCTCCACGATGGGTTTTGGCTCATGGCTAGACCTCGGGAGTCGGATGACCATCGGTTCCAACTGTGCGGTTGGGGCGGGGGAACCGAGCACTTCTTTATGCAAAGTTGCGACAAGGGGTATGGCTTTGCCTGGTTTGTAGGCCTGGAGACAGATTTTCAGAGGTTCCTCTGACCTTGTTGTGGCCTATGGTTCATTTTGTGTCCTCACATCAACTGTGTGTTGTTTAGATTTATTATATAGACAAGCCTCAGACGAATAGTAAGACTCAACCCCTTTTAAGGGATCGATGTCGGCAAATTCTGTCTTTACGAAGCCGTACTTACTGACATACTTGAAGCACAGGTGGAGCGTGGACAGTATGATCATATAGTCATGTATCCATGGATGCCCCAAGAGGATATTGTAGGACGTATTTGCGTCTATGATGTAGCAGGTAACCTCCGTCTTCAGGTCGCCGATCTGACATTTCAAGCGAATCTTTTCCAAGGGATAGCTTCTTTCTGAGTTAAAACTGCTAATGGCAGTATTGGTCGATGCTACTGGTGCATAGGGATGCCCAGGAGTTGAAGCAAGCTTTTTGGTATGATGTTTATTGACGAGCCAGGATCGATGTGCATTCGATCCACCTTGATGTCGTCTATGTATCCAGTGTAGTACAAAAGGCGATCATGCAAGTTAGTTTTGATTAACATGTCCTGTGGGGTAAATACAATATTGGGCATTGCATCTGTACAATTGCTGCCCTGGAGATCTGCTGATGAGTCTTCCCTTAGAGGCTTGACCTGAGCTAAGTAGGCATCAGCATTCTGGAGTACTTCGCTCAATACGACGCGAATATCCTTGGAGAGCCTTAGGAGCTCGTATAACGACAACTTTGCTAACGTATTAGCCAGTTGTGCTAGTATGTCAAAGTTGTAAGGTCTCTCCAGCCCCTGAGGTGCATCCTTACGGAGCGGCCTGTCAAAGCGGGTTTCCTTCGGCTTGGATTTGTCTACCGGTGGAGGCTGAGATGGTCCCAGAACATCAGTAGCAGGCAGCGTTGTCGGCTAAGGGTCCTCGACTGAATTACCCAGAGTGGGCTGGACTTGTGCGTCAGACCGGGTAACAACGACCGCCGCCTCCTTAGCTGCGGCCAAAATTGTGTGGCAGGATCTGGACTTCCCGTCCTTCTTTTGCTAGTTGAAGAAGGCACCGCCTGGGTAACTTCGAGCACTAAGTCCGGGTGGACCCACAAAACCTCTCCTCGTGACGTGGTGAGAGGCACCAATCCAGTCGTCTGGTCCCGGACAGGTAGAAGGTTAGTAACCTCCATCGTTGCCCGGGGAATGGGTACTACCTCGTCTTGAGTTTTTGTTGGAGGAAAGTCGCCAAACTGAATGGATACCATATTTGCAGCCATAGTAACCTCTTCGAAATCTAGCGATAGAGCATTGGAGTTGATGAGGTTATGGATGTACCGCTTTAATGTGAAGCACTCCTGTGTGGGGTGGTGGACATAGCGGTGGAAGTGATAATACTTTGGATCCTCGATCTCTGCCGCTCGGGGCTCGTGCTCTACATCATAGAGTTGGATCCTTCCCACTTTCAGGAGCATGTCGAAGATAGGCTTAACATGGCTATCTTTAAAAGAGTATGTCATCTCTTTGGGCTTCGAAACTTCTGCTTGCTTTTGTTCAGGCTTTTTGGTTATACCAACGACCATGGCCTGTTTGCCTTTGGTGTCCCTGTTGTTGGTGGTGCTACCACTATTGTTATTGGAGGTGATATCAGGACGTTTGCCCTTTTCTCTCCATCTGGGATGTGTAATCCTAGCTAGCGAGCCTTCTTTAACTTTGCCTCCGTATTTGTAGCGCTTATGATGAAAGTCGTCCAATCCCTAAATTGATCTTCGCCCATCTAGAGGCTGATTGCAGGGAGCAAATTCTTTTGGTAGATTTCAATCAAGGAGCTTTTCGGATTGCCTTGGGGCAATCTCATCGCAGTTTGGCGAAACCGCTCGATATAGTTTCTCGTTAGATCCCTTTCTTCCTAAACGACGTCCATGAGAGACGACATTGTTACATCATGTCCTACTTCATAGAACCTTTCCAGGAATATGTGTTTGAAGCCGTCAAAGGAATAGATGCAGTTGTCCAGGAGGTTGCGGTACCAGTCGAACGTGATTTCCTCCAATGCTCCGATAATTAGTCGTGTAAGGATGTCGTTATTATGCAACAAGTGATCGGTTGTGACCTCAAAATAAGTCATGTACCGGCTAGCAGAGGTCTTCCCGTCATATGAATTAATATGAAATGGTTTGTACCATAGAGGAAAAGGAACGTCTTTCCATGCAACGGAATATAGCCGTCGTACTCTGAGGTCCCGGAAGGAGTCTCGGGCATTAAATATTGCTCGAAGCTCCTGAACTTCTCTCCTTGCCTCCATGGCCTTATCTACAGCTGAGGGAGCGGATATTCCAGGAGGATTATCGCCCAAAGGAGGAGCAGTCATGTTTGAGTTCGCGTTGACTGCGGGGCCAAACTTGTCTGTCCAGGTGTCCTTTCTGGTTTAGTCGGCAAGGCAGCCTTGATCTCGTCTATTGGCTTGACCAAGGTTTGGATCATAGCTTTAAGCACCTCTAGCCATTGTCGATCACTAGGCCCTTCGTGATCATCTTCTGCCATAAATACTGTCCACACGTGGGGAGAGACGGAGGGGACCGTAGAGGATGTGCTTTCCGTATAGTACCCTCGTACAGAGAAATCGTCAGGGAACATTGGAATGTCCTCATCCTCGGACTCGGAAGGGGTGCTACCCCCAGCACAGGAAGCTGCGTCGTCTTGGCGAAGGCGGTCACCCTCGGAGATGTCCAAGTCTGTTGTATAATTCCAGTTGATCGCTACCCCCTGCGCATCCTCTTAGAATACTGGGTTGTCGCATACGTTCAGGGGAATACTACCCCCGGCTTCGTTCACCCCCAGGTACATCGAGGATAAATCCTCGGGTTTTGGAATCCTCTTTATTGAACGGGTGCCTAGGTAGACACCCCTTGTGATCGTCGGCAGCAATCCTCCAGATGAGAGTTTCCTTGCCGTGCTGGCTGAGGTTGCCGAGCGGGAGGAGCCTGTCTACTTTCCTCCTTTGCCGACAGAAACCTTCCGAGTCAAATTACAGGAGGCGAAAGGAAATTCCTCGTCTCCTAAAATTTGTACTTGTTTCTCGAGTTGTCGTCGGACAGGTGCTGGCTGGTGCAGTCGTTGGAAGACGGACTGCCGGTCTTTGGGTGCTGTCGACTTTTTGCAGCAGTAGTTGATAACGACTTGGATACAATGATGTCCTAGAGAGGGATCACCGCACGCCAAGGTTGCCTCTTTTTTCTTTCGTTTGTGGATGAGCACATCTCGTAAGTCGAGAGCAGATTGATCTACCTTTGCATCCGTGTTGTGGGCTCGGGTATTCCGGGCACACGGGTGCATTGGTATCATGTTTGCTCCCTGATCTGAGGCTAGTAAAAGCACTTGCTCTAGATCATTGTGGGGAGACTCTTGGGACCTACCCTGCCCGTTTGCCATCAAGGGCTAGACGTGGGAGGTTCTGTACAACTTTCCATCAGGGGCCCGTGTAACGACTAATAGTATCCGCTGACGGTCAGCAGATTGGACAGTTGGCTGGGCTTGTTGAGCCCGTACTGCCCTAGACTTCTTCGACTTAGCACCCAAAGGTGCGTAGTAAGAAGAGTCCAACTTAGAATCTTTAATGTTCTCTGTGGGCCGCATGGGGTCTGGCCCGTATGAGATGCGATCAAAGACGGAGCTTCTGTTGGGGCCGTATGGGGCACCCTGTCTGCGGCTAGGATTGGCTGCCGCATAGGACGCCTGCCTGCGGTCGCCGCTCTTATGTGGTCTCTTCTTTGACCGCATGGATTTCCTCTGTGCCCCCGATAGTCCAGCATTGTAGTATTTTCCTCTGCCGGATTTGGGGACAGCGGGGTCCTCTGCAGTTCGAAGCAAGGCCGCATGGGAGCTTTGGTCGCCGTCTCGAACGGCGAAAGGAGTTCCTTCCAGA
Organism: Iris pallida; assembly: GCA_029216955.1. Lineage (NCBI taxonomy): Eukaryota > Viridiplantae > Streptophyta > Magnoliopsida > Asparagales > Iridaceae > Iris > Iris pallida. The sequence continues at coordinate 844,748 of JANAVB010013999.1, forward strand.
GCCTGGCGAGGGGCAGTGGTCTTGGGCCTCCGTGTCCTGCGGGCTCTTTTCGGGTTGGCTCGCTTCTGTGCTGGACTGGTGCTCCCATCGGAGAGCATTTCCTCGAATGCTTATTGATCAAAGTAAACAACAAGCATCTGCTGCGTAGAGCCGAGCTTGGATGTGTCGGATTGCGTCACCAATTTCTCATCGGTAGAGAAAGAAGTCCCCAGCATAGTCGCCATCGTGTTTGCCATTAATTATCAAAACAAGAACTACAAAGGAACTGGATTTGATTGCAAACTCACAAGTACAAAAGAGAGCCTAGAAAGAAATCTTAGAAAACAATCTAAGTGTTAGCCCAATGATTATATCATATTTTTAAATATGTCTAATCAATTAAGTTTACCATAATGACATTACTAATATTCATGTAATTACTATCATGTTACTACTTTAACTTAACATTGTCCTAATATTCTGTATCAGTCATATTATTTTGTTTACCTAACATGTATTTGTACACATGCTGTAAGCATGATCCGGGGCCTCGCATCGGGGGTTCCGCTGCCCGGTCAACGGACAGAGGTTGAGGGGGCAGCGCCCCTTCGTGGGGGTTCGGGGGCGAAGCCTCCGATAGGTATTCAGACTTCTAGATCTGTTTATCGTTGGACAACCGCCGTCAAGTGAAAAAGGCGTCTTCAAGTCTGCTCAAATATTTGAAGAAAGGCGTCAACAAAAGGCTCTTAGTTTTCCAATTTTATCAATATAATTTTTTTATATTTATTGAGTCTAGGAATACGATGTACACTGCATCATACTGGCAAATAGGCTATCCAAAAAACATTTTCAAAATACCCTTTCATTTTGAAAACAAGCCCACTTACAAAAGCCCAAACTACTTCCTAACTGTTTGACTTTTCAAAAAGTCCAAAAACCAATTTACAAAAATCCTGACAGAACTCCAAAAGAATTCGGCCCGAGTTCGGCCAGAGTTCGGTTAGTGAACGTTGCTTTTTGAACTTGGTCTTCCCGCAGTTACGGATCCCAACGAGATTTTCTCATAGAGTTCTGCCCAAATTCTGTCAGAATTCTGCCTTTCAAAAAACTATAAATAGAGAAGGATTTCGATTATTTCAACACACCAATTCACTTTCATATCTCTTCTCTATAAGCCTACTACATCTTCCAAAGTATTCTGAGCTATTCATTTTCAAATCCCAAGCCAGTTACAATCCGCTAGTCAATTTGCCAGTATGGTACGGTCTAGAAGTTTCAGGATGATTGTAATCAGAGGCTTGATTGAAGATAGACACTTCATAATTGAAGTTGGTCAAGTACTTCGGATCAAAGCTCGCGTTGTAGAAGTTGCAAGAACTTCGGATGAAAACTTGTGGTGATTTTCTATAGTGGATTCAATTGGAAGCTTGAGTTCTTCCGACTGGACTAGTTCTCACAAGAGGAAAACCAGTATACATCCTTGTGTTTGCGTTTGCTCTCTACTCTCTACTTTTCATTTACATATCTGTGATATATATTATGTGATCTTGTTACTAACATTTTGAAATAGGTAATTTCCGATTCCTACTCTATTCATCCCCCTCTAGAGTATTGCGCTTTAAACTCATTCCTACAATCGGTCCTACACTAAGTACAATTGTTTAATTTTGATTCTGGGGGGTGACGGTGGAGGCTCGGGAGAAGTGTAGAAACTCCGCCTTACTCCTTGGACTATCAGACGCAGTCTTTGCTCTTGAGAAAATTTCCAGCCCTTTGCATGGGTGTGATACCCTACTATTTATAGAGGCTTCTAGATGAGGTATATTTTGGGCCGCATAAGTGGTCAAGTAGCCATGTGGCCATAACAGTGCACCAAGACCCGGTCTTCAGCGGCCAGCTGGGTGTCTGTTGAGATTTTTGTTGTTGTAACATATCAGGGTGGTTCAAGACTTTGTCAATTTGCCACGTGACCTACCACAAAATCTGTTAAGGGAGTTTGGAGAATTTTGGACCGTATAAGGCTCATGTGGCTCAAAAGTAGGTTGCAGTCTCCTTTGGCCGCAGGACATCCCTGCTTCATCTTGGCCGCATAGTGGTCTTAGGAGCCTTCTTTCTGCGACTCGAATTAACTTGGCCGCAGAGTTGTCATAAGAGCCTTCCTTCAGCGACCCAGATTAGCTAGTCCGCAGAGTTGACATAGGAGCCTTCCTTCTGCGACCTGGATCAGCTAGTCCGCAGAGTTGACATAGGAGACATCCTTCTGCGGCCCGGATCAGCTAGTCCGCAGAGTTGATATATGAGCCTTCCTTCTGCGGCCCGGATCAGCTAGTTCGCAGAGTTGACATAGGAGCCTTCCTTCTGCGGCCTATGTGGTCGATATTTCCATGCTTCTATAATGTCTAGATCAAGTCTTCATCTAAACAGAGTCATCGTCAGCATGATCAGCATCAACACCATGTCTAGAAGGATCAGCCCCAGAAGTGCCAGCTTCATAAGATGGATGTGGAGTAGCACCATAACTACAGTACTTATCATAAGCGTTACTGAGGTTGAAGTAGTAATAAACCGCCTCATCCTCATAGCGGTAACCAGAAATAGTAGGATCTCGTGGAAGAGAACTGGAATGTTGACCAATATGAGCAAAACGTGGATCCGTAAAAGAATTTGCAAGTGCCTGAAATCAACTAGCATTATGGAACTCTTGTTTCCTCAATGTCGTGGTCATAAACGTTCACAAAGAGTTGTGCTCATCCAGCTGATCACGCCGTATATCATTCAAACGCTGATGGAGGCCCTCAAATAACATATTATAAGTCTGAGGCGGAGGAGGTGGTGCAGTAGGAGTATGAGGGACAGAGGCACTATGATGAGATAGCTGCAGATGTTTGGGCTCAGAATTATGAGCACAAGAGGACAAGTCAATCTTAAAATACTGGAAGATGATAGAAAGGATCATCGCATAGAGAAGATTTCTGTTCCTCTCGCGACACCAGCTATCATCTGGATAATCGTCTTAGGGACAGAAAAGGGAATCCCATTACGAATGTGATAGAGAGCAGACATTTCAAGACTAGTACATCATCTTTTGAGGTGGACTTGGGTAGTATAGTGGAATAGATAATCCAATGTAACTCATAAAAAATAAGTTCAAGTGTGTGGCTTTAAACTTTTCGGGAAGGACAGGATCAGGAGCACAAAGTTGAGTCTTAAAATTGTTCAAAGTCGTATCATTTGGAAATTAAAAATCAGTAATATCGATAATCGGCTCACCTATGTTTAGAATTTGTAGGATTGTCGCGAAATCGTTATCATTGAATTGAATATCAATGCCAACAACACGGCTTTTCACAAGATAATCATAATCAGCTAAAGTAAATTTACAATAAAATAGTCATATTACATTTATGGCAATAAGAAATAAATCAGTAACAAGAACATGCAATCCTAAAGCTTCGAAGGAAGTTTTATGGGATGGAAAGATCATCCACTTTATCGGTGCACCGGGAAAAATATTATAAATTGAAAAACTCACATATCATAGCAATGATTATGCTAGAGTTTCAAAGAAAAACTCATTGAACGCCCCATCGTCCATTTGGATAGACGAAAAGAGAGATCCTTGGATAGGATCAGAAGATGAAACTTCTTCACTAACCGTCTTCTTTTATTAAAAGGATTATTGATTCTAGGCATAATTTTCAATATAATAGGAAATATCTATAAAATAGGAAAATTGAGGAGCGGAGAGATAAAAGAGATTATACCTTCTCAAAATAGAGTATGTGGAAGAGGAGATTCCACGCCCGAATCCAAAATTTTGAAGAAAAATCCAAAGTAGTAGGAAGAAATCAAGAGATGAAAAACTAGGGTTTGGGGTGTTTTTTACGGTTGCTGTGCTTCTGTTTGAAGGAGAAGGAAGAAGAAATACAAGTGGAGGCTATTTTGGTTTTGTTTAAAATCTGACACCAACCAAGTTCGGGCCAATCGTGCGAATTTGGGCCGAGTTTGCCTAAAATTCTGTTGAGGTAATTTTTGACAGAATTTAAAATGTCACTTTGTATTTATTGTTCCTTTTTAATAATTTAATTCCAATATTAGTAATTTTAGTTTTTAATTAATATAATTAAAATTATATTACGAATTAAATTTTATTACGCAGCGACTGTCTCATATTAGCTGTAAGGGTACTGTCTCAACTAACGGAGGTTCATAGGGGAATATTTAAATACCGTTTCGCTTTAGCCATATCCATGGTGACAGACAACCCTTTGTAAGCTTGTTTCGAAAATAGTTTTTACATATTGAAAAATAATTAATAAGATAAAATTAATTAATATTATTAACATCTAAAATTCTTAATTTTTGACATAAATAATTGAATCAATCTTCCGCTAAAGGTTTTGTAAAGAAGTCAGCTAATTTTTTCTCTGTGTCTACATATTCTAATTGATGTCTCCATTTGCTTGATGGTCTCTAAAATAATGATGTCAAATCTTAATATGCTTAGTGCGAAAGTGACATACATGATTCTTAGTCAAGTTGATAGTGCTAGTGTTGTCACAGAAAATGGGTATGTGTGTGTAGTATAAATTAAAGTCTTCTAAGGTCTGTTTCATCCACAAAATTTGTGCACAACATCGTCTTCGATAATATATTCAGCCTCAGTAGTTGATAATGCAACATAATTTTGCTTTTTGCTAAACCAAGAGACTAGAACCTTACCTAAGAAATGACATGTGCCGCTAGTACCTTTTTTATCCACTTTACATCCAGCAAAATCAGTATCTGAATAACCGGTTAGGTCAAAGGATGTGGTTTTGGGATACCATAAGCCGACAGAAGAAGTGCCTTTAAGGTATCGAAAGATACGCTTAACTATGCACATGTGTGATTCCTTAGGATTAACTTGAAATCTTGTACACAAGCAAATACTAAATATTATATCAAGGCAACTAGCAGTTAGATAAAGTAAACTACCAATCATACCTCGATACTTACGTATGTCGACAGGTTTGCCTTGTTTATCTATATCGAGCTTGGTTGAAGTTGCCATTGGAGTGCCAAGGGGTTTGAAAGATTCTAGATCAAACTTATTTAGCAAATATTTTGTGTACCTGGCTTGATTGATGAACTTTCCATTGTTGGTTTATTTGGTTTGCACAACAAGGAAGAATTTGAGTTCTCCTATCATGCTCATATCAAACTCATTCTGCATACACTTAGAGAATTCTTGACAGGGAGATTCATCAGTAGATCCAAAGATAATATCATCAACATAAATTTGAATTAAGTGAAGATTTTCATTTAAAGACTTTATAAACAGTGTAGTATCAACCATGCCTTTTGAAAAACTATTATCAAGTAGAAAAGAAATTAAATTGTCATACCAAGCACGAGGGACTTGTTTCAAACCATATAAGGCTTTCTTCAACTTGAATACATAATCAGGGTTTTTGAAATCAGTAAAACCTGGAGGTTGAGCTACATAAACTTTTTCTTTTATGAAACCATTAAGAAAAGTACTCTTTACATCCATTTGAAAAAGTTTAAAGTTATGAAAATATGCAAATATACATAACATGCAAATGGATTCTAATCTCGCAGTAGGGGCATAGGTCTCATCGTAGACAATACCATTCTTCTTGGTTGTATCCTTGAGCTACAAGTCTAGCCTTGTTATGAGTGACTAAACCATTCTTATTTAATTTATTTCGGAATACCCAATGGGTGCCAATGACCGAATTATCAATGGGTTTGGAAACAAGTTCCAAACTTAATTTCGTTCAAATTGGTTTAGTTTCTCTTGCATACCATCTAACCAATAGTTGTCACTACATGCTTCTTCAAAGTTTTATGTTCTAGCTGTGAAATAAATGCAATACAAGAAGCTATATCTCTAGTAAAGGAACGAGTACTTACGCCCTGGGTGATCTCACCTATTACCAGGACCTTGGGGTGGTCAGCCATAAATTTTATTCTTTTTGGCAGAATTTTAAGGTAGATGGTTCCGGTTTTTGGTTCTGTAGACGTCTTGTTTGGTGTATTGATGTCTTCATCATCATGGTCGGTTTAATTTGTTGAAGGTGACGTTCATTGATTCTTTGATGATCATTGATTGAAGATTCGGTATCCTTTGCTTTTGGTCGTATAACCTAAAAAAATACCCTCATTGGCCTTTTCGTTAAATTTATCAAAATTATCTTTAGTATTAAGAATAAAATATTTACAACCAAAGATTTTGAATTAGAAACTATGGGTGTTCTATTAAACCAACTCATAGGGAGTCTTTTTCGATTTAGGTCGAATTAGAACCCTACTGAGAACATAACAAGCTGTATTGACAGCTTCTGCCTAAAAATATTTGGGTAGACTAAATTGGTTTAATATTACTCTAGCTATTTTAGATAGAGTTCTGTTCTTACATTCCACAACTTCATTGTGTTGTGGAGTCCTAGGGCAGAAGAAGTCGTACAAATATCCGTGTGTGTCACAAAATTGTTCAAACTCTTTATTCTCGAATTTGCCGCCATGATCACTTCGAATACGAGTGATCATGAATCCTTTCTCATTTTGAACTTTCTAACAAAATGTGACAAATTCAGATAATGCATCATTCTTGCATGTGAGAAAATATACCCATGTGTATCTGGAGAAATCATATACTATTTGTTTGCAAAAAGTAAAAGTTTGATTTCTACACTAAGAAAGAAAGAAAGTACAAGAGTACGATAATTTTTAGGGAAGTAAACTATAGGAATCTGATCAGAAGACGATCACTTTATCCCTTGGACGATGTGATATTGAAGACACAAGCCTTTGGAGAATGCAACAGCACTTTAGCAGGAGATTATGATCATTAGTGATCGGAAGAGAAAACTCATCCTTGGGATAAGCATCGTTAAGATCTCTAAAGTCAGTGCAGACTCTGACCTTCCCTATTTTCTTCATAACTGGGAAAACATTGGCAACCTAGTCAGGATATTGTTCTTTTCTGACAAAACCACAAGAGATAAGTTTCTTGAGTTCAGTTTCTATGGCATCCATCATGTCAGGTCAGAATCAACGCTGTTGTTGTTGTTTTATCGGCCTTAAATTGGGCAAGATGTTTAGCCTATGGGTAGCAATCTGAGGATCCAGTCCTGGTATATCCTCATAACTCCAGGTGAAGACGTTAATGTATTTTCGAATAAGCTGAATTAACTCTTGTTTATCCGCTTCTGGGAAACTCTTGCTGATGAAGATAGATCTTGGCGAGCCTTCTTCTCCAACATCAATCTGAATTAATTGATCTTCAGTAGGGGTTCTCGTTGCTCAAAGCGAAGTTCCCATTGAGTGTCCATCATTTGTTCCCAAGGATCTGCTTCAGGAGCTTCAATAAAGTCATCATCGTCTTCTAAGAATTCAGCGGACACCATATTAGAAGATAGTGTCACCCGATAGACGTGGCCTATACTGGTATCTGAATCCCATAAAACAAAATTAGAAGAGTTAGGTCGTACCTCTTTATCGGATTCAGACGCTTCTAGGGTTGGATCGACGAGGTATAACCCAATCCACGCTTCATTTTGCCGTAATATTGTAGTGACTTTCCTTTTGGAGCAGGGATACGAATAGGAGTTCGTCTTCCTTTACTACTATTGAGACCAGCTTTAAAATTGTAGCCCATTTTTTGAATAATATATTTTGATTGTTGACTATAACGACGTAGTTGGAGCCTTCCGTTATCGTCATTTTCTTTCTCGCTATCGGATGTAGTCTTCTGCTCTGTTCCTTTACTAAAAAGTATAGGAAGTTCATCTTTCTTCTTAGAAGGAACTAAGAAGAAGGAGTCTTGCACTGGTTCGAGCAATACTTCATCTTTGAGAGGTTGAACTGCTTCTATTGTAAGTGGTTCGAAGTTATCTAGCATTTCTATGTAACAATGAGTATAATAAAAGATATCACTATACTGTAAAGGAGATGCTACTTTATTGATTTGTACATCATCATTTATAACATAGTTTTTGGCCTTAGCAGAAAGCTTGGTAAGGTTGATAACCAGAGAGGAGAAGGAGAAGGAGGTGGATTGTTACGACGAAGGTCGATAACAAGAGGCTAAGAAGAGGTGAGATCCCTCTATTCCATTTTTTCAGCAGAAGAATGTTTAGCATGAGAAGAAAAATGAATGGTCAACGTCTGAGAGGATGAAGGACGAAAAGTACGTCCTTTGACTGAAATCACAAGGAAATCATCTGGGGTGTTCCTATGATCTTCCTCTGTATCTATGGCCATTACAACTTTCATGAATTCTTTCTTGTACATTTAGGAATCAGTACAAGGGGTTACGATCAGCTACCTCCTTTTGGACCTCTCCATTGATGTCCACATACTTGAAGCATTGATGAAGAGTTGATGGTACGATATTATGCTCATACAGAAATAGTTTTCCCAGCAAGGCATTATAGGAGCCATGATTGTCGATCACATAGAAGGTGACCTTTGTATGGAGATCGCCGATTTGTACTTTCAGGCGATTCTTCCCCAGGGGTTCACTTCTACCGGAGTTAAATCCTAGGATTGTCGTGATAGTTGTGAAAAGATTATGCACAGGGATCTTCAGAGCATCTAGTAGAGTCGTTGGCATGATACTGAGTGCAGATCTAGGACCGATCAGGATGCGGTCAACCTTCATTGTATCGACATATCCCGTAAAATAGAGAGGCCGGTCATGTCGATTGTCTTCCAGCAGCATATCATCTTGTGCAAAGGTGATGTTAGGCATCAACTCCATCACACTATGATAATGAAAGCAGGTCACAGGCTCTTCGTCTGACTTCTTAAGGAGTGTCAGACGTGTCGGCTTGCATCAAAGTTTCACTCAATGTTTCTCGAGTTTCTCTTGAGAGACGCAGGAGTTCAAAGATTGATATCCTTGCTGGAGTATTAGCCAATTGTGCCAATATATCAAAGTTATAAGGTTTCTCAAGTCCAAGAGGTGGAATCTTCTTTAATACTTTATCAAAGCGGACATGCTGCTTTCCTTTGTCGGTCGCCGTCGGTTTGGGAGGAGTTGGTTCTATTGGAGGTGATAAAGCCAATGGAACATTAACAGTAGTAGAAGATGATGCTGGAGGAGCCTCCGGAGCTGGAGCAGGGCTCTCTTGACCTTTTGAATAGTTTCTCAGATAAAGTCTCCCAAACCTGGTACCAGTTAAGGCTTCTTCTTCGGATACAAGTTCGAAGGACACCATATTGCAACTCTTTGTCCGAATCTTGCTTTTGAAAGACTTCTTTTAACAAGATGAAGAGCCTGTCCAGAAACCCAAACCAATACGAGATTGGTTGTATGAAAGGCATAAAAAAGAGGTACAAAAGATCCTTTTCCCTGATTCAGGCCATAAGCCTTTTGTAGATCATATCCCATCTTCATCATGAGTTTGCGGGATTATTGACTATATAGATGGAAGGCTGGTTAATAATTGGCCTCTAGTTTTGACAGCATTGTCTCAGAAGAAGAAGATGAAGAAGAAGAAGAATCTGGCATCGAGATAAAGGTAGCAGTTAAAGATGGAAGACAGTATTCACCGAATGAAGTCATATGACATGAATTATATTTCCCTGCTTTCTTGGACTTTGTGGATGAAGAAGGTGCTTCAAAGTCAGCCACCAAATCAGGATGGATCTACATAATCTCTCCCTTATCGGTTGACAAAGAAACAAGACCATCAATTCGTGCAGGTGGAAGATTAACAATCTCCAGAGTAGCTTTCGGGATAGGTATGACTCCATCCTGCACAAGTTGAGCAAGAAAATCGCCAAACTGTAGAGAAACAACGTTAGCAGTTATGGTCTTCTCGTCTCGCTGAAGAGTAATTGTGCCGGATTTGATCATCTCTTAGATTTTTTCTTTAAGCACATAGCATGCTCGAGTTGGGTGTCCAATAAACTTGTGATACATACAATATTTAGGATGATCAGTTTTACCTATTTTCTATGGCCGTTTTGTGTTCGATAGATAAAGTTTATTGCTCTGGGTCAAGCAATCAAAGATGCTCATAACATCATCATCATCGAAGGATTATTCTTCTTTCGGACGTAGTGCCCTTTGTGGTGGTGCCGTTAGAGTAGGTGTTGACTGACCTATATTGACAGCTAGAGCTTCTTTTCCTTTAACATTGATAGCCAAAGTCTCTTTGTCTTTGCAGTTATTCTGACAGCCACCACTATTGGATGTAGCATATTTATCTCTGTCAAGATTAGGCTTCTGAATGCCTAATTGTTTGAACTTGTCGACACTTTCTTCTGCTGCCTTGGCATTTACTATAAAGGAAGGCCAATCTTGAAACTGTGTAGTGCCAGTCCACATGCTGATTATAGGCAACAAATTTGATTTGCATGTGTCTATAGTCAGAGCATCTGGAGTTCTCAGTGGCATTTTGAGCACCTCACGGCAGAATCGTTCAATGAAACGTTCAGTAGTTTCATTATGCCGTTGTTTGATTTTGATGTAGGCTGACATAGTCATGTCATTTGTCCCCTCATAAAATCATTTCAGGAACATTTGTTTGAATCCAAAAAAGGAGGTTATGCAACCATCTGACAAACTGTGTTACTAATCATAAGTTGTACCAACTAAGTATCTGACGAATACTCTAGTGAGTAGAGCATTGTTCGGCTGAAGTTGATCAGTATTACCTCAAAGTGGTTGAGATACTGGCTTGGGGATGTACTATCATCAAACAACATAATGGTAGGAGGTTTGTATTTGGGTAGAAGTTGAACTTCCTTCCACTATATGGAATAAGGTTGTTTAATCATAAGCTTTTGTATGCCGTCTTTATGTTTGAAGGATTCAAACTGAGTACGCAAAAGTTTTACGGTCTCGTTAGCATCTCTCTCTGGTTGTGGAGTGTGGACTGATTTGGTGTTTTAGGAGGAGGGACTGCATGATATGCACCACCCCCAGTACCAGACTGACTTGGAGTAGCCTGGACTGGTACTGAAGTAGTATGAGAAGATTGTACCCCCAGACCAATGGTGACGGGTGCATATGTTATTACAGGTTCTTGGGTTGGAATCAAATTTATAACCGGTAGAACCGTGTGTTATGCCATGGTCACAGCATGCATGCCTGTCATCATTTCAGCCACACTCTTCAAACTGGCCTCTAATACAATAATTCTCTGATCTTGACTGTTAGAGCTAGATACGTATTGTTCTTCATTAGTGACATATGCTATCACTTCTCTAGCCACTAAAGAAGAACTAGTAGAAAAGATGGTCCGTTCAGAACTTTCACTATCGGAATCTAAGTTATACAAGGAACTACCTCCAGGACAAGGGATAGGAAGGTTCCTTTGGCTGAAGGAATCTTGGTCAAAGTTAGGAAAATATCTTTGATCGATTGTTTCTTGGTCAAAGAAAAGATTCCTTTGACCGATTGTATATCGGCTTCTTGATCTAGTGTGTCAGTAGACCCCTTCACCGGAATCACGGATCCGATCCAAGTATTGTTGACTAGGGTTGCGGGATGTATTGCATCTTGGACGCTTTCCACCCCCAATGCTTTGGGATATCGTGTTGACAGAAGCGTACAATAATTCATCTTCGTCCACTATCACTGGTTCAGGAGTCTGAGCATAGTTCAAACGGTCGAAGACAGTCCGCTTAGCTAACTGGCAACAATATTTGATGACTACCTCGTGGTGATGATTACAGTGATGTTCTTATTGTAGAGCTACAAGTGGATGAGACGGCCTTACAATCTTCCGCTTATGTGTAAGAAGTTCACGGAGATCGGTTACAACGACAAGATGAGAAGAAGTCGGAGGGATATATTCCTTGATGATATTGGAAACATGATTTCGGTTCCTGAGATGTCCTATATCCTGAGTGTACAAGGAGGTGCTGAGCTGATTGGCATAGGTAAGAGGATTCTTGACTTCAGGAGTCTTCCTTTGGCGCAAGTTGGTTGCTGGCACAGACTGTGGCTGGCGCACATTATGACTTGCTGAAGTTGCTCCTGACTGGCGCCTGTTAAGATTGGCATGCAAGTCATATAGATGCGCCACTTGTGTGTCTGTTTGAGACACCAGCAGCTTTCCTTATTTGGATCTTGAGATGTGCAGGGTTGGCAGATCCTGACTAGAATTCTTGGGAGTAGGTAGAATGCATGTTTGTGCTGCATACCGTATTCCTGTGCGCTTGGCATGGCATAACTGGGTAGCAGAAAGTTCATTCTGAACAGAGCTTACTTTTTTGCCAGAGATTTGATTATTTATGTCAAGATGAGTAGAGTTTATGTCCAAAAGTCTTTTGTACTGATTGGCGCAAGGGCACAACCTAAAGTATTTTTCGTTGAGTCAAGGACCGGGAAAGAATGAGGAAAGGCCAAAGGGTGCTTCCCTTTGTTCCGCGCCAGGGCAGAAATAGGTGTATTCCCAACAAGTTTCAAACTTGGGAAGGAAGAGGGAGTAGCTAAAAAGCGTTTCTCCTTGTTTTGCGTCAGGGCAGGAATAGACGCAGCTTACGCAGAATGAGAAAAGGCCAAATGGCGCTTTCCTTTGATATGATTAGTAGCCTTACTAGATAGCCTGTTTTTCGAGTTCAGAACTAGAGAAGAAGAGGGAGTAGCCAAAGGGCATTCACCTTTGTTTTGTGCTACAAAGGTGACATGCGCAGCTTACGCAGAAGCAGTGATTTGTGTTGTTGAGGACTTGGGAGTCCATATGGCACATGCCTTATTCTTGGCAGCCACAGTGGCATGCCTAGCACCCCTAGGACTAGTCATGGCTTCGTAGGCATTTTGGTCGACTTGTACGGCGTCTTGCCGATCGATGCGGTATCATATTGAGTTATCACTTTTTCGTCGGAGGAGAAAGTCGTCCCCAGCAGAGTCGTCATTTTGTTTGCAAAAAACAAAAGTTTGATTTCTATAAACTAAGAAAGAAAGTACAAGAGTACTATAATTCTTAGAGAAGTACAACAATAGAAATTTGATCAGAAGACGATCACTTTATCCTTTGGATGATGTGATATTAAAGACACAAGCCTTTAGAGAATACAATAGCACTTTAGCAGGAGATTATGATAATTAGTAATGCTTTGGAACTGATTTGAAACTCTATTTATAGAGTTCTGAAATAACTGTATTTCTGGGTTGCGCATACTCTGAGTTGTGCACCTCCTGTTCAGTTGCGCGAGCGGTTACTTTAATTGTGGTGACGCGTGGCATCTTGTCAATAAGATGCGCGTGGTCGTGGGCATTGTAGTAGATACATTCTTCAAAATTAGTGGCATGCACGCCACGTCATCTAGCTTCTGGACAAAAAATGATCAAATGGCGCCAACTAGCCAGGTTGCACCGACACAACTTGATAACTGGCGCCTTTGACTCAGTCTTCTGTGATGTGGAAATTTATTTTGCCCCTTGATAGCTTGCGCGGGCTAGCTGTCAACACTTAATGCTAACAAAATCTTCTCGAGGTCGCGTTGCTCAAGATTCAAATAGATATTCTTCGACTGCCGTGCCTTCAGTAATGATGGCTACCGTTACAACTTCTTGAAGAAGCTTGCCACATGGGGACCCACGCACTTTGATGTTGACGTAACCTGGGTCTCGTGCAAGTTAGTGACTAGGCGCCACTTGATGCTGACGCCTCCTGATGAGTGGCGCCCATTCATTTTTGAGCTTCTACACTATTACAAATGCATATAAGTTACCACCTAGGCTAGCAATTCTACTAGGTCCAAATAAATCCATATGCAACAATTGTAGAGGTTTAGTGGTACTTACAACATTTTTGGACTTAAAAGTGGATCGGTAACTTTGTTCTTTTCACATTCGCTACATACCGTATCCTTTTTGAAGACGATGTTCGGTAAGCCTCGTACCAATTTTTTAGTAGATAATCTTAAAATTGTGTCCATATTTGCATGACCGAGTCTTATGTGCCGTAGTTGACTCTCATCATTCTTGGCGAGTAAGCATTTACCTGCTTCGTTAGCATCTTCGAACAAATAGAAAACATATATGTTGTCTTCCCTAATACCTTGAAAGATAGTACTACCAGTTGAACTATCAACTATAGTTTATTTGTCTTTGACAAAGTTAATACCATAACCGTGGTCAGTTAAATGGCTTATGCTGAGTAGGTTATGTTTTAACTCAGTTACTAGACATACATTTTTAATCATAGGGTAGGGAGCCTTACCAATGTTGTCGATACCTACTATATACCTTTTAAAGTTGTTACCGAAGGAGACGTATCCTTCTTTCTTCTTCGACAGTATTATGAATAGAGAAGCTTCATCGGTCATGTGTCGTGTGCAACCGCTGTCGAGGATCCACTTGTTTCTAGTATGAGTAGGATGTTCTACTTACAAAAAAGTTTGCAGATGGTACCTATTTCTTGTAGGGTCTGGATATGTTTGTCTTAGGTATCCATGCACATATATTTAAATCAACTAATCTTCTTACTCTACATGCATGAGTGATATGACCAATGGTGCCACAATAGTGACATCTAGCATGTTGAGTATTGGGTGTAGAGTGTTGTGCATGATTGGTAGGTCTTGGTGTTCTGGTTGGAATATTTGTAGTAGAATGCATATCGGTTAGTCTTCTTGGGCAAAGGTTTGTCTATGTTTTCTGACAGTATTGGATTTGACCATGTTCTGATGTTTCGATAATTGACACGTGTTAGGGTAGGAAGCAGTAACTTTAGGCTATTTTCCTAACCTAATTTCCAACTTTTGGAGGTGTCATAAAGTGTGCTATAATCAGCTGTGAGTGCATCATTTTTGACTAGTGCACAGTGATGGCTCTTCTTCACTTTTGAGTAAATCTTTCTCAAGTTTTGCAATGGTATTGTATTTTTCTTCGGATAAACGTGTAGTCTCGTGTAGTTGCAGTTTGATATAAGAAAACTCACCAGTCTCACTAGGGGTTTCACTATTTCTAATCTCAGCTAGTAAGTTGATAAGTCATTATATTTCACTTTTGTACCTTCTTAGAGTTTTGGTATTTGCCAAGTAGTTTTCTGTGGTCATCTAAGAGGTCACTAAAAGCTTCACCTAACTGTTCAAAGGTAAAATCATCATATGTATCAACATGGGGTTTGAGTTTACCTGATCATATGCCATCAAGCATACATTTGCAGCATCATCCGATTGTTCATCTTATGAGTTGCTAGCTTCTCTTTCATGTCAGATGCTTGTATTGGCATATCTTCTGGAAGTAGATTTCTTCAAGTAACTTTTTTCAAATTTATTGTCTTTTCTGGTTGATGATGATGGTGTCGGACAGTCCTTCTTGATATGTCATTTCTTCTTACAACTGTAGCAGATTGGATCTTCTTCGTTGTTGCTGTTGTTGCTATTGTGCTCCTTCATTCTTCGGTTGAATCTCATGAACTTCTTGAACTTTTTAACTAGGAGATCTTGATCCTCAGTATTAAAATTACTGCCGTCAGAATCTTCTTCGACAGTTCTT
Organism: Iris pallida; assembly: GCA_029216955.1. Lineage (NCBI taxonomy): Eukaryota > Viridiplantae > Streptophyta > Magnoliopsida > Asparagales > Iridaceae > Iris > Iris pallida. Next base: position 860,199 of record JANAVB010013999.1, read on the forward strand.
CGGTGTTGAGCTTTGAGGGCGATTGATTTTTTTCCTTTGTTACAACATCTTCAAAGTATTGAAGTTCCAGCTCGTTAGTGAATAGATTTTCCATGAGCATTTCAAAAGACATGGTAGTGAGGTCATTTCCTTCAATGATTGTTGTAACCTTGGGAATCCAATTTTTTGTAAGCACTCGCAGTACCTTACGAATCTTCTCATGATTATTGTATTCCTTGCCTAGGGAGGACAAAGGATTTATAATTTCAAAAATTTTATGAACATTTGTGTAACGGACTCGTTCGGCTTCATCTTGAATGCCTCATATTCTTGAGTAAGTCTACTGATCTTAGACTCTTTGACTTGCATCGTGCCTTCATGAGTAACTTTGAAAAGTTTCCATACCTCGTTAGATGTTGTGCATGTAGACACCCTGTTGAATTCAGTCATGTCTAAAGCATAAAATAAAGCATTAATAGCACGTGCGTCAAGACTGGATTTTTTCTTTTCAGAGTTAGTATACTTATCATGTGCTTTTTCAACCAAATTTCCATCAATAAGAACTCGATGAGACTTTTTATAGCCATCAACTATAATAGACCATAAGTTAAATTCTAGATATTTCAAAAAAAAACTCATACGTGTTTTCCATTAAGTGTAGTTGGTACCATCAAACAGTGGGGATCTGTTTGTGGCTTAGCCTTCAGTTGTGAATTTCACAGTTACCATATGTGATATATTGTTCTATGTAACAACAATCATATTAAAAAATAATAAAAATGTTATCTCGCTTTATCTATAGAACCTCGCTCAGATATCAATTGTAGCATCGAAATATAAATTGATGTACACTAGAGGAGGGGTGAATAGAGAAGACAGCCAAATTTTAGCTGTTAAAAAATTATTAGCAGCAAGATCACAGAAATATATCATATATATGAGTAAGTAAAAGTAAAGTGCAAAGAGAAAACTCAAACACGACGATGTATACTGGTCTCCCTCTTGTGAGGACTAATGCAGTTGGATGAACTTTAGCTTTCGGTTGAAATCTACTACAAAAAATCACAAGTTTTTATACGAAGTTCTTACAACTTCTACAAACGCGAGCTTTGATACGAAGCACTCGACCAACTTTAATTGTCAAGTGTCTTACTTCTATTAAGCCTCTTGGTTACAATCACTCTGAACTTCTAGATCGTACCATATTGACAAATTGACTAGAGGATTGTAATTGGCTTGGAATTTGAAATTGAAAGTTTAGTAGGACTTTGGAAGATCGTAGTAAGCTTAAAGAGAAGAGATAAGAAAGTGAATTGGTGTGTTGAAAGGGTAGAATTTCTTCTCTATTTATAGGATTTCCCAAGAAAAAATTCGGGTAGAATTCAAACAAAAATCTATGAGAGAATTTTGGCATATAGCCGTTGCATCCGTAACTGCGGAAAGACTGAGTTTAAAAAGCAACATTAATGGAACCGAACTCGGGCCAAATTTGGAGTGAATTCGCTCTCAATTCTATTGGTCCAGGATAGATTGGATTTGGGTTTGCAACTCAGGTTTTTGGCTTTTGAAACTTTTCAAGCAGTTAGGAATTGGATTTTAATTTTGGGCTTGTTTTCAAAACAAAATGGGCATTTTTGAAAATGTTTCTTGGATAGCCTATTTGCCAGTACGATACGGTTTACATTGTATTCCTAGACTCATTAAAATATGAAAAATACATTGATAATTGATAATTGGAAATACAGAGGCAATGACAAACACGACCCCAAGTCTTGAATGGTAGCATGCATAATTTGTAGCAGTTCGTCCAAGTAGCCCTTATATCGAGACAAGATTTGATTAATTATTAAGATCTGGTTCGACCATAACCAATGGGCCAACAGATCATACACTAGTCTTTGGACAACTTGTGCACAAGGTAATGGTCTCCCGATGGTTCCTAAGGTACTGAGAATCGATCGACCTAGGAGAGATTGTAATGGCACCCTGAGGTAAAAGGGACCTCACGATCGAGGGTGTTGTGTATATTAGTGTAAGCTGAACGAACGAATTACAACTGCTAATCATTAAGAATAACCCATGAACATAGATAGGTGCCGATTCGTGAATAGTTGAACCATGAGCCGCACCTGCTAGTATGTGCGTATGTCAGTGAAGAGCTAAATCGTGTGTCACAACTACTAATATAAGTGAATACTAGTAAAGAGATGAACCTTGAGTCATAGCTGCTAGTATGTGCATGTATTTGTACATAGCGAGCCTCGAGTCACAGGTGCTAATCGAGTTGCATGCATATGTAAAGATTTATTCTAAGCCTAACAATGTAGAGACTGATTTGGAGCTTATTGTAAATATATGGTTTATTCTAATCTTTGTCTTGAGTAGGGATGGATCGTCGACCGTGGGTAAGAATCACTGAATAAGTGATATTCTTAATGCTATATATACTGTATCATGAACTACTCCTAAAGATAATCTGTTTCAAATGATATGTTGATGCTAATGACCCTAAAGAGTTGATATGTCTCATGAGACACGTTGCGCACATCAAAATAGATAGAATGGGTTATCATGCACGGAATTGACCCTATCATATGCCTGAACGGAAGATATGAAATTGGCTTTTTGATATATTTTTGAAAGAAGTAATCAAAATCTTATTCTATAGTGTATCAAATAAAAATTGGTAAAAGATAGCAAGATCACTAATAATGCATTGTTTCTCACATGAATACTTAGTGATCATTTCAGACAGTGAAGTCTTTGTCTTTCACTATGCAGCAATATATTGTTCTCTACTAGTTTGCCCGTAGGTGCTATATGTTCTAATGAATAGTCCGAGATGATATCCAGATACTCATCCTTAGGAGCCAAAAATCAGAAGAAAAAGCAAAGAGATAGTTTTCTATATAAAGAGATGTAATGTATGAAATGATATCATTATAATTTTGTATAGTTAATGAGAGATGTAAACCAAGTATGGCGTATATTAGAGAGATATTGAGAGCCTTGTAACCGATTCAAAGATTATAAATAAATATATTTCTTCCTTACACTACCAAAATAAGTCAAATTAGCGACATTTTTAGGGACTCCAGACTAAGATATTGCTAATATTATTGAAATCAACGACGTATTAAGTTGACATTACCATGTGCCACTGTTAGCAATATTTCGTGACGTCTATCGACTACCAGTAGTATTATAGAAAAGGACATCATCGAGGAGTTGTCGAATGTCATTATGTTTTTAATAGTGGATGTCACGTCCCGACTCGCTGAATCGTTCATCCTTGTATCGATTCAGGCGAATCAATAATGCTCGCTAGGGCATAAGGTCGTACGAGTCTGTAGTTGTACTCGTACAAAGCTGGATGATTCAAAATTTTAAAATGATTATCTCAGTTTAATATTCGCAACGGAAGAAAACAGAGTCGCATTGAAGTTACACAGAGTATATAAAACAATTCTCTTTATTTAATAAGCAACAGAATTACAAAGGCTTTCAATAGCCCAAATGAATCTTCCAGATTGGCTTAGAATACTCTTGATCTCTCTAGTCCACAAAGGATTTCATCATTCCATACATCATATATTATATATCTCGGCCGCATCATTCTGTTGCAAGTTCGAACGTCAATCCGGTCGCACACCTCAAAATAATATGGCATTCCATACCTCAGCACGTCCAAGCAATGCTCAGTTGCAAGCAAACAATTCCCTGCATCCTGCAAGCAACTAGTGGATGATCAATACTAATCCTCTTGCGTACTGATAAGATCCACTCTACTAAACAGATATTAAGTAAATTTATGAATCATGCAACTTAACTTACGATCTTTCTATCTTTGCCTTAAAATCGATTTCATGGCATATTCGAAAGTAGTAAAGCATGTATTTCATGGCAAATATGTTAGCATTGATTTGCGTAAGCAAACATACAACATATGTATATCCCATATTATTTCATGGCAACTTCTTACCAACATCAACATACTCATACTTGCACTGATGCAAGGTGAATACGCCTACCATCTTTTCCTGTCATGTTATAAGTGACCTTTGTGCATGATCTGTGTACTTGCATTATTTAGTCCATGTACCCTATCTATATGAAGGTTGTTGGCATTTCAAGCCAGAATGGACTAAAATCTTCTCAAATTGGGTAATCCGACGTCCTTCTCGTACAGGTTGCTAACCACTAACCGAAGGATGCCAATTTACTAACAATTGTGGCTTATCACATCAGTAGCTGATCATAAATCATCCCAAAAGATGTGCACCAAAATATTTATCCCTCCTAGGTTGAACGAACCCGGTGCTCTGGTGATCTCGTTCGAAGCAACCACATACCCGTGCACGGGCTATATATTCAAGTCCATTTGACCATACAATACGCACAAACAGCGAAGCCATCATAATCATCAACTAAGTCTGAGTCTGAAACTTATAACTTGTATTAAGTCTCATTTCTATTATTTCTTCCAATCTTTCCATGGTAGTCCTAATTCAATGTTCAATGAACGATCCGAATGTCCCAAACATTTACAAGACAACATACTACATTTGATATTTCTGCCACAACTGCTAACTTCGCACACGAAGTATATATTTCAATATTCTATAACTTAACGTTCATTATATGTGATTCGTGCATTTGATGCACGCCTCGACTATATATTTCAATATTCTATTATTTATGTTCTTCCCTTCGAATCATGCATTAAGGCATGCCTCGATTGAGTACTCAATGTTTTATTAGCTCGTGGACTAAGGCACCCACCTCGATATAGTCTTTCAATTTTCTAGCTCTTTAACTCGTGTATGGAGGCACGCACGACCATGTCCTGAGGCACTCGTCGATATAGTTATCCTATGTTCTTGTGGCTTACGCGTCGAGGCACTCGCCGTTACGGTATTTCGATGTTCATTTGCGACTTGTGCATTTGATACACATTTCGTCTCAATGATTTATTTTAGCGATCGACACACACTACGATTTTTTTATTCGAACCACGCCCGTGGACTCGATAACTTAGCATACAAATGTATATTCAAATTAGGCATGACGGAATAGGAAAGAAGGGTCAAAGTCTTATGCCGATACGCTTATCGTTTCGTCAAGCCGATGTGGCTCGATTCTTTAATTTTGTTGCACGAACAACTTTTCTAACTTAACCATTCGAGCACTTCGTGCTCTGTTGAATTATTCGATTGATATGCCTCAGTCTATTGTGAGGCGATGCTTTGGCAGACTCCGTTGCAAATAAGACAAAAGATCGACCTCTTACAATTCAACGTAAAAGCTTCTTCTGCACATGAAACCAACTAAAATCAATATTTATTCGAATCAAACTTATGCTTTACATCAATTCGATTTACTAGACCTTTGAATCGACTCAATGTTTGCTTTCGGGCTAATGCAACACTTGTATCGATTTGACTCGATACATTCCTTGGGTCAACTTACTTTCTTCGAGTCAACGACCCATCGCAGTGTACTGTATGGTATAGGATATTACATAATATACCACTCAAAATAAGGTTCGTCTCAAACCGAAACTAACACTCAATCTATGCATTTCTCGCAATCGTTTTATGGTCCCATTCCACTATCGGTGTTCTGTTTCAAACATTCGTACAAAGCTTTCATTAACGTATCTTAATCCTTCCTACAACTCCATTTGAATTTAGCATACAACTTAGTTTGGATCATACACATATTTTAAGCGACCTAGAAATATATACATTTCCGCCAAGACCAGTGGTAGAGAATTAGAACAAAGTTAACAGGTATAACTTTAATCCTCAAATACTTGCCATCGAGTACACTTGATCAAACTTGATCTCTAACAACCATTCCCATAATTCTTTCGCTTATGCTTTTTTCGATAATACATGATCATTCAACAAAGTCACCACATGTAAAGCAATTTTAAAATCATATTTCTCATTTCGTAATTTCTGCACTGACCATCAAACTTATTCGTCGCGTCAAACCATCACGCATCCAATCACAACATATCTCCCTAATGCCATCGCGTCTAACTGTTATTCGCTTCTTTGCATAATTGAAGTCGTTACCCAACTACTTATGAAGCCTTGCTTCCCATTAATTTCGATACAATCATCCTTTTTGTTGAAGTGTTATCGCATCAATATTTTGAACTACGCCCGCTAGGCAACTTACCAGACATCGTGCTTAAATTCCCTCGACGAACTCAAATTGACAATGCCCAAAGGCAACGGTCTTTCCACCCCAAAATTTTAACTCGAGTCAACAGTGCTTAAAGGCAACAATTGCTTTGACATAAGGTCTCTACGATGCGTCTTATGTTCGATTTCTATCGAGTAGGAAATTTCTAACCAAATTCTCAATCCCAATCCCAACTTAATTCCTTTCGCTACATGCAATACAAGTTCGATTCACGTAAGCTCAATTGCTATATGAATTCAAATCCAATGACACAACTCAAAAGTTATTATTTTATTGCTCGCCCTCATGCATAGCACGATTCTTGCAGTTTTTTATATATATCACCAAGTTTGCTTGTGAATTCTATTTCAATCGTTGACCAACATAATCATTCAAGCATTCATCCGACCAATCCTCAAAATTTGACTATATTATTATCAGCCAAAATTGTTCCATAAATTCCTAAAACAATTATTCAATAGCCTAGACTTACCATCAACATGCGCCACATCATATCATTCTCGACGTAATTCTATATGCGATATCGTTTGGGTCATCTTATGGGTTTCTATCATTTACTTTAATTTGGCGATCAAGTCTTTTCAGGTTAGCTGTCCCGAAGCTACGCTCGATAATTGTGGATCATTAACGAAGGATGGTTACTACGAACTATGCTATATCTTAATTTGGAGCCACATCATGTTCTGACGAATTCTATAGGACTCTACCCAAATCCAAACACAACCATTTCTACTTGCACAACAGAGGGGCAACAATCCTCCGAATAATTCATGCACTACCGTTGATGATTCTGCAATTCATGAAACATCTACTTGTACCGAGTTTGAGTCTATCTACCCATGGTCAACACCCGAGATGCTATACGCATCGAAACAATCGTCGATGACTATATAGTCTCACCCTGATTAATCACAATATTTATGGTCAACCAGTTTGACATTCTCGTATTCCTATTTATAAAAATCTCGATCATAGACCTGTTCCGTTTTGTATTCTCACACTGTGCTTATGCTTCCTTACGTATTAATTTTTATAGCATGAGGGTCAACTTTGAATCTGTATCAATGTCAACTTAACTTGCATCGTATACATCCAAGTTTACAACGAACTTTTCTATATGCGTCATATCGTTTTTGATTGTCGCATCCTGCTATACTTTGATCGCGTAACCGAGTTACTGATTATCGAACATCGAATCCTCGAGTTATAAGATCATACCCTCTAAAGTTTCCTATGTTTCAGTCATACTCAAATGAGTTTCATCTCAACATAACAAACTTTTTTCTTTAGGTGGTTATCCGCATCAACCAACATTTCAACGAGCTCATAATTCGTGCGATCCGATTACAATTCGTATCAACCAACATTTTTATCGTGCTTGTAACTCATGCGACCCGATTATAATTTCGAGTTTCCTATCCCGTCGATCTGATTATTGCCTCGAAGCATAATCATTTCGCTTGTCTCGGCCATCGACCGACTTGTAAATTTTGAGTTCTCATTCAACTTATCGTCCATTGGCACGAGCCTGTGCCTGATCCTTCTAGCCAAACTTATCAAAGAACACTTGCATCAAAATATTATCGTACAAGTTTCTAATTGAGTCTCGACACTACTCTTATGTTACGGACAAATCTATCGTAATTCACACAATGTGTTTGACACATCTATCGCGTAAGCGGTATGGCATATACCACTCAGAAATGGAGTTATTCATTGCATAAGTGGTATGGCATATACCACTAAAAAATTGAATCATTTCTCTCGCATCATACTCGGTATGAATTAACCTTTATTTCGAACTAACCATCCCGCAATGATCATGCCTATAATAATTGCAACTTTCGTTTACTCAAGTCCGACACAACTCTGCCAATGTATACATTCGTCAACTCAAGTTCAGTGCACAACCGAACCTATTCGTTCCTAAGATTTCTGATTTTAGTTACATCCGTTACATTTCGTGCAACATTCCATTTCCGACATTCAAGTCACTATTCGAATCCGTTTATCACATTCGATATCAACTTCCATGTTTATATGCAATGCATCATTATGCTTATCAACTTTGTTGGATTCATGCAACAATATCCCGCGACTTGCCACATTGTTGCAATCAATATCCCACAACTTGCTGTACTTGATGCACCTAACATCTCTCATTCAACTGGTTGAATTAAAACAACAAATATCTCAATTCACATCTTACGACTTGTTGTACTTGATGTAACCAATATTTTATGGCTCGTGATACTTGATGCCACCAATATTTTATGACTTCTACTCGGCAACATCATGTAAATTTTGTAACGCTTGCGGCAAAAATATGCAACATTATATAGACTTATTATATGGAACATCCATTACGGCATCAAGCAGAGTCAAGAGTCATTTGATCATGGTAGGAAAATTTTGGAATTAAAATGAAACAAAGCGTCATAAGGAAATTGAACTTAGAGCTCGGATACGACTTTGTCATGCCCCAATCCGCTGATTTATTTATCATGGCATCAATTCAGTCAAATCGATCATCCTCGCTAGGACGTGATGTCGTACGGGTCTCGAGTTGCACATGTACAAGGCTAGATGATTCAAATCTTTGAAATGGTTATCTGAATTCAATATTCGTAGTGGAAGAAAACAGAGTCGCATTGAAGTTACACAGAGTATATGAAATAATTCTCTTTATTCAATAGGCAGCAAAATTACAAAGGCTTTTAATATCCCAAATGAATCTGCCAGATTGGGTTACATTACTCACGATCTATCTAACCCACAAAGGATTTTATCGTCCCATACATCATGCCTTCTATATCTCGGCCGCGTCATCCAATGCAAGTTCGAACGTCAATACGATCGTACGCCTCAAAACGCTATGACATTCCATGCCTTAGTGCATCCAAGCAAAGCTCCGCCGCGAGCAAACCATTTCCTGCATCCTGCAAGCAATCTAGTGGAGGATCAGTACTAATCCTCTTGCATACAGATAAGAACCAATTTACTAAATCAACATTAAGTAAATTTATGAATCATGCAGCTTAACTTGTAATCAATCTTTGCCTTAGGATTGGTTTTATGGCATATTCGAAAGCAGTAAAGCATGTATTTTATGACAAACATGTTATCATTTATTCACGTAAGTAAGCAGACAACATATGTATATCTCGTATTGTTTCGTGGTAATTTCTTACCAATAATGACATACTCATCCTTGCATCGATGCAAGGTGAATACGCCTACCATCTTTTTCTGTCATGTTATAAGTGATCTTTGTGCATGATCTGTGTGCCTACATCATTTATCCCAGCGCCCCCTATCTATATGAAGGTCGTTGACATTTCAAGCCAGAATGGACTAAAATCTCTTCTCAAATTGGGTAACCCGGTGTCCTCCCCATACGGGTTGCTATTCCAATAACTGAACGCTGATCTTACCAATAATTATGGCTTATCACATCAGTCATCGGTCATAAATCATTCGAAAAGATGTGTACCAACAATTTTTATGTATCCCTCCTATGTCGAATGGTCCTGGTATCTCGGTGATTTCGTTCGAGGGAACCATATACCCGTGCACGAACTATATACTCAATTCCATTTGACCGTGCAATATGCACAAACAGAGAAGCAATCATAATCATTATCATTGTCCGAGTCTGAAACTCAGAACTTGCATTAACTCATATTTTGATTCTTTCTTTCAATCTTTTCATGGTACGAATCCCTAATTCTATGTTCAATGAACGACCCAAAGGTCCCAAATATTTCCAAGGCAACATACTATATTTGATAGTTTTGTGGCATTTGTGCCACAATTGCTTACTTTGCACACGAAGTGTATCTTATAATTTTTTATGATTTAACAGTAATTGTTATGCAATTCGTGCATTTGATGCACACCTCGACTTTATCTTTCAATGTGCTAGATTTATGTTCTTGTCTCCGAATCGTGCACTGCGGCATACCTCGATTGAGTATTCAATTTTCTATTAGCTCGTGCACTAAGGCACTCGCCTCGATATAGTCTTTCAATGTTCTAGCCCTCTAACTCATGCACGAAGGCATGAACGACTCGGGCCCTGAGGCACTTGCCAATATAATTATCCTATGTTCTTATGGATCGCGCATCAAGACACTCGTCGTAGTGGTATTTCGATGTTCATTTGCGACTTGTGCACTTGATGCATGTTTTACCTCAATTATTTATTTTAGCGATCGACAAGCACTATGATTTCTCTTATTCGAGCGTGGACTCGATAACCTTGCATACAAAGGCACATTTTAATTAGGCATAATGGAGTAGGAAAGAAGGCTCAAAGTCCTCCCACCTTATGTCGATATGTATGTCATTTCGTCAAACCAATGTGGCTTGATTTCTTAACTTCGTTGCACGGCCAACTCCTCTGACTTAGCCATTCGATCACTTTGTGCTCCGTTGAATAACCCGACTGATTCGGCCTACCTTGCTTATGTCTCAGTCCATTGCGAGGCGATGCTTTGGTTGTGACGGACTCTGTTGCAAATAAGGCAAAAGATCGACCTCTTATAATTCAGTATAAAAGCTTAGCATGTACATGAAACCAACTAAAATCAATACTTGTTCGAATCGAACTTATGCTTTGTATCGATTCAATTTACTAGATCTTTGTCTCGACTCAATATTTTCTTTCGGGCCAATGTAACATTTGCATCGATTCAACTCGATACATTCTTCGGGCCAACTTTCTTTCTTCGAGTCAATGACTCATCGTAGAGCACCGTACGATGCAGGTCATACAGTGGAGAACGGTTGGCAACGTCATTTTGTGTACGTCGTAGTATATTAAAAAAGTAGCGACGCTCAGCGACGTTGAAAGCTTACGTTGCTAATTATTTCTTATACGATTCAACTTTTCATTTCCCTATACTTTCATTCTTAAAATTCCCCACCCCTCCCCCCCATTTCCCTCCGATCCCAAAATTCTCCAACCCCCATCCTCGACCTCTCCTCCGGTGACCCCTTTTCTTCTTCGACAACCTATCCCTCCTCCAACGACCCTTCCTCTTCTCCAACGACCCCTCATCTCCTCCCCTCCACCCTCCGGTGCGGCTCTAGTCCCTCCTTCCTCTATTGACCGCTTCCTTAGGCGCTCATCCTTCCCCCTTCCGCTGTGATGCACCGACTCCCTATCGACTTTGATGCGCACCCCGTTCTCAGGTAAACCCTAACCCATAATTCTTTTAATAATAACACAGACACACACAGATACAAACACGGACACAGGCACACAATGACACTGATACAGATACACATACTATAATTTTTAGGTTTAACTAGGGTTGGTTTTGACACATTGACACTGACAGGGATCAAACTGACATGGACAAGGACATACGCTAGTTGGGGAAGAATTAATAGCTGTTTGGAGGGGTAGAGAAAGCCATTATTCTGGTTAGGGAATTTGGGGTGTGAGAGGATATGGAGAGGGAGAAGAGTTTTGAGTAAGAGAAAAGGAAGGTTAGGGATTAGAATTAGGGTGGTTGTGGATTTAAGAGGAAGTAAGAGAGATGAATAGGCTAAGCATGCCATATTTGGGTGTCTTTGGAACATAGTCATAAGCAAGCCATATCTATGTATAGGTATCGAGGAAATATAAAATCGAAGAGGTGTATCAGATACCAAATCACCGAAACATAATGGTAAATAAATATGTTACATCGATACAGAATAATACATGTAATCTTGGCAATAAACTTGGCAATAACTAAGCGAGGCTAAAATTAGCAGTCTGGACTGCCATATATGGATACCCCTCCCCATATATCCCTCCCCCTAATACTTGGCAATGATGATGAGATGACCTAACACTTTTTTCAGTTGTGTAATTGATTTCTTTCATAGTTTCATATTTTTTTGGTGCTTCTAGATATGTTCAATAATGGATACTATACGTGTATGATGATAATTTTTAATTCTACATATGAGCGGAACTTAGATAATCCTCGGTAATATAAGCAAGAAATGAATGAAATTTAGTTGTTATGCTAAGCCACCATTACATGGGTATAAAGTGTTTAGGATTTATTGATCAAAATCGAGTAAGATTGCTTTATTTTTCATTAATTTAATGATGTAAATCGAGTAAGATATTGCTTTCTTTATGTCCATCCCTACAATTGACAATTATGATGTGTGGATCTAGTACTCTTTTCTAGTGTACACTTCTACTTGCATAATTTTACTAAACATTTACCTATTTAACAAGTCATTGATGAAAATTTGATTTTATAAGAATGAGACAAGTAGGTCCTCATGCTAGAAAAATGGTAATATTATCGTAAGAGTTGATGTTTAAGGAAGACGAAATTAATTCAATATAATTTGTGTTGATAAATGGAATTTTCTTCTTAAATTTCTGCAACTTTTGTTGTGTATTAGTAATTTAAGGATATGTAAGTCCTCTTATACATCGTGTATGAAAGGTACACAAATCCTTAAGTTATTGATATGCATCGAAGTTCTACAAATAAAAAAAATCATTTACCACCACAAATACTAATGAGTATATCGTCTTTCTAGAAATCAACTTGTATGATACTATTACTATTTTTCTTTGTCTCCATGATCTACGTGTCTCATTTTTTGGAGGAGGATTTTTTTGCTAACCTCTTATTAAATAGGTATCTATTTGCTAAAATTATGCTTGTAGAGGTTTGTTTATTATTCTGAGGCATCCATTCAATGGGGTTTAAAATCCGAGTTGTCCATGTCTATTAGGTTTGGAAAGTGTATCCATTTTGCATCCATTTGAACAATATATAAACTTCAACAATTCGTATCCATATTTGCAGAAGTATCTCAAAATGGACATGAATTATTACTTGCAGCATCATTCATAGATGTACAACCGTCATCCTGATGACATGTGCGGTATGCAAGATAAATTCATATAAAAGGTAGAGCAATTTCTGTAATTCGCCAAGGCATCCCGCCATTATATGGACGATACCAAAATTAAGTGTCTGTGTGTGAAATATTGCAACTTGAAATATCTTCCAGAAGTATATGTGACATTTTGTCTCACCCCAGTCCAAAAATACGTAAACATAGATACGTAAACATGTCAACTACGTATCAAGTAGACTCCAGCCCATCTCAAAAACGTATAAGCTGTCTACGTCAGGTAGTTATAACTCTATATCACCATAATAATTCTATATCTCAATCCACAAAAATGTAAATTTCACATAAGACCAAGTGTCCTAATATTGATCAGACGTTAACACACCGGATCCTACAAGCAAACAAGAATAGATAATATATAATAAAGTGGACTAGGCTTTATTACATTTGTCTGAGCAATCTTATAGAAAGAAAAAAAAAGCTTACAAAACTAGGCTATACATAAAAATAAAATAATGGAAATAAATATAATACCGGATGAACATAATGAAGATATCAACCAAATGTATGTCTGTATTTTCGAGAGAAACATTCACCAACTACCCTTCTATTCTAGTAGCTCAACAAACTTGGAGAGTTAACCAGGTCCTTAGGGGATATACAAGATACATAATATACAAGCCTACTTATAGTAATAATATGCATGAAAAGATAGGAAACAATATGAGATTTAAAGACTAAAAAAATACACAATACAAGAGTGAAAACATGAAGAATGTGGCATGCTATCGAGAATCGTGCTAGTAAACGTGACTATGATTAAAATTAGAGTAAAACAAAACTCGGTAGAAGCTAATAACCCTATAGATTGTAGCTCCGTGTAGGCTCACAATAGAGAGTGGTCAAGTATAGTCAACACCTATAACAAAATCCTCGCCTAAAACTACAGCTCAAGTCAAGTCAATTAAACATGTCAACTCCAACTCAAGTCCATGTCAAGGGAACGTGGCATAGGACTGGGGAAGGACAATCTCAAGTGTAAGTCCCCTGATTTTTGAAATTTATTTTTAATTATTTTATATGGATATTTTAATATTAAATCGTATATTAAGTCACTAATAACTATAGTAGCACTTTATCATAGATTTGATTTTGAAGCACAACAAATATCAATTTCTTAAATCAAATTCCATATTTGAATTCTAGACACATCCACCGTTTTATCATATCCCATCCAAATTTGTTCTCTAACATTCTTTTGACTTCGCACAACTTCGGGTCAACTTAGACCATTTTGACTGTTTATCATAATTCTATACCGAACTTCCAACTTTAGTTTGGGACTCGATATAGATAAATTTTTTTGACCCAATATATGATTTTGACTCATTTTGAGCCTACGATGCACATTCATAGGGTGTGCCATTCAATCGAGTTCCCATGTGCTATTGTCATAAGAAACCCATTACTTGACTTTTTGGGTTCAAATTGACTAGAAAATCTATTCGGACCCTAACTTAGCCAACCCTACTTGTTAGAGCCAATCTAAGGTTGCTAAAATATATTAGATATATCTATTTAATTGATTTTTTGTCATGATCCGCACCCAGTGTAGGGGCACGAGAAGTGGGTACGTCCAGCCTACGCCGTAGTATCGGCGGTAGAACGCTGTCCTAGGTTACATACATCTAACAATTATAAGGTACCTGTACAATATATACTCTCCGAACGGAGGATAATACAGAAATGTACAACTCAATCACAGCTAAGGTAGAAGTACGATAAGATAGATATGAAAGTCACCAAATGAAATACAACAGGAGAAGAAGTCTAAGTGTCTAAGATAACATCTCCACAACATCCCAAATAAATACATAATGTATCCAAAATAAGACAAGACAATAAAGTAAGATAACTAGTCTAGTTATCTAGCCTAGACTACTGGGGTAATATCCTCTGCAAGGACTGGGTCCTCCTGGGAGTCCAGCTCGCAGGCGTCATCTAGGCCTGCTCCGTAGTACGTAGGACATAACTCCTCAATGTCATCTGTAATATTTCAATAGGTCCAGTCAGGACAGGAACGAGCACAATACATCTTACACAGTTCATAATATGACAGAAAATGTAAGCATGCTATAGAGTAAGATACATAAAACACTGGAGAATATATGTGAAGTAAAAGAGATGACTGCAAGAAAATATCTACTGTAAGTAAAGAACTATCAGTGGCTAGTGATGTAGAGTACAAGATAGACATGTGAACGACTTAAATTTGCACATGATTATACTAAAGAGTTTGCACATGATTATACTACTTTGAAATTGTTTACATGACCATTTATACTCCTCCGTACCCCAATCAATACACAAGGATCCGGATAAGTTATGTTATTTTACATGATTTCATATGGGAGCCCATAAATGGGTGCATATGAAGTATACATGAGGGGCTCTGTGAATTTGAGAGTACATGAATCATAAGAGTGCACATGAATGATGAAAGCACATGAATACATGATGTACGTAAAAAGCACATGACATGACGTATCCCGATGCTCCCAAGGGGGATAACATCGTATGAAGGGATCCATATAGTGCCAATCCGTGTTAACAATGTGACAACATCAAGTAAAGTAATCTAGAGCATAAATATAAATCCTAACAAGTATGAAACGGCCAGAGAACATACTCACCTGATATCCTGAGTATCCGATGAGTATAGATGTCTATACAGAGTAGATGAGTTCTATTTAGAGCAACACAGGTCACAATATATCCAGAATGGTAATATTGAACTTTACAATGCATTCTATATGATTTCTAGGTCATTCTTGACTAAAGTCAACTCTTGGTCAACTCTAGTCAACTACACTAGTCAAACTAGGTCAACTAAGACATACTAGGTCCAATCCTAGTCTAACAAGTCATTCTAGGCCTAACCAAGCCTATACTAGCAGTCAAACACATAACCAAGCCAAAATGAACCACACAAGTCTATATACCATACCTAAATACATATATACATACATGTATACATACCTACATTACATGTATTCTTATATTACATCTATACATTACATACATTTCATTATTCATGCATTCATGTATTACATTATATATATGTATTCATATCACATATGTATAGTTTATATTATTCATTGCATTACATTATATCCACCTATCTATACACATCACATTCATTCATTCATGCACTCATTATATACATAAAGAGAAAAGGGGGTGTGTGTGTGTGTGTGTGTGTGTGTGGACAGTGAGTGGTGTGTGTGTGTACAGGTAAGGGAGTGATAGGGTGTAACAGTGAGTGATATTGTAACATTGACTTGTGAAAGTGAGATACAAGAACCTACATGTCTACATATGTAAAAACCAACACAAGCTGAGAACACTTATATATACTCTAAGTATATATATATATATATACAAGCAATCAAATCATTACCAAATCAAAACCCAACCTTCAGTTATGAAATCTTAGTTTTTTCCCATTATCCCAACCCCATTTCCCGAATATGAAACCAACCTTTAAAACCTGGGAATAACTCAAGCAAAATAGAGAATAAACTCAGTCCTATATTTCAAGAACAGTTAACATATAATCATCAAACAAAACTCAAACTTAGGTTTCATAAAAAATAACAGAAATGACAACCCTATCCCAAATTCTCAGGTTCATACATGTACTATACCTACACATATTTACCAATATCTAAGAACTAAAACTCAACTCAGAAAACAGATTTCAAACCCAAAATCAAAGTATAGCTGGGAATAAACTCGGTACAAAATTGGAACAAAGCATGGCTCACTGAATGAAAACCAAAATTCAAACCCAATCATGAATCAATATGAACCTAGCTATGTAACTTATATCTCAGACATTGTATACATGTCAATATTACAATTTAATTATCAATTTAAACATTAAAACCGAAATGAAAACCCAACTATGTGCATAGTATCAGTGTTCTGAGTATCGAATGCAAAACCTAATTTAACATAAGAAAACTCAACGAAATATCAAATTAATTTGTGCCTACAAGAAATATATATGATTACGTGTCTAAGGGTTTATTTCGTGTCCACAAACTGGACACGAAGTGTCCATATGAATCAAACAAACATAGACACAGAAACTGCACTGCACAGTCTCGTGCGAGCATGTCACGAACTCGTGCACATGACTCATAACTCATTACACCTCATGCTCGTGTCTAGGTGTTTTCCAGGGGTAGGGCTACGTGTCTGTGTCCCTGTACTGTGTCAAATCTGTGTCATGTCGCGTGTATGGGTGCGTATCAGAACCTAAAACTCTCGTGTAGCAGCATAGGTAAAATCGGTACAGGTCAAATTACGAGGTCGTCACGACATGACACTTTATGCCACTTAGGGGCTGACATGTCAGTCATTCCCCCTAGCTGCATGCCAAGTGTCGCATGTCCAAGTGACACGAACACGCATAAAATCTACCCCGAACAGCAGGGCACTCGTGCACACTCTCGTACAGCGTGTCCTGCTCTCCGTGGACACGACACAGACACAAATTTTACCTAAGTCAGACATGAAATCAAATGTCACATATACACCTACAAATCTGATCAAATACATTTTGAAAATAACAAAATAAAATTCATTGTGGCATTCCATCGAACACCTATGCACACACACAGATACGTGTCCGATACGGATACCAAATCAATACAAATTCTCACCAAACTCACTCTACAACTAGATGACACCTAGATGGATGCATCTATAGAAAGAAATCAGGATTTAGAGGTGATTTGAAGGGATTACCTATAGAGAGCCAATCTCAATAAAAAAGCCTCAAATTATGAAGTCCCCTTCCTCAAGCAATATCCAAATGAGCTTCCCTCCTTGCAAGCTAGTCTCCTTTAACGTCTATTCCAGATTTAGAGCCGATTGCAAAAGATTGGGTTTAATTTGGTGGAGGAATGGTGAGGAATGATAAAAGGGGAAGAAATTAGGGTTTCCTAGGGGGCTTTCTAAAAGAGGCAAGTGGTCATGAAGAGAGACTTTATAAGGAAAAAATTAGGTCATAAGTGGCTGTGGTGGCTGACCAAATGAAGAGCTAGGGTTAGGGCTTCTCATGGTGGGCTTTGGGTCAAGATTGTTAGCTAGCTAGCTCAACTCCTTAGCCATAAGTCCAAATGCAAAACTCTCCCAATCCTCTCATGAAACCTAGCCACACTTAAGTCAACTAAGACCAACTTAAGTTAGATTAGGGTCCCACACCATTCTACCATGCTAACTAAGCCACCAAAGTTAAAGTCAAACTCTAGGCTAGTCTCTATAGTCTCAACTAGCAAAAGTCAAAAATCACAACACCAATACAATAAATAATAAAATAATTCACAAAAATCAAAATGACCAAAATACCTTCAAGGCTAAAAAGTGGTAATGACAAATCCACCCTCCTTAAAAGAATTTCGTCTTCGAATTTGAAAGACAAAACTGAACTGATGAGAATGATAGACAATCATACCTCATGGTCCAAAAAGATATGGGTATCGCTCGCGCATCTCATCCTCCCGCTCCCAGGTAGACTTTCCTGGAGAATGATGTCTCCATGCGACGCGAACCAAGGGTATCACCTGGTTCCTCAAAACCTTCTCTAGTCGATCCAGAATCTCCACAGGCTGCTCTGGATAGCTAAGAGTAGGTCCCACCTCAATCTCTGAGTGATCGAGTACATGGCTAGGATCTGCCATATACCGTCTCAGCTGCGACACGTGGAATACGTTATGGACTTCCACTAATATAGGAGCAAGTCTAGCCTGTAAGCCACGTTACCGACTCTCCCGCTGATCATGAAAGGTCTGATGAAGCGCGGGCTAAGCTTTCCACCTCCACCAAAACATACCGTACCATGTGTCGAAGATATCCTTAAGAAAACCAGATCTCCAACCTAATCACAAACAAGGTCTCAATTGCTAATATATTCAAACATGATCAAACAAAATTACAAACAAAACAACTTCTAATTCTAATCCTATCCCTAAACTGTACCTCAAACTCCAAAGGTCTGCAGTGGCTATCGGCCCAGTACCGATGTCTGTCTTACGCCACGCAAAGTCGGCCTCTGATGAGCTTTACCTTTTCGACTGCATCCACAACCATCTCAGGTGCCAATAAAGCTTTCTCTCCAACATCATCCCAAGACAAGGGTGTACGACATCTACGCCCGTATAATGCCTCGAATGGTGATATCTCAATGTTGGCCTAAAAACTGTTATTGTATGTAAACTCTACTAAGTGCAGGTGATCCTCTCAGGATCCTCCATAATCCAAAACTTAAGTCCGCAGCATGTCCTCAAGTGCCTAAATAGTCCCCTCTGACTGTCTGTCCGTCTGAGGGTGGTATACAGTACTAAACTTGAGCTGAGTGCCCAAACTAGTCTACAGACTCCACCAAAAATAGGAAGTAAAGTGGCTATCCCGATCCGAGACAATGTTCATCGAAACTCCGTGTATCCTGACAATCTGTCACATATACATCTCTGCTAGCCTCTCAGTAGACGTACCCACTTTAAATGGCAAAAAGTGAGCTAATTTGGTTAACCTGTCTACGATGACCCAAATCGTGTCTTTCCCTCCTGATGTACGCAGCAATCCAGAACAAAGTCCATCGTGATGTGCTCCCACTTCCACTCTGGAATAGGCAATAGCTGCAACAAACCTTCTGGCCTCTGTCTCTCTGCCTTGACCTACTGACAGACCAAGCATCTGGCTACGAAGCGAGCTACCTCCCGCTTCATCCCATACCACCAAACGTGCTCCCTCAGATCCATATACATCTTGTTGGCACCTGGATGTATCGAGTACTTAGATCGATGGGCCTCCTGTATGACCTGCTCTCAAAGCTCTCCGCTGGACACATACAGTCTGGAACTGTGACTCTATGCGCCATCCTCTGCAAGAATAAACTCATCATCCACCAATCCTGCTCGAACCTTCTCTCGGATACACTACAGAGCAACATCTTTGAACTAAGTCGACTTGATCCTCTCCATCAAGTCTGACTGAATCTGAAGGCCCCACATTTACAGCTGAACTCCTGGCACAACCGTCTCGATCTCCAAGCTCTCCATATCTGCTAGCAAGTGACGATCCATCGTCAAACACATGGCTGTCGGATACCTACTCAAGGCGTCGGCAACCACGTTGGCCTTTCCTGGGTGATACTGCAGTAAAATATCGAAGTCCTTCATCAATTCCAACCACCTGCATTGTCTCATGTTGAGCCCCTTCTGTGTAAACACATACTTTAAGCTCTTATGATCAGTAAAGATCTTCACCCACTCTCCGTATAAATAGTATTTCCACAACTTTAAGGAAAATATAACTGCTGCCAACTCCAAGTCATGGGTAGGATATTTCTTCTCATGGGGACATAACTGTCTGGAAGCATAGGCAATCACCTTCCCATGCTGTTGCAAGACACAACCCAAACCCTTTACTGAGGCGTCACTGTAGATAGTGAACCCTCACGATCCTGATGACAATGTCAGAATCGGAGCTGACGTCAGTCGCTTCTTTAACTCATCAAAAGTGACCTGACACTCCTCTGACCAGATAAACTCTGTGTCCTTCTGAGTCAGCCTAGTCAATGGCTCCGCAACCCGGAAGAAATCCTGTACGAACCGCCTATAGTAGCCTGCCAATCCCAAGAAGCTCGTGATCATTTCTACTGAACTCGGTGCTGTCCAAGCCTCAACTGCCATAATCTTCTTCGGGTCAACTGAGATCCCATCTCCAGTCACCACATGACCCAAGAAGTCAACTCTGTCCAGAAAGAACTCACACTTCGAGAGCTTGCCATAAAGCTTCTCCCTCCTGAGAGCCTCCATAATCACTCTCAAGTTCTCCTCATGCTCCTCCTCGGTCTTCGAGTACATTAGGATATCATCAATGAATACTACCATGAACTTGTCCAAGTACTGGTGGAACAGCTTGTTCATCAGGTTCATGAATACCGTCGGGGCATTAGTCAACCCAAACGGCATCACCATGAACTCAAACTGGCCATACCGCATCCTGAATTTGGTCTTCGGGATATCCTCCTTCTTCACCTTCACCTGATGGTAACCTGACCTCAGATCAATCTTAAAAAATACTCTCGTCCTACTCAGCTGATCGAAGAGTTCGTCAATCCTCGGCAACGGATACTTGTTCTTGATCGTGAGGTTATTGAGTACCCTGTAGTCGATACACATCCTGACCGACCCATCCTTATTCGATACAAAGAGTACCGGTGCACCCCATGGTAAAAAACTTGATCGGATGAAGCCCTTGTCCTACAGCTCATCCACATGCTTCTTCAACTCTACCAGCTCACTGTTGTTTACCCTATAGACGTGCTGAGATATCGACTCTGCGCCGGGTACTAAGTCTATAGAGAACTCCACGTCTCTGTCCGGTGGTAGTCCTGACAAATCCTCTGGAAAGACGTCCATGAACTCCGCTATCAAAGGGTGTGGCACTACCTGTTCCTCAACTGATACTCCGCAGAAGACTCCGCTGCTCTGGTCCGTCTGCCATCGGGTGAACTTGAACTCTGTCTCTTCGGATGCTCTGAAAAGAACTCTACCTCCACGGAAATCTATGCTGGTATGGTGCCTGCTCAACCAATCCATACCGAGTACAATATCGTAGTTCGATAATAGTATCACGAACAGACTCACATCCAACTCTCGGCCTTCCAAATCAACTCTCCTACCATTGCAAATATCACTAACGAGGATAATACCACCCCCGATCATGATCTTGTAAATCCTAGGCAATGATTCAGAAACAAGGTGGTGTCTAATAGAAAAAGATACATACACGAAGCTGTGGGAAGCCCCTAAATCGAACAAGGCAAAAGCTGGAATGGAGTCAAAAAGAATAGAACCTGCAATCAGCTCTCCGATAGCCTCTGTGTCCTCAGCTAACATGGCGAAGGCTCGCCCCTGCTGACCTCTCTGGCCTGCTTCTGATGTTGAACGAACCTCTGCTGCTGAGTCTACAAGGGTCCCTTCTGCTGCACTACTGGAGCCCTGGCTCCCGCTTCCTGAACTCCTCATCCCGAAGACATGGAACACTCCTTCAGCTGGTGGTCTGCCGAACCGCAGAGTAGGTACCTCCCGAGCCTCTTCCTGCAGTCTTTCCACACATACCCTGGCTTCTTGTAGAACCACAACTAACGAGCTATTACCTGAGTGCCTGTGGCTGAAACCTTGGTTGCTGCTGCTGCACCTGCTGGAAAGGTGTACGGCCCTGCCCCTGGAACTGCTGTGGCTGGAACTGCCTCTGCTGCTGCTGGTGGTGCTGCTGAAAGTGAGGCCTCTTGGCCTGGCCTCCGCTGCTACTGGCTCCATGCGCCTCTCATCCCCTCTTGAGCTTCAGCTCAAGATCATCCTCTGCTACTAGGGCACCCACCAGAATCTCCTCAAAAGTGGCACTCTGGTCACTCTTGGTCAAGGACTTGACCTCCTTGACTAATCCCTTCCGGAATCTCCTGGCCTTCGCTCTCTATAAGTCCCTCAACAAATCTACCCAGACAGCAGAACTCCCCAGCGTACTCCTCGATAGTCTGACTGCCCTGAACTAAGCTCTCAAACTGCGTCTCTAGGGCGCCAAGAGCCGTGTCAGGGAAAAACTTCTCATTGAAAAGCTTCTTAAAGGCTGCCCAAGTTTGTCCCTCTGTATCGACCCTCAGGTCCATCTGGTACCAAGTGCGGGCTAGGTCCTGCATCTGACTACCTGTCGCCTCAATCTGCAATCAGGTTGGAACCTTCGCCAGCCGAAAGATCTCCTCGATGTGCTCTATCCAGTCATCTGCATACAGAATCTCCTCTGTGCCGCGGAAGTCCTGCGGACGCATCTTCTGGAAGTCCTGAATCCCTGGTGTCCTCGGCTGATACGGTTACATCTGGGCTGCCTGGGGCTGCACAATGCCTCTTTCCACCATCGTTAGGGCAAGCTGATAGGCATTCTCTATGCCCTGCTGGAAATGCACGGACTGCTGTTGCTAGGCCTCCACCATGCTCTAAAAGAAAACGAATAGCTGTGCTATGTCAACCGATCCCGAAGGCGGCTGCTGCTGAAAGAAATCAGGAATGATGGAGGAAGGTCTCTGTACAGGAGGAGGTGCACGTCCAAATACAGCAGAAATACCAACCTGAGCTGGCATAACAGGAGCTGCGGTCTCGAGGCCCTGTTGAACAAGACGAGAGGTGGCCGACCACTCGATAGTATTCCCCGGATCGGAGCGATGAGTTCGTGTCTCCATAACCATCCTGAAGGCAGATCAAAACAAGAAGCAATTACTGAGAATGAAGCAAAAAATCAAAGGAGGACAGTTTATTTATTCAAAGGAAAGCATTTAATCAACAAAAATTTAGATGGCAAGTATTGGATCTGAGTTTTTCTAATGTGATCGAGTACCTCAAAACTGTATCCTATATCCTACTGCCGGCTGTAGTGATACAATAGTTCGAATACCACTACAAATCTAGACCTGCATGGGCCACCACTAAAAACGTGTCACAACTCGTACCCAGTGTAGGGAGACGAGAAATGGGTACGTCTAGTCTACGCTGCAGTGTCGGCGGTAGAACGCTGTCCTAGGTCACATACATCTAACAATTATAAGGTACCTGTACAATATATACTCTCCGAACGGAGGATAATACAGAAATGTATAACTCAATCACAGCTAAGGTAGAAGTACGATAAGATAGATAGATATGAAAGTTCCCAAATGAAATACAACATGAGTTGAAGTCTAAGTCTCTAAGATAATATCTCCACAACATCCCAAATAAATACATAATGTATCCAAAATAAGACAAGACAATAAAGTAAGATAACTAGTCTAGCTATCTAGCCTAGACCACTGGGGTAATATCTTCTGCAAGGACTGGGTCCTCTTAGGAGTCCAGCTCGCAGGTGTCATCTAGGCCTGCTCCGTAGTACGTAGGAAAAAACTCCTCAATGTTATCTGTAATATTTTAACAGGTCCAATCAGGACATGAACGAGCACAATACATCTCACGCAGTTCATAATATGACAAAAAATGTAAGCATGCTATAGAGTAAGATACATAAAATGTTGGAGAATATACATGAAGTAAAAGAGATGACTGTAAGAAAATATCTACTATAAGTAAAGAATTATCAGTGGCTAGTGATATAGAGTACAAGATAGACATGTGAACGACTTGAATTTGTATATGATTATACTAAAGAGTTTGCACATGATTACACTACTTTGGAATTGTTCACATGACCATTTATACTCCTCCATACCCTAATCAATACAAAAGGATCCAGACAAGTTATGTTATTGTACATGATTTCACACGGGGGCCCATAAATGGGTGCACATGAAGTATACATGAGGGGCACTGTGAACATGAGAGTATATGAATCACAAGAGTGCACATAAATGATGAAAGAATATGAATACATGATGTACGTGAAAAGTACATGACATGACGTATCCCGATGCTTCCGAGGGAGATAACATCTTATGAAGGGATCCATATAGTACCAATCTGTGTTAACAACGTGACAACATCAAGTAAAGTAATCTAGAGCATAAATATAAATCCTAACAAGTATGAAACGGTCAAAGAATGTACTCGCCTAATATCCCGAGTATCCGATGAGTATAGATGTCCAGACAGAGTAGATGAGTCCTATTTAGAGCAACACAGGTCACCACATATCCAGAATAATAATATTGAACTTTACAATGCATTCTATATGATTTCTAGGTCATTCTAGACTAAAGTCAACTCTTGGTCAACTCTAGTCAACTACACTAGTCAAACTAGGTCAACTAAGCCATACTAGATCCAATCCTAGTCTAATAAGTCATTCTAGGTCTAACCAAGCCTATACTAGTAGTCAAACACATAACCAAGCCAAAATGAACCACACAAGTCTATATACTATACCTAAATACATGTATACATACATATATACATACCTACATTACATGTATTCTTACATTACATACATTATATTATTCATGCATTCATGCATTACATTATATACATGTATTCATATCATATATGTATAGTTTACATTATTCATTGTATTACATTATATCCATCTATCTATACACATCGCATTCATTCATTCATGCATTCATTATATACATAGAGAGAAAAAGGGGTGTGTGTGGACAGTGAGTGGTGTGTGTGTGTGTATAGGCAAGAGAGTGATAGGGTGTAACAGTGAGTGATAGTGTAATAGTGACTTGTGAAAGTGAGATACAAGAACCTACATGTCTACATATGTGAAAACCAACACAAGCTGAGAACACTTATATATACTCTAAGTATATATATATATATATATATATATATATATATATATATATATATATATATATATATATATATTTTATATATATATATATATATATATATATACAAGCAATTAAATCATTATCAAATCAAAATCCAACCTTCAGTTATGAAATCTCAGTTTTTTCCCATTATCCCAACCCCATTTCCTGAATATGAAACCAAACTTTGAAACCTGGGAATAACACAAGCAAAACTGAGAATAAACTCAGTCATATATTTCAAGAACAGTTAACATATAATCATCAAACAAAACTCAAACTTAGGTTTCATATAAAATAACAGAAATGACAACCCTATCCCAAATTCTTAGGTTCATACATGTACTATACCTACACATATTTACCAATATCTGAGAACTAAAACTCAACTCAGAGAACTGAGTTCAGACCCAAAATCAAAGCATAGCTGAGAATAAACTCGGCACAAAATTGAAACAAAGCATGACTCACTGAATGAAAACCAAAATTCAAACCTAATCATTAATCAATATGAACCCAGCTATGTAACTTATATCTCAGACATTATATACATGTCAATATTAAAATTTAATCATCAATTTAAACAATAAAACCTAAATAAAAACCCAGCTATGTGTACAGTATCAGTGTTCTGAGTATTGAATGCAAAACCCAATTCAACATATGAAAACTTAACGAAATATCAAATTAATTTGTGCCTACAAGAAATATATATGATTACGTGTCCAGGGGTTAATTTCGTGTCCATACGAATCAAACAAACACAGACACAGAAACTGCGTTGCACAGTCTCGTGCGAGCATGTCACGAACTCGTGCACATGACTCATGACTCATTACACCTCGTGCTCGTGTCTAGGTGTTTTCCAGGGGTAGGGCTACGTGTCTGTGTCCCTGTACTGTGTCAAATCCGTGTCGTGTCGCTTGTATGGGTGTGCATCATAACCCAAAACTCTCGTGTAGCAGCGTAGGCAAAATCGGTACGGGGTCAAATTATGAGGTCGATACGACACGTCATGCCACTTGGGGGCTGATGTGTCAGTCACTGCCCCTAGCCGCATGCCAAGTGTTGCGTGTCCAAGTGACACGAACACGCAGAAAATCCACCATGAGCAGCAGTGCACTCGTGCACACTCTCGTACAGCGTGTCCTGCTCTCTGTGGACACGACACAGACACAAATTTTACCTCAGTCAGACATGAAATCAAATGTCACATATACACCTACAAATCTGATCAAATACATTTTGAAAATAACAAAATAAAATTCAATGTGGCATTCCATCGAACACCTATGCACACACACGGATACGTGTCCGATACGAACACCAAATCAAAACAAATTCTTACCAAACTCACTCTATAGCTAGGCGACACCTAGATGGATGCATCTATGGAAAGAAATCAAGATTTAGAGGTGATTTGAAGGGATTACCTATAAAGAGCCAATCTCAATAAAAAAAACCCATATTGTGAAGTCCCCTTCCTCAAGTAATATCTAAATAAGCTCCCCTCCTTGCAAGCTAGCCTCCTTCAACCTCTATTCCAGATTTAGAACCAATTACAAAAGATTGGGATCAATTTGGTGGAGGAATGGTAAGAAATGATGAAAGGGGAAAGAAATTAGGGTTTCCTAAAGGGGAGATTTCTAAAAGAGGCAAGTGGTCATGAAGAGAGACTTTATAGGGAAAAATTAGGTCATAAATGGCTGTGGTGGTTGACCAAATAAAGAGCTAGGGTTAGGGTTTCTCATGGTTGGCTTTGGGTCAAGATTGTTAGCTAGCTAGCTCAACTCCTTAGCCATAAGTCCAAATGCAAAACTCTTAAATTCTCTCATGACACCTAGCCACACTCAAGTCAACTAAGACCAACTTAAGTTAGATTAGGGTCCCACACCATTCTACCATGCTAACTAAGCCACTAAAGTCAAACTCTAGACTAGTCTCTATAGTCTCAACTAGCAAAGTAAAAAATCACAACACCAATGCAATAAATAATAAAATAATTCACAAAAATCAAAACAACCAAAATACCCTCAAGGCTAAAAGTGGTAGTGAAATTTTTAATGATTAAATTATAGCCATGTGAATTAAACTCTATTTTTGACTTGGTCAAGCAACCCACCCAATAAGGAAATACATAACCATATCAATCCTTTGGGGGTCAAATCCTAACCAATTTAGTCCAAACCAAAGCCCAACTCATCCTAATATATATTCCAACAAAATCCTAACATCTTGTCTCTTCTTATTGCCGTCAAGACCCCACAAAGCCTCCCTCCAAAAGTCCAATCCCGAAATTCCCTCCTAGCCTTGGCTGTCGATAGCACCTTGTGGCAAACCGACAGTTTTGACCCCTTTCTGACCTCCTGTAATGCTCCATGAATATTTGTTTTGAAGCTAGGCAACCCATTAATGTCCAAGCAAGCCCCTGAAGGTCTATGACAAATTTATGAGGAGTTACAAATTTTAGAAGTCACCCGAAGTTGGATTCCAAGTCTGAATTTGTTCTAGCAGGTATGCTATTTTGCATATAAGATTTCGTGTACTTTCCCATCTTTTCTTCTCGTTAAACCAAAACTAATAGAAAAATCTCTGTGTCTATTTTTATATCCAATTAGCCATGCGCATAGTTCCAAACAGTTTGCCCAGGACGTCAATTCTATGACAAGGTGTCCAGAACAGACCATATCTATTACGAGTATATTTTTGCCTATTTTCTTCAGATTCGATCTTCCTATAATTTTTATAAGAAACTAGACATCAAGACCTTTCTAACTCATATTTTTTACTGAGTTTTGAGTTCGTTTAGTATTTAAAAAAATTCTTAACATTTGTCGTAAAACTTAACACCGAAAATCACGTGTTCCTTATATCCAAAAGCTTTGATACTTCATATACCTCTACTAAAATATTTGTCGTACAAAGTTTGATGATAAAACACTATTTTAACTAATTTCTATAATTTTTCCAAAATTATATATTTTAATTATTTATTGTTTTGGGACTCAATTAGTAGGCTAAATGTGGTATTAATGATAAGTATTAGTGATATAAAAATATTATTAGTGATATAAAATATTTATAAGTATTTTCTAAAAATTAAATTATTATTTTATATTAGTTATAAATTATTTTTATAATAAAATTTGGTACTTGATATGTTCTATAGTTTTGTAACGATATTATGGTAACTAGTGGGTATAGATATTAATAAAGTCTATATACATGGTAAGTTGTTAGAGAGTGTTAACAATAATATATCTATTATAGGTGAACTTGGCGGAAGTTACAAAGACATTGGAGTTGGTCAGGCATACACTCAGACATCGGTTACAGACAAATATACCTTGCCTTAGTTATGGATTGTTTCTTTTATTTCCTATTGTTTCCAAACTTGATCGATAATTTATGTAAAATAAGTTTTAAATTTACATTGCTATATGCTAGTCCGTCTCTTCGGTACCGACTGATTAGCGTTGGATCATTTTTGTCGCTGGAGACGAATAAAACTGACATAGTAACCCTTTTCTTCTCATTTTCAAAATTTTATCAAAAAAAAAACTTCCCCCCAAATCTCCTCCTCCTCCTCCCGACTAATCCTCGGACCCCCTCCTCCTCCTCCCGACTAATCCTCGGACCACCTCTTCCTCCCTACTACTCCTCCACCGACCCCCTCTCCGACGAACCCCTACTCCTCCTCAACCAATCTGCTCCCCCCTTACTCCTTCTCCTCTTCTTCCGGTGTCCTCCCCAGGCAACCCCCATCCCCCAATCCTCCTCATCCATCGACGGCTGGAGAGGGACCCCCTTCTTCCTTCCTGACCTCTTCAACAAGCCCCCTTCATTTCTCGACCCTCCTCTACGAATACGACCCTGACCCCAATGATGTGGACGATGACCCCGACCCCCTGCTACTCTCATAGTCCTGTTCTCCTTTCTCATTGTGAGATTTCTCAACCTAGGCCCTAAAATTTATTTTAGTAGTGGCATGGAAGCATTTTGATCGATGAAGGATTGCTACTCTATACTTTTGTTGTCAAATTTATTTATTATGGCAGTGATGATTCTCTTAGAAAGTCATATTTGGTTATCGGTAGTTTACTTGAATCATATATAAGGGGATCTATGTCAATATGATTCTCTTAGAAAGTATTTTGTTCCTTATTTGCCTATATAAGTTGATTTGCGACCATGGTGGAAAATAGAATTAGGGTTAGGATTTTATTCTAGGATTAAATTCCAATTTTGTTAGAATAAGATGCTAGCAAAGCATGAAGTGTCATGAAGGAATCATGAAAGCTTCACAGCTAAAATGGCTTCATATTCTTTTTTATCTTTTTTTGACACTTGTATTTAATCCATATTGTTTGATTACATATGGTACATGGAGAATCATTCACGTGTAAGAAAGCATTGAGTCGATACTTAGTTGACCATTCATAGATATACAATCGACGACGTGAGAGTAGGATTGGTTTGACGAATGATTTCAAGGCGGACGTCGAAGAATTTCTGAGATACGCTAGTAGCCAACCTTATTTCATGGATGAAAGACTCATAAAGTATACTTGTGTCAAATGTAATAATATATCATTCAAGGAGGTGGATCTCATGAGAGAGCACCTCTACAAGAAGGGTTTCATACCAAACTAGAACGAGTGGATGGCTCAAGGAGAACCATTGGGTCCTCAATATCATTCCTTCTTTAATATAGAGGTAGGAGAATCCACTCTCGGAGATTACTTCAAATATCAGCATCAAAACTTGGCATATGAGTTAGTATTTGATGCGACATGTCCAAGTTTTTATCCGAATAATCTGAATCCCGATGTAAAGGAGTTCTATGATATGTTCAAGCATGTCGATACTTAGTTATTCCCAGGTTGTGATTCTTGTTCTGTCTTATCGGTGGTGATATGATTGTTGAACTACAAGTCTAATTTTAACTTACAAAAGGAATGCACGGCCGAATAATTTAGTTTGTTAGAGAGTTGGTTCCAAAATGATCGTAGGACTTACCAGAAAACTTTTACAAGTCGAAGATCATGATAATAAAACTCGGATTAGGCTACAAAGGATAGATTATTGTCAAATCAGTTGTATGTTGTACTACAAGAAGACAACAATAAAAATAGATGTATTTTTTTATAACGAGGACCAGTATAATCCAATTCAGGGCAAAGAAAAATGAACTGTCCGAGCAAGGCTGTGCCCCTACAAATACATGCAGTTTTTCGATCACAAAGAGGCTATAGAGGATGTATATATCCAGAAATACTGTACATCACAAGGCATGACATAGCAAAGAACAGAAGTTGGATGAATAAGAATTGTCTCATCCTTCCGATAGAGAGGCATGGAAGCATTTTGATCGATGTCATCGTGAATTTGCTACGGAGCCTAGCAGTTGGTTTGTGCTATGATGGATTCACTCCTTTCAGAAAGTCTGGATCTTTGAACTCTTATTCGTCGGTGATTTTGACCCCTTACAATCTAACACTTATCATATCCGGTCCAAAAAAAATCTAAAGAAGAACATCGATATGTACTTTCAGCCTTTGGTGGATGAGTTGAAATATTTATTGTAGTTCGGCTTTCAGACGTCTGATGAGAGCGATGCTCATGTGGACTAGCAATGATTTTCTAGCGTAAAGGATGTTATCAGGATGGAGTACTCATGGTATTATGTCTTGTCCGATATGGGTGGGAAAGAGTAAGGCATTCTGCCTTCAGAATGGAGAAAAAGCTTACTTTTTTATTGTCATTTCCTTCCTGTGTCACATCGATAGAGAAGGAACAGAGATGCCTTTAGAGCTGGTAAACATGAATATCTCCTTCTCTGTTGAGATTGATAGGAGTATAGTGTGCAAAGAGGTAGAGGATTTGTCGACTGTAATGTAAAATTCGAGATCGGACCACCACTTAGAAGAATTCAGATGGAGCCATAATTGGACGAAATAGTTTGGGACTTACCTTATTGAAAGGACAATCCCATAAGACACAATCTTGATGTCATGTATATTGAAAAAAATGTATTCGATAACATCTTCAATACAGTGATGGATATCAAGAGAAAAATGAAAGACAATTCCAAAGCAAGGAAGGACATGGAAATTATGTGCAGGCTTCCATAGTTGCATCTATCACAAAGGTCCAATGGTAACTTGGTCAAACCTTCAACACTATTTGTAGCATCCGCGACCACAAGTTTCTACTTTGACTAGTGATTAAATGAATAAATAACACTAGGAATTTTTGAAATTTTTTGATATAATTTTAACTATGGTATTGCTATGAAAGTATTTTAAAAAAATTTATGAGGGCACACAGGCTCATTCTAGAGGAAAAATATTTTAATTGGGCTCTAGATGGTCAAATATATTTTCTATAATTTTTGGTACTGCTCTGGAATTATTTTGATAATGAAAAATAGAAAAACCTATTTTCTAGGACTTATAGGATTATGGTAGAAAACCTAAGACTAATATTGACCCCAAACTTTTTTAGGGTTCCATATGTTATTTTATATTTTCTATAATTTTTCCAGATTTTATGGCTATGTTTAATATTTATTATGAGTTTCTGTAATTAAAACTGACGTAAAAACTCTTTTCTGGAAATTATAATTTATTTCCTTAAGTAATAGCACAGTCAGCTTATGTTGGTCCCATCTGCCAGCCACCCAGCTACACTGGGGTAAGCCCAACTGTCAGCCACATGCGTGGTGGGGGCGGGTATGGCTCGGTCTCCGAGGGAGTAGAAGTCTAGCCGAAGGTGACCCCCAAGCCAACTGGAAGCCGGCCTAGTCCACAACCATCAGATGCTAACAATGGTGTACAGGATGAGCGCCACGTGGCCAGCGCTCAGCCATTAAAGCATGGCTTGGCCTATATATAGGTATATAGTAAAACCTTAATTTATTCCCAGCCGCTTTACTAGGAATTTAGGAGAGAAAGAGAGAGGTTTTGATCTTGGTGTTCTTCGACTTCCCGAAGAGATTGCCGCTAATCTCGATGTACTTTTTGTGTGCTATTATTTATTGAAAGCGTATTGAGGTATAGTTTCTGAATATCTAATTTATTTTTATAGATTCTCAACCTAGAATTCTAGAAAATTCGTAGAGTGTCAGTTGTCCAAAAT
Organism: Iris pallida; assembly: GCA_029216955.1. Classification (NCBI taxonomy): domain Eukaryota; kingdom Viridiplantae; phylum Streptophyta; class Magnoliopsida; order Asparagales; family Iridaceae; genus Iris; species Iris pallida. Next base: position 892,795 of record JANAVB010013999.1, read on the forward strand.
TTGACACATTTCATTTTTTTGTGATTTCAGGAGAACCAGAAATTAGAATCACAAACTATTTGGTGTTTCGGAAAGCTAAGATAGATATCTACGACATATATTTTTCTCATAAATTAATACATTCATCTATTATTTTTATTAATTCATAGAATTTAGTTTTGTTAATGAACCATCGATTTGGTTACGGTATGCCATAATGACGATATCTTTTGACCAGATCTTGATTTTGTGGCACGGTCAATTCTAGTACACTCATGATACTAAAATATATTTGGGTGCACACTCAAGTCATCAAGTTCATGTTGTTTGACTACTTAGTCATCGATGTGCCTTGACTTGCGTGCCACGGATTCCGAATTCAAAATCATAATTTTCCTTGGCTAAAATTAGTATTTAATTTTAATTCCAAAATTATATTAAATTAAATTAGATTTTTAGATAGTTTATTCTAAAATTAAATAGAATTAATTATGTTAAACTATTAGCCACTTTCTAGGATTTTTAGAGTAGGATTTTCATATCTAACTTATGATCCTTTAGGTGTAGGGATAGATCGGACGATGTCGTGAGTTACGACTTTATCTTTTTATGAGTAAGGCAAGTATCACTATGACCTATGTTGCCTATATTGCATGTTATTCTTAAACTGTTTATCTTATCTTTTATATTACTATGCACGAGAGTTATACTTATTATCATGGTCATACATGTTCACTTACTGCTTTCGTTCAATATTTAATGTTCAATGTTTAAAGTTAAAGTTAAAGTTAATGTTAAAGTGATCATGTTTACTTGTAGGAGAGTCGGAAGGGAGAATACAGCTAGTATGCATATGGTCTACGTAATGTACAAGTTTCCCCAATGTCAATGTTAGTAGCAGTCGTTGCATCTCACGTACCAACTACCAGATGTCCTAACCCATCCACATGCGGAATACTTGTATTCTAAAACACACAGTATACATGATTTAATTTATGTTGACATATTGTCCAATGTTTTGACTTATATTTCTCGCTCTCTCATATTGTCTTTGTGTCTTAGTTACACCTTCAACTGCTCCAAGTCATAATTGTACTCTCAAACTATTTTCCAAGATATAGTGGTCTCTTTTGGTATCATGTTTTATTCATCCTCTCCATATTGCTATTCTGCGTGCTTGTATATTATATTGTGTAGTGTAGTGTAGTGTAGTGTTATGGTGATCTTGCTCCAATACTGACTGGATAAATATTTTTTAGCTTTAGACGTCGTGGTTTACCCCGAGACTTATGGTGCATATTGTTGGAGTGGGTGGGGTTCCCAACCTATGTGGAGAAGACCCCGGAGTGCGACGAGCGCCGTCCGATGTCGGAGAAGCTCGGAAAGTAGGCGACGGAGTTGCTGCTGCTGCTGCTGGAGCTGCTGGAAGCAGGGGATCCGAGTTCGGGCCGAACTCGGTCCCAGGCCGAGTTCTGGCCGAACTCGGTCTGGCCGTTCCAGGGTTTGGCCAGTAGGTGCTGGTTGCCCCACACAGAGTTCTGGCCGAACTCTGTGTCGTCGGGGGCTAAAGCGGGATTCTGGATGAGTTTTCATCATTGGATCTAATCCAACGGTCTAGGTTGGCTGCAGGATTAGGGAGTTATATTGGGATTTCCCAACCCTAATTCATAGTGCAACGCATTGGACAACACAAGTTTGAGAGAGAGAAGGAGGCAAGAGTGCCATTACAACTTCGGAGAAGAAGACAGAGGATTGAAGGTCGCCATTCGAAGGAGATCGTGTTCGGGTAATCTCTACTCGTCGTTCTCGCTCTTCGTAGCCTTGTAATCATTGTACTTATCTCTGAGTGTTGTGAGGATCCAATTTGGATCGGGAGGAGTTTGTAGAGGGTGTAATTCTTCTATTCCATTAGTGGAGGCTTCTCAGGGTTGGACTCCGATCGTCCCGTGGTTTTTTCCCGCAAGGGTTTCCACGTCAAAAATTCTCTGTGTCTGCGTGGATTGTTTTTGTGTGATTGTTTTTGGGTTCGTGCGTTGTATTGCTCGGTCCTCTCGTAGGTACTCTCCGATTTGGGGAAAGGTTTTCGTGTTTCTTTCCCAACAGAGTGGTATCAGAGCTTTGGGTTCAAAGGGTGTCAGGAGTTGACAGAGGAACCAGAGAGGAGAGATGGATGCGAAGCCGGTGTGCATGGTGAATCTGAACGGCACAAACTATCATTATTGGCGGAGCAAGATGAAGGATTTACTGTTCGTCAAGAAGCTGCATCTGTCCGTATTTGCATCCGAGAAGCCCAGTGATAAATTCGAAGAGGACTGAAAATTCGAGCATATACAGGTGTGCGGATACATCAGACAGTTCGTTGACGAGAACGTGTACAACCACGTTGCCAATATTGAGCACGCGAAGACGTTATGGGATAAGCTAGAATCTTTGTACGCGAAGAAGACTAGGGTAAACAAGTTGTTCCTGATCCGGACGATGATGGGTCTGCGGTACAAAGATGGGGCGTCTATTACGGATCACTTGAGTGATTTCCAGGGCGTGGTTGACCAGCTATCTTCTATGGGAGTCAAGTTCGACGACGAAGTTCAGGGACTGTGGCTGCTGTGTACATTGCCAGACTCGTATGAGACCGTACGAGTATCTATGATCGCTTCTGCTCCAGGGGGCGTGGTCAGTCTGGAGTTTGCCAAGAGCGGGGTGTTGAATAAAGAGATGCGGAGACGTTCTCAGGGCACTTCATCCACATCCTACCACTCAGAGGCACTTGTTTCAGAAAGTCGCATAAGGGACAAAAGCAGGGGTCCAGGTGGTGGCAGAGACAAGAGCAGGGGGAAGTCCAAGGGTCGTTATGAGGACTCAGAGTGTTACCATTGTGGTAAGAAGGGCCATATCAAGCGGAATTGTTTTGCTTGGAAGAGAGAGAAGAAGGGTGACAAGGGGAAGCAAGAAGAGAACACTACAGCGGCGGCCTCGGTGCATGGAGGCAATGTGATCGTCGTAGGTGATGAGGTCATTACTAACCTCGCCTGCGATGACAATTCTTGGCTGGTGGACTCAGGGGCTTCAGCACATGTATCTCACAATAGGGCACTGTTTGCCACTTACACGACAGGCGACTACGGCGTGTTGAAGATGGGCAACGGAGATGTGTCGAAGGCGGTTGCCGTTGGAGATGTGCATTTGAGAACGAAGACGGGTGCGGTTCTTGTTCTTAAGGATGTTCATCATGTCCCTGATATCCGTTTCAACCTGGTGTCGGTTGGAAGGTTGGATGACGAGGGATTCTTCAGTCTCTTCGGGAATAGTCAGTGGAAACTTTCCAGAGGTTCGATGGTGATTGCCAGAGGAAGCAAGAAGTCCGGTCTCTACTATATGGAGGGGAGCGCAGAGGGGGCACAGGAGGTGAACGCAGTCAGTGATGCGTCTACCGAGTTGTGGCACAGGCGGCTCGGCCATATCAGCGAGAAGGGAATGAGCTACTTGGTGAACAGGAAAGTGATTCCGGGGCTCAAGTCTGCAAAGTTGGAGAAATGCACGCACTGTTTAGCTGGCAAGCAAAATAGGGTGTCTTTCCAAAGTCACCCAAGTTCGAGGAAGCCGGCGTTGCTCGAGTTGATTCACTCGGATGTCTGCGGTCCTATGAAGGTAAAATCTCTTGGTGGTGCTTCTTACTTTATGACTTTTATTGATGACTGTTCCAGGAAGGTTTGGGTCTATGCCTTAAAGACCAAGGATCAGGTACTGCCTACTTTCAAGGAGTTTCAGGCCTCTGTTGAAAGGGAGACGGGCAAGAAGTTGTTGTGTGTTCGGTCCGACAATGGCGGCGAATACATCGGTCCCTTGATGCGTATTGCAGAGAGCAAGGGATACGACACCAGAAGACTCCGCCAAAGACACCTCAGCTCAATGGTGTAGCGGAGCGCATGAACAGGACACTGATGGAGAGGGTGCGGTGTTTGCTGTCAGAAGCAAACTTGCCGGGCAGTTATTGGGGTGAGGCTCTTCTCACAGCTGCTTATATTATTAATTTGTCTCCTAGTGCTCCTTTGCAGGGTGATGTGCCTGACAAAGTATGGTACGGCAAAGAGCCGTCATACAATCACCTGCGGGCGTTTGGTTGTAAAGCCTTCGTGCATGTACCGAAGGACGAGAGGACCAAACTTGAGCTGAAGACGAGGCGATGCGTCTTTGTCGGCTATGGTCGGGATGAGTTTGGCTATAGACTCTACGACCCAGTGGAAGGAAAGCTCTACAGAAGCAGGGACGTGGTGTTCGTCGAGGATCAGACCATGACCAACACTCAGGATTCCGAGACGCCTTCTGAGGCTGAGGAATTGCCTGAGTTAGAGTCATTTCGCTTCGAGCAGTTTCCAGAGGACATCGCAGAGGATCCAGTTATGGGGGAGCCGGTACATGGAGTTGCTCCCAACCTTGATCATCAGCCTGCTGATGGTGGTCAGGGTGTCCCTCAGGAGGATGAGCATGCCGGAGAGGTAGTTCCTGAAGGGGCGGAGGCTGTCGGTATATAGCCAGCACCAGTGGCTCCACTGAGAAGGAGTGATAGGGATCGTCGACCATCTACGGGATACTCACCGGATGAGTATGTGCTATTGACTGACGGGGGGAGCCCGAAAGTTTTGCAGAGGCTATAGAAGACGAACACAGGCAGGAGTGGATGGTGGCTATGCAGGAGGAGATAAGTTCCTTGCACACCAATTCCACTTATGATCTGGTGCGGTTGCCAAAGGACAAGAAGGCTTTGAAGAATCGATGGGTGTTCAGAGTGAAGCAGACGGATGATGCTACTCGCCCTCGATACAAAGCGAGGCTGGTAGTCAAAGGCTACGGTCAGCGGAAAGGCGTAGATTATGATGAGATCTTTTTGCCTGTCGTCAAGCATTCGTCTATCTGGGTGGTACTAGCATTAGCAGCCAGTTTCGACTTGGAGGTCGAGCAGATGGACGTGAAGACGGTATTCCTCTACGGTGATCTTGAGGAGGAGTTATACATGGAGCAGCCGGAGGGATTCTGTGAGAAGGGCAAGTCACATTTGGTCTGCCGGTTGAGGAAGAGCTTGTATGGTCTGAAGCAGGCTCTGAGGCAGTGGTACAGGAAGTTCGAGTCGTTTATGGGGGAGCATGGTTATGCACGGACGACGTCGGACCATTGTGCATTTGTGAGGTATTTTGCCGATGATGATTTCATCATTTTATTGCTCTATGTTGATGATATGCTATTAGTGGGTCGGAATGCCACTAGGATAGCGGAGTTGAAGCGCCAACTGGGCGCGGCCTTCTCTATGAAGGATTTGGGCGCAGCGAAGACTATTCTTGGGATGGAGATCAGCCGAGAGAGAGAGTCCAAGCTGCTACACTTGTCCCAAAAGAAGTACATTCACCGGGTACTTCAGCGTTTCGGGATGGACGGGTCGAAGAAAGTGAGTTCCCCCCTCGCGGCTCACTTTAAGCTCACTGAGGAACAGTGTCCATCTACCGAGGACGAAAAGGAAGATATGGAGCGGGTTCCATATGCCTCAGCTGTGGGAAGCCTGATGTATGCTATAGTGTGTACGAGGCCAGATATTGCTCATACAGTTGGCACGGTTAGCAGGTATCTTTCAAATCCTGGAAGGGTACATTGGAGTGCGGTCAAGTGGATTCTACGTTATCTTCAGGGTACTGCTGGTTGGAGACTTTCCTTTGGTGGTGACGAGCCGAAGCTGTTTAGGTATACCGACGCTGATATGGCTGGAGATGTAGACACGAGGCGATCGACTTCGGGCTACGTGATGATGTTTGCGGGAGGAGCAGTATCGTGGCAGTCGCGGTTGCAGAAGTGTGTTGCCTTGTCGACGACAGAGGCAGAGTACATTACGGCGACGGAGGCTTGCAAGGAGCTGTTGTGGATGAAGAAGCTGCTGCAGGAAATGGGACTGAAGCAAGAGCAGTATACTTTGCTTTGCGACAGCCAGAGTGCGATCCACCTTGTGAAGAATCAGACGTTTCATAGCCGATCCAAGCACATCGAGACCTGGTATCATTGGATACGGGATGTGGTTGAGAAGAAGGACGCGGAGCTTGAGAAGGTGCATACAGATGACAACGGAGCTGATATGTTCACGAAGATTCTACCAAGGAGGAAGTTTGAGTATTGCAGGCAGGTCGTCGGGATGACGACATCCTCCCCATAGTTGTGAAGGGTGAGATTTGTTAGAGTGGGTGGGGTTCCCAACCTATGTGGAGAAGACCCCGGAGTGCGACGAGCGCCGTCCGATGTCGGAGAAGCTCGGGAAGTAGGCGACGGAGTTGCTGCTGCTGCTGCTGGAGCTGCTGGAAGCAGGGGATCCGAGTTCGGGCCGAACTCGGTCCCAGGCCGAGTTCTGGCCGAACTCGGTCTGGCCGTTCCAGGGTTTGGCCAGTAGGTGCTGGTTGCCCCACACAGAGTTCTGGCCGAACTCTGTGTCGTCGGGGGCTGAAGCGGGATTCTGGATGAGTTTTCATCATTGGATCTAATCCAACGGTCCAGGTTGGCTGCGGGATTAGGGAGTTATATTGGGATTTTCCAACCCTAATTCATAGTGCAACGTATTGGACAACACAAGTTTGAGAGAGGAAGGAGGCAAGAGTGCCATTACAACTTCGGAGAAGAAGACGGAGGATTGAAGGTCGCTGTTCGAAGGAGATCGTGTTCGGGTAATCTCTACTCGTCGTTCTCGCTCTTCGTAGCCTTGTAATCATCGTTCTTATCTCTGAGTGTTGTGGGGATCCGATTTGGATCGGGAGGAGTTTGTAGAGGGTGTAATTCTTCTATTCCATTAGTGGAGGCTTCTCAGGGTTGGACTCCGATCGTCCCGTGGTTTTTCCCGCAAGGGTTTCCACGTTAAAAATTCTCTGTGTCTGCGTGGATTGTTTTTGTGTGATTGTTTTTGGGTTCATGCGTTGTATTGCTCGGTCCTCTCGTAGGTACTCTCCGGTTTGGGGAAAGGTTTCCGCGTTTCTTTTCCAACACATATCTTGGTGACACTGATGTTACCAATGTACCGGTTGATTCTACTGATGCAGAGTAGCATATTTATTCCTATGCTCTTTCGTGTTATTCTTAGTTAGTGACTTAGTGGACTCTAGTTCTAGTTATTTTGTATTTATTTTAGCGAGTTTGTTCTCGAGACTAGCTGATTTGTAGTGGATATTTCTTTAAATCATTTATTGAGACTTTTTTGTTTAATCTCTTTGTCTTGATTTAGTTGTGGATGATGTATGTGGACTGTGTACTTGTATGGATAGTGCTTATCATAGATAGCATACAACCGCCAATACTGCGGCGTAGGCTGGGCTTGGATACGTACTCATATACCAAAGTGGGTACGGGTCGTGACAGTTTTTTATGATGGCCCATGCAGGTCTGGTTTTGCATAAGGTTGCGAACTCATGGTTAGTACTTCAACTTAGTAGTACTAGCTGTGAGCCTGCGAATAGAATTGAAGTTAGAATTTAGAATAACTTTTAGAACATGTTCACATCATCCACAAATAGGATTAGGCTCTTAAGGATCTCTTTCGCATGCCTTGATACGTTATTGATCTCTATCCTTAACTCCTATTAAACTCTTGACTTGCATCATGATTAACATTCCATCAGCAGCTAATAGTTTTCTTTCTATACAGACAATGGATTCTCAAGATGTGTCAGCCCCTGTTTTTCAAATTTAGTTTAATTAGGGTAAATTAGTTGCTAATGACCTATTTAGCTTTAAAATCAAAATATATCTTTTTGTAATAAACTGAAATATTTTAATAGCATTTTGTAATATTTAAATTTGTTTTAATATTAGATTGTAATTAATTGAATTGTTTTATTGCGGGTTGTAAATAATTATTTACAAACTGTTTGGGTTGGGGCTTTTGTGCAAATCCCCAATCTCTGGGGACCTGACTGCAAAAACCTGCAGATACCCTCCCCGTTCGGGACAGCTGTCCCGACGACCGACGACCGACGACCACTTTCCCCTGCCATTTCCGGCCGACTCGACCGACCCTCGACCGACCTACCCCCTCCTATAAGTACCCCCCAGTCTAAACCCTAACCCTAGGCTAAATTTCCGACCGCCCCAGCCCTATATCGACCCCCTACTTCCTAACCCTAACCCTTACTCCGGCAGCTACCCCAGCGCCACCTCCCCAGCCATCCATACCACCCACAACCACCACCGAAGAGTTTGCCACGCGAAGGCGAGTGCAGCGCCACCCGAGTGCCGCATCGACGACGCCCCAACCGCCGTCCAGTGCCCTCGACTTCCACCCCGACGCCGTACACGTAAGTAACAGCTTCAAAACTGTGTCGTGCGTGTCTCGTACACACCTATGCGACTCGCCAGGACACGCGCAACGTAATGGTGAGTCTGGACACATAAAACTCGACCCGTGCGTGTCGTGCATAACGCGGACACGAGACTCGTGTGTCCGTAACTGTCCAAATACAGAGACTAAGGGTTACCGTGTTTAGATTCGTGCTATTGGATTTAAACCCATTAACCTAAAACTAACTTAATACTAACCCGAACCCTTCCCTAACTGATGACTCGGCTGACCCCCTGGCCAGCCCGACTTAGCCCAAGAACCCGACCCCTTTGGGCCGAGTTCGAGCCCCCATTCTCTGTTTTGTTTTTTTTTGTTTGTTTTGTTTCATTTTATTATATATATATATATGTATATATGTATTTATATATATATATGTATATATGTATTTATGTATATATATTATATATATACTGTTATATATGTATACATACAGTATTCGTATATGTATATATATATATTTTTTTTGAAATCCCCCCCACACACACAATTGGGGGACTCAAACCTTGCCGGTCCCTCCGGTGTCCGCTCTAATACCACTATGCTAAATATATTTTATATTTAGTATTTTATTATATAAGTGTATATATATATATATATATATATATATATATATATATATATATATATATATATATATATATATATATATATATATAAAATATATATATATATATATATATATATATATATATATATATATATATATATATATATATATATATATATATATATATATATATATATATATATATATATATATACACACTTATTTAAAAAAAATATATATATATATATATATATATATACACTTATTTAAAAAAAAAAAAAAATATATATATATATATATATATATATATATATATATATATATATATATATATAATATATATATACACTTATATATATATATATATATATATATATATATATATATATATATATATATATATATATATATATATATATATATTGTTGTATAGATGTATATATATTGTGTATAGATGTATACAGTATTTGTGTATATATATATATATATATATATATATATATATATATATATATATATATATATATATATATATATAAATATATATATATATATATATATATATATATATATATATATATATATATATATATATATTGTTGTTATATTTTTATATATGCATTTCAAATTCTACTTTGTACAAAATATTATTGTGCATAAATTCACAAGTCATTTTTATTATTTAAATTATGACTTGTATATTTTAGCACTTTAAAAATATATTTATGTATATAAATTACTGCTTTTTATTATTTATGACCAATTGATGTCCAAGCCTAGCATAGATTTTTGGACCCAATTGTGTCTAATACATTCAGAGTCTGTACAAGTCATATTGGACTTGATTCATGGCTCTGGGTCCTGTATGTGGACTTCGGTTCAATTTGGAATACATGAACAAAAATACTAAATAAATAATTAATTATTTTCCAGAAACTGTTGATTGCTGTTTTTGAATTTTTATATATATTTTATTTGCTGTAAAAATTTGGAAAAAATTATATTTAAATACTATGTTAATTTAGACAATTTACTTTAATTTTTCCAGTATTTAATAAGTACTTTTGGTATTTTATAAAAATAGGTAAACAGAACTCATTTTCAGTATATTTATGGTTGCTGATTTCTAATAATTATTTATGAGGGTTGATAAATTCCAGAAAAATTAGTATAAATTTCTATAATTAACAAGAATCATTTTGGTATTTTATTTTATGTAAAATTGAGCATTTTGTCTATCTCAAAAATTGTTGGAACACAGTGTACAGTTTGATTTAATTATTAAATAATTACTTGTAATTTTTTGTGTTGTTTTGAGTTTTAGTCGTATTGAACCTCACCCTACACTAGTACAAAGACCCTAGAAATTAGTTTGGGTATTGTGTCACGCCACATTGGTCTCCTATGCTAAAGATATCATTTGGCCAGGTGTCCAGTCAGAAAGTCGTGTTGCACCACTAGTGTCTTAGTGTTCAACTTAGTATAAAAACTAAGTTTATGTGATTTTTCTACAGTGACGAGTCACCAGACATCTATAGCATTTTTGTCGCTGCTTTGTTTTGCTAAAGGCAAGTACTTCTACAAACTTTACATACTGCTATAACAATAAACTGTGATTTTCCAACCATGTTAAATGCTGATCCTTGGGGTAGCAAGTTAAAACTTTACATGTTGTATTACTTTCAGTCTCTACCATGTTTAGGGCAATTTTTCATGTCTCACACATGTTTAAATAATGGGTTAAGGGGAACTGTTAGTAATGTACGTGATCATGACCCTCTTCTCCGTATGTATTTACCACGCACGGAAACATTCTATATGTAACTTTGCCGTATGTTCTGATCTCGCGTTTGTGTATGGATATACACCGATGCCGTTCGTGCACGTATGTACATGCCAGAAAAACTTGATATGTGCCACTGTACATCCTATTCACCTATTGACCGATTCACGTACTTGCTACAGTTTTAAACTTTTAAAATACATGTTGCCATTTCAAAAAGAACCAATTAAACCATGATATGCCATGATTCCACTTTATTACATTTTTTGTTCATGCTTCGTATATTTAGTTTGTTAGAATCCGTACTTTCTTCGGTCCTGACAGGATAACATTGTAGGTATTCTTACTGAGGAGGAGTTGCTCTGTGACTAATAGTATGGAGTTACTGTCGAGGACCAGGCTTTGTCTTACGAGGATGTACCTGCGGAAAAAGTCTTCTAGTTTGTTGCTCGAGATATTTAGTGTAGTCATGTATTAGACTACGTATTTTGTAACTGGACCTGTATCTAGTTTTACATTTCGGACTTGTACTTGGACTTACTATTATATGAGATGACTTTTGTGTTTGGAGCATTTATGACTCTTCTTTACATATAGAACTGTTAGCATATTTTAGTCTTTCCTTGTTATCTTTAGAACAACTTACTATGCTTTATCTCAAGCGTAGGCTGGACATAACTCGGCCCGGCCCAATAATTTGGGTAGCAGATCGTGACATATTTTTAGTGGTGGTCCATGCAGGTCCTGACTAAATTGTTTGGTTACGTCATTGTACCAAGCTTGCCTGCAATTAAGAACTTAAGGTAATTAGACAACATTAAGAATGACGCTTAGAACACCTAGAGGAATACTAGGATTGTAACATAGGAAATACATCACATGCTTACTATTATAATTTAATTTTCTTGTTTATGATTGTTTACTTTAAAGAGTCCTTATAAGTCCTTTTTATTTTAATTAGATGGTGCTCACCCGCTCATCCCAGTATGTTACACCTGTGAATGGCACACTCCCTATCCAGTCAGCTAACCAGTTGACCAATAAACCTCCACCTACTATACTTCCCCACTCCACAAATCTACCAACCCAAATGCCTCCACCACCTTCCACATCACAGTCCCAACAGGACCCGATACTCCCACCACCACCTATAACTATACCTACCCAGGCTTCCGTCGCACTCGACGGGAACCAACTGCTCACTCTGATCCAGGGGTTCCTAACGACTCATCAGAAGCAGATCACCCTACTCCGCCAGAGCATTGAGCGTTTTGAGGAACGTACCGTGGTCCCACCACCTGTAGAGCCACGACAGAGAGCAGGGACAATCAAGGACTTCATGGGTCTGAACCCCAAGGAGTTCTTAGGGACTGAGGGCATAGTTGTAGCAGATGACTGGCTAGACTCCGTAGAGAGGAAGCTCCTTGGAGCTAGGTTGCCGAATGACCTCCAGGTCGAGGCAATGGGATTTCTGCTGATAGACTTGGCAGGAGTTTAGTTCCGGAATGAGCCGCTATTCGCTAGAGGGAAGGCCACTTGGGATCAGTTCAAGTCCCAGTTCAAGAAGAAATTCTTCTCGACCACCGCTAGGGTAGCCATGGGGCTACGATTCCAGAACATTCAGCAGGGGAACCGTTTTGTTGACGAGTATACGACAGAGTTTAGTCACCTGAGCCGTTCCTAGTCTAGTTACAGACCCAGAGGAGATGACGCGTAGGTTTTGCCATGGTCTAGTTCTAGACATTGGCATTTTTATAGTGGCGAACGGTACGACTGACTACTATCAGAGCCTAGAGTTGGCCCGGAGCATTGAGGAGCGTCTTCTGTCTTGTTAGAGGCCGGCTTCTGTACACCTCGAGGGACCGTCCAAGCGTCAGGCTTTCCAGCAGAGAGCACCGACGCCACACCAGCAGACTTACCGTCCCCCTATGTCACGACCCGCACCTGGTTTTTTCGGATGCGAGTTCGTGAGCAAGCCAGCTACGTATCGAGCGGACTCCAGCCCGACTCGAGTACGTATAAGCTGTCAAGGTCATGGTATCATATCTAATCTAAACTATATCTCAATCCACAAGAATCAAATAAAATAAGAATAAATAATTATGTGTCATGGTCTGCAGCCCATTAGCATATTGTTCGATTAGACTCTATAAATGATATGAATCTATTAAACTATGCTGATAAGCAGGATATATCATAAAAGCACGAGAAAGATAGTAAATCAATAACACTAGCAAAATACCTGAATCATGCAGATGAAGTAAACTACTACATGCTCAGCTAACTAACTCCGTGCAATCAGCTACCTGAAGAGATCATCAGGTCCTCAGAGGACTAGCAAGATACATAAAACACGCCTACTAATATGACAGTAAATAACATGTAAGAAGGATAAGAACACTGCAAGAAGAACATCTAAGGACGACGAGTCGTGAGGAAATGTAATACTAGACTTGGCTACCAATCAATCGATTAACCTCTATAGCTTGTAGTACAATGCAAGATACTCCCCATCTATAGTAGATTTTGACTGTAATACAATGCAAGATAATCCCAGTCAAGATTAGCCAATTCTAGTATCGATCTCCTCTCCTAAAGGATACAAAGTCAAGTAGACTCCTATAAATCGTAGTACAATGCAAGATACTCCCAATTTATAGTGTCGCAAGTCAAGTCAATCAATCAAGCAATATATGCTATAGGTCGTAGTACAATATAAGATACTCCTAATCTATGGCATGTCTCAAGTCAAGTCAATCAGGTGATATCAAGGTAGAAGAATCGGCTACAGGTCGTAGTACAATGTAAGATACTCCCAATCTATATATGTCTCAACTGTAGTACAATACAAGATACTCCCAGTCAAGATTAGTCAAGTCAAGAACAGATACAGAAACTGACAACTCAATCGCAAAGCAAGGTAACATGATAAGACCAATAATCTAGCAATGTCAAATACCCTATACGTGCACGTAATCTAGGACAAGTAAAGCAATCAAGGACGAATCAATCACAATATGGAATCATGTAACAATATGAAAAAGAATACAATAAAGGGAGAAAAACCATGTAAATACTGTATATGTTCGGCAAGACATACTTGCCTGGAGGTTGCACGGAGAATCAACAACGTATCGCCAATCAATCAAGTCAGAAAGTCCAAGTCATCACAACTGTCTCCAAAAGCTGAAATAAACGTTACCAACATTCTCAGAATAGTCAAATTAGCTAGGATTTTCTATCCTCCCGTCCTTAAAACCAATTCTGGACACAGGGGTAAAACGATAATTTTGGGCAAAAATGATGTCCGCCGTTGGACCCGCTTTGTACCGAAAAGCGTGCCAGAGTCAGTGGTCTCTAAAGTCGTCAAAATACATGTCTACAGATTCGGTTTTCCGATACGAACCCAATCTTATGTCCAAAGTTAGATTACGGCGGGCCGTGCACAAAATCACCCGTTGAGTCGGACCGGGGGGCCCGCAAAATAACAATTTTATCAATTGTCTCAGAATTGGACCAAACGTGGCATACAGGACTAGAATATTAATACGGTCCTGTTGGCACAAGTTTCGTCTCGATCTGACGAACGTGCACGAAGTAATTAAAAAATTTACACAGAGACCGATACGGGGAATTTCGACGGATATGCATTAAATTCGTCGCGCACACGCGACCAATTCGAATTCCGTCAAAGCCCACACGACCACGAAGCCATTACGCAGCTTTCGATGCCTTCGGTTCGCGACTACGTCACCCGAATTGGCGGGACGCACGTCGTATCGAGGGAATTTCTAGTTTTCGAAACATATTTTTCATGATTTTCAATCTGATTTCTACTACTTTCTAAACCACAATAAATAAAACTATTAATGAGGTCTCCATGCCATATATGTTGTCTTCCATTGTGTCTAATTAGATTTTTGAAAACCCTAATAGGTAGTTTGAAAACTGGCTTCCAATATGGATGATTGGACTGTCTTACGCTCTGTTTTCGGCCAGTTATTTCGTCGACTTCACTTCGATTTTATGGACAACCTCGGCTATCTAGGTTCGATCTAATTGGAGGGGTCTAAATTCCTATATGTTATGCTTCTATCGAACCAATTGGTTCAAGATTCGATGGAAGAACTAGGAAGAAAGTTACCTGCAAAATCGGGGTCGGGCTGCTGCTGTCGCCGTATTCCCCTATCACGCGCGTACGTGTCTGGCCGACTCCGGCCGCGCGCATCGGCGGCGTCGGCGGCAGGTGGCCGCACAGCACCCTCTGGACGGGTGGGGGCGACTGGGGTGGCGTCCATGGTGGCGCGGCTAGGGCTTTCACTAGGTTTTTCCCTCTCGAGTTCGCTCTCATCCATATACATAAGTTCTGTTTATACCGAACTGAGGAGGGTGGTCGGGCCTGGCTCCTTGCTGGGTGCTTTATTTATTCAGAGCGGCTAGGGCTTTCACTAGGTTTTTCCTTCTCGAGTTCGCTCTCATCCATATACATAAGTTATGTTTATACCGAACTGAGGAGGGTGGTCGGGCCTGGCTTCTTGCTGGGTGCTTTATTTATTCAGCTGGGGCCCAGCTGTGTTGGGCTCTACGCTGGTTTGGGCTGGCTTCGTTGGACCTATTCTTTTTCTATTTCTTTTTCTTTTTCTTTTACTACTTTTTTTATTAGAAATCAATATATAAATAAATTCACATATTTATATATACACATGCATATATGTATACATAATAATTTATATGTTTATATACGTACGCACATATTACCATATATATTTAGATATACACACAAATACATGTATATATATTTATATAAATATACATAAACACCTATATATAATATATATACACACACACATTTTTGCATATATAATATACATTTATATGACAATCCTCCTAAAATCCTAATAACCTCAATACTATTTATTTCCTAGTGTAGGGCCTACCTACATAGATATGAACACATATACAATAATATTTATTTGGCAATAAGATAAACATAACCAATAATAGTAAAATAATATTGTTTACTAATAACATCAACAATATTAATAATAGTAATAATCCTAATAATACTGAAATTAAACCAATAATATATCGCGGTGAACTCATCAACCACCCCTATTTATTTGGCTCCAGAAAATCACACAATTATTGTAAACACTAATAATAATACCTATAATGTATATATAACAATTATTAGAAATTAATTGCCAATTCCTAAAAATATATATAATATTTATATTTATCAAACATGTCTACAAGGCCATATTTGGTCCCACTACATGCCTACATGGGCTTGGATTTGACTTGAGCCCAATCTGGATAGGTTCGGTACAACCGGGTTCCCTAAAACTCAATAATATAATTAAATAATAAATAAAACTTCGGTAGGGGTTAAGTCGCAACTTGATCTGGTTTTTCTAGTTCGGACATCCCTATGGCTAGGTTTCCCCTGGCATGGCTAGTACACTAGTCAAGGCACACTGGTACATCTTCCGTGCCATAATTCCTAGTCATTTTGTGCTCTATCACTCCACAAAGACTTGAGTCATCTACCGTAATAATTAACTAATTAATTACCTATAAAATCCTAAAAATCACCATTTAATTCAAATAAATAATAGAAAAAAATAATTCAAAAAATTTTCTGGGAAGGGGAGCTACAAATCTACCCACCTTAAAAATAATTTCGTCCTCGAAATTCTAATTCATAGCTATTCCTTGAAATTCAAATTCCTTAATCTCCTCAAATTTTAATTTCTAAAAATATTTTATGGCCTTCTCTAGTCATTTGGCATTTACAAAATCTCAAGGACTTCTACCCACCTTTGGTCATACTACTCCCTTGAAACACAGGTCACTAAAATCTTATAATTTTCTAACTAGTGGCTAATAATTCTACCAAAAATATCTAGGACATATGGTATCTACAATCTCTCATATATACATACAACCAGTTATTCAATAATCAAGCAATATTATACTATAACTTAAGAATTTCTGATGAAATCTAGATATCACGATTATTTGTCACCCCGAAATAGGAAGGGACGAGAATCATTGGTACGAAAAGCAAGGAAGTATAATCGAGAGCAAACATGGAGTTTTCAAGGACATAGAGAATTTCTAGAGAATTTTCAAGGCAGAGTGGATTGAGATTTCTAAGGTTTAGTCATTGTCGCAGGCTCGTACCAGAACAGTTACGTAACCGGTACGATATGCTCTGACCTGTATGGGCCACCACAAAAACTTGTCACGACCCGCACCCGATTTTTCGGACGTGAGTTCGTGAGCAAGCCAGCTACGTATCGAGTGGACTCCAGCCCGACTCGAGTACGTATAAGTTGTCAAGGTCATGGTATCATATCTAATCTAAACTGTATCTCAATCCACAAGAATCAAATAAAATAAGAATGAACAATTATGGGTCATGGTCTGCAGCCCATTAGCATATTATCCGATTAGATTCTATGAATGATATGAGTCTATAAACTATGCTGATAAGCGGGATATATCATAAAAGCACGAAAAAGATAGTAAATAAATAACACTAGCAAAATACCATAATCATGCAGATGAAGTCAACTACCACATGCTCAGCTAACTAACTCCGTGCAATCAGCTACCTGAAGAGATCATGTCACGACCCGCTACCCAAATTATTGGGCCAGGCCGAGTCATGCCCAGCCTACGTTTGATATAAAATATAGTAAGCTGTTCTAAAGACAATAGGATAAGACTAAATGTGCTAACAGTTCTATAAGTGAATAAAAGTCATAAATGCTCCAAACACAAAAGTCGTCTCATATAGAAATAAGTCCAAGGTACAAGTGACCTAAAATGTAAAACTGGATACATGTCCAGTTACAAAATATGTAGCCTAATACATGACTACTCTCAAAAGTCTAAAGCAAAAGACAACTAGGCGAGGTTCCCCGCAGGAACATCCTCGTAAAGCAAAGCTAGGTCCTCGGCAGTATCTCCATAATATGTGTCGCAGAGTAACTCCTCCTCAGTAAGGACACCTACAACGATATCCTGTCAGGACGGGAGCAAGTACTAAATCTAACAAACATATAATACGGATCATGTGATGAAAGGAAAAGACATATCATGTTTGTTCAGTTTTAGGTACATTTTATCATGGCAATAGATATACATTTTAAAGTTTAAAACTGTAGTAGGTGAGTGATCAGTCAATAGGTAATCAGGATGTACAGCGGTACATATCAATTTTCTGATGTGCACATACGTACACATAACGGCATCGGGTATATCCATACACAAACGCGGGACCAGACATACGACACAGATACATATAGAATATAACGGTGCTCAGTAAATACATACGGAGAAGGGGGTCATGATCACGTACACTACTAGCAGTTTTTCCTTAACCCGTTATTTAAGCATGTGAGAGAGATATGAAAAAGTAGCCTAAACATGATAGAGACTGAAAGTAATACAACATGTAAAGTTCTAACTTGCTACCCCAAGGATCAGCATTTAACATGGTTGGTGAATCACAGTTTTATGGTTTATAGCAGTATGTAAAGTTTGTAGAAAGTACTTGTCTCTAGCAAAGCAAAACAAGCTGCGATAAAAGTGCTATGAATGTCCGGTAACTCATCACTGTAGAAATAAATACAATAACTTAGTTTTTACACTAAGCTAAAAGGCTAAGACACTAATTGGTGAAACACGACTTGTGATTGGGCACCTAGCTAAAATGATGATTTTAGCATAGGAGACCAATGTGGGGTGACACACTACTTTAACTAACTTTCTAGGATCTTTACACTAGAGATGGGTGAGCTTCAACATGGCTAAAACTCAAAGTAACACAAAAATTACAAGTCGTAATTAATCAATAAATAAATCAAATGATCATTGTGTTTTAATAATTTTTGAGATAGACAAAAACCTTAATTTTACTTAAAGTAAAGTACCAAAAAGATTCCTTGTTAATTATAGAAATTTATTATAATTTTTCTGGAATTTATTAACCAGTATAAGTATTTTATAAAAATCAGTTTTCCTAAATATACAGAAAATGAGTTTTTGTTTCATATGCCAAACTAGTGGCAAAACTGTAAATTAAAAACTATAAAAATTATACTAAATTAGCTAAATTAACATAGTATCTAAATACTATTTTTTTAGAATTTTAACAGTACTTTAAGTATTTTTAGAAAATCAAAAACAGCATTGCACACAATTAAATAATTAATTAATTATCTGCGTATTTTGTCCATGTACATAATTTGAACCAAAGTTCAAATACAGGACCCAAGGCCATGAATCAAGTCCAATATGACTTGTACAGGTCTTGAATGTGTGAAAACACATTTGGGCCCAAAAATCCATGCTAAGCTTGGACACCAAATGGTTGCAGTAATTTAAATATACAAAAATATAAATTGGTAAAAAGTGCAAATTAAATATTAATAATATAATAAGGTAAAATTATACAAAATGAATATATACATACCTATGTTAAAGGTACATATATATATGTATAAGGATATAAGGAAATACTTAATTTTTAAAGTATATATATATATATATATATATATATTGTATACATATATATAATAGTATATATATAATAATATATATACACATGAAAATATATACATATACAAATATATATATATATATATTTATATATATATATATATATATATATATATATATATATATATATATATATATATATATATATATATATATATATAATATATATATATATAAAATATATATATATATATATATATATATATATATATATATATATATATATATATATATACTGTATATTTGGCAGTATTTTATATATGTATATATATTTTATATATGTATATATTTGGCAGTATTTTATATATTTTATATATATATATATATATATATATATATATATATATATATATATATATATATATATATATATATATATATATATATATATATATATATATATATATATATATTTACTAACTATAAAATTATATATACATATATAAAATACTGCCAAATATACAGTATATATATATATATATATATATATATATATATATATTCAAAGAAAACCCCTCTTTTATTGATCAAGGCTCAAAATACGGAAGCCTAGCACGTATACAAAGAAAAAGTATACCACAAAAGGAGGGTAGGGAGGAGAGGGACGGACGCAGCCGCCACCAGACTCCAATGCTAAGAAAAAGAAAGACACCGAAGAGGGTACTAAGGGAGGATCGGGTGCCCGAGTGCCGGCGATGTGTGGGAGCAGATGGAACTACGTTTACGGCATTGCCTGTGAATTTCCCGGATTAGTTGATCGGCGGAGTATTGGTGGCCCTCGTATCTCGCTTTGTTGCGGTTTTTCCAGATAGCCCAGGTGGCGGCCGCTGCAACGATCTGGTGGCCGTGGGAGATGGCACCCCAGTGGGCCAGGAGATCGATAAAGCGCCCGTCTCCAGGAAAGGTGTTGTAGTGGCTGTTGAGGGTGCTCCAGATTCTTTCTGGGAGGCTTCCCTCCTGGAAAATGTGATCAATAGATTCCGTCCGGCGCTCAGTGCAGCAATTACAAGCTGACGCCAGGCTAAAGCCGATGGAGGTGAGGTTGTCGTCGGTAGGCAATTTATTTTTTATGACTCTCCACAAGAGAAAGGACCATTTCTTAGGGATGCAGGAGTGCCAGTAACGCGAAATGAAAAGGTCTGGCCTGTTCCCTTGGATTGTGATTCTCGCCGACCGCACGGAGAATGCGCCAGAGGCGGCCGGAGACCACCTCAGCTTGTCAGCGACGGCCCCGATGGTCAAGCCATGATGGCGAATGCTGTTCACAATGTCGACGCCAGACCAATCTCGAATCCTGTCCCAATTCCAAATGTTATGGGTGTGGTTCCACAGATCTTTGATCATGCAGTTTCTGGGGACAAAGGTGATGATCGGGATAAGGTTGTCGCCAGTCCACCTTTCCAGGAAGGGGTTGGCCTCGCCTGATCCCAGCTGGAGTCTGGTCGCGGGATCTGCCAGCTCACGACCACGAAGGATGCGGCGCCAAGCCGCGGAAGATCTGCTGTTGGCTGAGGCCGTCGCCGGGTGGTTGTGTTTGAAGTACCTAGCCTTCATGAACTTGGTCCAAAGATTTTGGCCAGTGCGTAATTTCCACCACAGTTTCATCGAGAAGGCATTGATAATGTGTTCCAGTTTGTGGAAACCAAGACCGCCCTTCTCGGTAGGGATAGCCATAGTGTCCCAGCTGGCCCAGTGATGTTTGTCTTGCCCCTTGTTGTGCCTCCAGAAAAAGTTGTAAAAGATCTTCTCAATCGTCGCGATAACCTTCTGGGGCGGGGTACAGGCCGCGAGGGTGTGGATGGGAACGGAGTTGAGGACATGATTGATGAGAATTAATTTCCCTCCTGGAGATAGGGTGGCGTTATGCCATCCCTCAATTTTGTTCCTAATTTTGGAGATCAAGTACTCGAAGATGCTGGCGTTAGATCTTCCGTACACCAGGGGGCAGCCGAGATAGTTGAAAGGGGGGTGGGCCACCGCTATGGAAGTAAGGTTGGTGAGTCTGGTCGCATTCTCGATTTTGAAGCTGTGGTGGGCGTAGATCACGCTCTTGGAGAGGTTGATCTTCTGGCCTGAGCATCTGGAGTACCGTTGCAGGGTATTGTGGACCACCTCCATCGATCCAATGTCTCCGGATATATATATATATATACTAATATACATATATATATATATATACATATATATATAAATATATATATATAACAAAAAAAAAAAGAAACAGCAATGAAGGGGGCTCGAACCCGAGCCAGAGCGCGCGGGGGGGGGGAGGGGGGGGTTAGGCTAGGTCGGGCTGGCCAGGGGGTCAGCCCGACGGTTGTGTTAGGATTAGGATTTAGTTTAATGTTATTTAGGTTTTAAGCGTTTAAATGATAAAAAATATAAACACAGTCCCGTGTCCTGACAGTTAGGGACACAGGTATTTACGTGTCCGGGTCGATTTCGACACGCACAACACGAGTTTTACATGTCCAGTTCTACACTCGTGTTCGTCGGGACACGGCGAACAATATACGCCCAACACGAGACACGTACGACACGCACGACACTCGTCACTTACGTGTTCGGCGGTTGGGGGGGTTCAAGTGTCCTGGACGGCGGTGGAGTGGTCGGGACGGTGGCGCTCGGGCGGCGCTGCACTCAGCTCGTCGGGGCGCATCTAGTGGTGGCGGTGGATGGTCGTGATAGCTGCTGTGGAGGTGGCAGTAGGGATCACCGGAGTTAGGTTTAGGGTTTTGGAGTTTGGGGAAGAACGGGGCTGGGGAGCATCGATGGTGGTCGGGACGGTGGTGGCTGGGCTAAGGGTTGTGAGGGGGTTTAAAATAGGGGGATTAGAGTCGGTCGAACGGGCATGCGCTGGCCGAAAATGGCGGGGGCAGGTCGACGTCGAGTCGTCGGTCAGTCGGGGCAGGGATGGGTAGGTTTTAGGTTTTGTGTTTAGGTCCCTGTAGTTTAGGTAATTACACTAAGGCCCCCAACAGAGTATAAATGCAAATATAATTTGCATTCCACACTTTAAAACATTTAACTAATTGCATACTGATATAAAAACAAATCTAAAAATTACAGAATGATATTATAACAATTTAGAAAATTGCAAATTAATGTTATTGTATGTTAAAACTCATTTAAAAATCATTAAAAAATTCTAAAAAAATTCCTAAAAATCTAAATAATTATTTTAAGGCTAAATTTGATACTAATAATTAATAAACACTAATTAAATAAAATTTTAAAAAATAGGGGCTTACAAGTCTTCCCTCCTTGAAAAATTTTGTCCTCGAAATTCACAAGGATTGAAGATCCTACAATATTCTAACATAGCAAGTAATGCAAAAAAATGACTAAGGCTGCGATCGAAACTAACCTCTAAGGTATCAAGCGGGAACGGGTGGTTCCCTCGCAGCGGTTGGATCGAACAAGTAAGGGTATCTCTCCCTCATGTCCGACTTCCTCTCCCAAGTAGATTCACCTGGAGAGTGATGGCTCCAAGCTACTCGTACTAAGGGTATAACCTTGTTCCTCAGCCTCTTCTCTCTCCTATCTAATATCTCCACTGGCTGCTCAGAAACTGTAAGGCTCGGTCCGACCTCTAACTCTGAATGATCTAGAACATGACTGGGGTCCGGAACATATCTCCTCAGCTGAGATATGTGAAAGTCATCGTGAACTCCTGCTAGGTTGGGTGAAAGTGCAACCCTGTAAGCTACCTCTCCGATCCTGCCAAGTATCTCGAATGGCCCGATGTATCTGGGGCTCAGCTTCCCTCCTCGTCCGAACCGGATTGTCCCTCTAGTAGGTGATATCTTCGCTAGTACTATATCACCATCTGCGAACTCCATCGGTCTGCGACTAGCATCCGTCCAGTGTTTCTGCCTATCCTGAGCTACTCTGAGCCTGTCTCTGATCATCCCGACCTTCTCTGCTGCATCTGTGATCATCCCTGGCCCAAGCATAACTCTGTCTCCAATATCATCCCAAAAGAGCGATGTGCGGCATCGTCGTCTATAAAGTGCCTCGAAAGGGGACATACCAATACTGGCTTGGTAGCTGTTGTTGTATGAAAACTCTACCAAGTGCAGATAGCTCTCCCATGATCCTCCAAAGTCCAGCACGCAGGTCCTCAGCATATCCTCCAGTGTCTGTATCATCCTCTCGGACTGCCCATCAATCTGCGGGTGGTACGCCGTACTGAACTTGAGCCTACTGCCCAACTCCTCCTGTAAGCTCCTCCAGTAGTGGGATATGAATCTGCTGTCTGTCTGACACGATGCTCACCGGTACTCCGTGTAGGCAAACTATTTGCTGTATGTATAGCTCCGCCAACTTCTCGGTGGAAAGCCCCACCTTGAAGGGTATGAAGTGCGCACACTTTGTCAGCCTGTCCACGATGACCCAAATGGCATCATTCCCTCCTTGGAAACGAGGAAGCCCTGAGACGAAGTCCATCGTAATATGTTCCCACTTCCACTCGGGAATGGGTAACGGCTGCAACAAACCAGCTGGCCTCTGGCGCTCTGCCTTGACCTGCTGGAAAACTAGGCATCTCGAGATAAAACGTGATACATCCCTCTTCATCCCGTTCCACCAAAGATGTTCCCGCAAGTCACGGTACATCTTGTTAGCACCAGGGTGAATAGAATATCTCGATCGGTGCACCTCCTGCAAGACTGCCTCTACCAGCACTCCCTTCGGTACGCACAATCGGCTGCCATGCCTCAAGGATCCATCCTCTGCTATCGTGAAGTCATCCAGCAATCCAGCTAATGCCTGGGCTTGAAGTCTGCAAAGGCTCTCATTTGTAGACTGTGCCTCCCTGATCTGCTCCATCAAACCTGACTAAATGTCAAGCGCCATCATCTGTATCACTGATCCTGGCCGAACTAGCTCGATACCGAGCTTCTCCAGATCCTTTCGCAAATGCCGATCAATCATCAGGTACCATGCCATCGGATGCCTGCTCAGTGCATCCGCCACCACATTTGCCTTCCCAAGATGATACTGTAAATCGATGTCGAAGTCTTTCATCAACTCCAACCATCGTCTTTGCCTCATATTCAGCTCTTTCTGTGTGAACACATACTTCAAGCTTTTGTGGTCAGTAAAGATCTCCACACGCTCTCCGTATAAGTAATGTTTCCATAACTTGAGTGCAAAGATCACCGCAGCTAACTCTAGGTCATGGGTAGGATAATTCCTCTCATGAGTCCGCAATTGCCTAGATGCATAAGCAATCACTTTCCTATGCTGTTATAGGACACATCCTAGCCCCTTTCCCTAAGCATTACTGTATATGGTGAAACCTCTAGATCCTGAAGGTAAAGTCAGAACTGGAGCGGTCGTCAGCCTCCTCTTCAGCTCCTCAAACGCTGCCTGGCAGTCCTCTGACCAGATATACTCTGCGTCATTCCGTGTCAGCTTTGTCATGGGTTCAGCTATCCTAGCAAAGTCCTGGACGAACTTCCTATAATAGCCTGCTAAACCCAGAAAGCTTCTGATCTCTGTAACTGACGTTGGAGCCTTCCACGTCTCAACTGCAGCAATCTTCCTGGGATCCACCGAGATTCCATCTCCAGTGACTACATGGCCGAGAAACTCTACTCGGTCTAAAAAGAACTCGCACTTCGACAATTTGGCAAACAATCTCTCCCGCCTCAGAATCCCCAAAACTATCTGCAAGTGCTCTGCATGCTCCTCTGGCGTCTTCGAGTATATCAGGATGTCGTCGATAAACACTATGACGAACTTATCCAGATACTGGTGAAATGTCTTATTCATCAAATTCATAAAGACAGCTGGCGCATTTGTGAGACCAAATGGCATCACCAGAAACTCGTACTGCCCGTACTTCTTATTGAACGCCGTCTTCTGGATGTCTGCTGCCCTAACCTTCACCTGGTGGTACCCGGATCTCAAGTCTATCCTGGAAAACACCTTCGCCCCGCTCAACTGGTCGAACAAATCATCTATCCTGGGCAGAGGATATTTATTCTTGATGGTGATGGCATTCATGGTCCGGTAGTCAATAGACAACCGGACTGTACCATCCTTCTTAGGCACAAAAAGCACTGGTGCTCTCCATGGAGAAGCACTGGATCGAACGAAACCCTTTTTCAACAGGTCATCAATCTGCTCTTTCATCTCTACGGCTTCCTTGGGATTCACTCTATAACAAGCCCGGGATACTGGTGATAAACCCGGCACTAAATCTATAGTAAACTCCACATCTCTGTCAGGCAGAAGCCCTGGAAGATCCTCTGGGAATACATCCATAAACTCCCTGATGATAGGGTGTGGCGGTGCTACATCCCCAACTGTCGCACAACAGTTCGGCTCTATGCTGATCTCTGGCCCTGTCCTTCGGACACTGAATGGTGTTGTGCCTGGGGGACTGAACAAAATACTACCCTCATGACAGTCTATAGATGCATGGGCATAGCTAAGACAGTCCATCCCCAATATGAAATCATAACCGGGGAGTGGCATCACAAAGAATCGTCCCCTGAACTCTCTTCCGGCTATAAAAATAGAACATCTATAGATAGATCTAATAGGCACTGGTCCTCCTCCCATCATCACTCTACTAATCTCCGCAGTAGGTGTAGCTACTAGATGGTGTTTATGCATAAACTCTAATTATAGGAAGCTATGAGATGCACCAGAATCAAACAAACATACAGCTAGAAAAGTATGCAAATAAACATGACCTGTGATGACGTCAGCTAAGTAATCTGGCTCTGAAACCTGCTCCGGCTCCGGCTCAAGAGCTAGACTATAAACCTTCCCCTGAGGTCCCTTCTGCTGCTGCAGATGCTGCCCAAACCTCTGCTGCTGGGTCGGGAGTGGTCCTCTAGGTATCCTGGCTGCTGGGCACTCTCGAAGCTGGTGGGTGGCAGACCCACAAGCCAAACACTGTCCCAACTTCTTCCTGCAGATGGAAGCATCGTGGCCTACCCTCTTGCAGAATACACAAAAACCTCCATTCGGCTACTGTCGGGGTCCCGGGGCTCTAACTGGCGGGGTCTGATGATGTGATGTAGGGGGACGGTAAGTCTGCTGGGGCGGCGTCGGTGTGCTCTGCTGGAAAGCCTGACGCTTGGATGGTCCCTCGAAGTGTACAGAAGCCGGTCTCTTGCTAGACAGAAGATGCTCCTCAATGCTCTAGGCCAACTCTAGGCTCTGGTAGTAGTCAGTCGTACCGTTCGCCACTATAAGAATGCCGATGTCTGGAACTAGACCATGGCAAAACCTACGGGTCATCTCCTCTGGATCTGCAACCAGACTAGGAGCAAAACGGCTCAAGCGACTAAACTCTGCCGCATACTCGTCAACAGAACGGTTCCCCTGTTGGATGTTGTGGAATCGTAGCCCCATGGCTACTCTAGCAGTGGTCGAGAAGAATTTCTTCTTGAACTGGGTCTTGAACTGATCCCAAGTGGCTCTCTCTCTCACAAATAACGGCTCATTCTGGAACCAGACTCCTGCCAAGTCTATCAGCAGAAATCCCGCTGCCTCCACCTGGAGGTCACTCGGCATCCCGACTCCTAGGAGCTTCCTCTCTACTGAATCTAGCCAGTCATCTGCTACTACTATGCCCTCAGTCCCTGAGAACTCCTTGGGATTCAGACCCATGAAGTCCTTGATCGTCCCCGCTCTCTGTCGTGGCTCTACAAGTGGTGGGACCATGGGACGTCCCTCAGAACGCTCCATGCTCTGGTGGAGTAGGGTAGTCTACTCATGATGGGTTGTTAGGAACCCCTGGATCATAGTGAGTAGCTGGTTCCCGTCGAGTGTGACGGAAGCCTGGGTAGGTATGATGATAGGGGGTGGTGGAAGTATCGGGGCCTGCTGGGACTAGAATGTGGAAGGTGGTGGAGGCATCTGGGTCTGTGGATCTGTGGAGTGGGAGAATGTGGTAGGTGGAGGTGGGGGTGTATCAGTCAACTGGTCAGCTGACTGGATAGGGAGTGCACCATTCTCGGGTGTAACATACTGGGACGAACGAGTAAGCACCATCTAAATTACAAAAAAGGACTTATAAGGACTTGTTTAAAGCAAGCAATCATAGACAAGAAAATCTAATTATAATAGCAAGCATGTGATATTTTCCTATGTTGCAATCCTAGCATTCCTCTAGGTGTTCTAAGCGTCATTCCTAATGTTGTCTAATTACCTTAAGTCCCTAATTGCAGGCATGTTTGGTACAATAACGTAACCAAACAATTTAGTCAGGACCTGCATGGGCCACCACTAAAAACATGTTACGTTTCGCTACCCAAATTGTTGGACCAGGCCGAGTCATGCCCAGCCTACGTTTGATATAAAATATAGTAATCTGTTCTAAAGACAACAGGATAAGACTAAATGTGCTAACAGTTCTATAAGTGAATAAAAGTCATAAATGCTCCAAACACAAAAGTCGTCTCATATAGAAATAAGTCCAAGGTACAAGTGATCTGAAATGTAAAACTGGATACATGTCCAGTTACGAAATATGTAGCTTAATACATGACTACTCTCAAAAGTCTAAAGCAAAAGATAATTAGGCGAGGTTTCCTGCAGGAACATCCTCGTAAAGCAAAGCCGGGTCCTCGGCAGTATCTCCATAATATGTGTCGCAGAGTAACTCCTCCTCAGTAAGGACACCTACAACGTTATCCTGTCAGGACGGGAGCAAGTACTAAATCTAACAAACATATAATATTGATCATGTGATGAAAGAAAAAGACATATCATGTTTGTTCAATTTTAGGTACATTTTATTATGGCAATAGATATACATTTTAAAGTTTAAAACTGTAGTAGGTGAGTGATCAGTCAATAGGTAATCAGGATGTACAGCAGT
Organism: Iris pallida; assembly: GCA_029216955.1. Taxonomy (NCBI): domain Eukaryota; kingdom Viridiplantae; phylum Streptophyta; class Magnoliopsida; order Asparagales; family Iridaceae; genus Iris; species Iris pallida. The sequence continues at coordinate 920,879 of JANAVB010013999.1, forward strand.
ACATATCAATTTTCTGATGTGCACATACATACACATAATGGCATCGATGTATATCCATACACAAACGCGGGACCAGACATGCGACACAGATACATATAGAATGTAACGGTGCTCGGTAAATACATACGGAGAAGGGTGTCATGATCACGTACACTACTAGCAGTTTTCCCTTAACCCGTTATTTAAGCATGTGAGAGAGATATGAAAAAGTAGCCTAAACATGGCAGAGACTGAAAGTAATACAACATGTAAAGTTCAAACTTGCTACCCCAAGGATCAGCATTTAACATAGTTGGTGAATCACAGTTTTATGGTTTATAGCAGTATGTAAAGTTTATAGAAAGTACTTGCCTCTAGCAAAGCAAAACAAGCTACGATAAAAGTGCTATGGATGTCCGGTAACTCGTCACTGTAGAAATAAATGCAATAACTTAGTTTTTACACTAAGCTAAAACGCTAAGACACTAATTGGTGAAACACGACTTGTGACTGGGCACCTAGCTAAAATAATGATTTTAGCATAGGAGACCAATGTGGGGTGACACACTACTTTAACTAACTTTCTAGGGTCTTTACACTAGTTAGGGGTGAGGTTCAACACGGCTAAAACTCAAAGTAACACAAAAAGTTACAAGTCGTAATTAATCAATAAATAAATCAAATGATCATTGTGTTTTAACAATTTTGACATAGACAAAAAGCTTAATTTTACTTAAAGTAAAGTACCAAAAAGATTCCTTGTTAATTATAGAAATTTATTATAATTTTTCTGGAATTTATTAACCAGTACAAGTATTTTATAAAAATCGGTTTTTCTAAGTATACAGAAAATGAGTTTTGGTTTCATATGCCAAACTAGTGGCAAAACTGTAAATAAAGTAGTATAAAAATTATATTAAATTAGCTAAATTAACATAGTATCTAAATACTATTTTTCCAGAATTTTAACAGTACTTTAAGTATTTTTAGAAAATCAAAAACAGCATTGCACACAATTAAATAATTAATTAATTATCTGCGTATTTTGTCCATGTACATAATTTGAACCAAAGTTCAAATACAGGACCCAAGGCCATGAATCAAGTCCAATATGACTTGTACAGGTCTTGAATGTGTGAAAAAACTTTTGGGCCCAAAAACCCATGCTAGGCTTGGACACCAAATTGTTGCAATAATTTAAATATACAAAAATACAAATTGGTAAAAAGTGCAAATTAAATATTAATATTATAATAAGGTAAAATTATACAAAATGAATATATACATACCTATGTAAAGTTACATATATATATGTATAAGGAAATACTTAATTTTTAAAGTATATATATATATATATATATATATATATATATATATATATATATATATATATATATATATATATATATATATATATATATATATATATATATATAAGGAAACACTTAATTATAAAGTATATATATAATAATATATATACACATGAAAATATATACATATATATATATACATATACAAATATTGTATACATATATAAAAAAAATAAAAAAAATAAAAAAAATAAAAAAAATAAAAAAAATAAAAAAAAATATATATAATAATATATACACATGAAAATATATACATATACAATATATATATATATATATAAAAATTTACTAACTATAAAATTATATATACATATATAAAATACTGCCAAATATACAGTATATACATATATATATACTAATATACATATATATACATATATATATATATATAAATATATATATATATATATATATAACAGAAAAAGAAAAAGGAAAAGAAAAAGAAAAAGAAACAGCAGTGAAGGGGGCTCGAACCGAGCCAGAGCGCGCGCGGGGGGGGGGGGGGGGGGTGGGGGGGGGGGGGGGGGGGGGGGGGGGGGGGTTAGGCCAGGTCGGGCTGGCCAGGGGGTCAGCCCGACGGTTGTGTTAGGATTAGGATTTAGTTTAATGTTATTTAGGTTTTAAGCGTTTAAATGATAAAAAAACACAGTCCTGTGTCCTGACAGTTAGGGACACAGGTATTTACGTGTCCGGGTTGATTTCGACACGCACGACACGAGTTTTACGTGTCCAGTTCTACACTCGTGTTCGTCGGGACACGGCGAACAATATACGCCCAACACGAGACACGTACGACACGTACGACACTCGCCACTTACGTGTTCGACGGTTGGGGGGTTCAAGTGTCCTGGACGGCGGTGGAGTGGTCGGGACGGTGGCACTCGGGAGGCGCTGCACTCAGCTCGTCGGGGCGCGTCTAGTGGTGGCGGTGGATGGTCGTGATAGCTGCTGTGGAGGTGGCAGCAGGGATCGCCAGAGTTAGGTTTAGGGTTTTGGAGTTTGGGGAAGAATGGGGCTGGGGAGCGTCGATGGTGGTCGGGACGGTGGTGGCTGGGCTAAGGGGTGTGAGGGGGTTTAAATAGGGGGATTAGAGTCGGTCGACCGGGCGTGCGCTGGCCGAAAATGGTGGGGGAAGATCGACGTCGAATCGTCGATCAATCGGGGCAGGGATGGGTAGGTTTAGGTTTTGTGTTTAGGTCCCTGTAGTTTAGGTAATTACACTAAGGCCCCCAACAAAGTATAAATGCAAATATAATTTGCATTCCACACTTTAAAACATTTAACTAATTGCATACTGATATAAAATAAATCTAAAAATTACAGAATGATATTATAACAATTTAGAAAATTACAAATTAATGTTATTGTATTTTAAAACTCATTTAAAAATCATTAAAAAATTCTAGAAAAATTCCTAAAAATCTAAATAATTATTTTAAGGCTAAATTTGATACTAATAATTAATAAACACTAATTAAATAAAATTTTGAAAAACAGGGGCTTACAGATCATCAGGTCCTCAGAGGCCTAGCAAGATACATAAAACATGCCTACTAATATGACAGTAAATAACATGTAAGAAGGATAAGAACACTGCAAGAAGAACATCTAAGGACGACGAGTCGTAAAAAAATGTAATACTATACTTGGCTACCAATCAATCGATTAACCTCTATAGCTTGCAAGATACTCCCAATCTATAGTAGATTTTGACTGTAATACAATGTAGGATAATCCCAGTCAAGATTAGCCAATTCTAGTATCGATCTCCTCTCCTAAAGGATACAAAGTCAAGTAGACTCCTATAAATCGTAGTACAATGCAAGATACTCCCAATTTATATTATCGCAAGTCAAGTCAATCAATCAAGCAATATATGTTATAGGTCGTAGTACAATGTAAGTTACTCCCAATCTATAGCATGTCTCAAGTCAAGTCAATCAGGTGATATCAAGGTAGAAGAATCGGCTATAGGTCGTTGTACAATGTAAGATACTCCCAATCTATAGTATGTCTCAATTGTAGTACAATGCAAGATACACCCAGTCAAGATTAGTTAAGTCAAGAACAGATACAGAAACTGACAACTCAATCATAAAGCAAGATAACATGATAACACCAATAATATAGCAATGTCAAATGCCCTATACGTGCACATAATCTAGGACAAGTAAGGCAATCAAGGACGAATCAATCACAATATGGAATCATGTGACAATATGAAAAGGAATACAATAAAGGGAGAGAAACCATGTAAATACTGTATATGTTCGGCAAGGTATACTTGCCTGGTGGTTGCACGGAGAACCAACAATGTATCGCCAATCAATCAAGTCAGAATGTCCAAGTGATCACAACTGTCTCCGAAAGCTAAAATAAACGTTACCAACATTCTCAGAATAGTCAAATTAGGTAGGATTACCTGTCCTTAAGTCCAATTCTGGACACAGGAGCAAAACGATAATTTTGGGCAAAAATGATGTCCGTCGTTGGACCCGCTTTGCACCGAAAAGCGTGCCAGAGTCAATGGTCTCTAAAGTCGTCAAACTACATATCTATGGATCCAATTTTCTGATACGAACCCAATCGTATGTCCAAAGTTGGATTCCGGTGGGCCGTGCACAAAATCACCCGTTGAGTCGGACCGGGGGCCCGCGAAACGGCAATTTTATCAACTGTCTCAGAATCGGACCAAACTTGGCATACAGGACCAAAAAAATGATACAGTCCTGTTGGCATAAGTTTTGTCTCATCTGACAAACATGCACGAAGTAATTAGAAAATTTGCACAGAGGCCGATACGGGGAATTTCGACGGATACGCATCAAATTCGTCGCGCACACGCGACCAATTTGAATTCCGTCAAAGCCCACACGACCATGAAGCCATTACCCAGCTTTTGATGCCTTCGGTTCATGACCATGTCGCTCGGATTGGCGGGACGCACGTCGTATCGAGGGAATTTCTAGTTTTTGAAACATGTTTTTTATGATTTTCAATCTGATTTCTACTACTGTCTGAACCACAATAAATAAAACTATTAATGAGGTCTCCATGCCCTATATGTTGTCTTCCATTGTGTCTAATTTGATTTTTGAAAACCCTAATAGGTAGTTCGAAAACTGGCTTCCAATATGGATGATTGGACTGTCTTATGCTCTATTTTCGGCCAGTTATTTCGTCAACTTCACTTCGATTTTCTGGACAACCTCGGCCATCTAGGTTCGATCTAATTGAAGGGGACTAAAGGCCTATATGTTGTGCTTCTATCGAACCAATTGGTTTGAGATTCGATGGAAGAACTAGGATGAAAGTTACCTGTAAAATCGGGGTTAGGCTGCTGCTGTCGCCGTGTTCCCCTGTCGCGCGCGCGCGTGTCTGGCCGACTCCGGCCGTGCGCGACGGCGGTACTGGCGGCGGGTGGCCGCGCATCATCCTCTGAATGGGTGGGGGCGACTGGGGTGGCGTTCATTGTGGCGTGGCTAGGGCTTTCACTAGGTTTTTCCCTCTCGAGTTCGCTCTCATCCATATACATAAGTTCAGTTTATTCCGAACTGAGGAGGGTGGTCGGGCCTGGCTCCTTGCTGGGTGCTTTATTTTTTCAGCTGGGGCCCAGCTGTGTTGGGCTCTACGCTGGCTTGGGCTGGCTTCGTTGGGCCTATTCTTTTTCTATTTCTATTTCTTTTTCTTTACTACTTCTTTTATTAGTAATCAATATATAAATACATTCATATATATTTATATATACACATGCATATATGTATACATAATACTTTATACGTTTATATACATACGCACATATTACCATATATATTTATATATACACACAAATACATATATATATTTATATATAAATACACATAAACACCTATAATATATATATATATATATATATATATATATATATATATATATATATATATATATACACACACATTTTTGCATATATAATATACATTTATATGACAATCCTCCTAAAATCCTAATAACCTCAATACTATTTATTTCCTAGTGTAGGGCCTACCTACATAGATATGAACACATATACAATAATATTTATTTGGCAATAAGATAAACATAACCAATAATAGTAAAATAATATTATTTACTAATAACATCAACAATATTAATAATAATAATCCTAATAACACTGAAATTAAACCAATAATATATCGCGGTGAACTCATCAACCACCCCCATTTATTTGGCTCCAGAAAATCACACAATTATTGTAAACACTAATAATAATACCTATAATGTATATATAACAATTATTAGAAATTAATTGCCAATTACTAAAAATATATATAATATTTATATTTATCAAACATGTCTACAATACCGTATTTGGTCCCACTACATGCCTACATGGGCTTGGATTTGACTTGGGCCCAATCTGGATAGGTTCGGTACAACCGGGTTCCCAAAAACTCAATAATATAATTAAATAATAAATAAAACTTCGATAAGGGTTAAGTCGCAACTTGATCTGGTTTTTCTAGTTCGGACATCCCTATGGCTAATTTTCCCCTGGTATGGCTAGTACACTAGTCAAGGCATGCAGGTACATCTTCCGTGCCATAATTTCTAGTCGTTTTGTGCTCCATCACTCCACAAAGACTTAAGTCATCTACTGTAATAATTAACTAATTAATTACCTATAAAATCCAAAAAATCACCATTTAATTCAAATAAATAATAGAAAAAAATAATTCAAAAAAAAAATTCAGAAATGGGAGCTACACCCTACATCACATCATTCGACCCCGCCAATTAGAGCCCGGGACCCCGACAGCAGCAGATGGGACCTTTGTGTGGATTCTGTAAAAGGCTAGGCCATGTCGCTTTCATCTATAGAAAGAGGTTGGGGGCAGTGTTTAGCCTATGGGTCTGCCACCCATCAGCTTCGGGACTTTCCAGTAGCCAAGGTACCTAGAGGGCCGCTCCCGACTCAGCAGCAGAGGTTTGGACAACATCTGCAGTAGCAGAAAGGACCCTAGGGGAAGACTTATAGTCTGGCTCTTGAGCCGGAGCCGGAGTAGGATTCGGAGCCCGATTATTTGGCTGACGTCATCACAGGTCATGTTTATTTGCATACTTTTCTAGCTCTATGCTTATTTGATTCTAGTGCATCTCATAGTTTCCTGTCATTAGAGTTTTTGTATAAACACCACTTAGTAGCTACACCTACCGAGGAGATGAGTAGAGTAATGACGGAAGGCGGACCAGTGCCATTAGAGCTATCTATAGATGCTCTATTACTATAGCTGAGAGAGAGTTTAGGGGCATTTCTTTGTGATGCCACTCCCCGGGTATGATATCATATTGGGGATAGACTGGCTTAGCTATGCCCATGCAGCTATAGACTGTCATGAGGGTAGTATTCTGTTCAGTCCCCCAGGCACGGCACCATTCAGTGTCAGGAGGACAGGGCCGGAGATCAGCCTAAAGACGAACTGTTGTGCGACAGTTTGGGAGATAGCACCGTCGCACCCTATCATTAGGGAGTTTATGGATGTATTCCCAAAGGATCTTCCAGGACTTCCGCCGGACAAAGATGTGGAGTTTACTATAGATTTAGTATCGGGTTCATCACCAGTATCCCGAGCTTGCTATAGAGTGAACCCAAGGAGGCCGTAGAGATGAAGGAGCAGATTGATGACCAGTTGAAAAAGGGTTTCATTCGATCTAGTGCTTCTCCATGGGGAGCGTCAGTGCTCTTTGTGCCTAAGAAGGATGGTACAGTTCGGTTGTGTATTGACTACCGGGCGTTGAATACCATCACCATCAAGAACAAATATCCTCTGCCCAGGATAGATGATTTTTTCGACCAGTTGAGTGGGACGAAAGTATTTCCAGGATAGATTTGAGATTCAGTTACCACCAGGTAAAAGTCAGGGCTGTAGTCGTCCAAAAGACGGCGATCAACATGAAGTACGGGCAGTACAAGTTTCTGGTGATGCCATTTGGTCTCGCAAATGTGCCAGCTGTCTTTATGAATTTGATAAATAAGATATTTCACCAGTATCTGGATAAGTTCGTCGTAGTATTTATCGATGACATCCTGATATACTCGAAGACGCCGGAGGAGCACGCAGAGCACTTGCGGACAGTTTTGGGGATTCTGAGGCAGGAGAGATTGTATGCCAAATTGTCGAAGTATGAGTTCTTTTTGGACCGAGTGGAGTTTTTCGATCATATATATAGTTACTGGAGAGGGGATCTCGGTGGATCCCAGGAAGATTGCTGCCGTTGAGACATGGAAGGCTCCGACGTCAGTTTCAGAGATCATGAGCTTTCTGGGTTTAGCCGGCTATTATAAGAAGTTCATCCAGGACTTTGCTAGGATAGCTCAACCCATGATAAAACTAACGCGGAAGGATGCAGAGTACATATGGTCAGAGGACTGCCAGGCAGCGTTTGAGAAGCTGAAGAGGAGGCTGACGACCGCTCCAGTTCTGACATTACCTTCAGGATCTAGAGGTTTCACCATATACATTGATGCTTCGGGAAAGGGGCTAGGATGTGTCCTACAGCAGCATGGGAAAGTGATTGCTTATGCATCTAGACAATTATGGACTCATGAGCGAAACTATCCTACCCATGACCTAGAGTTAGCTGCGGTGATCTTTGCACTCAAGTTATGGAAACATTACTTATACGAAGAGCGTATGGAAATATTTACTGACCACAAGAGCTTGAAGTATGTGTTCACGCAAAAAGAGCTGAACATGAGGCAAAGATGATGGTTGGAGTTGATGAAGTACTTCGACATCGATTTACAGTATCACCCCGGGAAGACAAATATGGTGGCGGATGTACTGAGCAGGCATCCGATGGCATAGTATCTGATGATAGATCGGCATTTGTGGGAAGATCTGGAGAAGCTCGGTATCGAGATAGTTCGGCCAGGATCAGTGATACAGATGATGGTGCTTGACATTCAGTCAGGTTTGATGGAGCAGATCAGGGAGGCACAGTCTATAGATGAGAGCCTTTGCAGACTTCGAGCCCAGGCTTTAGCTGGATTGCTGGATGACTTCACCTTAGCAGAGGATGGATCCTTGAGGCATGGCAGCCGATTGTGCGTGCCGAAGGGAGAGCTGATAGAGGCAGTCTTGCAGGAGACGCACCGATCGAGATATTCTATTCACCCTGGTGCTAACAAGATGTACCGTGACTTGCGGGAACATCTTTGGTGGCACGGGATGAAGAGAGATGTATCATGTTTTATTTTGAGATGCCTAGTTTGCCAGTAGGTCAAGGCGGAGCGCCAAAGGCCAGCTGGTCTATTGCAGCCGTTACCCATTCCCGAGTGGAAGTGGAAACACATTACGATGGACTTTGTCTCAGGGCTTTCTCGTTCCCAAGGAGGAAAGGATGCCATTTGGGTCATCATGGACAGGCTGACGAAGTATGCGCACTTCATACCCTTCAAGGTGGGGCTTTCCACCGAGAAGTTGGTGGAGCTATACATACAGCAGATAGATCGCTTACACAGAGTACCAGTGAGCATCGTGTCGGACAGAGACAGCAGATTCACGTCCCACTACTAAAGGAGATTGCAGGAGGAGTTGGGCAGTCAGCTCAAGTTCAGTACGGCGTACTACCCGCAGACAGATGATCAGTCCGAGAAAACGATACAGACGCTGGAGGATATGCTGAAGACTTGTGTGCTGGATTTTAGCGGATCATGGGAGAGCCATATGTACTTATAGAGTTTTTATACAACAACAGCTACCAAGCCAGCATCGATATATCTCCTTTCGAGGCACTATATGGACGACGATGCCGTACACCGCTCTTTTAGGATGATGTTGGAGACAGAGTTATGCTTGGGCCAGAGATGATCACGGATGCAGCAGAGAAGGTCGGAATGATCAGAGACAGGCTCAGAGTAGCTCAGGACAGGCAGAAATACTGGGTCGATGCTAGTCACAGACCGATGGAGTTCACTTACGGTGATATGGTGCTAGTAAAGATATCACCTACTAGAGGGACGATCCGGTTCGGACGAGGAGGCAAGTTGAGCCCCAGATACATCGGGCCGTTCGAGATACTTGGCAGGATCGGAGAGGTAGCTTACCGGGTTGCACTTCCACCCAACCTAGCAGGAGTTCACGATGTCTTTCATGTATCTCAGCTGAGGAGATAAGTTCCGGACCCCAGCCATGTGCTAGATCATTCAGAGTTGGAGATCGGACCGAGCCTTGTAGTCACTGAGCAGCTAGTGGAGATATTGGACAGGAGGGAGAAGTGGCGGAGGAACAAAGACATACCCTTAGTGCGAGTAGCTTGGAGCCGTTACTCTCCGGGTGAATCGACTTGGGAGAGAGAGTCAGACATGAGGGAGAGATATCCTTACTTGTTCAACCCAACATCTGCGAGGGAACCACCCGTTCCTGCTTGATACCTTAGAGGTTAGTTTTGATCGTAGCCTTAGTCATTTGTTGTATTGCTTGCCGTATTTGGTCCCACTACATGCCTACATGGGCTTGGATTTGACTTGGGCCCAATCTGGATAGGTTCGGTACAACCAGGTTCCCTAAAACTCAATAATATAATTAAATAATAAATAAAACTTCGGTAAGGGTTAAGTCGTAACTTGATCTGGTTTTTCTAGTTCGGACATCCCTATGGCTATGTTTCCCCTGGCATGGCTAGTACACTAGTCAAGGTATACTGGTACATCTTCCATGCCACAATTTCTAGTCATTTTGTACTCCATCACTCCACAAAGACTTAAGTCATCTACCGTAATAATTAACTAATTAATTACCTATAAAATCCTAAAAATCACCATTTAATTCAAATAAATAATAGAAAAAATAATTCAAAAAAATTTTCGAAAAGGGGAGCTACACCCTAAATCACATCATCCGACCCCGCCAATTAGAGCCCGGGACCCCGACAGCAGCAGAAGGGACCTTTGTGTGGATTCTGTAAAAAGCTAGGCCATGACGCTTTCATCTGTAGAAAGAGATTGGGGCAGTGTTTAGCTTGTGGATCTACCACCCATCAGCTTCGGGACTGTCCAGTAGCCAAGGTACCTAGAGGGCCGCTCCCGACTCAGCAGCAGAGGTTTGGGCAACATCTGCAGCAGCAGAAGGGACCCCAGAGGAAGACTTATAGTCTGGCTCTTGAGCCGAAGCCCGAGCAGGATTCGGAGCCCGATTATTTGGCTGACGTCATCATATGTCATGTTTATTTGCGTACTTTTCTAGCTCTATGCTTGTTTGATTCTAGTACATCTCATAGTTTTCTGTCATTAGAGTTTTTGCATAAATACCACTTAGTAGCTACACCTACCGAGGAGATGAGTAGAGTAATGACGAGAGGCAGACCAGTGCCATTAGAGCTATCTATAGATGCTCTATTACTATAGCTGAGAGAGAGTTTAGGGGCATTTTTTTATGATGCCACTCCCCAGGTATGATATCATATTGGGGATAGACTGGCTTAGCTATGCCCATGCAGCTATAGACTGTCATAAGGGTAGTATTATGTTCAGTCCCCCAGGTACGGCACCATTCAGTGTCAGGAGGACAGGGCCGGAGATCAGCCTAGAGACGAACTGTTGTGCGATAGTTGGGGAGATAGCACCGCCACACCCTATCATTAGGGAGTTTATGGATGTATTCCCAGAGGATCTTCCAGGACTTCCATCGAACAAAGATATGGAGTTCACTATAGATTTAGTACCGGGTTCATCACCCGTATCCCGGGCTTGCTATAGAGTGAACCCCAAGGAGGCCGTAGAGATGAAGGAGCATATTGATGACCTGTTGAAAAAGGGTTTCATTCGATCTAGTGCTTCTCCATGGGGAGCGCCAATGCTCTTTGTGCCTAAGAAGGATGGTACAGTTCGGTTGTGTATTGACTACCGGACGTTGAATACCATCACCATTAAAAACAAATATCCTCTGTCCAGGATAGATGATTTGTTCGACCAGTTGAGTGGGGTGAAAGTATTTTCCAGGATAGATTTGAGATCCGGTTACCACCAGGTGAAAGTCAGGGCTGCAGACGTCCAGAAGACGACGTTCAACATGAAGTACGGGCAGTACGAGTTTCTGGTGATGCCATTTGGTCTCACAAATGTGCCAGCTGTCTTTATAAATTTGATTAATAAGATATTTCACCAGTTTCTGGATAAGTTCATCGTAGTATTTATCGATGACATCCTGATATACTCGAAGACGTCGGAAGAGCACGCAGAGCACTTGCGGACAGTTTTGGGGATTCTGAGGTAGGAGAGATTGTATGCCAAATTGTCAAAGTGTGAGTTCTTTTTGGACCGAGTGGAGTTTCTCGATCATATAGTTATTGGAGAGGGGATCTCGGTAGATCCCATGAAGATTGCTGCCGTTGAGACATGGGAGGCTCCGACGTCAGTTTCAGAGATCAGGAGCTTTCTGGGTTTAGCCGGCTATTATAGAAAGTTCGTCTAGGACTTTGCTAGGATAGTTGAACCCATGACAAAACTAACGCGGAAGGATGCAGAGTATATATGGTCAGAGGACTGCCAGGCAGCATTTGAGGAGCTGAAGAGGAGGCTGACGACCGCTCCAGTTCTGACATTACTTTCAGGATCTGGAGGTTTCACCATATACAGCAATGCTTCGGGAAAGGGGCTAGCATGTCTCCTACAGCAGCATAGGAAAGTGATTGCTTATGCATCTAGGCAATTACGGACTCATGAGCGTAACTATCCTACCCATGACCTAGAATTAGCTGCGGCGATCTTTGCACTAAAGTTATGGAAATATTACTTATACGGAGAGCGTGTGAAAATTTTTACTGACCACAAGATCTTGAAGTATGTGTTCACGCAGAAAGAACTGAACATGAGGCAAAGATGATGGTTGGAGTTGATGAAGGACTTCGACATTGATTTATAGTATCACCCGGGAAGGCAAATATGGTGGCGGATGCACTGAGCAGGCATCCGATGGCATGGTATCTGATGATAGATCGGCATTTGTGGAAAGATCTAGAGAAGCTCAATATCGAGATAGTTCGGCCAGGATCAGTGATATAGATGATGGTGCTTGACATTCAGTCAGGTTTGATAGAGCAGATCAGGGAGGCACAGTCTACAGATGAGAGCCTTCGTAGACTTCGAGCCCAGGCTTTAGCTGGATTGCTGGATGACTTCACTGTAGCAGAGGATGGATCCTTGAGGCATGGCAGCCAACTGTGCATACCGAAAGAAGAGCTGATATAGGCAGTCTTATAGGAGATACACCGATCGAGATATTCTATTCACCCTGGTGCTAACAAGATGTACTGTGACTTGCGGGAACATCTTTGGTGGCACGGGATGAAGAGAGATGTATCATATTTTATTTCGAGATGCCTAGTTTGCCAGCAGGTCAAGGCGGAGTGCTAAAGGCCAGCTGGTCTATTCCAGCTGTTATCCATTCCCGAGTGGAAGTAGGAACACATTACGATGGACTTTGTCTCAGGGCTTCCTCGTTTCCAAGGAGGGAAGGATGCCATTTTGGTCATCGTGGACAGGCTGACGAAGTGTGCGCACTTTATACCCTTCAAGGTGGGGCTTTTCATCGAGAAGTTGGCGGAGCTATACATGCAACAGATAGTTCGCTTGTATGGAGTAACAGTGAGCATCGTGTCGGACAAAGACAGCAGATTCACATCCCACTACTGGAGGAGCTTGCAGGAGGAGTTGTGCAGTCGGCTCAAGTTCAATACGGCGTACCACCCGCAGACAGATGGACAGTCTGAGAGGACGATACAGACGCTGGAGGACATGCTGAGGACTTGTGTGCTGGACTTTAGCGGACAATGGAAGAGCCATCTTCACTTGGTAGAGTTTTTATACAACAACAGCTACCAAGCCAGCATCGGTATGTCTCCTTTCGAGGTACTATATGGGCGACGATGCCGTACACCGCTCTTTTAGGATAATGTTGGAGACAGAGTTATGCTTGGCCCAGAGATGATCACGGATACAGCAGAGAAGATCGGGATGATCAGAGATAGACTCAATGTAGCTCAGGACAGGCAGAAATACTGGGCCGATGCTAGTCGCAGATCGATAGAGTTCGCTGACGGTGATATGGTGCTAGTGAAGATATCACCTACTAGAGGGACGATCCGGTTCGGATGAGGAGGCAAGTTGAGCCCCAGATACATCGGGCCGTTCGAGATACTTGGCAGGATCGGAGAGGTAGCTTACCGGGTTGCACTTCCACCCAACCTAGCAGGAGTTCACGATGTCTTTCATGTGTCTCAGCTGAGGAGATAAGTTCCAGACCCCAGCCATGTGCTAGATCATTCAAATTGGAGATCGGACCGAGCCTTGTAGTCACTGGGCAGCCAGTGGAGATATTGGACAGGAGGGAGAAGAGGCTGAGGAACAAAGTCATACCCTTAGTGCGAGTAGCTTGGAGCCGTCACTCTCCGGGTGAATCGACTTAGGAGAGGGAGTAGGACATGAGGGAGAGATATCCTTACTTGTTCGACCCTACCGCTGAGAGGGAACCACCCATTCCCACTTGATACCCTAGAGGTTAGTTTTGATCGTAGCCTTAGTCATTTGTTGCATTGCTTGCTATGTTAGAAAATTGTAGGGTCTTCAAACCTTGTGAATTTCGAGGACGAAATTTTTAAGAAGTAAAAACTTATCAGCCCCTGTTTTTCAAATTTGGTTTAATTAGGGTAAATTAGTTGCTAATGACCTATTTAGCTTTAAAATAATTTATTATGATTTTTAGGAATTTTTCTAGAATTTTTAAATGATTTTTAAATAGTTTTTAAATCAAAATATATCTTTTTCTAATAAACTAAAATGTTTTAATAGCATTTTGTAATATTTAAATTTGTTCTAATATTATATTATAATTAATTGAATTGTTTTATTGCGGGTTGCAAATAATTATTTGCAAACTGTTTGGGTTGGGGCTTTTATGGAAATCTCCAATCTTTGGGGACCTGACTGCAAAACCTGCAGACACCCCCCCTCCCCTCCCGTTCGGGACAGCTGCCCCGACGATCGACGACCACTTTCCTCCGCTATTTTCGGCCGACTCGACCGACCTGGACCGACCTACCCCCTCCTATAAGTACCCTCCAGTCTAAACCCTAACCCTAGGCTAAATTCTCGACCGCCCCAGCCTTATCTTGAACCCCTACTTCCTAACACTAACCTTAACTCCGGCAGCTACCCCAGCGCCACCTCCCCATCCATCCACACCACCCACAACCACCACCGATGAGTTTGCCACGCCGAGGTGAGCGCAGCGCCACCCGAGCGTCGCATCGACGATGCTCCAGCCGTCGTCCAGTGCCTTCGACTTCCACCCGACGTCGGACACGTAAGTAACAGCTTCAAAACCGTGTCGTGCGTGTCTCGTACACACCTATGTGACTCGCCAGGACACGCGCAACATAATGGTGAGGCTGGACACGTAAAACTCGACCCGTGCGTGTCGTGCATAACGCGGACATGAGACTCGTGTGTCCTTAACTGTCAGGACACAGAGACTAAGGGTTAGCGGGTTTAGATTCGTGCTATTGGGTTTAAACCCATTAACCTAAAACAAACTTAATACTAACCCAAACCCTTCCCTAACAGATGACTCGGCTGACCCCCTGGCCAGCCCGACCTAGCCCAAGAACCCGACCACTCTGGGCCGAGTTCGAGCCCCCTTCTCTATTTTGTTTATATATATATATATATATATATATATATATATATATATATATATATATATATATATATATATTTTATATATATATCCTTTATTATATATATATATATATATATATATATATATATATATATATATATATATATATATATATATATATATATATATATATATATATATATATTGTTGTTGTATTTTTATATATGCATTTCAAATTCTACTTTCTATAAAATATTATTGTGCATAAATTCACAAGTCATTTTATTATTTAAATTATGACTTGTATATTTTAGCACTTTTAAAATATATTTATGTATATAAATTACTGCTTTTATTGTTTATGACCAATTGATGTCCAAGCCTAGCATGGGTTTTTGGGTCCAATTATGTCTAATACATTCAGAGTCTGTACAAATCATATTGGACTTGATTCACGGCTCTGGGTCCTGTATCTGGACTTCGGTTCAATTTCGAATACATGGACAAAAATAGTAAATAATTAATTAATTATTTTCCAGAAACTGTTGCTTGCTATTTTTGAATTTTTATATATATTTTAGTTGCTGTAAAAATCTGGGAAAATTTTTATTTAAATACTATGTTAATTTAGACAATTTACTATAATTTTTCTAGCATTTAATAAGTAATTTTGGTATTTTATAAAAATAGGTAAACAAAACTCATTTTCAGTATATTTATGGTTGCTGGTTTTTTATAATTATTTATGAGGGTTTATAAATTCCAGAAAAATTATTGTAAATTTCTATATTTAACAAGGATCACTATGGTATTTTATTTTATATAAAATTAAGCTTTTCGTTTATCTCAAAAAATTTTGGAACACAGTGTACAGTTTGATTTAATTATTGAATAATTACGACTTGCAACTTTTTGTGTTGTTTTGAGCTTTAGTCGTATTGAACCTCACCCTACACTAGTATAAAGACCCTAAAAATTTAGTTTGGGTATTGTGTCACCCCACATTGGTCTCCTATGCTAAAGTCATCATTTGGCTAGGTGTCCAGTCAGAAAGTCGTATTGCACCACTAGTGTCTTAGTGTTTAACTTAGTATAAAAACTAAGTTTATGCGTTATTTCTACAGTGACGAGTCACCAGACATCTATAGCATTTTTATCGCTGCTTTGCTTTGCTAAAGGCAAGTACTTCTACAAACTTTATATACTGCTATAATAATAAACTGTGATTTTCCAACCATGTTAAATGCTGATCCATGGGGTAGCAAGTTAAAACTTTACATGTTGTATTACTTTCAGTCTCTACCATGTTTAGGACAGTTTTTCATGTCTCACACATGTTTAAATAATGGGTTAAGGGGAAACTGTTAGTAATTTACGTGATCATGACCCCCTTCTCCGTATGTATTTACCGTGTACGGTAACATTCTATATGTAATTTGCCGTATGTTCTGATCTTGCGTTTGTGTATGGATATACACCAATGCCGTTTGTGCACGTATGTGCATGCCAGAAAAACTTAATATGTGCCGCTGTACATCCTATTCACCTATTGACCGATTCACGTACATGCTACGGTTTTAAACTTTTAAAATACATGTTGCCATTTCAAAGAGAACCAATTAAACCATGATATGCCATGATTCCAGTTTGTTACATTTTCTGTTCATGCTTCGTATATTTAGTTTGTTAGAATCAGTACTTGCTCCCTTCCTGATAGGATAACGTTGTAGGTATTCTTACCGAGGAGGAGTTGCTCTGTGACTCATATTATGGAGTTACTGTCGAGGACCAGGATTTGTCTTACGAGGATGTACCTGCGGGAAAACTCGTATAGTTTGTTGCTCGGGATATTTAGTGTAGTCATGTATTAGACTACGTATTTTGTAACTGGACCTGTATCCAGTTTTACATTTCGGACTTGTACTTGGACTTACTATTATATGAGATGACTTTTGTGTTTGGAGCATTTATGACTCTTCTTTACATATAGAACTGTTAGCACATTTTAGTCTTTTATTGTTATCTTTAGAACAGCTTACTATGCTTTATCTCAAGCGTGGGCCGGACATGATTCGGCCCGGCCCAATAATTTGGGTAGCGGGTCATGACAAGATGGAAGCTTGACCCCAGTCGGCACTCTATCAAATGCTATCATGACCCATGTTGATGGAACTCCACCGCCACTTGGGAGCCAACCAAACAAGCAGAACGATCGGCCACTGACCTCATAAATGGATGGACATATTTCACAGTAGGCATCGGTAGCACATCCGAGGGTTTCTTGAGCTCCACCACCCCCGTAGTTTCCTCCGCAGACTCTACCACCAGTATCTGTGCTGCCTCCAACACTTGCACTGGACAACGCTCTGCTTCTTGGGATCTTTCAGCAGCTCATCACTTCCTAGACCGAGCAGGACAACATCTTTCACGACACCTTAAGAGAGGCTCCCTGACCCCTCCCAGGAACTTCCAAGGACTTTATGGACCTCAGGCCCAAGGAATTTTATGGGACAGAAGGGATTATCTATGCTGATGAGTGGTTAGAAAATATGGAGCAATTTTTTCGAATGGCTCGAGTTCCTGAAGACTTGAAGATCAATTCAGCCAGCATGCAGCTTTTAGACATCGCCCGAACATGGTATAGAGATGCGTCCCGACTTTCCATACTAGATGTGACATGGAAGGAGTTCAAACAAATGTTCAAGAAGAAGTTCTACCCCGATGTAGCTCGGGAGGCGTTAGTGAGTCAGTTCGAGAGTCTGGAGCAGGGAAACCTCACCGTCGATGAGTACACCTCAAAGTTTTCTTGACTCAGCCATTTCGCAGAGAGCAAGGTCAACACCCCATAAAAGCAAGGCTCGAAGATTCAAGAAAAGGTTATCTCACAAGATTCACCTAGCCGTTGCCACCCGTCGAGCCACTACCTACAAGAATATCTTAAAAGTTGCACAAGCAGTAGAGGAAGAGCTGTCGCAAGCCGAAGAGAGACCGAGATGCATATGGAGGAGGTAGTAGCCAATTGGAATCGACAAAATATCCTAATATTCTGGAGAAGATGTAGCCTCCCTTTCCGGAATTTTTAAAATATTTTTTATTATTATTTATTTGATTTAAATAGTGAATTTAGAAATTTTTTTTATAAATAATCTGTAATTAGTTTTTACGGTAGATAATTTTTTAACCATGATTAAATTTGGAGTACAAGGTGACTAGAAATTGTGGCACTGATAGTGCAGTGGCGTGCCTAGACTAGTGTATTAACCATGCCAAGAAAGGCTGAGCCATAGTGATGTACTAAGTAGGAAAACCAGGCCAAGTTGCGACTTAACCCTTACCGATGATTTTATTTATTATTTAAATATTTATTATTAAGGTTTATTGACTTGTGAAATACCCGGTTGTACCAAACCAGCCTGGAATGAACCCGAACTGAGCCAAGCCCATGTAGCAGGATAGTGAGACCAAAGACGCCCATGTAGACGTACATATTGCATTTATTATTTGGATTTTCCAAATAGGCTTTCATATATCAAGGAATTATGTACATGTTACATTAGAATATATATTTGTATAATGTATATACTTGGAATTATACAAGATATATATTTATATAATATATGTATTAATGGCCAATCCCAACACCAGAAGAATATATCTCTAAGGTTCATTTTGGACTCTTGGAGTATTTATGCATATATATAAATATACGTATAAGTGGATATAGATAACATATATGTATATATGTACACACATATATACATAGGAATATATCTACATAAAATTGTGTTAAATAGGATATATATATATATATATATATATATATATATATATATATATATATATATATATATATATATATATATATATATATATATATATATATATATATATATATATATGGAAATATAGATAAATATTGTATGTGTATATATATCTAAAATATATATATATATATAAATGTGTAGTGTATATGTATATAAAATATATATGTATAAAGGTGTAGTGGTATATATAATATCTATATATATATATGTATATACTAATAGACACCAGCCCGGCCCAACAACAAGCCAGCCCACACGGGCTGGAACTAGCTCAAACCGAGCTTTATTAACCCTCCAGTTCCACACCCACACACGATTCTACAATACTTAGGCTAACTCAGCGAAGCCCAATACCTAGCCTCTAATGAGTTTAGATAACTTAGCAAAAGAAGCTGTAACACCCCAAACCAACCCCGAGACCCGACCATTCGAGCGGAGCCAATCCGAGCTCAGGCCCGCCACTCAGCAGTAGCAGCCCGGCCTGTCCCCCCCAAACTTTCCAGCTGTTCCCGAAACTCACTCGGCCAAAACCGAGAGTAACCCAGCCCACAGCATACTCAACTCCCTCGAACCCGAGCTGTTCCCGAAACTATTTCATATATAGACACGAAATCAAAGAGGTAGGAAACGACTCAAACCCTAATCCAAATCTTCTCGACCCAACGCCACATTGTTCCCTGGTCGTGGGCGACCCACCCGCCGCCGGCGCCACAGTCGTGCGCGGCCACAGCCGCGTGGAAACCGTGCGCGCGCGTGCGAAGCACAGGAAGATCGACAGCAACATCAACCCAACATCCAACTTCGTGGATAAATTTCTTTCCATGTACTCCGTCATTTTGCGTTCCGTAAATTAGTCCGGAGAGCCTATATAACCCTCTCGAGATCCCACTAAGGGGATTTGAGGATTGCATCACAACCTGCCCAGAAACTGGACGCCAATATCGGCAAAAACCTGTTCGAAAATAGGGCTTATTACAGTCCAAACACCCACGGTTGGAGATCGATTCTGATCGATCTAATGTCAGATTTGAAATTCCATTTGAACACAATTTTAGACAACATGTAGGGCTCCACAACCCAATTCACAGAAGTTGATTTCATCGACTACGCGCCGAGAAATCGGATTCCGAAGTTGACCGAAAAACTGTTTTGAAAACTAGAAAATTGATCCACACGACGTGTGTCCTGCCATTCCGGGCGACGTAGTCACGAACTGAAAACATCAAAAGCTATGTAACGGCTTCGTGGTCGTGCGGGCTTTGAAGGAATTCAAATTGGTCGCGTGTGCGCGACGAATTTGATGCGTATCCGTCAAAATTTACCGTATCGTGTATGTTGCAAATTTCTCAATTACTTTGTGCACGTTCGTCAGATCGAGACGAAACTTGTGCCAACAGGACCGTATCATTTTTTTGGTCCTGCATGCCAAGTTTGGTCCGATTCTGGGACTGTTGATAAAATTATCGTTTTACGGGCCACGCGGTTTCACTCAACGGGCGATTTTGTGCATGGCCCGCCGGAATCCAACTCTGGAGATACGGTTAGGTTCGTATCAGAAAACTGGATCCGTAGATATGTAGTTTGACAACTTTAGAGACCATTGACTCTGGTACGTTTTTCGGTGCAAAGCGGGTCCAACATCGGATATCGTTTTTGCCTAAAATTATCGTTTTGCCCCTGTGTCCAGAATTGGACTTAACGACAGGCAATCCTAGCTAATTAGACTATTCTGAGAATATTGGTAATGTTTATTTCAGCATCTGGTGACTTCTGTATGTGTTGACTGATTGTGGCTCATTGAGTGGTTTGGTATTATTGGTTTCTCCAGCTAAGGACCTCAGGCAAGTGCACTTTCTGATTGCTTTCTGATTCATAGTAGTCTTTTCATTTCATGTCTATACATATATCTTGCTACTTGTTGACACGCTCGTCACATGGAGTAGTCGGGAGGGGAAATACTCAGTAAATACGTGAACAAACCTAATTATCATTACTGAACGATAGCTAAGTCATACACACTCACGTATGAGTTAGCCGTACCATTACTGCACGATAGCCATCATATGATGTGCCGTATAGCCCAGCCGTTCACGTATTAAAAGGTATTTCATACCACATAGGTAGATGTCTCTTTTTTTTCTTTTACTTTTCCACCGTGCCATGTCATCAGTTTTCTTACTAGCTTCCATATTCCATATGCTATTTTCATGTCTTGTTAATTTTATTGTGTTTTGCATTGCCGTCGGTTTGTGTACTTGTTCCATTCTTGACTGAAAACCAACATTTTTCAGGTTTAGCCGCTATCACTCTTAGCACTGGAGAAGACTTGGGTATGCTGAGGACAACCTAGAAATAGAAAGCAATTGTATCAATTTTATTACTGTAAAATCTTGTATTTTCTTTAATTGTAATGTTATAATAAATCTAGAAATGTGAATGAGCAATATTATTTATTTTTGAGCATTTATTTTCTTGCGGGCTTGACAGCGTTCTACCGCCGACTCTGCGGCGTAGGCTGGCTTGAACACGTCTCGTATCCGGAAAGCGGGTGCGGGTCGTGACAAGTTTTTGTGGTGGCCCATGCAGGTCTGATTTCACAAAAGATTGCGAACTCGTGATGGTACGTTAGTCGTACTATTGCGAGCCTGCGCCCAAGAAATGCTCATTTACAATTAGGATTAAAATGATTTAAGAGAATGACTAGGAATAGGAGTCCCTCATTAAATTGACCGTTGGGTAGTTAAGGTTATTAGATAGGCCATACAATTTAGATATCTTGCTAGAACCCTATAGGTGCACTGATACTTTTGATATGATATTATGATCCAATTTGGATCCACTATTCACTGATAAGTTAGACCTGCCTAGAATTGAGGCAATAATTTTAATGAACCGTTTAATATTATTTCTGATGTATTAGATATAGATCTTATATCATAAGTTAGAACTGCCTGTTTTAAATACTATGTTGTCGTAGAGAATTAGTTAAATTTTCTGATTCTGTTATTTGCGTACGAATCTCGAGGCAGATTGATTCGAGAATTCCCTCAACCTATGAAATGCATATGAAATAGATACTAGAATGTTTGTATTTCTTTTGTCTTTAATTATTTTCTCTATGTTAAGTCTGTTATTTTAAATATAGTGACTGATAGGACAAATACCTACGTTCTATTTCAGTCAACTTGTTTGAATCTCTAGAAGCTCATAGATTTTACGGTTATAGTTAGCGGAATATTAGTAAACCCATAAAGTTTAGACAGCAGCGCACTGTCGTCAATTATTTGAGAGTGGAGAATGTGGGTTCACTGCAGCCAGCAGCGCACTGGCGAGACACAACCTACAGAATTGAAATCATCCCGATGAACCATAGTCTATGGAACATTGCTAAAGCTAGGTTTTCGATTGACCTCTTTTAGATCTTAGATACCCTTGTGCCAATATAAAGTAGAGTACCTGGTAGCATATCATCCCTGAATCATGGAACCAAGAGTTTACCGCAGCCTAAGCATACGGGCGAGGCATAATTCTTGGTAAAGTGATTTTAGACGTGATCACAAGATTAGGATATTATAGAGGATAGAGAAGTGTCAGGCGTGCCCTCTAAGATCCAAAGCCAATACTAGTAAAAGTTCTATAGCATGTCTCCCAACCTAACGTTATGTGGTTCTTGTGATCTATTGATAGGGTAATTGACTGACATTAATAGGTTTACCCAGAATATAGAATTTAGAAGTTCCATAACCCATTAGTCGACCAGGGTCTTAGAGATAGGGAGATTATAGGGAGACTGTATAAATAAGAACACCAGGTAAGAATTGGATTCTCTCAAAACTCGAATTACTTGTGCCTCCTTTCCAAAAATCTCGCCTACTTATATTTTGACTATCTTGACCAATGCTGCTATCACAGCCTAGTTTTGCAAGTTTACTCTTTTATCGAGCTTGATTCAAGACATACGTTTATCGGGGACGCCCGCTAACATATCGTCTAATCAGAATCATTGTATTATGGTCTGATCAACCGTGATACAATTGGTTCGCTCTTCATCTATTTACCCTACATGGATTGAGATGTAGATGTCTCTAGGATCTCATCCACGACTGCTTTGACAATTCCGTTTGAATTATACATTCGCCTTTGAATCACGTAATTGTATTCAGTGACATCTCTCTTGAGCTCTTTATTGTTTTTGCCTTTCACTAATTGGAAAGACGAAAACTCGTAATTGATAGATAGGAGAGGATCCTAGATGCCATATGCCTAGATATCTGTTGGTAGAATTATTGGTCACTAGTAGAAGATTATATGATTTTGGTGATCTGTGTTTCAAGGGAGTAGTGTGACCAAAGGTGGGTAGAAGTCCTCGAGATTTCGTAGTTACAAAATTGCTAGGGAAAGGTTGTAAACTATTTTGAGGAATTAAATTTAAAGAGAATTAGATAATAGTAGACTTCCTTTTGAATTTTTAGGAATAACTAGAAATTAGAATTTCGAGGACGAAATTATTTTTAAGGTAGGTAGATTTGTAGCCTCCCTTCCCAAAATTTTTGAAATATTTTTTATTATTATTTATTTATTTAAATAGTGAATTTAGAATTTTTTATAAATAATCTGTAATTAGTTTTTATGGTAGATGATTTTTTAACCATGATTACATTTGGAGTACAAGGTGACTAGAAATCGTGGCACTGATAGTGCAGTGGCGTGCCTAGACTAGTGTATGAACCATGCCAAGGAAGGCCGAGCCATAGTGATGTCCTAAGTAGGAAAACCAGGCCAAGTTGCGACTTAACCCTTACCGAAGATTTTATTTATTATTTAATTATTTATTATTAACGTTTATTGACTTGTGGAATACCCGGTTGTACCAAACCAGCCTGGACTGAACCCGAACTGAGCCAAGCCCATGTAGCAGGATAGTGAGACCAAAGACGCCCATGTAGACGTACATATTGCATTTATTATTTGGATTTTCCAAAAAGGCTTTCATATATCAAGGAATTATGTACATGTTACATTAGAATATATATTTATATAATGTTTATACTTGGAATTATACAAGATATGTATTAATGGCCAAGCCCAACACCAGGAGAATATATCTCTAAGGTTCATTTTGGACTCTTGGAGTATTTATGCATATATATAAATATACGTATAAGTGGATAGATAACATATATGTATATATGTACACACATATATACATAGGAATATATCTACTTAAAATTGTGTTAAATGGGATATATATATATATATATATATATATATATATATATATATATATATATATATATATAGAAATATAGATAAATATTGTATGTGTATATATATCTAAAATAAAAAAAAAAAAAAAAAAAAAAAAAAAAAATATATATATATAGAAATATAGATAAATATTGTATGTGTATATATATCTAAAATATATATATATAAATGTGTAGTGTATATGTATGTAAAATATATATGTATAAAGGTGTAGTGGTATATATAATATCTATATATATGTATATACTAACAGACCCCAGCCCGGCCCAACAACAAGCCAGCCCACCCGGGCTGGAACTAGCTCAAACTGAGCTGTATTAACCCTCCAGTTCCACACCCACACACGATTCTACAATACTTAGGCTAACTCAGCGAAGCCCAATACCTAGCCTCTAATGAGTTTAGATAACTTAGCAAAATAAGCTGTAACACCCCAAACCATCCCCGAGACCCGACCATTCAAGCGGAGCCAATCCGAGCTCAGGTCCGCCACTCAGCAGTAGCAGCCCGGCCTGCCCTCCCCAAACTTTCCAGCTGTTCCCGAGCTGTTCCCGAAACTCACTCGGCCAAAACTGAGAGTAACCCAGCCCATAGCATACTCAACTCCCTCGAACCCGAGCTGTTCCCGAAACTATTTCATATATAGACACGAAATCAAAGAGGTAGGAAACGAATCAAACCCTAATCCAAATCTTTTCGACCCAACGCCGTGCCGTTCCCTGGTCGTGGGCGACCCACCCGCTGCCAGCGCCACCGTCGTGCGCGGCCACGGCCGCATGGAAACCGTGCGCGCGCGTGCGAAGCATAGGAAGATCGACAGCAACATCAACCCAACATCCAACTTCGTGGGTAAATTTCTTTCCCTGTACTCCGTCATTTTGCGTTCCATAAATTAGTCCGGAGAGCCTATATAACCCTCTCGAGATCCCACCAAGGGGATTTGAGGATCGTATCACAACCTGTCCAGAAACTGGACGCCAATATCGGCAAAAACCTGTTCGAAAACAGGGCTTATTACAGTTCAAACACCCACGGTTGGAGATCGATTCTGATCGATCTAATGCCAGATTTGAAATTCCATTTGAACACAATTTTAGACAACATATAGGGCTCCACAACCCAATTCACAGAAGTCGATTTCATCGACTACGCGCCGAGAAATCGGATTCCGAAGTTGACCGAAAAACTGTTTTGAAAACTAGAAAATTGATCCACACGACGTGCGTCCTGCCATTTCGGGCGATGTGGTCA
The DNA here is from genome assembly GCA_029216955.1 of Iris pallida. Classification (NCBI taxonomy): domain Eukaryota; kingdom Viridiplantae; phylum Streptophyta; class Magnoliopsida; order Asparagales; family Iridaceae; genus Iris; species Iris pallida. Next base: position 946,226 of record JANAVB010013999.1, read on the forward strand.
CGAATCAAAAATATCAAAAGCTACGTGACAGCTTCGTGGTCGTGTGGGCTTTGACGGAATTCAAATTGGTCGCGTGTGCGCGACGAATTTGATGTGTATCCGTCGAAATTCACTGTATCGTACACGTTACAAATTTCTTAATTACTTTGTGCACGTTCGTCAGATCGAGACGAAACTTGCACCAACAGGACCGTATCGTTTTTCTGGTCCTGCATGCCAAGTTTAGTCCGATTCTGAGACTGTTGATAAAATCACTGTTTTACGGGCCCCGCGGTTCCACTCAATGGGCGATTTTGTGCACGGCCCGCCGGAATCCAACTCTGAACATACGGTTGGGTTCGTATCAGAAAACTGAATCTGTAGACATGTAGTTTGATGACTTTATAGACCATTGACTCTGGCACGCTTTTCGGTGCAAAGCGGGTCCAACGGCGGATATCATTTTTGTCCAAAATTACCGTTTTGCCCCTGTGTCCAAAATTGGACTTAAGGACAGGCAATCCTAGCTAATTTGACTATTCTGAGAACGTTGATAATGTTTATTTCAGCATTTGGTGACTTCTATATGTGTTGACTGATTGTGGCTCATTGAGTGGTATGGTATTATTAGTTTCTCCAGCTAAGGACATCAGGCAAGTGCACTTTCTGATTGCTTTCTAATTCATAGTAGTCTTTTTATTTCATGTCTATATATATATCTTGCTGCTTGTTGACACGCTCGTCACACGGAGTAGTCGGGAGGGGAAATACTCAGTAAATACGTGAACAAACCCAATTATCATTACTGAACGATAGCTAAGTCATACACACTCTCGTATGAGTTAGCCGTACCATTACTGCATGATAGCTATCGTATGATGTGCCGTATAGCCCAGCCGTTCACGTATTAAAAGGTATTTCATACCACATAGGTAGATGTCTTTTATTTTTTTCTTTTACTTTTCCACCGTGCCATGTCATCAGTTTTCTTACTAGCTTCCATATTCCATATGCTATTTTCATGTCTTGTTAATTTTATTGTGTTTTGCATTGCTGTCGGTTTGTGTACTTGTTCCATTCCTGACTGAAAACCAATATTTTTCAGGTTTAGCCGCTTTCACTCTTAGCACTGGAGAAGACTTGGGTATGCTGAGGACAACCTAGAAATAGAAAGCAATTGTATCAATTTTATTACTGTAAAATCTTGTATTTTCTTTAATTGTAAATGTTGTAATAAATCTAGAAATGTGAATGAGCAATATTGTTTATTTTTGAGCATTTATTTTCTTGCGGGCTTGACAGCATTCTACCGTCGACTCTGCGGCGTAGGCTGGCTTGGACACGTCTCGTATCCGTAAAGCGGGTGCGGGTCGTGACAGAAGACTTCACCACAACAGTATCACCTGCAGCCTCATTCCCAGCAGCAGCAGTTTCTACCTTCTGGTAGAGCTCCAACACCACAGCAACAGAATCAACCCAAGATAAGCTGTTATTTTTGTCAAAAAAAAGGACATATTTGGAAGAATTGTAGGGTACATCTAGGACATTGCCTATATTGTGGATCACCCAATCATAGAGTGAAAGGTTTCCCTATAGCTCCTCCTCTATCGACCAATAGACCAACCCAGAACCAACAGTTCGGAGGATCATCCCACCAAGAACAAGGACAAGTATTTATGGCTTTAGCACAACCCTAAGACGAAGGTAACATGTATAGATTTTCTTAGAGCCTTTTGTAGTTACAATTGTTAACTAAGGTACATGCTTAGTATACCCTAGTTAGCTTTAGATATTATTAAGTTTAGCTTATATTTGATTTCCTTTTCAACAATAACCCTCCCATGACTTACCCTAAGAATTGTAATTAGATTGCCATAGAAGATTGCTTGCATATACTACTATATTTATGTATAAACTTGTGTGTTTGATTTTTGAGGACAAAAATATTTGAAGGGGGGTAGGTTGTAGCATCCGGTACCAAAATTTTCTATTTCTAGTGATTAAATGAATAAATAACACAAGGAATTTTTGATATAATTTTTAACTATCGTATTACTATTTTGAAAAGCTTTTTAAAATTTTGTGAGGGGACACAGGCTCATTCTAGAAGCCAAATATTTTAATTGGGCTCTAGAAGGATAAAATATATTTTCTATAATTTCTGGTATTTTTCTGGAATTATTTTGATAATAAAAAAATTAAAAAACCTATTTTCTAGGACTTATAGGATTTATTATAGAAAACCTAAGACCAATATTGACCCAAATATTTTTCTAAGGTTCCATATGTTATTTTATACTTTCTATAATTTTTCTAGATTTTTATGGCTATGTTTAATATTTATTATGAGTTTTTGTAATTAAAACTGATTTAAAAACTCTTTTCTGGAAATTATAATTCATTTCCTTAAGTAATAGCATAGTCAACTTATGCTAGGCCCACCTGCCAGCCACCCAGCTGCGCTGGGGCGGGCCTAGATATCAGCCGCATGCGTGGTGAGGGCGGGTATGGCTCGGTCTCCGAGTCGGAGTGGAAGTCTAGCCAAAGACGACCCCCAAGACAACTCGAAGCCGGTCTGGTCCACAACCGTCAGATGCTAACAATAGGGTGCGGGATGAGTGCCACATGGCCAATGCACAGCTACTAAAGCACGTCTTAGCATATATATTGGTATATAGTAAAATCCTAATTTATTTCCAGCCGTATTACTAGGGATTCAGGAGAGAAAGAGAGAGGTTTTGATCTTGGTGTTCTTCGACTTCCCAAAGAGATTGCCGCTAACCCTGACATGCTTTTCACGTGCTATTTTTTATTGGAAGAGTATTGAGGTATAGTTTTTGAATATCTAATTTATTTTCATAAATTCTCAACCTAGATTTTGGAAAATTCGTAGAGTGTCAATTGTCCAAATTTTGACACATTTTGGTTTTTTTGAGATTCCGGGAGAATCAGGAATCAGAATCACAAACCGTTTAAAGTTTCGAAAAGCTAACATAGATATCTATGACACATATTTTTTATAAGAAATTAATACATTAATCTAGTATTTTTATTAATTTATAGAACTTAGTTTTGTCAATGAATTATCGATTTGGTCATGGTTAGCCATAATGGCGATATCTTTTGACCAGATCATGATTTTGTGACACGGTCAATTCCACTGCACTCGTGGCATTAAAATCTACTACAGTGCACACTCAAGTCATCAAGTTTATTTCATTCAATTACTTATTCATCGATGTACCTTGATTTGCGTGCCACGGGTTCCGAATTGGAAACCGTAATTTTTCCTGGCTAGAAATTAGTATTTAATTTTAGTTCCAAAATTATATTAGATTAAATTAGGTTTTTAGATGATTTATTCCAGAATTAAATAGAATTAATTATGTTAAACTATTAGCTACTTTTTAGGGTTTTTAGAGTAGGATTTCATATCTAACTTATGATCTTTTATGTATTGGGGTAGATCGAACGACGTCGTGAGTCACGACTTCATCCTTTTTCGAGCAAGTCAAGAATCACTATAACCTATATTGCCTTTATTGTATGCTGCATGTTATTCTTAAACTGTTGATCTTACCTTTCATATTACTATGCACGAGAGATATACTTATTATCATGGTCATACATGTTTACTTACTGGTTTCGTTCAATATTTAATGTTCAATGTTCAATGTTCAATGTTTAATGTTAAAGTTAATGTTAAAGTGATCATGTTTACTTGTGAGAGAGTCGGAAGGGAGAATACAACTAGTATGCATGTGGTCTACGTAATATACAAGTTTTTCCAATGTCAATGTTAGTAGTAGTCGTTGCATCTCACGTACCGACCACCAGATGTCCTAACCCGTCCATATGCAGAATAATTGTATTCTAAAACACATAGTACACGTGATTTGATTCGTGTTGACATATTATATAGTGGTTTGACTTATATTCCTCGTTCTCTCATATTGTTTTTGTGTCTTAGTTACACCTTCAACTACTCCAAGTCATAATTATACTCTCAAACTGTTTTCCAAGATATAATGGTCTCTTTTGGTATCATGTTTTATTCATCCTCTTCTTATTGCTATTCTGCCTGCTTGTATTTTATATTGTGTAATGTAGTATTATGATGACCTTGATCCAATTCTGACTGGATAACTTTTTTTTAGCTTTAGACGATATGGTTTGCCCCAAGGATTATGGTGCGTATCTTGGTGACACTGACGTTACTAATGTGCGGGTTGCTTCTACTTATACGTAGTAGCATATTTCTTTTTATGCTCTTTCGTGTTATTCTTAGCTAGTGAGCTTAGCGAACTTTAGTTCTAGTTGTTTTATATTTTTTTTAGCGGGTTTGTTCTCGAGACTAGCTGATTTGTAGTGGATCTTTCTTTAAATCATTTATTGAGACCTTTTATTTTAATCTCTTTTTCTTGATTTATTTTTGGATGATATATGTGGACTGTGTACTTGTATGGATATTGCTTATCATAGACAACATACTACCGCCGATACTACGGCGTAGGCTGGGCTTGGACATATACTCGTATGCGGATCCTGACACTATTTACATTAAGTAGGGATGATAGATTGATAATATGCAGCATGAATTCAAAGTTGAGAGATCCTGACGGTTACATGTCGGATTTGGCAAGATTTATCAATCTTAACGAACACGAGCTGATAGGGATAAAAAGTCATGATTTCTACATGTTCATGGAGCAGTTACTTCCTATCACTTTGAGAGAGATGCTGTCTTCTCAAGTATAGACTCCACCGGCCGAGTTATCTATATTCTTTTGGAATTTGTGTTCAAGCACGTTGACGGTGCAACATATGTTGGAACTTGAAGAGAAGATTGTATTAACATTGTGCAAGTTAGAAAAGGTGTTTCCCCGACTTCTTTGATAGTATGGAACATTTGTCGATTCGTCTTGCATACGAAGTACGTATCGGTGCTCCCATCCATTATTAATGGATGTATCCATTTGAGAGGCATAAAATAATTAATTATCTCATACTAATAATTTTTTTATTCAAATAAATCTAATATTCAATATATTATTTATCTATATCTACATCATCTGAAGAAGAAGGTGGGAAATAAGACTCAAGTAAAAGCTTTAATATGTGAAGCCTATATCATTGAGGAGGTTTTAAATTTCTGCTCAATCTACTTCGATACTCATGTCAGAACAAACTAGAATAGAGCACCAAGTAATGATGAAGGTGAGGTCTATGCACTAAAAAGTAGAATCTGCACTATCTTTAATGTGTAGGGGGCAAGCCTACAAATGCTTCTAAATTACAGTGGTTGGAGGATGTTGAATTTAAAGACGCTCATTGGTATACTTGTCTAAATAGTGGTATAAAGGAGATACAAGATATTGAGAAATAAGCGATAAAATTTTGCTACATATTTTAATTTTATACTTGTAAAAGGAGTGCTCTAACTTTTTTTGTTATTATCATAGTACTTTAGAGCTGAGATAAAAATAGAGAGACCTAATATTGATGATGATGATCTTGCTAGAGAGGTTGATAGAAAATTTCTATCCTAGTTCCATAATTATGTAAGGATTATAATAATTAACCATTCTAAATTCAACAATTTGACCAAGCTTTGTTTAATGACTTTATGATACGTGATATTTTAGGTTTTTGTCCTAGTATACAGTTGCAGAACGAAGGACTTCGAGCACTAGCTATCTGACCAAGCAAGAGGGCGAAGTGTTGGGATAGATATACCATAAATGGCTTCAATTTAGAACCACTTGTAAGCCTATCAATCACTCATTTGTCGACGATAAGGCTAATTATATAAAAAAAAATTAGAGTTTGTGTGAGGGGTTCAGTCTATGATACTGACCTAAAATTTGACTACTACGATGTTCTAAGAGATAACATAGAGATGTATTACTTTTTGATATGAAAATGGTGTTGTTTAAATGTGATTGGTTCGACACAACACCTAAGCAAGGATGGAAAATTGACAAATAATTTGGATTTGTTGATATGCAGTATGAAAAATAAATGGAGATTTTGAACCATTTGTGCTGACTAGTCAAATGGTTCAAGTGTAGTATATAATTTATCCTAGTCGACGATGCAATACCATGATTGGTGGGATGCATGCAAAACTAAAGCAAGAAACACATAATATTAGAGATCTAGCATACCATAAGGATGATGTGGTCATGCCTCAACCAACATATATGAGTTTGGCCGGTGTTGACGATATGGAGGTTGATATTATTGTAGAGCATGATATAGTTGACAAAGAGCTTGACATAGACGATTTAGCACATATAGAGGAGGTTTCTGAAATTGGTATATCAAATGAGGAAGAAGAAATGGAAGATGAAGGTGAAAGTGATAGTAAAAATAAAGAAGTAGAAGATGAAGATGATTCGAAATATGAAGATGAATTAAAAGATGAATCAGAAGATGAAGAAGATTAGTATGTATTATTTATTTCATCACACTATTACTATTAGTATCATGACATGTCAATAGTATTTATCCATAACATCACACCATTTTATATTTCTATGAGATTTGCATTGTTTATTTGTATCAACACATTTTTTTTATTTCTTCCAGATTTGCCTAGTGTCACTACCACTTTTCCAAATAGGGGTAATTTTGTCAATTTATATTATACATTATTTTGCATAATTATTTATTTATTATGTGTTAGTTATTATGGTTAGTGGGTTAGTCTACTTGTTAGACTTGTGTTAGTGGACCAATTAGACTTGACATGACACTAGAGCCCTAGAATGATATAACACTTGGACCAACACTTTGGACTAGGTCCAATTAGGCCCAACTAGTCATTCCATTTATTAAATAGAGATTAATTTAATTACCAAAATAGAATTAGCAGCTTCCACCCATTAATTAGCCTTCGTGACAAGCTTAGAGGGGCATATTAGACAATCTCCATTGCATAGAATAGATCTAGCATTGGCCGGCCACTTAGAGAGGGAGCACTCTCTCTATCTCTCTCTCTTCATTTTATTTTGTGCCATTTTTTTCATTTGTTCTTCTTCCCCAAATTGATACATCCCTCTACCAATTTCTCTCAATTCTACTCCAATTCTCTTTATTCTCATCACTTGGAGGAGCCTAGGATCTTGGTGGCTACTAGCACTAGAAGAGGAGGCCAGTTGCTAGGAGTTCTGTTCGGATCGTGCCCATTTGGCTTAGCATTGGAAATCCATCTTCCAAAAGGTACACATCTCAATTTCTTTTCTATCGTGCAGTTTGACCCTTAAGAATCTACCTATGGACTAGTACTACAAATAAGAGAGAATTAGAGTTTAATAACCCGTTATATGAAAGTTATGTTGAGATTTGTGCTAATTTTGGGGAATTTTGAGATTGGTGCACCAAGTGTTTATCATTTAGACTAGATTTGGTTGTGTGTGGCTAGATTTGTATCCACAATTGGATACGAGTAGGCTATATCATGATACGGTAGGACATAGAGTCATTTTAGATTTTTTTTTCCTACAACACTTGTGGCACACATACCCAATTTTTTATGATACATTGTACAAGCTATAGATTGTCCTAATTAATGTTTTAGGCTTACTCATGAGAATTGGGTCGATTCGGACAAGGTTTTGTACAGCTATCCTGGGCGTATCACAAAAGTATCGTAGATCGGTACGATACTAGGGTGATGCACACCAAGTGTTTGGTATTAGGCATTTATATGAGTGTCATGTGTATCATTGTCTTCTATGTGTATACATATGTATATGAATATATGTGTGTGTGTATATGTGAATACACATATGTGGTTTTGTGTGTGTATATATTTGGATATGTGTGTGTGCCTATACATAAGGATATAGATATGTGCTTGTGTGTGTGTGTGTGTCATGTGTAGAGTGGTTTGGAATACCTATGTGGATAGATATATGGGTGTATGTATTTGGTTAGATGAGAGTGTATAGACGGATACATAGATGTGTTTTGAAATAGTTTGTGTGCGTACATGAATTTGTAGAACATGTGTAGGTACAAATAGATAGGGAGTAGATAGGTAGAAGAGGGGAGGGGAATGAACCATTTCAGCAGTAGCTTTGAGTAGCTATAGCAGCAGTCTCATTGACTGCAGTTTATAGTAATGTGGGGAAATACAGAACTGCATACAACAACAGTTTTAAAGTACATTTAGCATGACGACAACAATTGAGTAAAAATATGAAGCAGTAGCAGCAGTTTCATTGACTGCACTTTACAGTAATATGGGGAAACACAAAACTATATACAACATCAGTTTTGAACTACATTTAGCACGACAACAATATTAGGATACTAACAGCAGCAGCAGTCCAAGCTGCAAACGGCAGCAGCTTGCTAGTGAAGACTCCAACAACAATAGTTGCTTGAGAAGATCAGGACATCAGAGATAGGTAGGGAGTTACCTGCAGATGCATGCAATAGGAGGCAATGTGCAACTTGGAGTAGTAGAACTTGTCTGCAGCAATAGTGCAAGCATGTAGACATTTACATGTGAGGTGTTTGAGCTTAGTGAGCAGGGATATGTATTATGTGCAGGAGTGTGTAGGAGAATAGGTATTTAGTTTTAGTATCAGTGTATATGTGTGCATATATGGTAGTTGAGAGAAGGGGAATTGGAATGAGAGGATAGGTATATGTAGTGGCATGTGTAGGTAATGAGGAGGGTTAGAGTGTGGCTAGTTGGCTAAGCATGGGTGATTGGGTACTTGAGCATAGTTGTATGTTGGTAAATGTCTAAATAAGGGGCAATGACATAGGTATTGAGGGTAGGTTAGGTATATAGGTAGGTAATTAATGTGTATGTGGTACATTGGTAACATGATACTGTTGCCTATGTAGTCATAATCAACCTGATTTCGATAATTGACTTAAAACTCTGACTTTGATGTAAGGCAAGAAGACTACAGAAGATCGCAGCCGAGCTCGTCAAGCAAACTTTTGATATTTTATTTTGTATTTTTTATTTATCGAGTTTAGGTTATTTTTGTGAGTCGCACCACTGGCATTTAGAAGTTCATTCTCGCAAAAACAAAACCATCTCTCTCCAAACCAAAGTAATATCCAAAATCTAATTCTGAACCAAAAATACCCTGAAATCTACCTAGCCGAACTCGGACCGAACTTGGTCACCTAAAATCACTCCTGGTCAGAATGACTACCTAGTCTTTTGGCTCTCCAACGTTCAAAAATTTGAATATTTACCTTAACCGAGTTTTGACAGAACTCTGATTCAAAGTACCTATAAATAGAGAAGAGTTTTTCATTTTGCTCACTCATCTCATTTATCATCTTCTCTATTTATTCCAAGCATTCCTATTACAAAGAGCTTTTAATCTTCACATTTCTAAGACAACTTCCATTCTTCTAAGTACTAGTGTGTTCCGATTAGAAGTGTTCGAGTTGTACAAGCTTGGTGTATAAAAGCTTTTCAGATAGTGCTGAAGTTTGTTCGTGGGCTTCGGATAAAAAAATGATGGTGTAAGAAGTTGGCATGTCCTTCGGAGTAAATCACGCGGTGTAACCTCTATTTCAAATAGTGGATTTAATATCGAGCTGGAGTACTCGAGACTGGACTAGTCCTCTTAGAGAGAAGCCAGTATAAAATCTCGGTGTCTGCGTATTGCTTTCTTCTCCCTATTTATTTACTGTATTTAATTATCTGTCTATATTTGTCTTTACTTGCATTAATTTTTATCGAGAATATTTCTTCCGCTACACTCTATTCATCCCCCTCTAGAAGTGCCATCAATCCTACAGATACCAATATAGGAAGGGTAATACATGTATAGGGTAATGGACATCGTAGGGTAAATGTCTAGGGTATGTCTAAATTATAGGATAATATATAAGGTAAAGGTAATATGTAAGGTATTGGGTATTACCTATATAATATAGGATAAGGTAATGTCATAGGTATAGGGTTAGCTACATATATGCATAGGGTATGAGCTAGTATTGCCTAGTTTTAGCTATAATACCTTGGCATGGCAAGGTATGGACCTAAAAACCTAGGTAATGACTAGTTTGACCTAGTTTAGCAAGATATGACCTAGTTTGACTTTCATGACCAAGAATTGACCTAGAAATCATATTTTAAGTTAAACATCATTTGACATTGATATTCCATATTTAGGTCTTCGAGGCACTATTACGGATACCGTTTGATACTTCACATCAGATTTCAGACGAGTAAATTTTCTGATAATTTTTCATTTATGATATCCTTTATGTTTCTTGTATTTAGTATAAACATCCTTGATTTCTTGACACATGGTTACTCGAATTTGTATTTTTGGATCCAATCATGAGATGTTATTCCTTGTATATCTTGGTGTACTGTGTATAAGTCTTGTTATTGTTCTTATACTTGTATGGATATTGATTCCTGAGAGGATTAGCTACCTTCTCAGTGAATCTAGTGTCATAATGTACCATAGTTGGATCCACTATACCGATTGGGGATGAGGAGTGTTAGCATCACTACAAAAAAATGTCTTTTTGGGACGCCAAAAATTTGTCTTAAAAAGTCCCAAATCAGTCCTAAATTGTAATTTGGGACGAATTTTAGGACGGAATGTAACAGTGCTATTAGGGTGGCGTGGCAAAAAGTTTTAGGACGAAAAATACCGTCCTAATTTGGTTTTAGGGTCGAAAAATCTAACTGTACTAAAAGAGTTTGAATTATTATATGTTTATGACGGTTTACTAAATTATCCCAAAATAAAAGAGTTTGTGATGAATAACATATGTCCTAGAATAATTTGCCTGCGTCACAAAAGGATATCGTTTATATCTAGGACAATTGCATAACCGTCCCAAAAGTAATACTTATGAAATTATTGTTTGCATTTTCCAGCTATAAACATACAATTTAAATACACATATAACATAATTCATATGATCATGGCTGTTATCGAGCTTGTCCTCAGACGTATCTCCAAGAGTCGTGGCTCCCATACAAAAAAAAGCTTAACAACATCAAGCATTCTTTACTATCATTTACAAAATAAAAAAACAGATTAATTAAGTAGAAGACAACAAAATCAATATGTAACTATAATGTTCAATTGGTAAACAACAGAAAAGCTTAACATTAAGCACCATTTACCATCGTTTACAAAATAAATCCAAAATACAATACATCACCCACACCATCACTTACAAAATGAACCCATCATCTCCACTATTACATACAAAATTATGAAGCTAAAAGATTAAGCACTACACCATGTTTTCGAATCATCTATTAAACATTCACAAAATTAACCCAAAAATTTTTCTATCACAAGAGTCGTCGCTCATCATTTAAGTAAATCCATAATGCTTTTGAAGGACCTGCAAATGAAATTAAGATATGTCAATATATTAACAAGGACCTGCTAACTATAGAAACCACCAGAAAAGAAAGACAAGAAGTTCCAAATTGTACATACCAATTTGTACAAACTAGACTACATTATTTTGTGAATGTTTAAATCATACATGCTTCAATAAATTTTGTAAAAGACCCTAACAAAAAAAAATGCAATTAGAAGCTAATGAAAAGGGCATTAATTATAAGCATTATAGCAGCAAGATGTGCAATACGCCATTATAGAATCTAGAAAGACATGGAAAGCTATTAATCATAACATGATAATTGCATAAGATCACAGGTAATAAGACTTGATTAGTTTTTATAGCAATTAGGGATTGAATTTGCAGTAGAATATCAAATGCAACAAGTAAGCAGTACTACCTGTTGTTCCGTATCCTTATGACCAAGGTGTGCCAAGTAGATTAGTGTTTCTCTCATGATCTGCAAGAATGTGCCATAAGGAAACCCATTTAGATTCGAGACAATAAATGATCGCAAACAACAAAAATACAAAATGAAGAGTTGCATATTAATAGCCTTGGATATAATAGACGGTCAACATTTTAGCTGATTCTCTAAAACAATAAACTTGAGATTTTACAGACAGTTCTTGGTGATGTAATAACTTCCATTTTCTATATACAATAGATTAATAATAACAACTTGTATATTTCAATAATGCTAAGCTTCAGGTTGTATGGAACATAGATGTTTCAAATGAAAAAAATTGCTAGTTTACCAACAAGCAAATAACCAAAACAAACACAACAGAGAAAACCACAAAACTTATTTCAGAAACTGCATTACAGGGAATAGATAGAAGAGTCAAGTACCCCATGAAAATTGGTATCTTCCTTAACAAACTTCAGCTGATCTTGAAAGTCTTTTGGAGGAATTTACTTGATGCAACAAATACCAAATTATGGCCCAACCTCCAACTAGCCTTCTAACAATATGAAAAAAACCATCTTACTTGACTAATAAACAATACTAACTTAGAGGGCTAACACAATGTTGACATCAGGTCCTCCAAGTCGGCAAAATTTTTAGAAAGATTTCTCAATTTTAAGAGAACTCAACGGCCATCCACGTAATGATGAAAAGTTACAAATAAGATGAACCACTCGTAACATAAAGCTACCTGTTATATGATATCGCCAATATAAATAATTATAAATAGAATAATTCAATTACGATTGGCACTTCAAAGAAGTAGCTTATATTGTATGATATTTTAATTACAATTTGTTACTACATGACCAGTTACCAAGTTGAAGTAGCTTTAACAATTGGAAACAAGACTGATATATATTTCAAGGCTGACATATATAAACATAAACTACATTATTTATAAGAAGAACCAACTTACTTTTGCACCTCCATGAAGGATTGTCCTGCCAAAGTAATGATTTATGGTTCTAAGGGAGAAAGTAAAGAAAACAACACACAACTGGACAATAGATTTGAATGGTACAAAATTAGAGAAAACCAATATCCAAACTGATCCAACTAAAGATGAAAGTGGGAGGATGAGGTATAAATATGTGGGATTGGTCCTGGACTTAATAAGGGATTTCCCATTCAAGTTATGTGGGCCAAGTCCTATATCATACCTCATGGATCAACTCTAGTTTGGTCTCACAGCGTTCTCAACAAAGACAAAGCGTTATACTAAGTGCCATCATAATTGACAGCATTAGCTTCATGCTCTAATACTTTATTCAGTCAATACATAATCTGTGGTATTCTGGTACTACGTACATTAAAGAATGTGGGATATTAAGGCAGGATGGTGCACTCGTGGAAGTCCTCTTGCAAGATTTGTGAGCTCTTGTATGTCATCCTCCTTCCTACATCTTTTGAAATAAAGACTCATAAACCAAAGAGAAAAATATGTGCATGATGCTTCTTCTCACAGTCCATAGGCTGTATCTCAGCATAAGAGAGGTAATTCCAAGTCATGATGGCAACTCGTTGCCCATCATGTATGACCATGTAAAGTTATAGGAAGATTAAGTCACTTATTCCCTAGCAACAAAAGTTTCATCGCCACTATATTAAGACTGCCTCAAGTTTATTTTCACTTGAATCTTGGTAAGTACATACTCTATTGCAAGAAAATAAGGCCCTCCCAACTATTGAAAAAGACTACCCCTTCCCCCCTTTCAAGTATTAAAAATAACATTATATACGTAGTAGCCATGTAATAATACCATGATTGTGATTATTTTGTGTTTATAATAACAGTGTACGCTCCCTAGGCATGCCTTTGTAACCACTATCAATCACTTCTAACTTGTGTTTATCTAGTTTTCCTTACTTTTCTGCTTTCACTATACATAACAGATAAAATCATATTTGGCAAAATGGTGTTCTACAACAGCAAGCCTGTGTCAGAGTTTCTTAAGATAAGATTTATGAAACCAACATATTTGTAGGATTGTAAATAAGATGTCCACATCAAAAGGATGAGTTTTATATATTATCATTGAGAAACAATTTTAAAAAAAATCAAGAATTTGGAATTAATATAAGAGAGAAGGCTGACCTTCATCAATCCCTGCTCTAATATGAAACCCATTATCATTGGTATAACAGTAAAAATACCAATCTGAACTAAGAACTGAGCATTCAAAGCAGCATCCAGTGTAGTGTTCCCCAAAATCTTAGCCTAACGTGAAATTGCTTCATCGAGACCAGATAATGCCTGATAAAAGGACATCTTAGGTTAGAGTTCCAAGAGCTATGTATTCTTGTAAAACAATTATGAATTACTATGAGCAACAATCATGTATATCATTGAGATAAAATATACTTGCAGTGAACAAAATTCTGAGTGGCGAGATTACCAAATATACTCTTCCATACAAGAAAATGTAAACAGTAAGAATAGTCATCAGCATCAAGAAGAAACTTCAGAAGTAACAAATTGTAAAACTATAAAAAAATGTGAAAGAAAGAAAGAAAGAAAGGCAGACCATTGTGCAAAAGTAAAAAACCAACAGTGGTGAAGAAGAATGATAACATCCTAAAGAAATCAAATAACTGTTCGAGCCGATAGACATCTCTACCTAGGATTTGCTCTCCATTTCCACCAGAAAATTTTCCTTCAAACAAAGCAATTTGGCTCAAACCAACATCTCTACCTTTTCCAACCTACAATATAACAAAATTTCATGATATACCAATTGTGTCATACTTAAAATAGACATTTACACTCAACCTGAATATACTCATGGTGTATGATGTTCCCTTGCCGCAACATGGAATTAAATCCTAAAAAGTTTTGTATAATAAGATGAAAGCCACAAGAATGTTGATATTGTCTTATACTGTCAAGGTCAAAGAAATGCTTTGATTCTTTGGTAAAAAAGAGTTAGATTCATTACACAATGTCAGATTGATTAAGAAAAAGAGTTAGGTTCATTACAGATGCTGATAACAAGAATTATGTTACAACTTATTCCTATTTCATACCATTTCTCTTTGTTTTGTTGAATGAACAAAGACCTTTAATCTTTTAACTTACTATTTTTGTTTTGTATTTCAAGTAGTTAATAAGCGTCATGTGACAGTTGTGCCAAGGTAGATAAGGGCTCAAACTTCTCCTTGATTGAATCAAAGATGGAATATAATAGAATGGATCGATAATCTATATTAGGACTGAGGCCGGGTATACACAATATGTATGTCTCTAACAGTCCTAGGTTAAGGTTAATCTCTCTAGACCTTTCTTTTTGAACTGTCCATATGTTATTTGGTATTAATAAATTATATTCATTTATCTCGGAACACTTGGTAAAAGTAAATAGCATATGCGACACTTTTATTTATCGTACGTGTTAACATAAATGCATTTAAGTAACAACAAAAGGAGAAAAAAGAGACATTTAGTACTAAAAATTGGTGAAAAAAGATAGTATATGGATGCTTAATAATAAGAAAAAAGAGCATCACAATAGTCTTTATTACCAAGGTAAATAAGTGATGCACTATGAT
The DNA here is from genome assembly GCA_029216955.1 of Iris pallida. Lineage (NCBI taxonomy): Eukaryota > Viridiplantae > Streptophyta > Magnoliopsida > Asparagales > Iridaceae > Iris > Iris pallida. The sequence continues at coordinate 961,587 of JANAVB010013999.1, forward strand.
CCTCTTTGTATCGTGATAAATATTTAGTATTAGTTTTTTTTACATGAATCTTAACAATTGTAAATACTAAATAGATATACCACTCACAGGAAATGTTTATCATGCTCTTTGATATCTGTAATACTGCTTAGTTCCTAAACTTGTTGGGGAAAAAAAACCTAATTGGTTCGATACTTTTATTTGAATAAGGTTTGGTTCAATACTTAATTATGTATCGGTTTGCCAATGGGACAACTAATCTTCTATGTTGTACTAGATAGGGAATCAACAAGAAGGTAGTTCCAGAGAACATGAATATGATAAGCAAAATATACCACAAAAAATAAATATATATGAAACATATTAGTCTAAGTATCTAGATGAGATAGAGGCAATACCATATGATAGGTCCAGAACAGAAATTTTAACTATGTACACTAGAAAACAAAATATGCTAAGCGCTGATTCTACACGAGAGGGAAAGGAAAAATAGATAAAACTACGAAATCACATTCATACTTCACACAATATTTTCCAAGCACTATTTCATGTTATGCTATTTATTCTCCTTTTGGCTCATTAATACGCGACATATTTAGTAATATGCGAACCTTTTGCTCATCGAAACCCTAAAAATTGATTAAATTGACTAAGAAACCCTAATGAAATCTAGGAGAAAAGAGAAATTTTAGAGGATTGAAAAGATTTTGTACCGCATCATGTCCGATTGCTTCTTCTCAATAGCTCTAACACATGTACGTCCCTGAAAATTTCCAAAAAGAAGCACACACAAATCATAACCCTACCCCTAATCTTTAAAATCGAAAGAAGAGAAGAAGTAAAACCCTAACTAGCTAGCATAGTCGTGTCCCTCCTCTAGCTAGGGTTTGCATGGATAGATGAGGCTTGATGGAGAAGGAGACTACGGGAGGCAAGGATGGTGATGGTGGTGTCGTCATGGTGATGACGCAGGTGAGGTGGTGGCAAAGGACTTTCTTAGGATGGTTAAGAGGAGGGTGGTGTTGCATGGGAGTGAGGAGAGTCTCCATGGTTCAGGATGGCACCAACATGCGAGGGGCTTCCAGAATGAGAGGAGAAGCAAATGATAAAGAGTGAGAACTTATGTATGGAATAAAAAAAAGGAAAGGGGGAATGAAAATGTTTGATTAGGGTTAGGGAAGTTATGAGATCCAAGGGTGATGATTTCTGCTGAGATATCCAACGGGTAGGAGAGAATAGAAGAGAGGGAAAAAATTCCCAAAAAATGGTAATGAGTCGCCAAATATTTGGCATTCCCGCCTAGATTATTTGGGACCGTCCTAGGATTTATTTGGGGCAAAAAATTTAATAGTCCCAAATAAGAGATCTAATTTTTAATCTGTCCCAAAATAATACTATTTTTTGTTACCAAAAACATAGCGGTCCCCAAAACTAAATTTTTAGGACGTCTCAGACTAGCATTCCTAATAGTGTCGTCCCAAAAGCCAACTTTTTTTTGTAGTGCATATATATGTAAATACCCTCCTTGTATCAAGTCTTATTTCTTGAATAGTGTTAATCATACACCGCACGTATGACTAACCAGGCTATAATTCTTGTATCAAGTTTCTAAGACGATCACATGTTGAAGCTAGTGCTCACTCACTTAGACAGTTATTTTCTAATTCTTGTACATAATATTTCCTGCCTTTGTGTTTACTTACAACATTTCCATATTTTGTTATATTCATGTACCTATTATATCATCTTGTATATTCTCTCTATTTACTTTTATATAGTCTATATCATTTAATAGAACTGTAGAGGTGTGTTTCGCTCCAATCCTGACTGGATATATTTTTTAAATGATATAGATGCACTACAAAAAAAATCCTCATTTACGACGAACGTATTCAAAGGTTCTCGAAAAAAGTCATATTTGCAATAAAAAATTGTTCCGTCGGAAGTATCTCATAAAATTCCATATTATTTTCGACGCATAATGGATAATCGAAAAAGAGCCATTTTTTGGTTGGAATTACTCAATGATTAGAGGGAGTTGTTGGCGCCAACACTAGTAAGAGTAGTAGAATATTTTTAACCAAATATTTTTTTCGACCAGAATATTTTTTTTCTCGGAAAAGAGTATTATTATTTCTGAGGAAAATAAGTATCGTCGTAAATAGTTGTCTGATTGTGAGGGCAATTATAGTTATTCATAAATATTGTTTTATTTATGAGAAAAACTAAATATTGTCGAAAATAAATTTGTATTTATAGGGGAACGTAAATTTTTTCGGTGAAGGTATAGGTTTTTCGAAGGGTTTTTTATATCATCTGAAGTAGTTGACTATTTTCTATACCAAGTAGACATTGTCAGAAATAATAATCAAATAAAGTCCATATTATTTCTGACGCATAAAGCACGCTCGGAAAACAGCTATTTTTTATCGAAAGTACTCAATAATTGGAGGGAGTTGTTGGCGCCAAAATATTTCCAACAAAAATGTTTATTTCTCGAAAATTAGTATTATAATTTATGAGGTCAAATTAGCCACGTCGTAAATACTGGCCTAATTATGAGGGCAATTATAGTTGTTTGTAAATAATACTTTATTTATGAGAAACACTAGATAGTTTCGAACATAAATTTGTACTTACGAGGGAACATAAATATTGTCATTGAAAATATAGATTTGTCCAATGATTTTTTTAGGTTATCAGAAGTAGTTGACTATTTTCAATTCCAACTAGACATTGTCAGGAATAATAATCAAATAATAAAATAAACCTAAAATTTTGAGTATCTAAGAACACCCTATTACAAATGGCAAATTAATAGAAAAACATTTAAGCAATTCATAAAATGGTGAATATTCCATTTTAAATCTGGTTTAGGGACTTATAACTCTATTTACTAAAAGAATTTTTAATCAATTCATAATTTTTTGAAACTTATTTAAAAATATGAGATTTAATGGATATATGCAAAAACCATAATGGACTTATAAATCTTATTTTAATTTATTTGTTTCTTGTTTTTTATCTAACCAAATATAATTTGATAATACATTCGTAGATATTTACACAAGTTAAAGAACTATGTTCGTACTATGGCTCGTCCAGAAGGATCCATCGCAGAAGGGTGCTTGGTAGATGAATGCAAAATCTTTTGCTCTCGATATTTAAATTCAGTTGAAACTAGATTTTAATCGCACATATAGAAATGATATTGGAGGCCAACCAATCGAATCTATTTCAGAAGGCTATCCATATTTAGATCTACCAGTAAAGTTTATGGAGGCAAAATAAGAGAATTGAGTATTGAAGAACACGGGGATGCCATATTTTATGTCTTAACGAATACTGTTGAGCTGGAGCCTTTTGTTTAGTAAGACTCTTATTTACCATTTTAAAATTCATATTATATATAACTATAAACGTTAATTTATTTAAATCATGTTTAAGAGAGCGTAAGGAAATTCTACTTGAATTGGGTGATTAGGACGTTGAGGGGTCACATAAACTTTATTTTGTCAAATGGTTTAACACAACAGTACGAAATATCAAATTTAGCTATTTTTTTGAGGTGTGATAATATGATCTTTTTTAAAATCTTCTTATAGGTTGAACAACTACACAAGGATGGAAAAGCTAGTAGGGAAATGCTTGTTTTGGCCCGTGGTCCTGAGAGTCGAGCAACATATTACCCTTGTTATAATATGAGTGGTTTTAGGTTTCATACGTTGGAACGCAATGAGACTAAAAATACTCAAATAGTGGTGTGATGGTTCGAGGGGAGAATGAAAAAATGATGTTGGATGGTAAAGAAACTTGATAGAGATTATTGAACTTTGTTATGTTGACAAGAAGAGGGCTATAAATGGTATGATACAACTCAAAATGGAAGAGGTTACAAGATTGATCGCTATGGGAAAGTGAGTGTTAACACAACATGAAAGTTTTATACTAAGGAACCATTTGTGTTAGCTTGCCAAGCAACACAAGTTTTCAATGTTAGAGGCATTAGAAACAAGGCTTGATGTGTTGCGATAGAAACAAAGCCCAAAAATGTATATGTGTGATAATGAACTGGAACTATACCAAGAAGAAGTGACTCGAATGCATATCATGACAGCCAACGAGTTGGAAGATGAAGCCAACCAAGTAGAAGATGAAGAAGAAGAAGGTCATATGGATTTGGAATGTGTCACAACCCGCACCCTGTGTAGGGGCACGAGAAGTGGGTACGCCCAGCTTATGCCGCAGTGTCAGTGGTAGAATGCTGTTCTAGGTCACTACAACACCTAAATACAATATGATATACTCTCCGAACGGAGGACAAATCACATAAGGTACAACTCAATCACAAATCTAGAGATGGAAATAACACGATGTGATAGATATAAAATCTCAAAAGAGAACATACAACAGAAGGAAAGTCTAAGTGTCTAAACGACACAACATCACAACATCGAAAGATAGTACAACTCTAAAGTCAATACAAATAACATAATGAAAATAAGATAAAGCCTAGCTAATCTAGTCTCAGCAGTAGGGATGACGTCCTCAGTTAGAGCTGGATCCTCTTGTGGGTCCAACTCACAGGTGTCGTCTAGATGGGCTCTATAGTAGGTTGGGTAGAAGTCCTCAGTATCATCTGTAATATTTTCAACAGGTCTAGTCAGGACAGGAGCGAGCACAATACATCTCACGCAGTTCATATCATGGCAGAAAATATAAAGCATGCAAAAGAGTAAGATACATGAATTGTAAGAAGATGTACATGAAAATGAGAGATATTTGTAAACTGGAAATATATACATGATAAGTAAGAACTGTAAGTGACTAGTGATTTAGGACACAATATGGTTATGTAAACAGGTTAGGTTATACAATAAATGGGACTCTATTATACACGAGGGCACAATGGACATATATAATATTTTATACAATAGAGGATTTGATCGCATAACCATTTCCTACTCACCCTCCCCAATCAATACACAAGGATCAAATCAAGTAACGTTACCTGTACAATAGTTTATCCATGGGCTCATGTGATTATGAGAGTACAAGATTGCACAAGAGTATACATGAATAGGGGTGTACAATAAATACAATATGTTTGTGAAAAGCACATGACAATATGTATTTGATGTACCCGAGGGGGATAACATCGCAAGAGAAGATCCATATAGTACCAATCCGTGATAACAATCATGATAGCATCAAGTAAAGTGATCTAGTGCAAGAATATAAGTCCTGACAAGTATGAAACGATCAGAAAATGTACTCGCCTGCGATCTGAATGTCTGTGAGAATATACTGTCCGAAATGAGGTATCTGGGTCCTATTTAGAGCAACACAACTCATGATGTATACAAAGGGGTTATAAATGAAGTGTACAATGCATCTACATGATTTCTAGGTCAATCTAGGTCAAAGTCAACTCTTGGTCAACTCTGGGTCAAACCAAGTCAACATCTAGTCAAACTAGGTCAACAACAAGGCTATCTTGGTCAACTGGTCAAACTTAGGCTATCAAGGATCAATTTGGTCAATGGTCAACTATTGGTCAACTTTAGGGTTTAGTCAACTAAGTCAATCTTAGTCATCTAGGATTTGGTCAACTAGGTCAATTGGTCACAACTCTAGTCAAACTAGCCTATTAGGTTCAATACCAAGTCATTCTAGGTCTAGGGCTAGTCAACTAAAGTCCACAAGTTCAATTAGCCTATTGGTCAACTATAGGGTCAACTATACTCTAGGCCTATATTCCATATAGGTACAATACATAAATACATACACGGTTTACATTACACTCATTACATTATATCTATACATGCATTACATTCATTCATGCTTTATACATATCATTCTTGCATACAATGCATACCTACACGGGTTACAATATATCAAGCATACTTTACATGTAATGTATATTACGTTATATGATGCATATATGTATACTTGTATATCATTCATCCACATTAGATACTTGCATTACCTTACATACAACCTACATCATTCATGTATTGCCTATATATGGCATACATTAGATTACATTACATACAACATATATTCAATTTAAATAGAAAGAATGAAATAAGGGATAGGAAAAAATGGGACTGAATATAGGAAAACAGTGAAGAGAAAACAGGGACCGTGTTCTCAGATTTTTACAAACAAACTCAATTTTAAAATATTCAACTTTACCTACACGTTTCCATATATGCATACATACATTATCATGTATTGCACTCATAACTAGAAAGAGGAAAAAAATAGAGGACAAAAACTAAGATAACATTCTCACGTTCAACAAACCATACTCTCAGTTTCAGTTCAATACATAATATATGTGCAACCCTACAATCTCAGACTTATTAGTGGAACTCTATTCTCGGACTATTTACATCACATTAGTAATCAACCTAATATACACATATATATATTTACATAGATATATATTCATACATACAAATCCAGGTTCTCATATCAGTTTCAGATTTTCAACAACTGTTCATACAAGTTAACATGTTCGCAAAACAAACCAAATTCTATCTTCCATTCACAAGTTTCATTAAGCTCAGGTTACATATATAATCTTAAGTTTTTAGGATACTTTTACAGTATTAGAAATTAGGGAAAATCGATACTGTAAACAAAATTAAAATCGAAACCCAATCCCATATGATAACCCATTTATAACATATCATTTCAGTTCATAATTAACATGTATATTCATATTTAAACATTAGAATTCTCATTTGAACAGACAGTATCAGAAAATTATGTAAAACCTGACATTCAAACCCAAGATGTGATTCGAAAACCTAATTAATTAACAAACTAAATGTGTACATGTGTTAGGGGTATATAACATGTGTCATGGGGGTGCGTCTCGTGTCCACATAGCTGGACACGAGGTGTCCAAATCAAAAATAACACACAGTAATAAACAGAACATAGAACTGCGTCGTACGGTTGGTTCGAGGCTTCGTGGACACGACACAGAGCACTAGGTGCCACGTGCTTATGTCCACGTATAGCTAGGGTATTGGCCTACATGGTCGACACCTCACCACATGTCCATGATGTGTCCTCGTGTGACACGAAGTGCGTGTCAGAGGAGGAATTTCGTGTGTGCACAGTATATATGAAATCAGTGTGATCGAGTTTTCTCTTGAACCACTCGATAAAATCTCATGAAACTTGGTCAGCCTAGTGTCAGACATGTGTCCTACATGTCCATCAAGTTTTAGCTTTCCACGTGTCATGTTGTGTCCTACGTGAGCCCCGAGAGGACAGTACGAGCCTCGTGCTGTGTCTCGTACATGAGGTGCGTGTCCAATTACAGTATCCAAAACACCCTAAAACCAACTCAATCAATTTGAAGTATAATATACACATAATAAGCTTTCCAAAAATATATTTTTCACAAAAATCAGAGAAGAAAAGTTTCTAAGAGGCATTTATCGAACAATATGAATAGTTCTCCGATACTCCTCTGATACATGTACCAAATGGATCCGATTTCTATCCAAACTTGGCCTAGGGCTAGGGGGACCCTAAATGAATGCATCTATTGAGAGAAAATAGAATTTAAATAGGTTTAGAGGCCATTACCTATCGAGAGTTGGAATCTCAATGAAAGCTCCTAGATCTAGATTTCCACCAAGCTCTAATGGTTAAATTGCTCCCAATCCTTGCTAGCTAGCTTCTAGAGGCTTCCTCTACACTAGGGGTGTGTATTGCAATTGATTAGGCTCAATTTAGAGTTGATTTGGATAAAGGGGTGAATTTGGGGAAGAACTAAATTCGGGTTCTTGAGAGGCTATAAAAAGAGGTAAGGGGGTCTCAATATGTGTTTATATAGGGGAGGGAACCTTTAATGGCAGCCTAGGGTTCATTCTAGGGTTAGGGTTAGGATTAGGTTTCATGAAGTTTAGAAGCCTCTAGCTAGTTTAATTTTAGGCCTCAAGCTAAAGGCCCAAGCTAAAATATCTAATCTTAACAAATATCCTACTTTAAACTAATATCTAGATATTACTAACCTTGACATGATGGAAGCTTCTAATTCAATATCTAGGCATATGACTAATATCTAGGTTAGGGCAACTTCTAGGTTAAGTTTTAACAAATAGATTAGCACATAATTAATTAATCAAATTTATTTTCACTAAAAGTCAAAAATGACCAAAATACCCTTAGACTAAAAAATGGTAATTTGTAATTCTAATCACATGACTAGGCTTCCATGGTCATGGTTAGTCTATAGGCTTAGCAATTCTAGGGTTACACTAGTTAAACATCAAAATCACAATTGAACATTTTAAATAGTATTAAATTAATTAAAATTTACCAAAAATTATTAACATGATTACATCCTAATATTGAATAATCATAATTATAAAAGTTTAAAATTATCCTCATTTTAGAAAAGTAGGTGTTACAAGTCTACCCCAGAAGAATTTCGTCCTTGAATTTTAGGTTGGTCGTACTCCTTCTATGTCAAACCCCCAATCAATCAAAGTCTCTAAATCATACAATCCGATAATCATATGCGTCTGTCCAAAACTATGATACTCAGAATCTTCGTCAAACTAGTAAGCAAGGCTACGATATATCATAGTGTCCTCAACTAAGGTACATACCTCTAGAATCATGGTATTTAAAAATTTTACATTGCCGCATGCTTGGCTGCAAAAACCTTAAATGCCCACACCAAAAAAATACATTCAAAATTAGACTATATGTCCTTACCATGTCAGCTAATATGACTGTAGAAGATTCTAGATCCCATAACTGAGATGACCTAGCCTATACGACTTATCTCAATAGAAATTAAATCATCATTAAATACTAAGCATCCAATTTATCAACAAGCAGAAGAAGGTAGACAGTAACTGCCGGAATCGAATTTTAAGACAGTTTATAATGAGGCAAAGGTAGGAATGGAATCGAAAAGAATAAAACCTGCAAGCATCCCTCATACTGTATGTACATCCTCGAATGTCATGGCGAAAGCTCGTCCCTGCTGGCCTCCTCTTATGGCCTGATGCTGATGTTGGACAAACCTCTGCTGCTGAGTCTGCAACGGTGGTCCCCTCTGCTGTCCTGTCGGAGCCCTAGCTCCTGCTGCTGCCTGAGCCAATGGTGTCGGGTTCTTGGGACACTCCCTACACTGATATTCTGCTGAACCAAAAAGTAAACACATGTCCAGCCTCTTTCTGTAGTCGTTCCACCAATGATCTGCCTTCTTGCATAAGTTGCACATAGCATCCTGCTGCTGTCTGGGTACCTGTTAGAAATAGGTACGTCCCTGATCATAAAGCTACTGCTGAATAGGCCTCTGCCGCTGCTGCTGTTGCTGAATCTGTACATGAGGCCTCTTGGCCGGACCTCCGCTGCCACTTGCTCCATGAAAGTCTCGACCATTCTTCAGTTTCAGCCGTAGGTCGTCCTCTGCTGCCATGGCTCCTGCTAGGATCTTCGCGAAAGTAGCATTCCGATCACTCTTGGTCAAGGACCGAACCTCCCTGATCAAACCTCTATGGAACTTCCTCGCCTTCGTCGTCTCGCTCAGATCATCAATAAATCAGCTCAGTCGGCAGAACTCTCCTGCATACTCCTCGACTGTCTGGTTCCCCTGAACAAGACTCTCAAACTGCTGCTCTATGCCTCCCAGTGCTACGTCTGGGAGGAACTGCTCCTTGAACAGCTTCTTCAAGGTTGCCTAAGTCTGTCCCTCGGTTCCCACTCTGGGGTCTATCTGGTACCATATCCTGGCAAGGTCCTGCATCTGACTGCCAACTGCCTCTACCTGAATCCCCACTGGTATCAATACGAGGCAAAAAATCTCCTAAATATGCTCAATCCAGTCGTCGGCATATATGATGCCCTCGGTACCTCAAAAATCTTTCAGACACATCTTCTAAAAATCTTGGATGCCTGGCGTCCGCTGCTGATACTGCTGGATCTGGCCTCCCTATGGCTGTGCAGTCACCCACTCCACGGTCGTCCTGAGCAGCTGTTGGGCATCGTCTATGCCCTGACGGAAGTCAGCAGTCTGGCGCTACTGCTGCTGCTGATGTGACTCCAAGATCCGCTCCACTAAGGAAAATAGGTGTGCAGCATCAACCAATCCCATAGGTGGCTGCTGCTACGGCAGAAGCACCTCAGGAATAACTGGGGTCGGCCACCGAACAGGTAGAGGAATAAGGGGAGCTACGGTCTCAGGAATCTGATGAACCGGACGAGAGGTGGCAGACCTCTCGACAGTATCCTCCTGGCCGGGGCGATGAGATCGTATCTTCATAACCATCCTGAAGACAAACCAAACAAGAAAATCAATACTGAGAAGGAAGCGATATAATCAAAGAAGGACAGTTTATTTCAAAGGGAAGTAATTGTCAGCAAGAGTTTAAATAGTAGGAATTTAGATAAGTTTTTTTCTTAAATGTGATTGAGCATCCTCTCATTCTAATACCTTACTTCCTATATTCTATCGCAGGTGTGCAGCAGTACATCTAATCATCGTACTACCACGATTTCGTACAAATGTGAATCTCGACCTGCATGGGCCACCACTAAAAATGTGATACGACCCGCACCCTGTATAGGGGCACAAGAAGTGGGTACGTCCAGCCTATGCTGCAGTATCGGTGGTAGAACATTGCTCTAGGTCACTATCACAACTAAATACAATATGATGTACTCTCCTAACGGAGGGCAAATCACATAATGTACAGCTCAATCACAAATTTAGAGATGGAATAACATGATATGATATATATGAAATCTCAAAAGAGAACTTATAACAGAAGAAAAGTCTAAGTGTCCAAACGACACAACATCACAACATCCAGAGATAGTACAACTCTAAAGTCAATACAAATAACATAATAAAAATAAGATAAGCCTAGCTAATCTAGTCTAAGCAGTAGGGATGACGTCTTCAGCTAGAGCTGGATCCTCCTGTGGGTCCAACTTACAGGTGTCGTCTAGATGGGCTCCATAGTAGGTTGAGTAGAAGTCCTCAGTATCATCTGTAATATTTTTAACAGGTCTAGTCAGGACAGAAGTGAGCACAATACATCTCACGCAGTTCATATCATGGCAGAAAATATAAATAATACAAAAGAGTAAGATACATGAACTATAAGAAGATGTACATGAAAAAGAAAGATATTTGTAAACTAAAAATATATACATGATAAGTAGGAACTATAAGTGACTAGTGATTTAGAGCATAATATGGTTATGTAAACATGTTAGGTTATACAATAAATAGGACACCATTATAAACGAGGGCACAATGAACATATACAATATTTTATACAATAGGGGATTTGATCGCATAACCATTTCCTAGTCACCCTCCACAATCAATACACAAGGATCCAATCAAGTTACGTTACCTGTACAATAGTTTATCCATGGACTCATGTGATCATGAGAGTACAAGATTGCACAAGAGCATACATGAATAGGGGCGTACAACAAATACAATATGTTTATGAGAAGCACATAAAAATATGTATTTTATGTACCTGAGGGGGATAACATCGTAAAAGAAGATCCATAAAGTACCAATCCGTGATAACAATCATGACAGCATCAAGTAAAGTGATCTAGAGCAATAATATAAGTCCTGACAAATATGAAACGATCAGAGAATGTACTCGCCTGCGACCTGAATGTCTGTGAGAATATACTATCCAAAATGAGGTATCTGAGTCCTATTAAGAGCAACACAAGTCATGATGTATACAAAGGGGTTATAAATGAAGTGTACAATGCATCTATATAATTTCTAGTTCAATCTAGGTCAAAGTCAACTCTGGGTCAAACCAAGTCAACATCTAGTCAAACTAGGTCAACAATAAGGCTATCTTGGTCAACTGGTCAAACTTAGGCTACCAAGGGTCAATTTGGTCAATGATCAACTATTGGTCAACTTTAGGGTTTGGTCAACTAAGTCAATCTTAGTTATCTAGGATTTGGTCAACTAAGTCAATTGGTCACATATTGACTCAATATTGACTTTTGGTCAACTCTAGTCAAACTAGCATATTAGGTTCAATACCAAGTCATTCTAGGTCTAGGGCTAGTCAACTAAAGTCCACAAGTTCAATTAGCCTATTGGTCAACTATAGGGTCAACTATACTCTAGGCCTATATACCATATAGGTACAATACATAAATACATACATGGTTTACATTACACTCATTACATTATATCTATACATGCATTACATTCATTCATGCTTTATACATATCATACTTGCACACAATGCATACCTACATGGGTTAAAATATATCATGCATACTTTACAAGTCATGTGTATTACATTACATGATGCATATATGTATACTTGCATATCATTCATCCATATCAGATACTTGCATTACCTTACATACACCTACATCATTCATGCATTGCCTATATACGGCATTGTCACGACCCGCACCCTCTTTTTTCGGATACGAGACGTGTCCAAGCCAGCCTACGCCACAGAGTCGGCGGTAGAACGCTGTCAAGCCCACAATAAATAAATGCTCAAAATACAATATTTGCTGCTCATTCACATTTCTAAATTTGTTACAACATTTATAATTAAAAAAATACAAGCTTTTATAATTAATGAATTTGATACAATTGCTTTCTATTTCTAGGTTGACCTCAGCATACCCAAGTCTTTCCAGTGCTAAGAGTGATCGCGACTAAACCTGAAAAATGTTGGTTTCCAGTCAGGAATGGAATAAGTACACAAACCGATGGCAATGCGAAAACATAATAGAATTAACAAGACATGAAAATAACATATGAGTGATAAAAACTGGTAGATAACTGATGACAAAGCACGATAGAGAAGAAAACAAGGAAAATCTAATAAAAGACATCTATCTAGGTGGTGTGAAATATCTGTTTCGACATGTAAACGGCTAGGGTGTAAATCCGGCATACTGCACGTGTCGTGTGTAGCGGCTATTATTCAAGAATAGACTCATGGGATAGTTCTGGGTAGTTCACATGTCTACTAAGATATTTCCCCTCCCGACTACTCCGTATGACAAGCGTGTCAACAAGCAGCAAGATATATGTATAGACATGAAATGAAAAGACTACTATGAATCGGAAAGCAATCAGAAAGTGCACTTGCCTGAGGTCCTTAGCTGGAGAAACCAATCTATACCATACCACTCAATGAGCCACAATCAATCAACACATGCAGAAGTCTCTAGATGCTGAAATAAACAGTACCAACATTCTCAGAATAGTCAAATTAGCTAGGATTACCTGTCCTTAAGTCCAATTCTGGATACAGGAGCAAAACGGTAATTTCGGACAAAAATGATGTCCGCCGTTGGACCCGCTTTGCACCGAAAACGTGCCAGAGTCAACGGTCTCTAAAGTCGTCAAACTATATGTTTACGAATCCGGTTTTCCGATACAAACCCAACCGTATGTCCAAAGTTGGATTTCGGCGGGCCGTGCACAAAATCGCCCGTTGAGTGGGACCGTGGGGCCCGTAAAACGACGTACAATTCAACTGTCTCAGAATTGGACCAAACTTGGCATACAAGACCAAAAAATGATACGGTCCTGATGGCACAAGTTTCGTCTCGATCTGACGAGCATGCACGAAGTAATTAGAAAACTTGCAAAGTGACCGATACGGTGAATTTCGACGGATACGCATCAAATTCGTCGCGCACACGCGACCAATTTGAATTCTGCCAAAGTCCACGCGACCACGAAACTGTTACGCACCTTTTGATACTTTCGGTTCGCGACCACGTCGCCCGGTTTGGCGGGACGGACGTTGTATCAGAGGGTTTTATTGAAATTTCATAATTTCGAAAATAGGTTTTTCTCGAACTTTGAAGATAATTTAACAGCAATATAATACATGAAAAATAAATCTATAACTAGGGTTGCCATCTCGTATATGTTGTTATCAACCATGTTCAAAAATATTTTTAATACAGCTGAGGAATTGGCAAAATTTTGCCTTCCAAAGTCGTGGTTTGGGCTGAGTTACGGCCCTGTTTTGGGCTGGTTTTACGTCGACTTTGGTTCGATTTTTCTTGAGTTTTAAGCCGTCTAAAACCAAACTACTTGAATGGGTTTAAAGGGGTATAGGTTGTTTACGCAATGAACTAACTGGATTGAAAAATAGCGGTACGTGGAGGGAGAAATCGTACCGTTGTTTGGGGTGCTCGCAGATTTTACGCTGTTGTAGCTGCCGAGGCGTTGTCCGCGTGCGTGCTGTATCCGCGGCGATCTGGCCGCGCGCGGTGGCTTCTAGGGTGGCGTGCGGTTGCGCCAAGGTTGGGTCAACGCTGGGGAGGTGATGCGCAGGACGTGGGTTAGGGTTTTCGGATGAATACTCCACAGGCCGAGTCGCGCTGGGAGGTGATGCCCCCTTCTCTGCTACATATATATGCAATGTGCATAAATAATGGGTCGGGTTGCTTTGGCCGCTGGCTGTGGGGGTTTGTGGCCCCTTGGCTCGGGTGTAGCATGATTCTGTTTTTTTTTTATTCTTTTCTTTTACTATTTCTATTTCTTTTATTCAAATATATATATATATATATCCTATATATATATTTACGTGTATATTATTATCTCTATGTATATATATATATATATATATATATATATATATATATATATATATATATATATATATATATATGTATGTAAAAAAAATATATATATATATATATATGTATGTATACATACACAGACACGTATATATTTATATATAAACATACGCACATACGATACTTTTATATACCAACCCACCCATATTTATATACCTACACATATTCCTTTATATTATGAGCAACTGTTGTGTATATATATATATTTATATATATACTCATATGTATGCATAAGTATTTATATATATACACACATATAATTATATACATTATACACATATTTATATGCACACATATACCATATATAATATGTTCACGTTTACACCTATATATATAATATATATATATATATTTGACAGAAATAATATAAAAATGTTAATAATAATTTTCTCAAAAAATAATAATGATAATACACTAATAATAATAATAATAATAATAATAATAATAATAATAATAATAATAATAAGATAAAATTATATAAAACAAAATGGTGTATATAAACTATTATGTTCAGTCTAAAAACTCCAAAATATACGAGAACCTATTTTATACAAAAGTTACTGAATATCACAAATAATAATATTTATAATATTTAAACACGAATACTAGAAAATAATCTTTAAATCATTTAGAATGAAATACAACACCCTCATACCAAATCCCCTCAACACGGACGTCCTTGGGCGTGCCGCATGACTACATGGGCTTGAGCTCAGTTCGGGTCCAGTCCGGACTAAAATGGTTTAACCGGGTTCCTGCAAAGTCAATAAATTTAATAATAATTAATTAAACTACTTCTAATGGTCATGCTATAACTTGGCCTGGTTTTCCTAGTTTGGACACACTTATGGCTGGGTCTTCCTCTACCATGGCTAAACTCTACTCAAAGCACGCCATTGCACTATCCGTGCCATAATTCCTAGTCGTCTTGTACTCCAAAATTCTACCATGGCTAAAGGCGTCTACCATAATAATTAATTAAAATAATTATTCATAAAAAATCTAAAATCACCATTTTAATTAAAATAAAAATATTTCAAAAAAATTTTTGGGAAGGGAGGCTACAAATCTACCCACCTTAAAATAATTTCGTCCTCGAAATTCTAATTCATAATTATTCCAAAAATTCAAAGTCTACTATTTTCTTAATCTTCTAAAAAAATAGTTTCTCAAAAATACTTATGGCCTTCTCTAGTCATTTGGTATTTACGAAATCTTGAGGACTTCTACCCACCTTAGGTCACACTACTCCCTTGAAACACAGGTCACTAAAATTTTATAATCTTCTAACTAGTGGCTATTAATTCTACCAAAATATCTAGGACATATGGTATCTATAATCTCTCATATCTACAAACAACCAATTATTCAATAATCAAGCAATATTACAACAGCACGATTATTCGTCACCCCGAAATAGGAAGGAACGAGAATTAAGAGTACAGAAAGGCAAGGGAAAATAATCGAGAATGATTTCAAATAGTTCAGTTCTATAGTCCAAATATGGTGGTATGCATGGGTGAGTGTTACTGGGTCTTAATGGGTTCCTTAATTGGACATCAATCGTTGGTTGTATGAACCTTGGATTTCAATCCATATTGACTGAACAAAATTCCAATGATAAAACTAGTTCTACTAGTTAGGGCAGCCTAGAGTAGATTTTAATCACATATTGGATTGAAGGAATTGAGTTAGGGTTGAGGCTCTAATGGAAGTCAAAAAGTGTACCGGTACTATGGTAAGGGTTATAACTAGTCTTTTTGTCCTGAAAGTCGTACCATAAAAATAGAGTACAAGGGGACGGGTTTGAGTGGGACATGATATACCTAGATGAAGGTGGACTCGTCTAGATCTCACATATAAAATTTGTTGGAAGGTAACAACTGGCCTCGTGCTCCGAATATTAATGACACGGCCGGGGACACAAAATGATCTAAATGGAAAGTGGGAGTCCATGGGGCACTAATTATCATCCTAATGGGAATTATTCCGATCAATCAGTAATCTTCATATATCCCAAAATTTTAGGGCTTACAGTCTACCCACCTTAGAAGCTAGGATATGGTTTTAGGAATAATGGGGTTAGAAGAATTTCAAAGTCCGAATATTGTAGCTCGACTCTGGTCAATAAAGAACAAGGCACAGCGTAACGAAATACGGTAGATATAAGTCACGTCAAGGATCGTTACTCAAATTCAGATGGCTAGAAGGTCCCGATAGTTGCTTGAAGGTCGAGAGGAGAACGAGTAACTCAAGGCAAGGTTCCTGTCACAGGGCTGGCCGATGGTAGCCACACTTGCGTATGCAACTATCATAGCCATGGGGATTCATGGTATCTATCGATCAATTACGAGCTTTCGCCTTTCCGATCAGTAAAAAACAAAAATAATAAAGAGTTCAAGAGAGCTGTCACTGACTACAATTACGTGATTCAAGGCGAATGTATAATTCAAGAGGAATTGTCAAAGCAGTCGTAGATGAGATCCTAGAGACATCTATATCTCAATCCACGTAGGATAATTAGATGAAGAGCGAACCGAATGCATCATGGTTGATCAGACCATAATATAATGATTCTGATTAGACAATATGTTAGCGGGCGTCCCCAATAAACATATGTCTTGAATCAAGCTCGATAAAAGAGTAAGCTTGCAAAACTAGGCTGTAATAGCAGCGTTGGTCAAGAGAATCAAAATATAAATAGGCAAGATTTTTGAAAGGAGGCACTAGTAGTTCGAGTTTTGGAAAAAAATCAAAACCTTACCCGGTGTCATTGCTTATACAGTCAACCTATTATCTTCATACCCATAAGGCTTTGGTCGACTAAGGGGTTTATGGAACTCTAAATTCTATATTCTAGGTAAACCTATTAATGTCAGTCAATTTCCTTGTCAATAGATCACAAGGACCACATACGCTAGGTTGGAAGACATGCTACAGAACTTCTACTAGTATTGGCCTTGGATCTTAGAGGGCATACATGGCACTTTCCT